>CM076583.1:619632115-620232115 GCA_034641835.2 Pinus albicaulis
ATGGTGATTTGTTTTTTCAGCATGCTCTGCCAAGGCAGAGGACCGAGATCTACCATGTCTAAGGTCAGCGACATGTTCATGAATTCTTTGGTTAATAGATCGACCAGTTTCACCAATGTAAGGGGTCCCACAGGAACATGGAATCAAATAAACACCCTTACCATCCATCGGGCAAATCGGGTCTTTAACCGATCTAAGAGAACCACAGATAGTGCGGAGAGGCTTGAAAGTTGAAGAGACATTGTGTTTCTTCAATATCCTTGCGATTTTATCAGTAGTACCTTGGATAAAAGGAAGGTGAACTCCAGATAACCGATCGTAAGGATCTTTCTTAACCTTTGGACCTTTCTCAGCTTTTTGAAAAGCTCTAAGACACTGAGCCCTGCTATAACCGTTCTTACAGAAGACATTAAGGAGATGCGATTTTTCACCTTCAAGGTGGTTCACATCAGAGATTCTAAAGGCTCTGGTTGCTAGGGTACTGAGAACCCCAAGCTTCTGAGCCGGGAAATGATGAGAACTCGCATGCAAATACTGTTCAGTATGGGTCTTCTTTCTAAAAACTTGATGAGAGAAGGAACCATCATCATTTCTCGAAAGAAGGACATCCAGAAAGGGCAGGCTACCATCAACTTCGAATTCCATGGTAAACTTAATGAAGTCAGATTGATCATTAAGATGCTGGAAGAAAAGGTCTAATTTCTCTTTACCATGGGGCCACAAGACACAGGTGTCATCAACAAACCTTTTCCAAAGCTTCGGTTGAAAAAGGGAAGAGGAAAGGGCCTTCGATTCAAAGTGTTCCATGAAAAGATTAGCAACAACCGGGGAAAGGGGGGAACCCATGGCTACACCACAGGCATGTTCAAAGAAAACACCCTCGAAACTAAAGAAGGTTGAGGTAAGACAAATCTCTACAAGATGAGCAGTATCAGGATCCGTGATACGAGAGATGACATCAATGGCTTCCTTAATGGGAATGCAAGTATATAATGATACAACATCAAAACTCACAAACCTATCATCTGGATCCAACTTAATGTCTTTCAATTCATTAATGAAGGAGGAAGAATCTTTGACAAAGGAGTCCGTGCGACCCACAAGGGGCTTCAACTTACTAGCTAAAAATTTAGCGAGTAGATAAGTCGGACCACCATTTAGATTATTTTTCATAATATTATATATAATAATATATAATATAAATATAATCAAAATGAATTGACTTGAGTTGTATTTAAAATGAAAGAAAAAATGTATTGAAATAGATTTAATTTATATTTATAAGTATGATATAAAATTTATATACATTGAAATTTAGATTTTTTTCTTTTTGCTCCAAATTATGTTGAACACAATATAACTTTTTTCAACCTACAAAACTAATATACCTTTTTTCATCATACAAAACTAATATGTTTTTTATTTTATTTTATTTAATTTTAATATTTTTGTATTTCTATAAATATTATAATGATATTATATATAGATTTAATTTATCTTAAAATTACAGGGTTACATTTTTATGTAATTTGATTTCATATGAATAATATACATGTATAGATATTAACTTATAATTAATTTGAAATTGTAATATTAAATAAAATGAGATGAATATATAATTTAAAAATAAATATATGAAAATATACAAATATAATATTTATGAAAAAATGTGTAAAGACATGAAGATTGTGTAGGGATATGCATTGTTTCTTTCAAAAAATATGAAATGAAAATAATAATATTTTATTCAAAAAGTGTGAAATGACATTTATTATGAGTACTTTACTTTATGACTTTAAAATTACTTAGAGCACTACCATGGTTAACCATGAGTTTTTATCCACCATTGAGATTGTGATAACTAAGTACCTTTAACTCAAACAAAGCCACCTCAACCATTAGGGACGATGTTATCCCATAAAATGTGATTGGTTCTCATAAAGTGAAATTTGATTTTACATTTTCCTTAAGAGGCCCATTCTAGACCTCAAAATTCACCTAATGCATGTGGAGAAGAGGTTTTCACGGCTAGAACAACAAGTCACAGATATAAATTACAATGTAAATCTCCTCATGGTGGCCTTGAGCAATAATATTGGGATATTCAAAGAAGATGGGGTTATAATTCAAAGGATAAATCAGAGGGGAGATCAGGAGATCAAGAAGAAAAGGAGAACTAGTCAAACAAAGGACCCAAGAAAGGTCAACCCATATCAAGTGACATGAATCATTCACAGTTCCTGTTAAAAATGGAAGTGAAGGTTGATATCGAATCAAACCATTGTGAGATCGATGCTCTAAAGATGAATCACTGATTGTAGCGACAATAATTTTATTTCAGTGTCCATCAAATTGAGGAAGGACAAAATATTTCATTTGCGTGATTGAAATTAGAGGGTCGTGCCTTGAATTGGTGGGAAAGCCACACTAATAAATTGAGGCTGGAGGGAGAACCTCTAGTGACTAAGTGGGAGGAATTTAAAACCCTCACTAAGTGATAGTTTTACCCTATTGGGTATTTTAGAGGACAAGTGGATTTAGTCGAACTACTTTAGGAAAAATTTGGGCAAAGCATGCAAGAGTAGACCATAGAGTTAAAAAACATGGCCATAATGCTGGGTATGTTGTGATATCCCTCAACTTAATGATTTCCTTGTAATTATATGTGTATAATTTTAATTTTGCTTTAGTATGATACATTAAAAGACATATAGACATTAAATCATCAATAATATTTCTAATGATAACTGTTGGTAAATTTACTATTTGTAAAGTTGTAATTGTGTTTTTATTTTATGAATAAAGACAAAAACTAGGACATTAATGGTTGACGTATATATCGCTGAAAGAGGAAAAATGCTGCAAATTAATTATAAAACAATTATTATCCGATGTAGGTGCATGTAACCTAGGGTTTAATGTTTACTAAAGGAGTTAGTTTCATAAGTTAGGATTTAATTATTTATTGTATTTTCCTATAGTTTTAGGAGATAATGAGAATGATTGTAAATAGGAGAAGGTTTGAGAGTATTTTGGAATAGTTGAGAGATTTGAGGGTTAATTATATCTTATCTATAGGTAAGGGATTAGGTGACATGTTTTATGGATAATGAGAGATATTTTAGGAGTTATTTTAGGATCTAGAATCTACTTTGGGTTCAGGTCCACTTGTAAAAATCTAGGTGAGCCCAAGAGGCATGTAAATAAATGAGTGACACTGAGGGATGAGAGGCCAATGATTAGGCCAATTGTTCTCTTGTATATATTTTATTTATTCATGAATTATTTCTCAGATTTTATGTGCATATATTGTGTGGATTTTAGTTTTTTTGTTGTGTTTTATTTTTTAAGTTGAAGGCCCTGGCCTGCGACATCATTTTGGTATCAGAGCAGAAGATATTGGAATTGAAGGTGAAATACAGTTGGAGGAATAACTATGGATCAAAAAAAAAAAATGACTGCATACAATAAATGGTGAATCAAACTCTGTGCAATGGCCCATTGGAGAAGTTAATGTTATGTTAATGGAGCAGCAAGCCTCGACTGGGCAGTGATTTGTGAGGTCCGCGTTGGATTGTTTTGTTTTAGGGAGAACTGTGTGAGAGCCATATCCTCTAAGGAGTTATTGTCTGAATTTCATAGAATATTCTTGGTAAATATGAGTTTTAAGAAGCGAATTCGTTGAAGCTGCGAGGTTGCTACCTAGAAGACCACACACAATCGACGTTGTTCGAAAGGACTGCATAGTTGGTTGTTGTAGAAATAGGCATGGAAAACAATATAAAGACGCGACAGGGTGAGAAACATTTACGGAAGCTCAGAATGCAATAATGAATCTTAATAGAGTAGAATTATTGATTCAAACCATATCTGTTGATTGGGCCTTCAACAATGGTCCATTTCGATGCAAAAATGTTTGCCGAAGGTCACCGCGTGGGGTTCATTGCTCAATGAGACTTGTCAGGAGAAAATACTTAAGTATACATTATTAGTTGGCGAGATCTATAATGGCTGGTAATCGATTTGAGTGATTACTATTCTACATGTGACTGGTAGAGTTGGCTTGAATTGAGTTATTATTATTCTGCGTAGAAGCTTGGATATTACATGTAGAATTATTAATTTCAGTGTTTGCATGATTGGAGACTACATAAGGAGTATTATTGACATCATTATTGCTGAAAATCGAAGTGCACCATCGCAAATCCTGTGCGAGGAGCATCATTTGAGGAACCTAAAGGTCATTGTAATGTTGAAGTTTTTATGTGAAATCCGAGCATATAGAGAATGCATACAAGCCAAGGAGGAGCCATGATTGAGATAAATTAAGGAA
Source organism: Pinus albicaulis (assembly GCA_034641835.2). Lineage (NCBI taxonomy): Eukaryota > Viridiplantae > Streptophyta > Pinopsida > Pinales > Pinaceae > Pinus > Pinus albicaulis. Next base: position 619,636,449 of record CM076583.1, read on the forward strand.
TTCGTATTGTGGAAATCGATACTGGAAGATTGCGTTGAATGAGTTTTGTTCCGAAGGTTATTGAAGCATATATAGATTGTAGAGCATGAGTCATTGCACTAGAAGAGAATTTGAAGCCGAAGGTTTCTATGAGCGTTAACATTCCAGGTATGTTTTCAAGCTTGGCATATTTTGATGGAAGAACGAGTTTGCCTATAAATATAGTTATGGCAAAGTGAGATTATTTCAATGCATATGAAACTTGTGTATACAAGGAGCTGTAAGTACTCATTGAAGGAACAAAGGAGACGAATTTTCTTTTGATTTTTGTGTTGAAAATTTGAGCTGGTTGTTGTTTGTGTCTACATCAAAATGTATGCGTTAAGCTGGAGATAAGCGTAGATCTGTGGAGGAGATAGATCCATCGACATAAGGGTTAAAGCATGGATTTTTTGACCATCAGGATTGTAGAACGAACTAAGTGTTGATTAGCTAAGTGAATGATCCATGTGGATCTTCAGACACCACTGGCTTGGAAAAAGGCTCGAAATTCAAAGTGATAGGAAGGTGACAAACTCAACATCAGATTGAAGAGCTCGTTGCCTTGATCGCAACAGTGCAAATGGTGCGTCAATCCAAGCTTGTATGAGGGAGATAGAGCTCGTCAAAGTTTCACATGAAAGGGAAAAAAAAGTCCCACAGTGTGCCACATGGCATCCCAAGTAGCACGCAAGACCCACATGGCAATCCATCAAGTAATGACACTCAACACTCCATCATTAGCTCTTGCCTTGCAGAAAAGACAAAAAATTAATAATTAAAAATAACCATATAAAACAACTCATTCTCTATATATATATATATTGTTATTAAATAAATTATATAAAAAAATATGTTTATTAATAATAAACATATAAAACAAATCATATATATATAAATTATGAAAACCATACAAAATATAGTTAGAACCCTAAAAGTCATGTGAACGAATATTTAATGGCATGTTTTAAAAAAAAGAAGAAGAGACATTATGGTTATACAACGAAAAGTTTGGACGACATGAATATTAAATAATAACCATAAGTTATGGTTACAACTTCCACTCCATACATATAACTTATATGTTATATACGTTGCAAAACCGCCGATGGAGATGAAGGGGCGGGCCACTCGATGCGGGTCTGGCCCCCACAACCTACTAACTATTAAAAAATGTGCGGGCGTCTCAAACAATTTTGCCACTTTTGTATGGAGGGGGTGGGGTTTGACCACTCGACCTCCCTCTAACTAATTCCATATTTAACCAGCGCACCAACAATCTTTTGTTAAGAATTTTGCCACCCAGTATTCATTTAAACCCAGTTCTTCTCCACTGCGCCCAGGCCAAGGCAACAAAAGTACGGGAATGAATTTAGAGGTAGAGGCCAAACCAGTGCAGACGCTGGCACAGATTTCGAGATAGATCTATGTTTGATGTCAAGGGAATCTTTTGATCTCAGGGAGGTAAAATTTTCAGAATTTATTAAACTTTATATGCAATTTAACCATAATTTCGAAGGGAACGCGATGGTGCACCTAGATTTTCCTTTTGAGTAGCGGTTTTGCAGATTCCCCATGGAGGAGGATCTTCAGGAATCTTGAGGGTATCTTTCAGATTCCTTAGAGGTTGAAATTCGCCGGTGTCAGAATGAGATCAACTTTATACTCATTCTTCTCGAAATTTCGCAAGGATCTCAATGGTGAGATCAGATCTCTGTTTTTAGTTGCATATTTCCATATTCCCTGTGGAGCATCATCTTTGAGGAATCTAGGTGGAATCTAAAAGATTCCCTAAGCCCCATATTTTCACTTTGTCAGAATTCAGAAATTTGACAGTCGATTTTTCACTATTCGGTGACACAAATTTGATGGTGTATTCAGATTTTCCATCTGAGTTTTATATTTTTTGGACACTTTTCAAAGTGGAATGCAGGTGTTAGCGTTCGGTGAGTGAGAAGTCGATTTCACACCTTTCGACGCCATGATTGCAATGGTGATTTCAGATCCAGCAGTGGAGCAACCTGTTCTTCAATCATCTTCAGTGTGGGGTATATGATGCATTGATTTCGTGTACTTATTTATCTCTTTGCTATGAGATGCATTTTGCTGTACAGATCCCTGTTGATGTTTGAGGGGGGATCTTGTTTTGTTCTTGATGTGAGATGTAATTTCTATCATGGATTTGTATTATGTTTGAGATCCCTTTGCTGCCATGTTGGCGAGATACTCATTATAACATGTATGTTTGATTGAGATCCCTTTGTTGCCATGCTAGCGAGATGCTCATAGTCATGATGTGTGAGTTATTGTCATACTGATAGGAGTCTTTTTTGAGAGTGAGATTTCCTGTAGTGGAACATCTCGTGGAGAGATCCAGCCACTCCTGTGTGAGGGAATTTTCCTTGTATGACAGAGAAAACAACATCCATGGACATCATCACTATTACAACACTTAATGCAGTGACCTACACCATCTTGACACCGAGGCCTAGAGACATAGCCCCTCTTGGACGAACTCTGTTATTAATGTGTTATGTTGCTAATGCTTGTTATGTTCCTCTTCTTTACAACATGCAGTTGTTAATTTATGTTCATTAATGCTTTAATTAAATAAAATTCTAACACATCAGCCAAAGTAAAAGGTCTTGGTTAAGGGTATCAGAAGAGTACCTAGATCAAGTGGTATGAGAGCGGTCTTCTTGCTGATTTGGATAGTAGGCATGAACCATTGAATGCTTGCTGAGTTGAGAAATGGAGGATGTCAAAGACATGTACGAGACCATGCTCAAGGTTTCCGAGAAAGTGGACATCTTGTACGAAGCTTATGAAAAACAAGTAGCAGAGAATGCTGAATTGAAGACACTCCTACAAGAAGAGAAGGAGGACAAGCACCGATTATAGCTTTAGTTACAAGCCATGACAGAGGCGTTGGAAGAATTGAAGCGCAACAACGAAAGTCTGCAAGCATATCATGATGCATTGAAGGCACTCCTACAGGAAGGGAAGGAGGAGAAGCAACGATTACAGCTTCAGCTACAAGCCATGATAGAGGCCTTGGAGGAAGTGAAGCGCAATGAAGGCTTAGAGAAGCTTTCTTCACATGTTTCAAAATTGACAACTGAGGTAAACAATGTTGATTTCTCTTTAGTTTCGTCTTCACATAATATCATTTTTTTTGGAATTATGGAGATACCCATTACAGGAACCGGCATGAGACTCCTTACCAAAATGGATTACAAAGGAGGAGGACTTGGCATTCATAGCCAAGGCATAACTCAGCCATTGGAAGTTGTGCAGAGACCTCGCTACGTAGCTTTGGAATACACTCAAGGAGGATGTTTGAAGGACATCAAAGGAAAACATACATTGTTGAACTCGCCAGGGAAGTTGACCGATGGGAAAATTTCACCATCGTCCCATGGAAGTGCACGTTGCAGTGAAAGAGCTGAGGCATGATCTCATCACCATGGTCGCACCAGAGACCACCAGGGAAGGTATAATAGGTCTCGTTATTCCAGATTGCATTTTGATTATAAGAATGATACTAATCATGGTCGTAAATCATGGCATCGAAAACTCGTCATTTTTGTGGGTTACATAACCATGTTATTTCTAAGTGTTGGAAAAGGATGTCATCACAAATGAGGTATGGAAAGCCTTCTCCACAGCAGGGAAAAAAACTGGTTAAACAAGTCTGGAGGAAGAATACTCATTGTAGTTATTGTGACCGAAGTGGCCACCAAATATCAACATGTTGGAGACTCCATCCAGAGCAGCACCTCAAAGACAAAACGTCCATGTAGAAATCAGTGGAAAGAGCTAGTCGACAAGCGAATTCCCCACAGGGGAATGGTCCATTCACTTTGCTAAAGAGGGGTTTTTTCTAGATTGTTTTTCTAGATATGTTAGCTTGTCATGGCCGTGTTTGTAAATCATATGTTGCATTTTTAACTGTAAAAGTGATGATGCATTTTTCCATCGCTTTTTCAACAACAATGATATTTTGGCCTTGTTTTATAAATCATGTGGTGCATTTCTTTTATGTGAAAGTGATGAGGTGTTTTCTATCACTTCGAAATGCGACGATGATGTTTTTGGTCTTACAATGATAGCTGGGGTGTGATTTCCATTCGATATAAACTTGATCACCGAGTATGAGTTATAAACTCGTGGCAAGTATGGGAGTTGTTTGGGTCATCGTTGGTCACATTTGAGTAGGTAAATTGTGTTGCAACAGTTGTAGGTGTTGGCTTTGCATCTTGATTCTGAAGTACGTCAAGTGAAGGAGTCTCCAAGGGATGTGCATTTCTAGACATTTGCATTAGAGTTTCAAGTGTTGGTTTTGCATCCTGATTCTGAAGTACTTCAGGTGAAGGAGTTGTGTGGGGATGTGCCTTTCAAAGACATTTTGCATGTAGTTGTTGATGGATAGAAGCTGATGCTTTTGAAGGACCAAAATATCATCAATGGGGAGGATTGATCCAGGTCGATCTTTAGACACCAGTGGCTTGGAAAAAGGCTCTAAATTCAAAGTGACAAGAAGGTAACAAACTTAGCTTCAGATTGAAGAGCTCGTCACCCTGATCACAATGATGCAAACGACGCGTCAATCCGAGCTCATATGAGGGAGATAGGGCTCTTCAATTTTTCACATGAAAGGGAAAAAATGGGGGGCCCATAGTGTGCTACATGGCATCCCAATCAACAAGTGGGACCCACATGGCAGTCCATCAAGTAATGACACTCAACACTCCATCATTGGCTCTTTCCCTACGGAAAAGACAAAAACACTAATAATTAAAAATAACCATATAAAACAACTCATTTTAAATATATATATATATATATAAGAAAAATATGTTTATTAATAATAAACATATAAAACAAATCATATATTAAAATTATGAAAACCATACAAAATATGGTTATAACCATAAAAGTCATGTGAACGAATATTTAATGGCATGTTTAAAAAGAAAAGAAAAGAGACATTATGGTTATATGGTTATTCAACGAAAAGTTTGAGTGGCATGAATATTAAATAATAACCATAGGTTATGGTTACAACCTCAACTCCATACATATAACGTATATGTTATATATGTTGCAAAACCGCCGACGAAGATGAAGGGGTGGGCCACTCGATGCGGGTACGACCCCCCAAGCTACCCACTATTAAAAAAAACGTGGGGGTCTCAAACATCTATGCCAAATTTGTATGGAGGGGGCAAGGTTTGACCACCTAACCTCCCTCCAACCAATTCCATATTTAACCAATGCGCCAACGGTCCTTTGTTGGGAATTCCGCCACCCAGTATTCATTTAAACCCAGTTCTTCTCCAGTGCACCCAGGCTAAGGCAACAGAAGTATGGGCATGAATTTCAAGGTAGAGGTCAGACCAGTGCAGATGCAGGCACATATTTTGAGACAGATTCCTGTTTGATGCCAAGGGAATCTTTTGATCTTAAGGAGGTAAAATTTTCATAATGTATTAAAATTTATATGCATTTTAATCAGAATTTCACAGGGAACGCGATGGTGCGCCCAGGTTTTCTTTTTGAGCAGCGGTTTACAGATTCCCCGTTGAGGAGAATCTTCGGAACCTTGAGGGAATATTTCAGATTCCTTGGAGGCCGAAATTCGTCGGTGTCAGAATGAGATCAAATTTATACTCATTCTTCTTGAAATTTCACAAGGATATCAATGGTGAGATCAGATTCCTATTTTGAGTGGATATTTCTAGATTTCATGTGGAGTAGCATCTTTGAGGAATCTAGGGGGAATCTAAAAGATTCCCTAAGGTCGAGATTTTCACTTTGTGAGAATTCAGAAATTTGACAGTCGATTTTGCACTATTCGACAACACAAATATGATGGTGTATTTAGATTTTCCATTTGAATTTTATATTTTTCAGCCACTTTTCAAAGTGGAATGGAGGTGTCAACATTCAGTGAGTGACCAGTCGATTTCACACCTTTCGACACCACGATTGCGATGGTGATTTTAGATCCAGTAGCAGAGCATCTTGTTCTTCAGTCATCTTCAGTGTGAGGTATATGATGCGTTGATTTCATGTACTTCTTTGTCTCTTTGCTATGAGATGAATTGTATTGTACATATCCCTGTTGATGTTTGATGTGGGATCTTGTTTTGTTCTTGATGTGAGATGTAATTTCTATCATGGATTTGTATTATGTTTGAGATCCCTTTGTTGCCATGTTGGTGGGATACTCATTGTCACATGTATGTTTGATTGAGATCCCTTTGTTTCCATGCTGGCAGGATGCTCATAGTCATGATGTGTGAGTTATTGTCATACTGATAGGAGTCCTTTTTGAGAGTGAGAGTTCCTATAGTGGAACATCTCGTGGAGAGATCCAACCACTCCTACATGAGGGCATTTTCCTTGTACGACAGAGAAAACACCATTCATGTACATCATCACTATTACAACACTTAATGCAGCAACCTACACCATCTTGACACCAAGGCCCAGAGACGTAGTCCCTCCTAAATGAACTCTGTTATCAATGTCTTATGTTGCTAATGCTTGTTATGTTCCTCTTATTTACAACATGTGGTTGTTCATTTATGTTCATTAACGCTTTAATTAAATGCAATTCTAACACATCAGCCGATGTAAAAGGTCTTAGTTAAGGGTATCAGGAATTTACCGGGATCAGTCAATGAATACGAGGTTCATTTTGGTAGCATGTTGGACGATGTATTTGAAACAAAGCCACTTGGGGAAATTAAAGTTTGAATTTATATGGTAAGATAAAACCTCTAGAATCTGTTGGATGCATTGATGTCTTCAACAAATAATTCCCATCTGGCACAAAAAAAGCGTGGTGGAGCCACCGACACATCTAAACACAAATATTTTTCTCATGGATTCTCCATTAATGTGTAAGCACCTTACCATACCGCAAGGACCATATTCAAATCAAGTTCGAAATGTGATTACTATACAACTTGGCATAACTCTCGAATATTTGGCAACATTATTGGGAGTTGTTGAATTATATTAAAGGATGAGTTGTGAGATGTATATACATAAATTACTGCAAAGTGATGCTTTGTGTGCAACAAATGTTTTGGGAGGAAGAAGGCATCATTAAAGGCATGAATATTTGTTTATATTTTATTTTGTGTCACTAGGAAAAGCCCAAAGATTAAAATTTATATAAAAAAACATGATTCCCAAGAGAATATATAAATGACAAGCGACATTATAAAATTTTTATATGTCATAAAGTTAATTAGAAGAGTGGAAATATTTTAGGAAGGCCATGTAAATTTTGTAAAGGCTATTTTAAGAATAGTTTGAGTCAAATTAAGAGATCTATAAAAGGAGATATAAGTGGGAATGTTGATCAAAGGTCAATGAAGAAAATTGTAATCAGGAAGTCAATATCTAAATTGTATAGCTTGAGTCAAGTCAAGAATGAATCAAAGTTAGAGTCAAAGTACACCATTAATAATTGTAATTATTAATCCCTAAAGTCAAATAAAAGTTGGTAGTCATGTATTGGAATGTAAAAGGGTGCATTTTCAGATGTACCCGATACCAAGGTCCATTAATGTAAAAAATTTGATGCAAAATTAGAAGTTTGGATTCAAAGAAATATAAGTCAAGTCAAAAGTGCATTTAAGTTTAAGTCGTAAATTTTAATTGGGTGCATGATCGGTAGAGCCTGACACCCAAAGTTTGGTCAAAGAAAAAGGATATTGCAACAGTTTGCAGCAAATAAAGCAGAGTATAGAGAAGGTTATGCAAGGGAAGAAGGAGATGAAGATGACTATGTATAGTTACATTGATGCCATAGAAGTTGGAATACATAATGAAGAGTTCAAGAAAGAGATCGCTGAGTTGAAGACACGTCTTGGCTTATTGATGGAGGTTCTACATAATCATAAACATGGATGGATAATGCAGAGGACAACTAGATGGCCAATCAATAAGTTGATTTTAAGAAGACAGAAGCACATATTGAATTTTTTGTTAAGGGAAGTAGAAAAACTCCAGATAATAGGGATGAATGTATGCATTTGTGAAAGAGAAGAATGACCAATGCTTGTTGAGAACGATGACGATGCTAAAATGAAATTTGTTGACGTGAATGTGGGTTTGATTCCCATAGATGGCGCCACAAAATGTTTGGAATATTAGCATAAACAATTGAAGGAAAATTCATTTGTTGAGGCTATAAATCCTTATGTTTTTAAATTTGACAATTGGTTTGTCGATGCAGGATGTGTTGCAGATGATGGAAATGAAACTAATTTTTTTTCATGCAAGGATGAAGAAAAATCTAATGAAATGATTTCTGAATGTGATCGTAAAATGTTTATGAAATGTGAATAAGAATTACAATTTCTAGAGAAGATGTTAGTGGAAACTAAATCTAAGAAAGTTATAGATAAAGAAGAGAAATATTCAAGCATTAAAAATGTGGAACCTGAGATAAAATGTGATTTTCAATTTAATGTTAAATATGATGAATTTATATTCTAAGCTAGTAACAATAAATTTCAACTGGAAACTAGATTTGATAATGAAATTGAAGAATTAAGAAAACTAATGGAAAAAATACATAAACTGAGATATTGCAATATGAGGTAGAAGGATAACAATAGGATGCATTTGACTGCTCAAGTGTATATCAGCAAAATCAATGGAAGACTACAAAATAAAATTTGGAAACCTAGGGAATTAAAAGTAACAACAATTGACGCAGAACAACAAAGAATGGATGATCAGTTAAAAAATAAATTTTGGGATCTAAGAGGAGTTTTATCAACTTATGAAGATATATGGTTGGAATACCTTGAATTTATTTTACCTGGGGATTTTTATGCAGGTGCATCTAACCTAGGGTTGGATGTTTACTAAAGGAGTTAGTTTCATAAGTTATGATTTAATTATTTATTGTATTTTCCTATAGTTTTAAGAGAGAGTGAGAATTATTGTGAATAAGAGAAGGTTCAAGAGTATTTTGGAAGAGTTGAGATATTTTATGGTTAGTTATATCTTATCTAGAGATAAGGGGTTAGGTGAGAGATTTTATGGATCTGAGAGATATTTTGGGAGTTAGTTTAGGATCTAGAACCTACTTTTGGATCATATCCACTTGTATAAATCTAGGTGAGTCCATGAGGCATGTAAGTAAGTGAGTGAGAGTGAGGGATGAGAGTCCAATGATTAGGCCAATTGGTCTCTTTTAAATATGTTATTTATTTATGAATTATTTATGAGATTTTATGTGCATATATTGTGTGGATTTTAGTTTTATGTTGTGTTTTAATTTTTAAGTTGCACACCATGGCCTGCGACATCATTATCTATTAGCAAGTCCTAAGCATCTAATCTGGGTGATTATATTTAATTTTGAAATTATGATATTATCCAATTAAATGTTTCCTAGAAGAAATGGAGTTGTCTTCAGAAGTGGGAAACAATAGCTCATTAACATTAGGGGAATTTTGAGGTCTAAAATGATCTTCTTAAGGAAATTATAAAATAATAGTGGAAATAATAAAATAATATTAGATTACTTCATCAAATTTTAGAGGAAAAAAAACTACTTTTTCAACTCGTAATTTCAACTTATTTCCCTATGGGTTTACTCAAATTTCGAGCGGGAACATTCGTCAGATGCATAATTTGATTCCTCATCCAAGGAGTACCCATGTTGCATACTTTCTATGGACCCTGCTACAAGAAAAATGATAACTACATGAAAAACATGATTGCAATCATGTTTTTTCATGTATTTCTCATTTTTCGAGTAGCAAGGTCCATACAAAGTATGCAACATGGCTACTCTTTGGATAAGGAATTAAATTTTTTATCTAACAAGTACTCCCACTCTAAATTTGAGTAAAAACTTAGGGAGATAAGTTGAAAATACAGGTTGAAAAAGTTACCTTTTTACCCAAAAAAGGTGAATCATCTCCCATGGTTTAGATCATCACCTTGAATCCTATTGGTTCTTATAAAATTTATTTTGGTTATACATTTTTCTTAGGGGGGGGCGTTTTAGACCTCAAAAGTTCTCTAATGTGAGCAGTTAACTACTTGCCACCTGTTAGTGAGGTGGAGGTAGTTAATAAGCACCCAAAGAGAGGTAGATGGATAATATCTCTATAATGTTCTAGCTTTTGTCTCATAATTTTGAGAGAGAATAATTGGAGAGACTGAAGAGGAGAAGAAAAACATTAGATAGAAAATTTGCAGATATAGTTGTCAGGGGGACCGATAGAGGCTGTGTCAAGGTTGAGAGGAAGCAAGTACTTGACTCTTATTTTCCCAGGAGAAATTTTCAAGTCGGTGTCTCTAACTCTATTATTTTCATGTTAGCATGCAAACTACTTATTATGTTCTAAACTAATTTTTTATTCTTTAGTTAGAATGAAGAATGGAACAAATGATCAATTTGATGTTAAGATTAAAAACACAACGTATTTTATTTTACATTTTACTTTTGTATTTGGACATTATCAAAGAGAAGAGAATGTAATAGATTTGAAACACTTCTTACAAATCTATAGTTTCATTTTTGTTAATGGAGTATTGATATTAAAAATATCAGAGCATATTGCTTACAATTATAATAGTGAATAGTATGAAAAGACACAGATACCATAAAGAATGATAGTCCACATAAAATTGTGCAGTAGTAAATGTGAGTCTAAATAATATATGAAAATGTGAAAAAAACACTTTAGACTAAAGAGAAATTATATTCCTTTACCATTAGAATAAGTGCAATTGTGGTATTTGTGACACTTATACATTAAACAAGTATAGGAAAAAATAATTATTTTATTTTATTCATGATCATACATATAATGGACAGACTGAAAATAAATGCCATGGTAATAAAAAATAAGGAAGTATAGCCACAAATATTACTTTAACGAAAAGAGAGAGGAAGTAAAGCTATAAATTGTACAATAATGAGTATATGTTTAGCCAACAACTGAAATATAAAGAAATAAGAAACCTTTGACGTAGAGTCATATGTCAAAAAAACATTAGAGAAATATGATAAATAGATAATATTATACAAAATATATTTAGAACCAAAGTTTGAGAGTGCATACAGAGTGTTCTCTTTTCTGAAGTCCATTATATATATATATATATATATATATATATATATATATATATATATATATATATATATATATATATCTCGCGAGAGAGAGAGAGAGAGAGAGAGAGAGAGAGAACATCTAGTCGAACAAAGATATTTTTTCAAAACCATATAACGATAATGGTACATAGTCTGGTGTCGGGAAAAGAATTTCCTATTACTAAACAAAAGATATTTCCCTATTTTAGGAAATATAAATTTTCCTGTCCAGTATCATAAGAAAAAAAGGAAAACTAATAAAAAAATCATTTTCACCATATATATAAATATATCTTTTTTTTCACATGAGAATCCAGAGGGATTGAAGGATTTTTCCAACCTTAAGGGGAGAATGAATTCGAACATAAAAATTGAAAAACCTGGAAAAAATTCTAGATGCCTCTAAAATCCCTAAGAATAACATGCACAAAATCAAACTAGGAATACATGTTACAAATAGGACAATAATAATGTTAGGTCCCTATACTACTTGTATATTCCCATTATTGTTATTTTTATTATAGCCCCTATTGTTATTGTTGTGCCCATGTATCCTCATGTTGTTATTTTTGTTTCCCATATAAGCCTAATATTGTTATTTTTGTGCCCTTACATTATTATTAATATGTAGGCTCTAATTATATTGTGACCCCTTAGACCCCTATATATACCAAGGAGGTCTTATCGTGTCATCCAAAAACTGTTCAATTATTTAATATAAAGGATGTTTCCCCCTCGAAGAGGATAATTTTTAAATCGTTGATCTATCCTTTCTTCTATTTTTTGAGCTGGTTGCATAACATTTGGTATCAGAGCTTTGGATTCTAATGTTTTGATGCTTCAAATAGGACATTTTGGAATTTTCGCTATAATTTTTTTTCTACGAAGCTTTAGAAGATTAACTAACAATCACCTGGAGTCGAAATCTTAATGAATGTCATGTAATAATTTAAATCTCGGTTCACTATATTTTCAGAGATATGGTCCGTAGAAGTTAGGGTTTCGACATGATCCATAATTCAGTCCTAAAAAAGTGACCAAGGAAAAACAATCATAACTTTTCCTTCAAGTATCGAATTTGAATTTCATAAAAATTGACAGAAACAACATGGACTGTAGTTTCTCTTGTAGCAATTTTAGGGCTGAAAGTCAAAACAAGGACATGTGGAACTCCGTACAAGTTCGATATACTGAATAAGTCCATAATTAGGTCATTGTGGGATATTAGACATAACTTTACCTTGAAGAATCCAATTTTGGTATGAATTGTGGATTTGAAAATAAGGATAAGAGGGATACCACATAATGGAATTTTAGATCTTGGAGATTCAAAATTACAGAGTTACAACCGTTTCAAGATCGAGCTCCTAAAAGCAAGAAAAAAGTGTGTATTTTTTTAAAAAAAATTGCACAAATTTTGTTTGAAAAAGCAGTTTAAAGTGATTACAAGGGCATATTGAAGCATATATCAGTATTGGGTTCTATAATTCCTAAAAAATAATAATTCTACACCCATTAATCCCTCAAAAATATCTACTATGACGCATGAAGAGGAAGAATTACAACATGATATATCAAAATTACGGGACCAAGTGTAACAAATTTCACTCTCGCAAAGAGAAACCAATGATGAAATTAAAGGGTATATGTATGGTTTAAATGTGAAATTAAAAGGTGACATGTATCGTTTAAAAGCATGCATGGAAGGGTTGAAGGAAGGGTTTACAAAGTTGTTACAAGAAATTCTTCCTGGTGGTGACAAGGTAATCCATGAAAATCACAATGAGGACAAAAGGAATATGAATTACGATTTTAGAGACTCCACTTTGGGGTTTAAGAAAAACTACATGCCAAATATAGATATGATGAATTTTTATGCAAAGGATTCGATAACACAGATACTACAAATGGATCAATATTTTGATCTACAAGATGTGTAACCCTGATAAAAGATACATATTGCATCTTTATATTTAGAACCCAATCAATTTGTATGGTATATATGGCTTCCTGATCGTAAAACACTTGTCAACTAGTCAATTTTTACAGAGGAAATGATTTCAAAGTATGAAGATACAAATAACAACACCTTCTTTAGCCAATTTATAAATCTCAAACAAAAGGGTTCAATGGCGGAGCACATTGAAGACTTCCAAAAATTGAATATTAGGGTAACCGATATTCCATAGGAGCATAGGATTGATGTCTTCATAGGTAATTTAAAAGATAAAATCCAACATAAGCTTCACCTTTGGGAACCTGATTCATTGGCCAAGGCATTCAGGGTGGCAAGAAAAATTGAAAGAAAAATGATGGCAACAAGGAAGTCTACCACTCACAACTATAAAGATGGAAGTGTTGTTGTTGCTAGTCTTCCACAACCTACAAGGTTGACATCAAAAAAATGGAGAAAAAAGAGAAAAATGGATTTGTTACAGTTGTGATAGAAAATACACTAAAGGTCATAAATGTGTTGAGAATAAATTATTCTACATATATTGTGACTAGGAGGAAGAAAATAAATAGGAAACATCAAAAGAGGAGGATATACAACAAGAACCAACCCCATAGAAAGAAGAAATGAATCCAACCATATCTTGTAATGCATTGGAAGGAGTTAGCACTCCTCAAACTCTCAAGATAGAAGGATATATCAAGAATAAAAAGGTAATAGTTCGAATTGATTTGGGTAGTACCCATAATTCCATTCATTGTAAGATAGCCAAGGAATTGAATTTCTTCCTATATCTAGCACCAAAGTGTCAAGTGATGGTTGAAAATGGAGGAACTATAAATTTCTCTAGAAAGTTCTATAATATAAAGCTAACTTCTGGGCCTTGAAATTGTCATTCACTTCCATTACATTTTCACTTATATTTCCATATTATCACCTTCACTCCACCTCCATTTCATTACATTTACCTTTCTATTACCATTATTGGGTTACATTTATGTTTTTCCAAACTTTATTAATTCCTAGTATTTTTAAGTGAATTTGTGGTTAAAAATTAGAAAATAATATGCACATACTTATACCTAACAAATGGAATGAGTTTGTTTCCATGTGTAGGTCAAAAAGAAGCTTTGAGAAGACCCTTTAGTGACCCCCTAAGGCCAAATTCGAATTTGGATGGAGAAGATCATGGGATCATAAAGATATGTGTCTCATTTCCTATTTGTATTGTAACTCTAAGAAGACATGTGCCTTATCACTTCCTATTTGGATTGTAACTCTAGAGATATAGGGAGAGATTCATGGACTCTCATTAATGAGATAGCTTCTCATATTTTGTATAAATAGGGGACGCATTCTCCTATCAAATCATGTGTAAAATTGGAGTTATGCTTAAGCTTTGAATACAAAATTAGATTGTGGAACCTTACTCATGAATGTTCCTTCGTTTTGATTTGGTTTTGCCTACATATGGAGCATCTCGATTTACCATCTCTCATACTTTTAGATCAGCTGCCTAAAATGTGTGAGATTTACTTGCTTTTATAGATTAGAGTCTATTTTCTTTCTTAGTATTAGTTTTAGAATGTTTGTGTAATCTTTTCTTTTCTAAAAATATTTCAATAGGAAATATTTATCTATTTTCCAATTGGATTAAGTTTGAGGCAATAGAACATAATTAGATTGTGGCACCTTACTCATGAATGTTCCTTCATTTTGACATGGTTTTTCTCACATATGGAGCATCTCGATTTACTATCTCTCATAATTTTAGATCAGCTACCTAAAATGTGTGAGATTTACTTGCTTTTATAGATTAAAGTTTATTTTCTTTCTTGGTATTAGTTTTAGAATGACTGTGTAATATTTGTTTTTCTAAAAAAAAATCAAAATGATAGATTTATCTATTTTCCAATTGGATTAAGTTTGAGGCAATAGATCTCACATTTATTTAGTTTCCTTTCATGTTCTGTTATTTAATTTCTTAGATCAAACTATCAATTCATTGTCTAATTGAATATTCCTAAAAGATCAGGCTAAGAAGGTGACTTGTCATACTTTGGTGATTGAATGTTCAACCTATAAAATCATTGAGCTTTACTTTTACATGCTTTTACATTTATTTTTATATCCTCATTCAATTGTATAATTGGGTGTTCTTAAAGATCATTTCAAGAAGGTGATTTTATCATATTTCTAAACCGAATACTTGAATACCTAACTTATGCAATTATTGAGTTTTCCCTTTGCATGCTTTAATTGCTTTCCTATATTTAAAGACTAAAGTATAATCAGTTGCTTGTACATTATCTCAAGAGGGTGATTATATCATATTGGATGTTGAAGTGATTGAACGTACCTTACTTGTTTTCCTTACATGCTTTGAAATGTTTTTTTAGATTAAAATTTCAATTCCTGCAAGTGTGATTGCGCGCGCTATATTTTCTTTTGAATTTGTTTTCTTTATTTTCGTTATTTGATTGCATAGGTTAGTTGAATTTCATTTTCATTATTTAATTTTATAGATTATATGAATTAGTTTTCGTTATTTTGTAGTTAGATTGATCTAAACTAAAAGACAATTTGTAGCACATATAGTGCACGTAGGCTTCACAAGTTTACGAAACCCCCGGGTTGACAAATTAAATAACAAGCAATCACTTTGCCCCAACATTTTAGCACTATTTCCGGGGAAGTGTGCATAGGAACTAGCTTTCAGCCTAGAGTGTATTTTATTTTTATTTTTTAGTTTTTACTAACCATTTATGGACAGAGCATCTAGAATGTAGCCCAAAGACTACATTGAGGAATGGTATCAAAAAGTGATCTCACCACAACATTTATCAATTCTCAAGAGATCCTTGTGGCAAATGAAAAGATCAAGGCAATTGTTCATATCCTTACAAACAATCAGGTACATTCTTCAAGTTTGGATATGAATATTTCAAAGATTCTAATCCGTAAATAGCTTCATTGGAAGCATGAATATACTTAAAAATAAAATAAAATAATAGTTTTTTTTAGATAGATAGGGAAAATAAAAAATAAAACCAAACTTAGCTATAATTTTAGAATTTTTTTTATTTTGTTTTCAAAACAATAATAATCAACGTTGATTAATTCATTTTGAATATATTCTAGTGATGCAGTAAGAATCACTTTGTTTTTATCACCATCAGAAATAAAATTTGTGTGTGAAAATATGAATTTATTTGACGACGCTGACTAGTGTGCTCTCTTCCCGCGCCTTGTTGTGACCTAGAAGATTAGAAAATCAGATCAGTCAATTTAAAAATTAAAATTCAAAAATTCGTTAAAATTTTGCTGGAAATTGAACTACAATTCTATTGAAAATCGTCATTTGAGTCATGATCCTTTTTTTATCGGTTCTGCAAATTTTAATGTTTTGCATCCTCTCAATATTTTTCTGATTTTTTCAATTGCATGTGCACAATTTTTCTTTGAAAAAAATAAAATAAAAAACAAAACATAAAAAAAAATAAAAAAATTGGCCCATGGAAAGGAGGCCCACGCATATGCGTGAGGCCAGCCTTTGGCTTGGATTACACATATGTGCAGGCCTTCAATCCACACAAAGTCCCATGCACTGCAATAGTTATTAGAAATAGATCTTAAAAGTTGCAGAGACAAACAATGAAGGTGTATCGGATGAAGAAGCTGTTGACGAAGAGAATATTGCAAATTGTTGTGAAGAGAAGATTTCAGATTCAATTGCAGAGACAAACAATGAAAGTGTATCACATGAAGAAACTACTGATGAAGAGAAGATTACAAACTGTTGATGAAGAGAAGATTGCAGATTCCATTGCAAGTAATTAGAATGAGGGAGATCGATCTAAACTTCTCTGTGAGAGACAAACCATTACACATCAGAACCCGCAAATAAAAAAATCAAACCACAACAATTTTATTTTGTTGTAGAATTAATTGCCAGAAAAAGAAATTGCCAGAAATGCGTAATTGTTAAAAAAACCCAATTTTAAAACACATTTTCTGAGCAAATCAAGGCAAATTAGGAAAAATTAAAACATGTTTTTTTTGGGGAATGAGGTGAATTAGGTAACTCGTGAGCGATTTGCTGGAGTTCGCATCCATTTGGGAGAAATTCAGAGTTCTTCGGAGCTCCGTTTTGCAGATTGCGTGAGAAAAAAATGATTTGTTTTGAACTGTTTAAACATGGCAAGTTGAAAGCAAAAAAATCCAAGTGAATAACAAACTCTCCTCCACATGGCATGTGATCTAAGAGTCCAATTTGATTTAATAAATTTGATTTTAGACACATATGTGTCTCATCATTATATATATATATATATATATATATATATATATATATATATATGAGAAATAAAAAAAAATGCATATACAATCAATTTATTGAAGCAATTTATAAGGTGAAAAATACTTGCAAAATTTGATTGAAATAATTTTTCGTGCAAGTACTTTTTTTTTACTGCTTCAAATATTTTTGACAACATGATTTTGTAGCACAGATGACAATTCAATTTTACAGTGACTTGCAGAACAATTGGAAGATTATTTAGATGATTTCTCAATATTTGGCATTAAAAATTTTGTTGCTGTGTATTTTTCTATGAAGCTTTAACTTGCAGAACACAGCGAATCATTGAGATGCCAATCATATTACTGAGCAAATTGCATGAAGTCATCCGACAATAGGGATTTGATTTACTTTTCATGGTTATTTCTTAAAAATGGATTGTTATCAATATCATGAATTGGACTAAATATAACACTTTTGATTTTCCTTAATCTGTTTCATTTAACATTCAAATTTTTGCGTAAGAATCAGAGAGGAATTGGCCATTTATTTTTTAACACACTTATGTTCTTTATGTCAAACTTTTTTGCAGGTTTGGGATGATCGAATGATCATTGAAGGAAACCAATTTTTCGGCACAATTTGTCTTCAAATGATCAATTTCATGAGAAACATAAGAACAAGTCCATGTCCATGTCCATCAAGACCATTACCTTTCCTCCCTTCTGAATTATAAATCCAACCAAAAAATTCAAAGCAAGCCACAGTTGTTTTCCCAACAAGAGTCAGTTGTTCATTTATATTCACATACACTTTCCATTACTCTTTGTCTACTCCTAACCCACAAATAAAAGAAAGAATCTCACTTACATGCTTATTTCCCATTGTCATTTTCCATTTTCATCTTCCATTTCCATTTTCCTTCTCCTATCCTTTTCATTTCGCAAATAAACCTTGCTTCAATGAAAATTATTGAGTCCATAGTCCTTTGAGTTTAAAATCCTTACAAAAACACCTTGAGGCTTGCATGCCTTAATGGCAAGTCTTCTTGCTGATGAACAATGGGAATACATTAATGTTCCTTGTTCATCGGATCTTCTAGGTACTCAACAGCAGCAAAATTATTCGTACCTAGCAAGATGTGTTTGGGCATCTTGACTCTCATTGTCATCAATGGTGAGAGTTCTCGTGTTGAATAGTGGCATCCATTAATGGCCACTAAGTCAACAATTTCCTACTACGTTCGACATGAGAACATCTATTCACATAGCAGGAATTATGCCAACAAGTTTTCAATACATGAAGACTATCATTTTCAGCATTTTGAAGCAAATGAATAAGATATGCAGCTACAATAGATCAACACCATTCTGCAGCTGCAGAATCATATGGCAGCTCCAGAATTAGAGGACAACAACTGAATCAGATGACAGCTGCAGAATAAGAGGGCAGCAACAAAATCATATAGAAACTACAGAATCAGATGGCAGTTGCAGAATCAGAGGACGGTTATAGAATCAACATCATTTCACAGCAAATTCAATAGTTTTAGTAGAAGCAATAAAAATTCATCTAGACTCTTTTATCCATAACTTGTACAACCACATGAAGAAGATTATGATCAAGATTTTGCAGCCACCACACATGCAGCTCATCCATTTTCAAAGGGTAAGTTAAGGTATGTCATTTTCTAAATTTTTACCATAGAATTCCTGGAAAATCTAGAATGATAATTTTTGGAAAAAAACACTTCTTTTCCTCATTTCATAAAATTTCCAATACCATCAGTTGGGGGGAATACATTCATATTCACATTTTTCCACATTCATATCACATTCAAAAGCCCACATACTTTCAAAAGATATTAACTATTACATTATTATTATGAGCATAGAATGGCTTTTCAAAAGTACTTAAAATATAATTTGATGCAAACACAATCATGGTTGTCACACAAGAACCAACCATGATGCAATCCAATAAAGATATACTTTGCAACAATAATCAAATAATCATTATTCAAAGTTCAAAGATCAAAATTGAATGCAACAAAAAAATATGGTTGAAACACAAGAACCAACCATGTTGCAATTCAACTAAAAGACTTTGCAGAAGTATGAAGTTATCAAATGATATCATGCAAAGTTAAGCCAAAGCTCAAATGATCAAAAAGAATTAATGTAATAGATTGCATGAGGACATGCAAAAGCTTCAATTGGGGGGTATGTTGGGCCTTGATATTGTCATTCACTTCCATTACATTTTCACTTATATTTCCATATTATCCTTCACTCCACCTCCATTTCATTACATTTACCTTACCATTACCACTATTGGGTTACATTTATGTTTTTTCAAACTTTATTAATTCATAGTATTTTAAAGTGAATTTGTGGTTAAAAATTAGAAAATAATATGCTCATACTTATACCTAACAAGTGGAATGATTTTGTTGCCATGTGTAGGTCAAAATGAAGCTACCAAAAGACTCTTATGTGGCCTCCTAATGCCAAATTCGAATTTGGATGGAGAAAATCATGGGATCATAAGGATGTGTCTCATTTCCTATTGTGAAATTATATACCATATGCATGTATATATCCACATTCTCCCCGATCTAACAATATTTATCTTCTACAAATACTTAATCCTTCAATTGTTAATCTTCTCAAGTAAACTCACTCGTGAAACACATGAAGCAATAAAATCACACATAACACAATTGCTTAACGTGGAAATCCTTGCAGCCTAGAAACCTCAATGACGTTATATTACAGGTATCATGGATATCATGTAACAACTTGCTACAAAGATTATACATCAAGCTCTCACTACAATCAAGATTCATTAATCATTACACACTGCCACGCAGAAATTTGCATATCTATGCACCAATTTCTCACCACCCAAAAAATACCCAATCGCGCAATCGAATCCCCGCTAAAGAAGACCCCGAATGAATTCGAATTACCCTTGCCTTGATTGTGAAATCCTCATTGGCAACTCCAATGTGTGTGTGATGCAATCAATGCATCACTATAGTCACAACAGATAGTCTATCTTGCCCTTTCACCTATCTCTCCACTGGGTCTCCACTGAAACTGCCATGCACTGTAGTTAAATTTTGTATTTTTCAGTTGATTAATGATTTATTATTTGTGAATTAGTTAACTAATTAATTCACTCCACTCTCACTAGTGTATCGATCTGTTAGACTAGATACAACTAGCTCAACTAAGTCTAACTCATTAACTGAGTTAAACTGAATAACAACTCCATGAACTACTCTTCCAACTTTGTCATAAATTTTCCACTTCAGTTCTAACTGAGTCCTCCATGCATGAACCACTAGTAAACACTAGGAATTGCGTAATTCCTTCAGCCCACTGATTTTCCAAATCTGTATGCTGAAATAAAGTGCTCCAAGAGAATAAATTTATATTTAGAGTATGATTATTATTAATGGCTAATAATAATCGACACATCTATTTTTAGATCGATGATCTATAAATAGACTTCGCCCAATATTCTAAAAATAGAATTTCATCTATTTTTCCAACTTGACCAACCATCCACAAATAGCATCCTGCAACTTCTGAAATATGATCACCATGTCTAAAAATAGACTTGCGCCAAAAATAGCCTGCGGGCCCACTTAGTGAAGGCGACTCTTTTTACTAAGCTCATCATTTTGTTGAATCTCAACACTCCCTCTCAACAAGATAGGGATTATCTTTCACCCCGATCCTGCCTCTATGGTATTCGAATTTTCTCCTAGTGAGCGCCTTCATCAGAATATTTGCATCCTGATCCTCTGTAGGAATGTACTGAAGCAACATGATTCTTCTGCTGCACACAATCTCTGATATGATGATACTGGATATCAATATGTTTAGATCTATCATGAAACACAGGATTAACCGAGAGTTTAATGCAACTCTGATTATCACAATGTATCACTGTGGGATCTAAATGTGAGATGAACAAACCAACCAGAATCTTCCTCATACAGATAGCCCTGCTATGCAGCTCTTTGACTTCACGTTTATGTATTCTCGTGTCTTTGAACTAAGTGCTACGCATCTTTGCTTCGTTGTATCAAGAAATCACCAGATTTGATACCGAAACCCCCTCCCCGATGTTCTCTTTTGTTCGTTGGGTCAAGCGTGCTGTCTAACCGCATCTGTGAAGCCATGCAACTTCACCTCATTCTCCGTCTCAACCGTACCATAAGCCATACTCGCATGTGCCCCCGAGATAACTTAGAACATGCTTGCCTGCCTTCCAAAAGAGCTTGGTAGGCTTAACCATCGCTTGTGAAAGCTGGTTCACCGCATAGCATATGTCCTGTCTTGTATTGATTAAATACATGAGCGAACCCACCAACTGTCGATAAACAATGGCATCCACTACCTCTGACGATGTAGCATCCTATTTCTTCCAATTTCCCGGAAGAGGAGTGTCGATAGGCTTGCAGCCTTGCATGTGAAACTTCTCCAGTATCTCTCGAGCATACTTGCCTTGAGACACAAAAATTTCACCTTCCCGCTACCATATTTCCAATCCAAGGAAATAATGAAGGAGGCCTAAATCCTTCATCTAAAACTCCTTTGCAAGATCTGCCTTGCATGAGTGTATCAACTGCTCATCACCCGTTAGTATTAAATCATCAACATAAATAAAAATGATTAAAAGCTTACCCTCCACCACAATTTGATATAGGTTTGCATCTTCCTCACTCTTGGTGAAGCCAAGTCCAGTGAAATAGTTTTCGATCCATGTGTACCAAGCACGGGGTGCTTGCTTCAGCCCATACAATGCTCTTTTGAGTCTGCACACATGTGACTCGCTGCTGAATATCTCAAATCCTTTGGGATGCTCAATGTACACTTATTCCTCAATGAACCCATTAAGGAACGTAGTCTTCACATCCATCTAATTAATGTGCCAACCCATCTACGCTGAGAGAGCAAGGATGGTCCTTATGGAAGAATACCGTGTGATAGGTGCAAAGGTTTCTTCATAATCAATCCCCTCGATCTGTGAGAAGCCTTGGGCAAAAAATCTTCCCTTATATTTCTCAACGCTCCCATCAACAACTTGCTTTACCTTGTAGATCCATCTTGAACCTACCACTGATTTACCAACCAACCTTGGAACAATATCCCATGCATTTTTTCTGACAATGGAGTCATACTCCTCCACCACGGAATCTACCCATGTGGAATCTTGTGTTTCTTCTTCAAAATAAGATGGCTCTATCATGATACACTTGCTCATGAGAGCCTTGTATCCAGTAAATCAGTCAGGTGATTGTCTCTCTCTGCACTGTGATGTAGGGACTCCTACATTCTCTGCCGCGTCACGCTTTAGTCTCTCAACTTCTGTACACTTTCTGCCTGCTTTGATGTTTGGTTCTACATGAGTGGACTCCTCCACTCCATGATCCTCCTCTTGTGGCTGATGCACATCTTGAGGCTCATCTTTGGGAACAAGTCGCTCCTCCTCTACATGCAAGTGTAGCTCCCTCTCAAGAAACAACTTCATGGCTTTCACCTCATTGAATTTTATATCCCATCGCACCACAGTCATATGACTCTTTGGAAAATACACATGATAATTATGGGATGTTTCTGTGTACGCCAAAAAAATCCCAACTTCTGTAGTCGGCTCTAGCTTCTTCCTGGAATCCTTTGTCACATGAATGTAAACAGATGAGCCAAAAATCTTCAAATGATAACATCGTGCTTCTTATTAAAACGCCTCCTCAGTGTGTACTCATGCCAAGTACTCTACTTGAGGACAAATTCGGCTTTTGGCTCTATAAACTGCAGGGGCAGCATGCTTCTCGCCCACAAGTGCATCGGTAGGCCCCGGTCATGCATCATAGCTCGTGCAACACCCACGATTGTTCCCGTTATTCCTCTCCATGACCCCATTCTTCTGTGGGTTATGAGGCACTATCAGTTCTCTTCGAATTCCTTCTTTGCTACAAAAGTCTTTGAATTCACCCGAGATATATTCACCACCATTATTGCTCCATAGAGCTTTCACTTTCTTCCCCGAATCCTTCTCCGCCAATTCTTTAAACTCATAAAACTTTGAGAATGTTTCGCTCTTCTTCTGCATGAAGAAGATCCAACATCTACGAGAATAGTCATCAACAAATATAACATAATACCTGTGTTTTGCTGTTGAAGCAATCGAGAAAGGTCCACACACGTCTGTGTGAATTCTCTCCAGGATCACCGAAGCACGGTTCTCCTTCTCATGAAAGGTGGTCTTAACAAAATTACCCATAGTACATCCCTTGCACTGATCTGACTGCGCAGGAGTACCCTTGGGAATTATAGTAAGAATCTGCTGCAAAATCTTCAAAGCGCCATGGTGAAGATGACCCAATCTCCTGTGCCATAATTCTCCCTCATCTCGGCTCACCACTTCTTCTGCTTTGCCCACCATTGTAGCACAGCCATATACCTCCAGCTTGTAGAGATTCTTAACTTGAATCCCTATCTTCTTGGTTTGACCCATTGTTTTATGTTGAAGGAAGGCTTTTCCCTCACTGAAAACAACATCATAACCTTTGTCTTCCAACATTGCGACCGAGACCAAGTTCTTCTTCAAACCTGGAACATGCATAACATCCTTCAACAAGAATGGATTACCAGACTCCCTCTCAAAGGTAATGGTCCCAATGCCGGTCGCATTGTATCGACCATCGTCGCCCATCTCTATATTCATTTGGAGGTCCTTCTCCTCCAGATCACTAAAAAACTCCTTTTCTCCCATCATATGGAAAGACGTACCACTATCAAGATACCACACCGATCCCATTATGCTTGAAACCAAGCATACGGTCAAAGAGAAATCAAGTTCAAATTGCGAGGCTAAGGCCTCTCCAGCTATAGCTCCAGCAACCTTCTTGTTCTTATTCTTCCGTGGGTAGTTAGCGGTGAAATGCCCATGTTCGTGATAGTGAAAAGACTTCACCTTGGAAAAATCCTGCTTCTTGCCTTTAGCTTGGGATTTTGAAGGAAATTTCTTCCCCTTCCCTTTCCTTGCTTTTGAAGCCAAAGTGAAAATTTTTTCATCTTCATTCTTCGATGAAGAACCATCCCTGGTACTTCGCCTTATCTCCTCCTGCATAAGATCCGCCCAAAGGCGCTCCCATCCCTGTTAGCTCCATCCATCGATGTGAGTCTTCGTAGCTATGCTATATTCCTTCTAAGCCCAAGGAGAGCCAAGCTCACTAAGTCTTCATCATCAACAAGTAATCCCTTCAATCCCTACACTTCCCAGCTCATCCCTACAATGGACAAACTTCGTGAGATATTTTGGAATACTGTCACCCTTCTCCATTTTTATTTTTCTGAGCTTATCTTTCAATGCCGACTTCCTTTGGTCACTGTTGCTTTGGAACAAATCTGTCAAATCCTTCCACATAAAAAATGGAGTGGATTTCATGTGAAGGCTGGACACAATATGGTCCTTCACACCTTCCAACAAAATTCTTCTTGTCTTTGCTACCTTCTTTTGCCATGCATCAAGTAATGCAGCATCGCTAGATCCCGGCTTAGGAACATCGCTATCGATGAACTCCTTCAGTCCATTATCCTCCAGCACCACCTCAATCCTACCCTTCTAGGCTATGTAATTCGAGCTCCCATCAAGGGCATACTCCAATCGCAACCCATTGAAAGAAATTTCAATGTATACTCAACTTCTGCACCAAGAATTTTCTGTAGAAAATTCGAATTGTCCACCAGCACAAACTCAACAATTCTGCAAAATTGAAATATTCAAGAATTAACACTACTCTGATACCATGTAGAAATTATATAAAAGATGCATGTATATATCCATATTCTCCTGATCTAACAATATTTATCTTCTTGCTAAATACAGAATCCTTCCACTGTTAATCTTTTCCAGAAATTAAAATCAATTGCAAACACATGAAGCAAATGAAAACAATCGCACATAACACAGTTGTTTAACGGGAAAGCCTGAAGCTGAAAACCCTAACTATCATATATTATGTATCATGGAGATCATGTAACAATCTCATACAAATCTTAGTACATCAATCTCTCAATACAACATAGATTCATTACACACCGTCATGCAGAAATTTTCATCTCTATGCACCAATTTCTTGCCTCCAGACAGCCTGCCTCCACTGCGCAATCCCTGCTGAAGAAGACTCCTTGAATGAATTCGAATTGGCCTTTCCTTGATTATCCACCCTCATTGGCAACTCCAATGTGTGTGTGGTGCAATCAATGCATCACTATAGTTACAACAGATAGTCCATCTTTCCCTTTCACCTATCTCTCCACTGGGTCTCCACTGGAACTCCCATACACTGTATTTAACTGTTTTATTTTTCAGTTGATTAATGAGTTATTATTTGTGAATTAATTAACTAATTAATTCACTCCACTCTCACTAGTGTATCATCCAGTTCGACTAGATACAACTAGCTCAACCGAGTTTAACTCCATTAACTGATTTAAGCTGAATAACAACTCCATGAACTACTCTTCCAACTCTGTCATAACTTTTCCACTTCAGTTCTAACTGAGTCCTCCATGCATGAACCACCAGTAAACCCTAGGAATTGCGTAATTCCTTTAGCCCACTGATTTTCCAAATCTGTATACTGAAATAAAATGCTCCAAGAGAATAAATTGATATTTAGAGTCTGATTATTACTAAGGGCTAATAATAATTGACACATCTATTTTTAGATTGACGATCTATAAATAGACTTCGCCCAATATTCTAAAATTAGAATTTCATCTATTTTTCCAACTTGACCAACCATCCACAAATAGCATCTTGCAAATTCTGAAATATGATCACCATGTCTAAACATAGACATAGTCTAAAAATAGACTTACACCTAAAAATAACCTGCGAACCCACTTAGTGAAGGTGATTGATTTTCACTAAGCTCATCATCTTGTTGAATCTAAACACCTATTTGTATTGTAACTATAATAAGACATGTGCCTTATCACTTCCTATTTGGATTGTAACTCTAGAGATATAGGGAGAGATTCATGGACTCTCATTAATGAGATAGCTTCTCATCTTTTGTATAAATAGGGGAAGCTTTCTCCTATCAAATCATGTGTAAAATTGGAGTTATGCTCAAGCTTTGAATACAAAATTAGATTGTGGCACCTTACTCATGAATTTTCCTTCATTTTGATTTGGTTTTTCCTACATATGGAGCATCTCGATTTACCATATCTCATACTTTTAGATCAACTGCCTAAAATGTGTGAGATTTACATGCTTTTATAGATTAAAGTCTATTTGCTTTCTTAGTATTAGTTTTAGAATGACTGTGTAATCTTTGCTTTTCTAAAAACATTTCAATAGGAAAGATTTATCTATTTTCCAATTGGATTAAGTTTGAGGCAATAGAGCTCACAATTATTTAGTTTCCTTTCATGTTTTGTTATTTAATTTCTTAGATCAAACTATCAATTCATTGTATAATTGAATAAAAGATCAAGCCAAGAAGGTGACTTGTCATACTACCAAATTGGGTGATTAAGGTTCAACCTATGCAATCATTGAGCTTTACTTTTACATGCTTTTACATTGTTTTCTAGATTTAGATCCTTATTCAATTGTAATATTGGGTGTTCTTAAAGATCATTTCAAGAAGGTGATTTTATCATATTTCTAAATGCTTGAATACCTAACTTATGAAATTATTGAGTTTTCCCTTTGCATGCTTTAATTTGTTTCCTAGATTTAAAGACTAAAGTATAATCAGTTACTTATCATCTCAAGATGGTGATTCTATCATACTTCCATATTGGATGTTGGAGTGACTGAACATACCTTAGTTATTTTTCTTTACATGGTTTGAAATGCTTTCTTAGATTAAAACTTCAATTCCTGCAAGTGTGATTGTGCGCTATATTTTATTTTGAATTGTTTTCTTTCTTTTTGTTACTTGATTTCATAGGTTATTTGAATTTCATTTTCATTATTTGATTTCGTAGATTAGATGAATTGGTTTTCTTTAATCTGTAGTTAGATTGATCTTAACTGAAATATAATTTCTAGCACATACTATGCACGCATGCTTCACAAGCTTAAGAAACCCCCGGGTTGACAAATTACATGATAGGCAATCACTTTGCCCCAACACTAACCATGGGGTAATATGTATTGAATATTCCAATAATTTCCATTCCAATGGGTGGTGCTGATGTTGTAATTGGAGTCCAATATGGTTACAATATTTGGGGATGATAGCTTTTAATGTTCAAGAAATTTTCTTGGAATTTTTTTAGTAAGGAAAGGAAGTTTAATTAAGGGGTATCACAGGGAAACCTAGAAATATTATTAGCCCTAACGATATGACAAATCTTTTGGATAAAGAACAACAGAGCATCATTGCACAATTATTCTCACTAGAGGTTCAAAAATTGAAATCATTTATTTCTCCAGATATCCAAAAGGTATTGGAAAATCATTCCAAGGTTTTTGAGACTCCCAAAGGACTCCCACCTATTCTTGATCTTTCTCATGCTATTCATTTGATTTCAGGAAGTGTTCCTCCAAACATTAGACCTTATAGATATCCATATGCCCAAAAGAGTGAAATTGAATGTATGGTTGCAGAAATGCTAGAGGTGGGTATAAATCAACCTAGTTAAAGTTCTTTCTCTGCTCCAGTAGTATTGGTGCATGAGAAGGATGGATCGTGGAAGATGTGTCTATATTATAGGGATCTCAACAAGCTCACTATTAAGATAAATTTCCCATTCCTATCATCGATGAATTGTTGGATAAATTACATGGAGAAATTTACTTTACCAAGTTGGATCTTCGTATACGATATCATCAATTTAGATTGAATACTGAAGATATTTTGAAAACAACATTCACAACTTATGAGGGTGATTATGAATTGTTGGTCATGCCTTTTGGCCTTGCTAATGCGCCTTCCACATTTCAAGGTTTGATGAATTCCATTTTCAAACCCTTCATTAGAAAATTCGTGTTAGTATTTTTTAATTATATATTAATCTATAGCAAGTCTTGTAAGGATCATGTACAACATGTTGACAGGGTGCTCAAACTATTAAAGGAGAAAAAATTATATCCAAAAACCTCCAAATTTTTCTTTGGAGTACCGAAGGTGGAGTATTTGGGTCATAATGTATCTCATGAAGGTGTTAAGGTAGACCCTAAAAAATCTAAATCCATTAAGGAATGGAAAATCCCCACAACCATAAATAATATTCGAGGATTTCTCGGGTTGACCAAGTTTGTTAAGAATTATGGGAGAATAACAACACCTCTAACAACATTACTAAAGAAAGAGAATCCCTCCTCACTATCAGAGAATAGCTCTATATAGTGTGCTTTCCCTGCTGCACATCGATGCCCTGGTGCCCATGGTTCTTGGCATGTGAAGCAAATCTTCCTTCTTCTCAAGTCTCTTCAGACATCATCACTAAGAGGTCCTTTGTTTTGGTTCTATTTTGAAGGGAGAACCTTCACATCTTTCCCTTTTTGTTGGAAGGGTGGCCTTGGCTGAAATGGAGCCTTTGCCCTTGGCAAAGCATCTTGTAAATCTCTTTCCCTTTAAATAACATCTTGAAGAGTAGTTGGTTTAGTAGATTTAACCAACCCATGCAGAGGATCTGTTAGCCCATCAATGAACATATAAACCCTCCTAGCTGTAGACAAATCCGGAACCATGAAAAAAAGTTTTAGAAACTCATAAATATATGTTTCTGGATTACCTGACTGTTTGAGCTTGGCTACCTCAATAAAAGGTGCCTCTAGGTCTCTTCTATAAAACCTCTCTACTAACCTTCGAGCAAACTTTGAATATGTAGTCACATTGGCATGCCCCAATTTAGAAATACCATGAAACCACCAATCATGTGCCTCACATTCTAGGTGCAGCGCTGCTATTTTGATGGCCTCCATCTCCGATACTTGGTTCAACTGGAAGTAGATTTCTATCTTCTCCACCCAAGACTTGGCTTTGCACTTGGATGATCCATAAAAAGCAGGAAAAAAGAATCTACCCATGGTCCATTGTAGATCATTGTTATGTGTGAATCCTCCACTTCTATTGTTATGTCAGGGTCTCCTATTGTCCTTGATCTGAAAAAACTCTTGAAAGCTTAGATTATCTTTGAATCTCTGAGATTGAGACTCATACTCTAGGAAATAATCTTCAAGGGTTTCTTGTTCTTAGGGTCCTCCATTTCCCACTACTAAGAATGTAGGCATAGTGGAGCGTTGGGAAACTTGCTGCCTCACTTGTTGATCATACCAATGACGTGAAATTCCAGAGATTTTTCCATGTAGAAACCCTCTAGGGGATTCTTTGTGTCTCTCCACCCTCATCTCCTTGATTTCTCAGGAAATTTCTTGCATGGTTTGAAGAAGAAGCTTGGGAAACTCCTTCTCATCCTCCTCTCCTGATATGGGAGTGTTGCCCTTGTCTTCTTTGTTGTCTATATAATCATATCTCCAGTTTCTATTAACATATCTCTTCTCTCTTTTTGTGAGAGGCTCTCCTTCTTCTTATGACATAACTATCGTAATACACAGGCTGAGCCAAGATTATGCTCTGATACCACTGTAATATTCCAAAATAGGAAAAGAAAAAATATGGAACATAATATTGGAAATAGCAATGAATATTAATACATTAAACATGAGACAGTGATAGAGCCATCTTATTATGAATATCAACAGCAAATAAGTACAATATATTTAGGAACAAATCCTTAAGATAGACAAAACAAGCCTCCGATGAACAAACATACTCAATCATGAAATGATCCTGCTACACAAAATGTCGGAGAACCAATACAACGTAGTCCTAGTGAGTATAAATGCAACTGGAAAATACAATGATATAGATCTACTGATATATGGCTCAAAAAGTATCGGAAATAGAGATCTAGACTCCCAAGAACATTTCCAAGACAAGCCAGAAAGGATTTTTAGAAATACACAAAATACAAAATGATGAAATGCAACCCTAGGGCTGAATAATCTCTGCAACTAGATAACTGATAGGAGGTGTCTAATCTGATGTAGAAATGGATGAAGCTCCTTCAGCATATCTCACGGATGAAGGGTTTCTCCCCTCACTAGAAATCTAACTCATCAAAGGGGGCACTAAACCCTCCACTACAATTGCTCAATAAAATAATGCAGTTTATGAGGAAAAATGAACTGTAGGGGATGGTAGCAGCTTGGCCTGATGCCAAATGACCAAATGATTCTCAAGGACCCTCCTTGCTAGCCTCTTGGGTGAAGGGCTGCTTCCTCCACTAGAAAACAAGCTCAAAAACTAACCTTATCAATCCCCCACTGCCTCTGCCCTGCAAAAAAACACAACCCTGGAGGAGACCGCGCTATGGATAATCGCTGAAGCTTGGCATGATGCTAGATGTTGGAAATACAGGTCAATAAACCTCTCCCAAGTGGGCACTCGAAGTCCCCCAAGGATGAGGGTGGGATTCCCGCTCGAGAACACCCTTATGCTAAACAGCACAACAGACTCCGCTAAACAGCTGAAGCATGAAAGAAGTCATAAAAGACCAAGAAATCAATAATAATCATCATGCCCTCTATGGCTTCCATCCTCTTCCTTTTATGCTTGGTGAGCTTCCTCACCCTGGGCCCCACACATTAAAGTCAGTACGCTCATGGAGACTTCCTCCCACTAACACTGTGTTGTCCCTCATTAACTATTCACTCCCTCCATACCAGTGTTGTTGATTTGGTCAAGCTTGACCCTATCCACATGCTTCAACCTCTATTCACACATGAGGCTGCTTTATCTAGCTGATATGATGATACTCATCCACATTAGAAGTAGTTTTATTCCTACTAAGGAGATCTATGGATCTCCCTACCCTCTTATTCATCTATCTAAATGACAAAAGAAAATTTTAAAATTCCAACTAGCTGAAAAATAATTAGGAATATTACAGTCCTCCCCTCCCAAATGTTGCTTGTCCTCAAGAAAATGTGAGTATGAATGTTGCAAAATATCTCCTCCTTCCCTGGTGGCATCCACATATGATAAGCTCCCCACTAAATCAGGTGTCCTCCAATCAATCTACCCCTTAGTTGCTCCTCCCAAGTGTCCAAGTTACCCAAATGGCTCACATCATAAGGATGTAAATGATCTATGGTAGCAACCAGATACTGTCCAATGTTCTCACTAAATCATGGGGCATAAGAAGTTTTGGAGATCTCACTCCCAATGAATAGATCCAATCCATGTGCCATTCCTCTAACCATGCCACCAATAATGATAAAAACATCATCAACATATGGGATCAAATCAAAGATACACTGACTGCCATATGAAATACCAGAGGATGATAAGGGTCCCTCAAGGGGAACCAATGCAGTTCTGCTCCTTTCTGCCTAAAAACATGATGTGATAAGTGGGTTTCCAACCACTTGCTTGCTACCACTATCCTCTCACATGCCTGGAAGTAGTAGAGGGAATTTGGTGTCAACTAAGCACACCCTGAATAAGTTTTTATTTCCCCAAAGCCTCCTAGGGAGTGGCCATTCCATCATTGATAGTGGCCCCAAGTAGACCTTGATGTCTAAAGAAAATATTTCCCTTTTGTGGAGAAATGTACTTTGGCAAGATGGTGAAGAGGTTCATAGATGAGCCTTCCTGCATCTCTATCGAAAAGGGGAGTGGTTGTGACAACCTTGCAAGGTGGTTGTTTTCCTCCTCAATCTTTAAACAAACCATACACCTCCTGATATGTTGGTGCACATTATATTTGAGACCCTCCCAAGAGATCCCTCCATAATGGTTTGATATGCCCACATGAAATCTGTGTGACGGGAAAGGAGTGCTTCATGTGCTGCATGTAGAATATTCTTATTGAGCTTAGATTCTCTAGCCGAGATGATCCTATTCTGATAATAGATGACTCCATCGACCACTATATATGTCTCATATATCACCTGCCCATCAAGCACTTCTCATGTGAAGTGATCCTTGGAATATTCCACCAACAACTAGGATTTCCAATAAGGATCTATACCCAACAATGACAGCGTTGCTGGTCTTTGTGGAAAGGCACCTGTCATTTTACTGCCCTCCTCTTTGACATGTTTAATGCCAAAGTAATATGCTAGAGTACTACTATCCTGCCTCTGCTGCCTCCTTTGTAGTTGCTCCTGTTTAAGTAGGGGTTAAAGTTTATGGAGGTTACCCTTCACTTGGAAGCTATCACCCACCCAAAACTTTATGAGTTTGGCCAATGTATGCATGAGTGCCAACAACCCTCTACCATATATGGAAGATTACTCCCTATGTGGAAGTATCTTATGGTTCCCAAAGGCCATGGAGTAGCCCCCTTGCACCATGATGGCGAAATCATCCATCCCTGAAACATCTCCTCTCAGCGCAAGATGCTTGGTGAGAGTTGGTAATCCTGATACCGGAAGAATGCCCCTCTCTTCCTTGAGCCTACCAAAGACTCTATGTGTTGTGCTAAGCTCACCCAAATTTCTCACCTCATCCAGATATATGAGTGGTGCAACTTGTTGTGAGGACTCTCTAACCAACTCCTGGTCTGGGGGCCTTCTTGGTGGAATGCCTCCAAATAATACTACATCATGGGTCAAAGTCAACTGCATAATTGAGTGGACTGTTGTGTCTTTGATCCCACTGCACAAATCAGGCTCTACCTTGTGTGTAGAAGCTATCTGAGGGGGATAAGTGTGCATGCCCCTAATCACCTGATGCTTGCCACTCTTCTTATCTACCCACTCCATCTGCAAGGTCTCCCAATCTGTGGTGACCTTCCCCAAAGTAACTAACCATTGCACACCCAATATCACATTGGTGTCAGGAATATCAACCACAAAGAAGTGACCAGTCAACGTGTATGTTCCCATGGTGATAGATAATGCCAGAACATACTTCATGCACTGCATGGATCTAGCTCCTGGAATAGAAACTAAAAATCCCTCAAATTCATCAGTGGGTATTTCTCTCCTCTACACTAACTGAGCATCAATAAAGTTGTGGGTAGCCCCATTGTCAATCAACACTGATACTCTCTAATCCTGAATGGTACCTCGGACTCTCAAAGTCAGATACTTGGGTACTCCCCGCAAGGAGGCAAGGGCCCCTCCAACTGGACCAAATGCCCCATTCCCACCTCCTGGTGGTGGTGGATCCTCTCCTACTATTCCAACACTGTTGCCCCCTTCTGGCTTCTCTTCTTCCTCCTCACTATCAGAGAATACCTCTATATAGTGTGCTTTCCCTACTGCACATCGATGCCCTGGTGCCCATGGTTCTTGGCATGTGAAGCAAAGCTTCCTTATTCTCAAGTCTCTTTGGACATCATCACTAAGAGGTCCTTTGTTTTGGTTTTCGTTTTAAGGGAAAACCTTCACATATTTCCCTTTTTGTTGGAAGGGTGGCCTTGGCTGAAATGGAGCCTTTGACCTTGGCAAAGCATCTTGTAAATCTCTTTCCCTTTCAATAGCATCTTGAAGAGTAGCTGGTTTAGTAGATTTAACCAACTCATGCAAAGGCTATCCTAGCCCATCAATGAATATATAAACCCTCATAGCTATAGATAAATCAGGAACCATGAATTTTTTTTTTAGAAACTCAGAAATATAGGTTTCTGGATTACCTGACTGTTTGAGCTTGGCTACCTCAATAAAAGGTGCCTCTGGGTCTCTTCGATCAAACCTCTATACTAACCTTTGGTTGAACTCTAAATATGCAGTCACATTGGCATGCCACAATGTAGAAATACCATGAAACCACCAATCATGTGCCTCACCTTCCAGGTGCAGCACTGCTATTTTGATGGCCTCCATATTTGGAACTTGGTTCAAATGGAAGTAGATGTCTAGCTTCTCCACCCAAGGCTTGGTTGTGCACTTGGATGATCCATCAAAATAAGGAAAAAATAATCTACCCATGGTCCATTGTAGATTATTGTTCTGTGTGAATCCTCCACTTCTATTGTTATGCTGGGGTCTCCTATTGTCCTTGATCTGAAAAAACTCCTGAAATCTTAGATTATATTTGAATCTCTGAGATTGAGACTCATACTCTAGGAAATAATCTTCAAGAGTTTCTTGTTCTTGGGGTCCTCCATTTCTCACTACTAAGAATGTAGGCATAATGGAGTATTGGGAAACTTGCTGCCTCACTGGTTGATCATACCAGTGATGTGAAATGTTGGAGCTTTCTCCATGTAGTAACCCTCTAGGGGATTCTTTGTGTCTCTCCATCCTAATCTCCTTGATTTCTTGGGCAATATACTACATGGTTTGAAGAAGAAGCTTGGGAAACTCCTTCTCATCCTCCTCTCATGATATGGGAGTTTTTCCCTTATCTTCTTTGTTGTTTGTATAATATATCTCCAGTTTCTATTAAGATATCTCTTCTCTCTTTCTGTGAGAGGCTCTCCTTCTTCTTATGACATAGTTGTTGTAATACATAGGCTGAGCCAAGATTATGATATGATACCACTGTAATATTCCAAAATAGGAAAAGCAGTAATATGGAACATAAAACTTGAAATAGAAATGAATATTAATACATCAAACATGAGACAATGATAGAGCCATATTATTATGACTATTAGAAGCAAATAAGTACAATATATTGAGGAAAAAATCCATTAAGAAAGGTCAAACAAGCCTCTGATGAACAAACACACTCAATCATGAAATGATGATGCCACACAAAATGCCAGAGAACCAATAAAGCGCAGTCCCAGTGAGTATAAATACAGCTAGAAAATACAATGATATATATATATATATGTACTGATATATGGCTCAAAAAGTGTCGGGAATAGAGATCTAGACTCCCAAGAACATTTACAAGACAACCTAGAAAGGGATTTTGGAAATACACAAAATACAAAATGATGAAATGAAACCCTAGGGATGAATAATATCTAACTGATAGGAGGTGGCTAATCTAATGTAGAAATGGATGAAACTCCTCCAATAGATCTCCCAGATGAAGGGTTTCTCCCCTCACTTGAAATATAACTCATCGAAGGGGGCACTAAACCCTCCACTACAACTGCTCAATAAAATAATGCAATTTATGGGGAAAACCGCATTGTAGGGAATGGTAGCAGCTTGGCTTGATGCCAAATGACCAAATCATGCTTAAGGACCCTCCTTTCTAGCCTCCTGGGTGAAGGGCTGCTCCCTCCACTGGAAAACATGCTAAAAAACTGACCCTATCAATCCTCCATTGCCTTTTCCCTGAAAAGTAACACAACCCTGGAGGAGACTGTGTTGTGGATAATGGATGAAGCTTGGCTTGATGCCGGATGGTGGAAATGCAACTCAATAAACCTTTCATGAGTGGGCACTCGAAGTCCCTTGAGGATGAGGGTGGGATTCCCGCTCGTGAACACCCTTGTGCTAAACAACACAACAGACTCCACTAAATAGTTGAAGCGTACAAGAAGTCATAAAAGACCAAGAAATCAACAATAATAATCATACCCTCTATGGCTTCCATCCTATTCCTTTTATGCTTGGTGAGATTCCTCACCCTGGGCCCCACACATTAAAGTCACTACTCTCATGGAGACTTCCTCCCACTAAAACTGCGTTGTCCCTCATTAACTATCCACTCCCTCCATACCAGCGCTATTGATTTGGTCAAACTTGACCCCATCCACATGCTTCAATCTCTATTCACACATGAGGGTGATTTATCCAGCTGATATGATGATATTCATCCACATTAGAAGTGGTTTTATTCCTACTAAGGAGATTTATGGGTATCCCTACCCTCTTATTCATCTATCTAAATCACAAAATAAAATTTTAATATTCCAACTAGATGAAAGCTAACTAGGAATATTACAGTGGATAAAATTTTTTTTACCATATGTGATGAGCTCGTGTGTAATAACCTTGGTGAAAGTTCCATATAATAAAGTAAAATAATAACCATGGTTGATGGGACATGTATTCCAAGATGAATGTTGGGTAGAACATCCTAGTGCGGGTGTTCACATGGTTTATTATGGTTATGGAAATTGACAAAGGCAATGGCTAAGGAATTAAAGAGGAAAAAAGTATTTTTGGCACATTTATTTATGAAAATAATGGAAATTAGGAGAAAATGGAGGTAAAAGGTCACATGTTGCATGTGAGGAGGAAAATGAAGGAAACAAATGGAAAATGAAGAAAATAGAGGCCTCATTTAAAAAGGCTTCTAAGGATCAGTTGGTACTTTTAGTCAGTGCATTTTTGGAGCTCTCTCATTATTCTCTCTCTCTCTCTCTCATACTCTTGGATACTTATATTCTTATTGAAGGACTCTTGGAGAGTGTGGATACTTGGTGATTTGGAGAAATAAGGTAAAGGAAGAGCATGAAAGTGAAAGATGACATCGGGATCAACAACTACAATGGGTTTTGATTGCAGTTATCGAGCTACATGTATATTTTCCTCACTAGTTTTGGCATGCATGGTGTATGCATGTGGTTTCTTGGTCATGATCTGTCATTGGCATGGAGGATTTCGTAGATTGACAGTGGATTTGCCTAGCCTTGTCATTTCTTGGATAGCCATGGTGTTGTGGGTTTATTTCCATTAATTGTTTTCTGGTTGGCTCTCATGATTCCTTTAGCTGTGGGTTGAGTTATTAGTTCCCGGAGCCTTGGTTGGAAAAACACTCTGAAGCCTAGAAACAACTGGGGTTGAGTTACTAGTCCTAAAGCCTTGGTTGGAAAAAATACTCTGGATCCCTGGAAAAACTTGGATAGAGACCAATCCATGATGGTTGTGGTAGTGTATTCAGCACATGGGTGGAAAAAATACACTTTACTTAGTAGGGAGGTTGATTATCTACATAAGAGTCACAGGTCGAAATAGTTTGTCAAATGTTAGTGGAACAAGTTCAACATGCAATAAGCTAAAAGAAACATAGCATGCTACATTAAAAATGAAAAAAAAACAAAACAACATGCACAAGATACATGCTCAATAGAGAAAACACACTAATAATTCAACAATGGAGAGCTTCTCCTTTATTTGGTGTTGGTAGTAGTAGAAGATAGAATGCTAAATCTCTTGTAGTGAATCCTTCAAGCTACAGAGCTCCAATATCCAAGACAAGGGGGTCCCTTCGCCTTAAGTTTTCATCAAGCCTCTCTTCCCTCTCAAAGGATGGTAGGTTGAAGAACATGTGGTGAAATCCTCTCTCTTGGACTAAGATGTTGGGTGGCCAACAACTGGGTCCTTCCAATCCTCCTGTTGCTGGACAACACAAGCTTGTTTGTTATGGAGCAATTTGGCCAACATAACAATGTGTCTCCCATTTCTCTTCCCAAGGTTGGATTTTAATCGCATACTTGCAATCACAAACTAAGTTGCAAAAATCAAGGTACTTCCAATGGATGTGTTTCCTACATCAATTCCACTTGGTCATCAGGTATAAGAAAGGTATATAAAACAAGGTTTCTTATATGCTTTCTAGGCCTATTTTTAGTGAAACTAATGATGGGCCTTTAAATTAGACATAAGTTAAGGCCCATATGACCATCCTTCAGCACATTAAATCTCTCTTTTTTCATTAGATGACATATTTTTAACTTTGATATGTTCATTATGAAGGTTGAAAGATAATTGCATATTTGTGCCTAATATTATTTATTTTTGTAGAATATTGTGAGAATATTTGGCATATTATGAAGATTTGGATAAGGAGATAATTTAGGTACTTGCTACCTACTACTGGAGGATCAAGATTTGAAAAATGAACAAAATATCATGAAATTATTTAGAAATTTTGGAGATATTCTTGAACTCTGATGATTGAGAAAATCTAGGAATGTGTTCCCTGTCATTTACTGCAAACTCTTAGTGTTGGGAAATAGATCCACTATTTGAGGGATTTTGGAGGGGAAAGCTTCCTCCTTTCAAGGGGAATTCTTCTTCATAATTTTTTATAAGTACCAATTCGAATTGGCCTCTAGGGGCATGTATTGTTTAGTCTTATTGTGGAGAAAACTTGTTGTTTAGCAGCTCCACTTTGTTTTCTTGCAGGGATGTACTTGGACTGATTCAATAATGAATATTGGTACCATTTTTAGCTTCTAAGGCTTGGTTTCTTCCATAGAACTCTGAGTCCTCCTTGGGCTTGGCCATACCAGGAGCCTTAAAGCCCTCTTTCACAATTTCTTTATATTCTTTTCACTTCTTATTCACATACATCTCTTATTTCTGTTTTGCATATTTTTGTATTTAGTATTGTTTCTTTTCTTGATGTAGGATTGAGTTAAATGATTTAAGTGGGTCATTTTGTAGGATTTTAATAGGTTCAAAATTATTATTCATCCTTAGAATAACTTTGTAAGTTCATCTTAATTATTAAGGTACTTGGATTTGGTTACTAGTTCACGAATATAAGATTTCTGGAAATGCCTTGTATCGAAATAGTAGTAAAATTATGCTAATTTTTAGAAGAAGTTAATGAGATCCATTTGACTTGATTCCACTTGGATTAGGTCATACTAATGTTAAATTTAATAAAAAAAATTACCTCATTCCATTTTCACTTGATTAGGTTAGGTATTTTATAGATTAACTAGCTCAC
This sequence comes from Pinus albicaulis, assembly GCA_034641835.2. NCBI lineage: Eukaryota > Viridiplantae > Streptophyta > Pinopsida > Pinales > Pinaceae > Pinus > Pinus albicaulis. The sequence continues at coordinate 619,675,516 of CM076583.1, forward strand.
TACTTGAATTTCCAGATTTTAGAGTAGTAATTTTTTGTTATTTTTTAGCACCTGAGAACAAGGGTATTTTGGAGTGATTTCACTTGGAATGGAGACCTGAGACATCTTAATTAATAAAAAATTTGTCCCATTTTATTTAATTGGTCATTCGGTGAGATATCTCCAAAACAAAACATCTTGTAGCAAACACAGATTTTCCTATAGCACTCTTGTATCATGTGTAAACTCGACTAGATTTTCTCCCAATGGATTTTGTCTCTTCAGCTTGGATCATGATCCCTAGGATCTAAATACATGATTGAGGATGAATACACACCACTTAGGACATTCATTTTCGAATTTATATTAGGAATTTTTATTTCAATTAATGCTCTTAGGATTTCAATTACAAATTGTTGTTTTTTCCTAGGATTAATTTCTTTTCAAATCAACACTTCCATTTTTGCAATTAGTTTAGGCTTTGATTTCTTGAAATTCACTCCATTAAATCAGATCAACAAAAGGACACATTGTGTGCTACACATATAGTGTTTATACCTCTTAAGTTTGTACGAACCCCCGGTTGATAATTAAAGTTGGTAGCTTCGGGAGTTGCAGCATTCTTGTTGTAATACCGAGGCTCATCATTTTTTGGCGCTATTTCCGGGGAGGTGTCAAAGTATGCATTGTTTTATTACCTAGTTGATTCATTTCTTTTCTTTCTGCAAAAAACAAAATTTTTGCATTAGGCATATTTCATTTCAAAACAGAGAATTTCATTGCATTAGCATTCTTATTCAAAAAAATTAAAAATACTTCTCCAACACAAACCCCCTCCCCCCCATTCAATCACGTGGTGCAGTAAGAACCACGCCACCATCCACTTTTTTAGGTAGAAGAAGAATATATGGAAGAGAAGGTAGAATAAATGGATGGAGATGATGATAATGAAGAAGATCATCTTGGATTTCCCTTTCAAGATACTGATGTCAGTGTGCATATGAAGAACATCTCTCCATATTTCCTTCCCATCTTCCATGGTATGAGGTCAGAGGATCTAGAAACCTTTCTCTTTGAATTTGAAATAATTTTTATATATTATGTCTACTTATCACACACTCAAAAATTTATATTGTTTCTTGCAACATTGAAGGATAGAGCTCTTAAATAGTTCATGAGTTTAGGTACTAATTCAATAAGTTCATGGAATGATATGAAAAAGATATTTTTAGGAAAATATAAATACCATGATCTTAAGGAAGAAATATTTAGAATGAATCAAAAATAAGATGAGAGCCTTGAGGATCTAATAGATAGGTTCATGTTTAATGTTAAGAGGGAAAAATTGAAACATTTAAGATTTGACACACTAAAAACCCTCTTACTTATAACAATTAGGGATGAGTGGATCGATCTCCTTCATCTCATGAGTAGAGGATATGTATACCAATTATCATTTGAAGAAATTTGTGAAACATGCAAGAGCATATCAAGAGGAAGAGCAAGAGTAAGTAAAGCAGCATCAACATTTGTAAGTTAAGATGGACTTGGAAATTTGCTTGATAACTTTAAAACAGAAATTCTTAGCAATCTAAGTGAACAAGTAGAAATGTTAAGAATACAAAATGAGCAAAAGAAGATGTTGATATTTCTGTTATCCATGTAGAATCATATGTTACTAAATATTGACCATCATTACTAGGGTTTAAGTATGTGTACCAAGAGGACAATGAAACAAGTCAATCAACAAAGAAGCTATGTTATATAGCTCCAAGAAGACCATGGAAGCCTTGTCAACTTGATATTATGCAAGGACCTACTTCACACTTTCAAGCTTATTCACATCCATCTCAAAATAATTGGAACACACTCCCTCCTTGGCAACCTTGGCCATCTCAACGCCAAAACCAATATTGACAACAAGCTTAGCAAGGACAATATGGTAAAAATCCAAAACATCCTCAATATTTTCCTTAATATCCTCCATACCCAACTCCATGATATCCCTACCATCCACCTCCACCACAAAAACAACCTCAACCACATCCATATCATATATCCACTCCCACTCAACTACCTATACCACCATTTCTAAACCCATAAAAATAAGTAACTAAGCCCACTTACGATGTTGAGGTACAACATTGCAAAAAATCTCCTCTTGATATAAATGGTATATATCTTAACTCATGAAGAGTATTACAAAAAAAGTGATTCTCTTAATGTCATTGAAGGACAACATTCAGAAAAAAGAAGATTCAAATGAGAATACCAAAGAATCATGGGTTCCACTTGATGAAGAGAAGAAATCAAAATTAGATATTGAGAAAGTTCCCTCATGTTCACAATCATATCCTCCATGTGTTAAAGAGAAAAATCAACAAAAATAGGAATATTTGAATGTCATGGTAGAAGAGGACATTCAAGGTGTTCCCAATATGCAAGAAAACCAGGGGTATCACAACTATATTGAAATATGGTTACAGACAATCATTAAGTTGCTACAACACACTCTTCTTCAACAATTCTTGATCTCATCTCAATCAAAACATTTGGTATCTCATATTCAGGAACATGTCAGCCTACACATGAGTTTATCTATCATATTGATATGTGCATGGCTCCATTGGAAGTATTCCTATACTTGAAAGATATTTTGTTTTTTTCAAGTAGAGTAGGATAGAAAAAAATAAAAAACTGGAAAAAAAAGAACAAAAAAAGGAATAAAATATTAGGTGAAAACCTCCTACGAGGCGCCTGAGATTAGCTCGCTGATTGAAAACCTCCATGAGGCGGTCAATGGGTTAGAAAAAATAGAAAAAAAGAAAAAGAAAAAAAGATCAAGGTGAAAACCTCCTTTGAGGCACCTAGGCAGACCTACTAGTTGAAAACCTCATTGAGGCAGCTAGTAGGCGTAATGAAAAAAATTAAAAAGGTGAAAAAATAAAAGAAATGAAAAAAAATTGTATTTTCTCCATGTATCTCTCTCTAATGAATGTAGGTGCTCTCCAACCTTTGCAAGCAACAAAAAATCAAGTTGGCACCAAAAGAAAAAGTTGGTCAAAACCCTAGTCAAGGGAAGTCAAACTTGGACTTCCTCCTCCTTTTCTCATATTCTCCAAAAGGACCAAGGTCATGCCAATACATCACCCTCAGCCATTTCCAACATTCACCCATCATTTACAAGCTTTTCTCATTCATTTTCATCGCTCTCCTAAAATTCTACAAGAAGCCATGTTTTTGTTATAGGAAACTCCTGTTTTTTGAGAAGAAATTTGTTTTTATTACATGTCAAAAATTGTGCATCCATTTATCGAGCTGTTTCATGGGGAGATGCATATATATGATGGTAACATGCTTGAGCAATTTTAGAAATTTCTAGTGCACAATTTGTGAGAAATTAACCTCCATCTCCTACAACCATTTTTAATTTTTCGTGAGATTCGTGCATCCAATGGCCAAGATGTTTTATGGGGAGGTGCATAAGGATGATGGTAAAATGCTCAGAAAATTTCAGGTCAATACATTCTACCGCTTGAGAGCTATGGCTAAAACAAGTCTACTACAAGGAGTTGTTGTGAATTGCTACAGGGTTCCTGTAGCAGAAACCTTGTAACTGCTACAGGAAACTTATATGTGAGAAAATTAGCTCTCTTAAGGGCTTCTACACTTAAAAAAGATCATGTGAATTTATTTTTTGCCTATACATACCACTCTTAACCCTCACTTCACTCCATGCACAAGGATTCACTCTCTAAACCCTATTTTTCGCCACTAGCAGCTAAATCACCTATACCTTGACATGGGACCTCTTCCCTCACCTCTCCATCACTCCACTCATTCCATAAATCCATACCTAACCTCCATGCACCATTCCTCATCATCTCTGAGAAAAATGGAACCCCTAAGAAGCAGAGAAGAGACCACTATAGGAAGTTGAAAAGTTTCCTGTAGAAAGCCTGTACACGGCACATCAAGATAAAAATCCGAGGATAAGTTGATGGTAATGGATCAAAGAACCACCAACAGATTCCAACAAGATGAAAACAACAGCAAAGACACTCAAGGACCTGCATGCAACACTTGCAAGAAGAAAAAGACAAATAAAAAGGTTAAGCAGCTCACTCAGAAACAAATTTCTCACTCAAAAAATACATGAAAAAAAAACAGCAGAAAGATAGCCATGGATATCACCAAAATCAAACTCTAGCATGCAAACATATCATATGTAGGTACAAGTATGAAATATTCTTTACCTCTTCTCGTGAGCATGTTATGGTTAGAAATTTGTTGTTAAATGCATTAGAGATGAGGTTTTATAAGCTAAGGACAGATCAGTGGTCTCAACCACCATCACCCAGTTAAGCGCAACTAACTCCCTCAATCATTAAACTTGGAAAAAACAAATGAAGGAAAGTGATAATTATGAGGAAATTGAACCAGATTACCAAGTGCACTGAGCTCACTAACAGAGAAGGAAATTAAAAAAAAACACAAGGATCAACTTTAGATGTATTGAAGCTCATTCCCAAAATGGTTATAGAGGCTCATTAAGGCATCAAAGGTCAATCTAGATGCTACTAGGGGTTGTATATGATGCTACAGAAGAGATATATATTTGATTTTTTGGTGCTACAAGATTAGGCATGGCTACTACAGGAGAAACATGGCTACTACAAGAAAAACAGGGCTGCTACAGGAAAAACAGAGATGTTACAGGCATACAAAAGTTGTTGCAAAAGACCCTTATTTTGAGGAATTTCACCCCAAACCCTAGGATTCGAAGTAAAATATCCAAAGGAAGGGTAAATACATATTTTCCCTTACTATATGTGAACAAGAAGCCCGCAAAATTTCATTTTTTTCATTGGTACAACCTATGGGAAACTTCTGATAAAAGTTTACAAATAAAAAAATGAAATGTGGATGTTTCCTTTGAATTGAGCTTGATAAGAAATGGAATTGAAATTATTTGTGGGTGAGCATGAAAGTTGTTCAATTTTCCTATGTCTTAAAAACCCTCATTACACAGAAATATCTAAAACTTGTAGCAAAAATAGAGAATTTCCTTTCCAAGTTTGGAAAATTGTATTGGTTTGCTACAAGTCTACCACATGATACTTTGAGTTACTACATGATCACATTCAAGGTTGTTTTGAGGGGTTCAGAGGTGTCCAAATGATGGAAAAAAGGTAGCATGAGGTTGGAAAAGGACATGGAAGACCTTTCCAAACTGAAAAATATTTAAGAACCATCTTGCACAAGGGGTAAAGGTTAGGCTAATGGTCTCTACAAACACTTTTATTTTTCTATGCACAAACAGATTTGGAAAAATGAGTGAAAATATAATGAAGGTGTCAAGGGAGAGTGTGTGAATGCAATGGACCTACAAGCCAACAAATTTCACTTTAAAAGAGGAAAGTTTTTTTTTTGTGCTTGAAAGAATTCTAACATTAGGGGAATTTTGAGGTCTAAAATAGGTCTCCTAAGGAAATTATAAAATAATAGTGGAAATAATAAAGTAATATTTGATGACATCATCAAATTTTAGAGGGAAAAAAGAAAAAACTATTTTTTCAACTCGTATTTTCAACTTATCTCCCAACATTTTTACTCAAATTTCGAGCGGGAGTAGTCATTGGATGCAAAATTTAATTCCTCATCCAAGGAGTACCCATGTTGCATACTTTCGATGGACCCTCCTACAAGAAAAATGAGAAATACATGAAAAATGTGATTGCAATCACGTTTTTCATGTATTTCTCATTTTTCACATAGTAGGGTACTTCGAAAATATGCAACATGGGTACCCCTTAGATGAAGAATTAAATTTTGCATCCAACGAGTACTCCCGCTCAAAATTTGAGTAAAAAATTTGGGAGATAAGTTGAAAATATGAGTTGAAAATATGAGTTGAAAAAGTAGTTTTATTATTTTAATATTTTTTAATCTTTTTACCCTTTTACTTAAAAAATGGTGAATCATCCCCCATGGTTGACTTCATCATCTTGAATCCTATTGGTTCTTATAAAGTTTATTTTGGTTGTACGTCTTTCTTAGCAGGCCCATTTTAGACCTCAAAATTCCCCTAATGACAATCATGAAAACAACAACTACATTTTTTTGCTTGTCCTTGTTGTTAGCGCAAGGAGTCACTCCTTGATTGCAAAGGATTAAGCCTTACACGTCATAGTTCATTTCAAAGCAAAATATTTTGGATGGTGGGATGGCTTCTTAAAGAATTTTAAATGATTTCAACTCTTTTAGACCTTCATGCATTTGGCAAGATGTGGCAAGTATAAGTTGTATGGACAAGTTTGTAGTATAGGGGAGAAGATTGTGACAGATAAAAGGTGTCAGGTAGCTGGTACTCAATCTAAGAAACAAACATATCCTAAATCAGTCACACAACTATAAGAGTGGCTTTTTACATAAACTCTATTTTATGTAAAGGAAACAACATTTAGAAATCAGACTACATGCATAAAGAGTCTCATAAATCCTTCATGAAACCTTCACTAGCATGCTCTACACAACATATAGATGATTTGAAGAAGACTGAACAATAGATAATTAACGATTAGATCCTCTAAAAATGCTCTTACTCCTACTTTCTAGCTGATTCAACTCATAAATTAGATGAATAAAACAACAAGAGAAACACACCATACATTAGATAGTCCTTGAAACACAAAGTCCTCCAGCATGAAGTACAAAAAGGAGTTTTCCTTATTATAAAAAAGTCTTCAGGTCAACCAAAATCCAACCTTGAAATGGTATTTAAAAATGATACGTATAGAGAGAGGCACCAACGTCATATCACCTAAAAATAAGGATCCAATATTCCTCTCATTACCTAGGAGTTATAGAATATTAAAGACATATCCTATCGAACTATAACTAACATGATAGATGTAGATAGGAAGCAAAATAGTATTCAAACTGTGCTTCTGAGTGTACTCGAAACCTGCCTAATTTTCTGCTGATCTATCTCTCCATGATATTTGTTCTTTAAAACCCATGTAGCTTCATTAAATGTGTCATTTAACAACCTCAAAACCACTTATCAACCATTACTTAACATGTCCATATCATTAGGAGTCCTTATCATCTGTGGAATAGCTCGAAAATTCTGCTGATAGCTGTCAAAAATCATTAAAAATAGACGCTACCATAACTTCCAGTAAAAACCTGTGACTACGCAAAAAACTGTAATGCTACCGGAAGTTCTGGTAGCACTCTATTTCCTTTTCAAAAATTCACAACAAGATATTTGAAAAATTCTGTGCAGATTAAAACATTTTAAAAATTGAGTTGTTCCAAAATATAACTAATAGGAAAACTGATACTTCATTGGGACATCCCTTTACCTCTCCTCCATATGAGCTACAATTTCTGCTAGCTTGTCTAAACCTGTTTTACTATCAATTGTAGATTGTGACCTTGTAGTCCTGGTGGATGTCTCTCTTGCAATGGATTTTTTCTCCTCTGAGATCTTCTAGTTTTTTCTTCTCTTGGAGGTTCATGTTTGCTGGTCTGAAGGATATTTTCCCTTTTCTTTATTCTTAAACCCACTAGATTATGCAATTGAAGGAGTTACAGTTTGTAACCCTTCAAATTGCCTCTCCACATCAATAACTTCTATCTTCAAGCTCAGGTTATGTAGGGTTTTGGATCTCAACCTGAATTTGTTGCTAGCTCTTATTTGTCTTTTCCTACTGCTAACAACATATCCTACATCCTTTAGGAGCTCCTCATCTTATTTGTTGGGCTGATAATCCTCCTAAACCATAGGCTGAATTTTTGCTACCAAAACTTCCTGCAACACCTCTTCTTTTGATTTTTCTGCAGTTGCAATCTTTCCTTTTTTCCCTCTGGCATATACCTTGGGAAAAGAAGAAACAAGAGGCCCAATATTCATTTATTTTGGCTTTCTAATAGATGAACCTTCTTCTTTTTCCAACTTCTCTTCAACTTTGGTTGGGGGAGTATTTTCCTTTTCCTTTTTTCCCTTAACCTTCTTGTAGATATTTACCTTCTTTTCTTTGCTTTTATTCCTTTTACCAACTGATGAAGTAGTTGGTTTCTGAATTTATTCCTTCTACTCAACAGGTTGAGAATTTTGATGTGAGGCTGGAGGTTGCTGAGCAGGATTTTTTTGTGTAGGTATAGGTTGGCCTGCCCTATAAAATAGGAAATTCTTCCAAAACTGGTTTCTTCTTTTTAGTTCTTCAACAATCATCACCTTGATAAGAGCTTGATGGTAGATTCTATAATCTGAAGTTGCTGCATGGATTTGTATTCTAGCTAACATCTTAGTCAAGATTTTTAGAAGGAATAAAGGTAGGTTGAGAGTCTTCATACCTGCAAGGTGAAAGAAAAACCTCATTTGATACAGAAATACATTAGTATACCTCCTCTCATAAGTAAGATAGATCTTAATGAGCTTGATAGTTTCAGCCCATTCATCCTTGAAATAACTACTAGGAATCCCTTTAGCCCATTTAGGGTCTCTATATTCATCCTTGATGAAGCTTTGCAGGTCTCCTCTAGTAATAACTTGGTTTTTGAACCATTTCTCTCCTTCCCGTGGGAGTTGGAAAGCTTTAGCAATGGATTTTGTTGATACCTGCAGTTTGAGGCCATAAAAATTTTCTTCTTATCCATCGAATGAGAGGGAAAATTATTTGGCTACTCCTAGATGAGAGCTTCCTAACCTTAATAAAAATGGGTGCCACCCAGCCTATACAAAAAACCTCCTCACATTTGGTTTGGCATCTATTAAATGAACCCCTTGAGGTTCAATATGCTTAAGTTTTATTCCTTTAGTCATCTGAGCAATAATGAAGGTTGTCTTCTAGATCAGAAAGGTGTCAAGATTATAAAAACTTACTTAATAGGTGTTGTTGATTCCTCAATGTAAACTGTTTGAAAACTCAGTCTCCTCTTCAAGCTGCTCACTGGGACTGCTTATTCACAAACAACCGAATTTGAAAACTGATTGCTTTCCTTTTCTTTTGGTGAGTTTAAGTGATATGTTAGTTCACCTTTCCATGTACAAGATATTTTCATAATGGGAAATATCTAGAACCGTATACCACACCTCGTGATATTCATAAGTATCTTTTAGTTGCCTACTTTTTTTTCAGATTCTCTGCAACAAGTGGCTGGAGTTAAACGATGTTTGAATTGACAGTCACCTCCATCACATTTTTTATGGTAGGCCTAAAGTTCCGACATTTCTCATGCATGATTAACCAATCGGTCACCACATTAAATCATAGATCCATGATTAGTTTTGATAATAAATATGCACCTTTGACATGTGGGCACAACGACTTGGGCTAACAGATAGAATGAACAATGGTTGGTCTTCATGACTGCACATTGACACCTAACTCTTCCACGTACGACCACTACTAACTTGATATCATTAAAACATGTAACCTTTCCTATCACTTGACATGGCTCATGATTAAAAAGATTTAAACCTTAGTTGATATCGAGAACATGTGGCTAACTTAAAAGTGGGTGTTTTTTTTTTTTTTTTTTTTTTATAAACAGGGGAAGTTTCCGGAACTTCCGGTAGCATCGGGTAAAGGAAAAAAAGGCATAAAACAAAGTTAAAAAAGACTGGCCGACATGATTAAAACATGCACTACTAGAACTTTCGGAAGCGTTCTAATTTTTCTTTTTAATTTACAATTTTTTTATCCTAAAAGTAAAATGATTTAAAACACACTCATGACTAAGCATAGAACTATGCTAACACTTGTTGTACCAACAACCAAGCTTGTTAAGGTAAAGGACTGAGGAATGTACAAGAGAGAGGCCACTACGACCATGAATGAGGCACAATTAGGTCACTAAACTGCTCAGAGGATGAACAACTCTTTCAGTAGGGGGTATGATGGGCCTCTGAATTAAACATAAATTAAGGCACATATGACCATTCTTAAACACATTAAATCTCTCTTTTTTCATTAGATGACATATTTTTAACTTTAATATGTTCACTATGAAGGTTTAAAGATAATTGCATATTTGTGCCTAATATTATTTATTTTAGTAGAATATTATGAGAATATTGGGCAGATTATGAATATTTGGAGAAGGACATAATTTAGGGACTTGCTCCCTACTACTGGAGGATCAATATTGGAAAATAAATGAACAAAATATCACGAAATTTTTGAGAAATTCTGGAGAGATTCTAGAATTCCAATGATTGAGAAAATCTAGGAATGTGTAAACTATCATTTATTGCAAACTCCTAGTGTTGGGAACCAGATCCACAATTTGAGGGAATTTGGTGGGGAAAATTACCTCCTTTCAAGGAGAATTCTTCCTCATCATTTTGTATAAGTACCAATTGGAATTGGCCTCTAGGGGCATGTATTGTTTAGTATTATTGTGGAGAAAACTTGTTGTTTAGCAACTCCACTTTCTTTTCTTGCAGGGATGTACTTGGACAGATTCAATAATGAAGATTGGTGTCATTTTTAGCTTCTAAGGCTTGGTTTCTTCCATATGAATCTAATTCCTCTTTGTGTTTGGCCATCCTAGGAGCCTCAGAGCCCTCTTGCACAATTTATTTATGTTCTTTTCACTTCTTATTCACATACATCTCTTATTTCTGTTTTGCATATTTATGTATTTATTATTGTTTCTTTTCTTGCTGTAGGAATGAGTTAAATGATTTAAGTGAGTTATTTTGTAGTTTTTTTATAGGTTCAAAATAATTATTCATCCTTATAATAAATTTGGAAGGTCATCTTAATCATTAAGCTACTTGGATTTGGTTACTAGTTCACAAATATAAGATTTCTGGAAATGCCTTGTAGCGAAATAGTAGTAAACTGATGCTATTTTTTAGAAGGGGTTAATGAGATCCATTTGTCTTGATTCCACTTGTATTAGGTCATAATAATGTTAAATTTAATAATAAAAAATCACCCCATTTCATTTTCACTTTATTAGGTTAGGCATTTGATAGATTAAATAGCTCACTAGTTCTTGAATTTCCATATTTTAGAGTAGTAATTTTCTGTTATTTTTTAGCACATGTGAACAAGGGTATTTTGGAGTGATTCCACTTGGAATGGAGACCTAAGACATCCTAATTACTCAAAAAAATTGTCCCATACCATTTGAATTTGATTTACTTTGTCATTCGGTGGGTTATCTCCAAAACAAAACATCTTGTAGCAAACACAGAGTTTCCTGTAGCACTCTTGTAGCATGTGTAAACTCGACCAGATTTACTTCCAAAGGTTGGTTTTTGTCTGTTAATCTTGAATCGTGACTCCTAGCATCTAAATACATGATTGAGGAATAATTAAAACCACTTGGGACATTCATTTTCGCAAATTATATTAGGCCTTTTTATTTGAATTCATGCTCTTAGGATTTCAATTACAAATTATTGTTCTTTCCTAGGATTAATTTATTTTCAAAGACACACTTCCATTTTTGCAACTAGTTTAGGCTTTGATTTCATGAAATTCACTCCATTACATTAGATAAAAATAAGGACACATTGTATGCAACACATATAGTGTAGATACCTCTTAAGTTTGTACGAACCTTGGGTTGATAATTAAAGTTGGTAGCCCCGAGAGTTACAACATTCTTGTTGCAATACTGAGGCTCATCAACTACTTTACTCAAGCATAATTATGTTTTGCATGAAATTTATGTTGAGAAATATGCATTTGATAATGACTTTCAAGATGTTTATGCAAGCTTCAGTCAAGGCAACCAAGTAGAGGAATTGGATTACCATGTACATAATAACTTGTTGTATAATTTGGGCAAGTTTTGTATTCCGCAGAGCGAGAGAGTGAATGTCATAAGGGAAGCACACACTTCTCTTATTGTTGGACATTTCAATGTAAGAAAAATAGTGGCACATCTTCAGAGGTATTGTTATGGCCTCGTATGCTTGAAAGTGTGCCACATTTCATTAAAGGTTTTTCATTATATGCATTTAGTAAGCCTAGTAATAGGAAGTTAGGATTTTACACACCACTTCCTGTACCTTCACGTCCATAGGAGAGTGTTTCTATGGATTTTTTAGGAGGTCTTCCATTGTAAAAAAGAGGTCATGATTATTTATATTTATTTGTGGATAGGTTCATCAAGATGTGTATATTAATGCCATGTAAAAAGAAAATCACATCTAAACAAACAACTCACTTATTCTTTCAGCATGTTTGGGTTCATTTTGGTTTTCCCGCATCCATTGTTAGTGATTGAGATTCTCGGTTTGTTGGGGATTTTTGGTCAAGTTTGTGGGACTTGATGGATATGAAGTTGAAGAAGAGTACAACCTTTCATCCACAAACATATGGTCAAACCGAGGTGGTCAATCGAACAGTCATACATCTTCTTCGAGGATGCTGCAACAAGCATATTAAGTTGTGCGATGAAAACTTGCACTACATTCAGCATGCTTACAACCGCACAAAAAAATCCTCTACACAAACATCACCATTTGAGGCATGTCTTGGATACTTGCCTAGATCGCCACTGGATTTCAATTTTGGGAAGGATGTTTCTATTGATGGCCATAGTGACATAGGAAAATCCAAGAAGTTCATAGAAAAAATCCAATTGATACACCAAACACTTCAAGATCAACTTGAAAAGATCCAAGGAAAGTATAAAGCAAGGCATGACAAGCATCATGTACATCACAAGTTCCAAGTTGGTGATGAAGTTTGGATTCACATTAGCAAAGAGAAGCTTCAAGGGGAAGGTAAAAAATTGAAACAAAATTGTTATATTCCTTTCAGAATTTTGGAAAATATTGGTGAAAATTCCTTCCAGTTAGATTTACCTTCATACATGAAAATTTACTCTATTGTTAATGTTGAGAACTTAAGGTTTTATGAGCCTCCTTTGATTAAATATCAAGGAGAACAGGTTCAAATTCCTTCTATTGAGGAATTTTCTCCAGAATACCTTGATGAGCTTTAGCAAGACACAATTCTTGATAGAAGAATAAGGAAATAAAAAATAGGGAGTGTAGACTACCTTCATGTGGGGCTCAAAGGAAAAAAACCTTCTAAGGTCAAATGGATCGAGATTCGAAAGATGAGGGAACTGTACCCTCATCTGCTAAACAACAGAAAGTGATATTTTGGGGTCCAAAACCTTCTAGTGGGGAGGAGTGGTCAGGTGCTCAAAATTATGCTAAAAAATGAAAGTTGTTGGAATGGTGTGGAACCTAAAAAACCGCGTATATCTCACCGTTTTGAATTTGGCGCATCTTGTTTAGTGGAAAAACGACACTATATGCTCCCAGAAACACATTCTATCCACTTTGTCAAACATACAATTTTTTTAAAAAACTTACATGGACAACCCAGTCAGCAGTCCATACTGCAGACTGGGCATGCACAGTGGTAGGTTGAATTGGTCAATGGATTGTCCTCAGTGAATGGGATAGTTCCAAGTGTCACTTTGTTATTGGTTTGAAATGGTGTGTTTTAATTGGTTGATTTGGTGGCCAACCACAGGCTTCCATGTGGCCCAGCCAGGGGCTAACACGTGGCAGCCTGAGGGCCACCAAAATTTTGTTGAGTCCGAGCGAAGCGGGCAGGGGTTAAACCCACGACCTCCAAGTACCGAGCACGAGCCTTCACCAATGCACCACACATGTGTTTCTTATTATACTATGGTTTCTGTTTGATTTTTTTGTAATGTTTGTGCATTGGGTGGACAGGGTCAGGTTCTACCCCAGCCCTGGTCACCACCGGGGGAGGGAACATGGGTGGGAGACCCCCCTTTCCCCCACTAACCATTATGTGTTAACCATCGACAGATGTGAATACAATGTGATCGTCAGCTACAGTAACTACCTACTCACCGCAACCTTAACACTTAATGCTTCCAATGTGACCACCATGCTAATGGTTAGCTAAACTGTTCGACGTGTTTTTGATACAAAATATTTATGCGCTCAAAAAATTATTGTTCAGAATCTGAAATTTAGGCCTTTATTAGGAAAATTAGTGTTGAGATTCACCAAGATGATGATCCTAGTGAAAATTAAGCACCTTCTCTAGGTGGGGCACGCAGTCTATTTTTATGTGTATGTATATTTTTAGAATGGTGAGCATATTCTAAAATTGGCAGGAGACTAATTCTAGATGGTTGAGAAAATTATATATTTAGATGAGTTTCTATATTTAGATCATGGGAGAAGTCTATTTATAGATTGCATATCTAAAAATATAATGCATGTCGATTATTATTAGCCCTTAATGATAATCAGACAATAAATAGTAACTTATTCTCTTGAAGCACTTGATTTCAGTTAACTGATGTGGAAAACCAGTTAGCTAAAGGAATTACGCATTCCAAGGTTGGTTGGTGGGACATGCACAATGGAATTCATTGTAACAGAGTTGGAAGAGTAGTTATGTGAGTTGTTATTTAGTTTAACTCAGTTAAGTGAGTTAAACTCAGTTAAGTGAATTAAACTCAGTTGTGCTAGTTGTAACTAAAGATACATTAGTGAGAGATCAGTGAATTAATTATTTAATTAATTCACAAGCAGTTTCTTACTTGCAACTGAAGAAATACAACAGTTAACGACTTGCATGTCAAATCCAGTGGAGACCTAGTGGAGAGATAGGTGAAAGGGTGTGTTTGAATGTCAGTTGTGACTATAGTGATGCATTAAATTCATCTACATACACATTGGAGTTTCCAATGAGGATTGCACAGTCAAGGCAAGGCAAGATTGAATTCATTCAGGGATCTTCTTTAGCAGGGATTGTGCAGTGGAGGCAGGCTGTCAAGAGGCAGTAAATTGGTGCATGTGTGAACCAATTTTTGTATGACAGTGTGAGACGATTGTATATTGTACTGAGAGCTCTATGAGCAGAGCTTTGTATGAGATTGTTTCATGATCCATGATACACATAATATATGATAGTTGGGGTTTTTAGCTTTAAGCTTTCCCGATAAAAACATCTTGTTATGTGCGATTGATTTTTCTTCTTGTGTTTGCAATTGGCGATTTAATTTCCGCAAAGAATTGAGTATAAGGATTCTGTATTTAACAGTGGATTTAATTGTTAGATCAGGGGAGTTTGGAAATACATTATTGTATTTATAAATTTCTACATGGTACCAGAGCAGTTTTAATCACTGAAGATTGCAATATTGAAGTAGTGTTGAGTTTTGTTGGTGGAACAATTCGAATTTGCTAAAAGAATTTCTTGGTGCGATAGTTGAGTAAACATTAAAATGGCTTTTAATGGTTTGCAGTTGGAGTATGCACTCAAGGGAAGCTCGAACTACCTATCCCGGAAGGACAAGATGGAGGCGGTGCTTGAAGATAATGGCTTGAAGGAGTTCATCGATAGCAATGTTCTTAAGCCCACATCGATGGATGCTACATGACTTGACGCCTAGAAAAAGAAAGTAGCGAACACGAGAAGGATTCTATTGGAAGGTGTGAAATACCACATTGTGTCAAGCCTTCACAGGAAATCCACTCCATTTGCAATGTGGAAGGCTTTGAGATATCTTTTCCAAAGTAGCAACGACCATAGGAAGTTGGCGCTGAAAGGTAAACTTAGAAAAATCAAAATGGAGAAGGGCGATAGTATTCCAAAGTATCTCACGAAGTTTGTCCAATGTAGGGATGAACTAGGGAGTGTGGTAATTATGGTTGCTGATGATGATTTGGCGAGCTTGGCTCTCTTGGGTCTTCCTAAGAGTTGGCATAGTTATCAAGACTCTGTCAATGGATGGGAAAAACTGCCGGATTGGGAACGACAGTGGTCAGATCTAGTGCAGGAGGAGTTCAGGCGGAACACCAGGGATGGATCTTCATCAAAGCATGATGATGAAGAGGATTGTGCTTTGGTTTCCAAAGTGAAGAAAGGGAAGGGGAAGAAATCCCATTCAAAATCCGAGGTTAAAGGCAAGAAGCTGGAATTGTCCAAGGTGAAGTGTTTTCACTGTCACGAACATGGGCATCTCGCCACTAACTGCCCACAGAAAAAGAAGAACAAGAAGGTTTCTAGAGCTACATCTGGTGAGGCCCTTGCCTCGCAATTTGAACTTGATTTCTCTTTGATCACATGCTTGGTTTCAAGCACAATGGGATCAGTGTGGTATCTTGATAATGGTGCTTCGTTCCACATGACGGGAGATAAGGAGGTTTTCAGCGACTTGGAGGAGAAAGATCTCCAAATGCATATAGATATGGGCAAAAATGGACGATACAGTGCGACCAGAATTGGTACCATTACCTTTGAGAGGGAGTCAGGTAAACCATTTCTGTTGAAATATGTTATGTGTGTTCCAGGTCTAAAGAAGAACTTGGTCTCAATCGCGATGATGGAGGACAAAGGTTATGACGTTGTTTTTAGCAATGGAAAAGCTTTCCTACGACATAAAAAAACGGGTCAAACCAAGAGGATAAGGATTTGAGTCAAGAATATCCACAAGCTAGAGGTAAATGGCTACGCTGCAATGGTGGGCAAAGAAGAAGAAGTGGTGAGCCGGGATGAGGGCGAATTATGGCACAGGAGATTGGGACATCTTAATTATGGCACCCTGAAGATTTTGCAGCATATTTCTACTGGAATTCCCAAGGGTACACTTATGAAGATAGATTAGTGCAAGGGATGTACAATGGATAAGTTTGTGAAGACCACCTTTCATGAAAAGGAGAACCATGTGTCAGTGATCCCAGAGAGAGTTCACACAGACATGTGTGGAACATTCTCGGTTGCTTCAACAACAAAACACAGGTATTATGCTATTTTTGTTGATGACTATTCTCATAGATGCTGGATCTTCTTCATGCAGAATAAGGATCAAACATTCTCAAAGTTCAGTGAGTTTAAAGCATGGTGGAGAAAGAGTCGGGGAAGCAAGTGAAGGCTCTGCAGAGCAATAATGGTGGTGAATATATCTCGAACAAATTCAAAGACTTCTGTAGCAAAGAAGGAATTCGAAGAGAACTCATAACGCCTCATAACCCACAACAGAATGGGGTCGTGGAGAGGAAGAATAGAACGATCGTGGGTGCTGCACGAGATATGCTGCATGATCAGGGCCTACCAATGCACTTGTGGGCAGAAGCATGCAACACTGCAGTTTATGTGCAAAACCGTTGTCCTCATAGATTACTTTGCATGAATACACCTAAAGAATCTTTTATTGGTAAGAAACTTGATGTTTCTCACTTTAAGATTTTTGGCTCATATGTTTATGTTCATGTGACCAAGAACGCCAGGAAGAAGCTGGAGCTGACTGTTGAAGTTGGGATATTTGTGGGGTACAAAGAAACACCCCATAATTATCCTATGTATTTTCCAAAAATTCAAATGACTGTGGTGCGACAGGATATAAAATTCAATGAGGAGAAAGCCATGAAGTTGTTGCTTGAGAGGGAGCTACACTTGCAGGCAGAGGAGGAACTGCTTGTTCCCAAAGATGAGACTCTAGATGTGGATCATCCACAGGAGGAGGATCATGGAGTGGAGGAGTCCACTCACACAGAGCCAAACATTAGAACTGGTAGAAGGTGTACCACAGAAGCTAAGAGGCTAAAGATTGATGCAACACATAATGTAGGAGCCCCTACTTCACAGCACAGACAGAGACAGTCTCTTGATCGATTCACTGTATACATGGCTCTCATGAGAAAATGTATTGTGACAGAGCCATAATATTTTCAGGAGGTAGTGCAGGAGCCCACATGGGTAGATGCAATGGTGGAGGAGTATGACTCCATTGTTAGAAATAGTGCTTGGGAAATTGTTCCAAGGTCAGTTGATAAATCAGTGGTAGGTTCAAGATGTATCTACAAGGTAAAGCAAGCTGCTGATGGGAGTGTTGAGAAGTATAAGGCAAGATTTGTTGCTTAGGGCTTCTCACAGATCGATTGGATTGATTATGAATAAAACTTTGCACCGATCACATGGTATTCTTCCATAAGGACCATGCTTTCTCCCTACGCGTAAATGGGTTGACACATTCATCAGATGAATGTGAAAACTGTGTCCCTTAATGGGATCATTGAGGAAGAAGTGTACATTGAGCAGCCTGAAGGATTTTAGATCTTTAGCAGCGAGTCACATGTGTGCAGACTCAAAAGAGCGTTGTATGGGTTGAAACAATCACCCCGTGCTTGGTACACTCAGATCGACAACTATTTCACTGGACTTGGCTTCACCAAGAGTGAGGCAGATGCAAACCTATGCCAGATTGTGGTGGAGGGTAAGATTTTAATCATTGTTCTTTATGTTGATGATTTAATATTGACTGGTGATGAGCAGCTGATACACTCATGCAAGGAGGACCTTGCAAAGAAGTTCGAGATGAAGGATATGGGCCTCCTTCATTATTTCCTTGGATTGGAAATATGGCAGTGAGAAGGTGAACTTTTTGTGTCTCAAGGCAAGTATGCAAGGGAGATACTCGGTAAGTTTCACATGGAGGGTTGAAAATCCATGGATACTCCTCTTTCAGGAAACTGGAAGAAAGAGGATGCTACATCGGCAGAGGTAGTGGATGCTACTGTCTATTGACAATTGGCGAGTTTGCTCATGTATTTAGTTAATACAAGACCGGACATATGCTATGCGGTGAACCAGCTTAGTCAAGTGATGGTTAAGCCTACCAAGCTCTTTTGGAAGGTGGGAAAGCATGTCTTGAGATATCTCAGGGGAAAATCTGAGCATGGCTTATGGTACAGATAAATGGATGAGGTGAAGTTGCATGGCTTCACAGATGCAGATTGGGTAGGTAGCCCAACGGACAGAAAGAGCACATCAGGAGGGTTTTTCAGTATCGAATCTATAGCTGTTTCTTGGTACAGTAGGAAACAAAGATCTGTGGCACTCAGTTCAGTGGAACCAGAATACATGGCAGCGAGTCAAGTTACATGTGAGGCTATCTGGATGAGGAAGATCCTGGTTGGTTTTTTTGGTTCTCATTTAGATCCTACAGTGATTCATTGTGATAATTAGAGTTGCATTAAACTCTCGATTAATCTTGTGTTTCATGAAATATCTAAGCATATAGATATCTGGTATCATCATATCAGAGATTGTGTCAGCGAAAGATCATGTTGCTTAAGTACATTCCTATGGAAGATTAGGATGCAGATATTTTGACGAAGGCGCTCACCAGGAGAAAATTCGAATACCATAGAGACAGGATCGAGGTGAAGGATCATCCCTTTCTTATTGAGAGGGAGTGTTGAGATTCAACAAGATGGTGATCCTAGTGAAAATTAAGCACCTTCACTAGGTGGGGCCCATAGGCTATTTTTTAGTGTATGTCTATTTTTAGAATGGTGAGCATATTCTAAAATCAACAGGAGACTAATTCTTGATGATTGAGAAAATTCTTTCTTTAGATGAGTTTCTATTTTTAGATCATGGGCAAAGTCTATTTATAGATCACATATCTAAAAATAGAATGCATGTCGATTATTAATAGCCCTTAATGATAATCAGACAATAAATAATAACTTATTCTCTTGAAGAACTTGATTTCAGTTAACTGATGTGGCAAACCAGTTAGCTGAAGGAATTATGCATTCCAAGGTTGGTTGGTGGGACATGCACAATGGACTTCATTGTAACTGATTGTGGTAGAGTTGGAAGAGTAGTTATGTGAGTTTTTCTTTATTTTAACTCAATTAAGTGAGTTAAACTCAGTTCTGCTAGTTGTAACTAAAGATACACTAGTGAGATATCAGTGAATTAATTATTTAATTAATTCACAAGCAGTGTCTTACTTGCAACTGAAGAAATACAACAGTTAATTACTGGCATGTCAGATCCAGTGGAGACCCAGTGGAGAGATACGTGAAAGGGTGTGTTTGACTATCAATTGTGACTATAGTGATGCATTCAATGCATATACACACACATTGGAGTTTCCAATGAGGATTGCACAGTCAAGGCAAGGCATTATCAATTTCATTTAGGGATCTTCTTCAGTAGGGATTGCATAGTGGAGGCAAGCTGTCAGGAGGCAGTAAATTGGTGCATGTGTGAACGAATTTTTGTATGACAGTGTGAGATGATTGTATATTGTACTGAGAGCTTTATGAGCAGAGCTTTGTATGAGATTGTTTCATGATCCATGATATACATAATATATGATAGTTAAGGTTTTTAGCTTTAAGATTTCTCGATAAAAACATCTTGTTATGTGCGATTGATTTTTCTTCATGTGTTTGCAATTGGAAATTTAATTTCCGCAAAGAATTGAGTAGAAGGATTATGTATTTAACAATGGATTTAATTGCTAGATCAGGGGAGTCCAGAAATACATTATTGTGTTTATAAATTTCTACAATTAGCACGTGACAAATTCACCCCTTTTTTGGGCAAATTAGTGCTCATTTAGTCAAATTACGAGTGGATTTGTAGGATGGTGCCGGATTTTCAGGAATTTCTGGAGCGGTTAGTGCCAAAACTTGGGCAAGTGATAACTTACTCAGTTTTTGACCAAATTCGAGGTAGAAAGAGGCTACACAGGCATTTTTGGGCATTCTGGAGCCGATAGAACATGTTTCAAAGTTGTTTGAGCATTGTAAACATATGTAATCACACTTTTGAGCATAATAGAAGAGGGCCAAGCCATTGGAAGTTGGACCAAGGAGATGTAGCCCAAACGAGGTGAACTCATTCATCATGTATTTTTGTGTTACTGTTTATGGTGATATTCATGTTTGTTATATGTTGATGTTCATTGTTTTTTTATGTTAATTTTCTCAAGAAATTCACATAAAAACACATGAAAACTCATGAAAAGCTTGCAATTTACCTCATAATTCTCAAGCACTTTGTTTATATTCTGAATTGGATCTTAGCACAACAAACACTAATATTCCCATTTAGATCACTCCCAAATAGAAGCATTATGTAGAGTGAAAAAAAACAGCCGGGTGAATTTTGCGAGAGAAGTGGGGCTTTTTTGGCTGAAAGGTGACAAATGGAGGGATGACGTCAATGGGTCGACATGTGTCATCCGTTGATTTGCAGGATGGGATCGAGTAGGTGGAGGACATGTGGCAAGCACGTGGTGTAATCTAGTTCACCACAATTTCCTTACCTTGTTTACCATTTACCTTCAAACCTGACTGGGTGGCCCCCACCATGTATTTCGGCTAGTCGAGAGAGCCTCACAGAGGTAGGCAGCTACCCCAAAGAATGGATTTTATTGGCGGGAAGCCTTGCTAACGTGTGGAATTTCGGGGGGAGTGGGGGATTTCCCGCTGGGATCCGTGGTCTTCCTCTCGTCGGAACGTTGTGTTTTGTTGTTATGGTTGCCTATGTGATTAAGTTGCGCGATGTGATTAGGGCAACCAACTGTTTTGTAGATGACTTTGATTTTGTTTTGGTGTGTGATCTAATGTCACACCCTCATTGTGATTTGCACCAAAATGGTCTTGTGGATTTTTTGGTTTGATGTAAACATCATCTCCATCTAGGGATAATGTGAGATGGGAAACATGTTGAGAACCTGCAGACTTGAATTCTACGTTCCTTTGGTCATGGAGTCATTTTATTGAAAATATTACTGAGCAATATGGTAAAAAAAGAAGTATATAACTGGAAAGAACATATTTACAATGAGGTGGTATTTACAATGGATTAGGGGTACCTCTTAATATTGGAAATAGAACTTGAGGAACTGCCCATTGACTAGTAGCTCCAATATGTTCCCTTCCAAATTCTCAAGCATGAAGGTATTATTACCCTTCGCTTCTATGACCTTGAATAGTCCAAACCATAAGGGATAAAATTTTCCGCGTTTTCCTTTGTCAGCCCTCCTTACATCCCATCTTAATACCAGATCACCTGGTTGAAAACCTTTGTCCTTGGCTTCCCTGTGAATTAAAGTCTTCATCTTTTCGTCATAACTGATCATCTTGTGATTTACCTGTTCCCTGTCTTCCTGGAGTTCCACCAACTGATTTATTCTCCTCGTTAGATCATTTGGCTCTTCTTCATTGTCCTACAAAAACTTCGCCACTGGAAATTTCAAATGTATAGGGAATTGCTGCCCTACCGTAGACCAGTTCAAATGGGGATTTTTCAGTAGACCTCTTGGTGGTAACTCAACTTTCCCAAAGAGCGAACCTCAGCTGTGAGTCCCATTTATTCTGGTTTTCTGATATTGTATTTTTTAAGATCCTTACCATGGTCTTGTTTGAGGATTTTTCCAATCCATTTCCCTGTGGATAATAAGAATTTGAATGCCCCAATAGGATATTGTACTTTTTGCAGAAGTTTATGAACATTTTAGATTTGAAAGCTTGGGAATTTTCAGTTATTACTTTCGATAGACACTTGAACCTGGTGAATATGTTTTCCTCCAAGAATTTCATGACTACCACATCAGTGGAATTCTTGGCAGGCACGACCTCTACCCACTTTAAGAAGTAGTCAGTACAATTCAATATCCACCAGTGCTGACTACTGGATGCATGATGTATCTCACCAACGATTCAATTCCCCATTGACGGAAAGGTTCCTCCACAAGAACCAGGATAAGTGGAAAGGAGGAAAATTTTTGTATCTTTGCGAATGTTTGGCATTTCTCACATGCCCTGACATAAGCCAACACTTCCCCAAATAGTTTTGGATAGAAGAAGCCAGCCTTGAGTATTTTGTGAGTTTTCGCTCGCCAAATGTAGTGTCCTCCACACAAGAAACCATGAAATTCATCCATCACCTGCTTAGTTTCATCTTCTGTCAAGCATAATATTAAGATCCCTATTGGATCTCCTAGTACAAAGGCCTGTTGGCCACCACTAAATTTTGGGATCTCAATCTTAAAGCTCGGTATTTTACGTTGTCTAAATTGGGTGGGCACCTCAATGTTAACAAATATTACACTATGTCTTTGTACCATGGGGAGACCAGGTATTTGACATGAGTTTTCTATGTCATGTTTTCTATTCTAGATTTTAGGCCATCTCCACTGCCTTCCCCGCCATTCTTGATCGATAAATTGATCCCCAAAGCCTGGAAATTTGATTTATAAAGGATCTTTTCAAGGCCTTGTCCTTTGATCAACTTTGTGGGCTTACTTTCTATCTCATACTCTTGTATTTTGGCAATCCATTTACCCATATTCCCTTTGTTATCTCCCTGTACCAAAATATATTTCACAAAAATAGTAGCTACATAAGTTGTTATACTAGATGGGAGAATGTGCACCCCGAAGGCTTTAAGGGCCTTGACCAGGGCGCATACTTGCTTTTCCAAAATGTTGTATTTTAGTTCCGCCTCTCTGAGCACTTGAATGAAAATTGTGATGGGTTTTTCATATCCATTTTCATTCTTCTACAACACCACAACCATTGTAAGAGGAGAGGCGAATGAGAATAGAAAGAAAAGCTTCACGTAATATGGGTTGATGAGTCTAGGTGCTTATGTGAAAGCATGTTTACTCCAAAATAATTCTCGGGAACGTGTGGTCCATTTTACTTCATTATTCCTTTTTAACATCTCAGTGACGTTTCTGACAATTTCTACATAATTGGGTATAAATCGCCTCAAAAAAATTATTTTTCCCAAACAAACTTGGATCTATTTTTTGTTTCTAGGTAGCGATATGTTGTTTATAGTCTCAAACCGCTTGTGGTCAATTTTGGCTCCCTATTTTGCTAGTATATGTCCCAATAACTTTCCTTCCTACAAATAAAATTGAGATTTCTTGGGGTTTAGTGATAATCCATATCTTCTACATTTCTCATAGATATGTTTTAAATGTTCAGTGTGCTCTTCATCAGTCTTAGAAAAGACAATGATGTCATCCAAATAAACTACCAAAAAATTGTCTTGATCTCTGACGAATGCAATGTCATTGGTCCTTTGAAATGTAGCTCTGGAATTTATGAGGCCGAAAGGCATCCGAGTGTACATGAATGTCCCCTAGGGTGTGGTGAATGCAGTTTTATTTTGATCATTTGGGTGCACAACGACCTGATTGCACCCCGATAATCCATCCATCATGGACATCTGGGCGGACCCTACTACCTTCTACAAAATATGATCCATTTTTGGTAGCGGGTCCACGCATAATTTGATTTCGCCATTCTTTTTTCTCACCGGCACTAGGTTTTCCACCCACTTAGATCACCTCAGGGTAGAATAATATTTTCTTGTAGCAAATTTTTAACTTCTTTTTATATTATAGGGAGTAGGAGTGGATTAATTTTCCTTAGTTTATGTTTATGTGGCTTCGCTCCTTCCTTCAAAGGTATTTTTTGCTATATGATATCAACATCAAAATTTTTTAGGTCTTGATATGACCAGGAAAATACATTCTTATAAGCTCTTAAAATATTTAGATATTTCTGTTTGAACTCATTTGGGATGCCCTTGGCCAATTTTATGAACTTTGGGTCTTCCTCCGATACAATGTTATGATCCTTTATCCATTCATTAAGCTCCGACCCGTGAGTGTCGGTGGGTATATCATTTGTGTTGAAGAGCCTTTCCAAAGGTACAAGACCTCTAGGGATAGTGTTCCATTTTATATGGATGACCTTATTCCATTCAATGGTTTCTTGCCAATTTGCGTTATTCTCTCCTACCACCAACTAATCCTCTTGGTCAATCACTGAATTTGAGAATTCTCCTACCATCTCCATAAATCGTTTGATTTTCTCTTCGTCCTCGAATACTTTCAATTTTTTGACATTTTCCAGGATAGAGGGCATGTATCTGAATTCAATTTCATATCTTCGCAGAGGATTCTGTGGGGGGAGAAAATTACTAGCAGCCACAACTAGTGAATCCACCATTTCATTTCTTTCACAGGGCATGAAATGAATGTTGAAGGCCAAGAAAAAAGTTCCACTAAATCCCTTACCTCATTTCTGTAGGTTCTGAGTCATGGATGTTTCTCTTGGCACTGATCCCTCACTTGCTTTACCACAAAATATGATTCCTTAAACAACTTAAGGCTGTGAATATTCAGATTTCATGTTGCCTGCAACCCTAGGAGTAGAGCTTCGTACTCATTCATGTTGTTGGTGGCTTCGAACTTCAATTTAAAAGAAAGATGAATAAAGTCTGGTGAGATTAGCAATATCCCAACAACATTTCCTTCCCTGGAATAGGGTCCATCGAACTGCAACGTCTACATCTCATTTACCTCTGTCATCTACTGATTTATCTACCTCGGGAGCAGGGTTTTAGTCTCTTCTAGAATAATATCATATTCCCTAGCATAAGGTAGTAAAATTCAAATTATTTACCATATATGGGAGTATTGGTCAATCCATCAAATTTCATGACCATCTTCACGAATCTGGATTCTCTATACAATCTCCTTTCTTCCCCTTTGAAAATAGGAATGGTGGCATATGTTAGGTCAAGTTTTATCGAACCTCCAATTTTGGATCCCTGTGACTTGGAAAACAACATCCTGAACCTGGCAAGGATGTCTATCATCATGATATCCATCACCACACTTTTTGTTGGGATTTGGGCTAAGCTCACCACTAGATACTTTATCATCCCCAAGAACTTTACTCTCTTGGAGTCGAAAGAGTACAGATCCTTGTAAGGTTGAGTGATTTTAGTCCCAGCTACTCCATGACAAATAGGGGAATTAAATTATGGGAAGCTCCTAATTCCAACATGCAATTATGTAGTAAGAGGTCATGTACTACCAAGGTCACATAGAAAGGTGGGGTCGAGGGATCTTGTTCTTCTAAATGAGGCCCAAAAACTACCATAGGTATTTCTTCTCGGAGATTCAGACTATTTGGGATAGGGACTGTAGTGGATGGAAACATGAATTGAGATACCAAGGCTTTGTAGGAAGTTTTCTTCAAAAATTCCTCAATTGGTACGAGGATAATTACTTTTTCCAATTCCTTCAGAAGATTGAAAGTGGTGGGACTTCTTTCAGTGGAGGGGTTTTCAATGTGTTCCTTATCATGGTCATTTAGGGGTTGAGAAGGCGAAGGGTATTTCTTGACTTTAGCCATTTCGGGCTTCTGTACTGAAGATTTAGGGACGATAGCAAGCTCAACTGGATCTAATGGCTTCTTACCTTTAACCGACATCTCTGAGGAGCCCCGAAATCCTGAGCCGGACTCTTTATCTTGATCCTGCATGCGTGACCTCTTCCTGGAAGACCCGAGGTCATACTTCTTATGCAATTGGGCCTGCATGAAATCCAAAAATGACTGCAATAGCTGTTAATATCCTTGTCATCTAGGGGCACATTTTGATCTTCACCATCTTCCTGATGCAACGTAATTTCACCCTCTTTGTCGGAATAAGCGAATAAATGATTCTCTTGTGTGGTTGTGACCTCATCCGATTGTTCTTCCATTTATTCTTCCAGATACAATGTGGTTTGAATGTGATCTGGTTGTTACTTCCTTTCTCTTTGCAAAAATTGGAGTGGTGGCCTCCGTGTGAAAACTTCTGAATATGCTACATAGAAATCCTATTGTTAAATCTTTATTTGCTTCTCCTACTTACATTAAGTTATTAATGTGAAATATTCAACATTAACATCGAAATAAGTACATCAAGATACTACACATATAGATCTAAATTGAATACAAGCACAATGACAAAGTGACAGACATGATTTTCTGGACAACTGTCCCCAAAAAAACCCAATGCAGGAAAGTCAGTCTTATGGCTGCTGGAGGGTTTTATTATTAAGTAGAGTCTAAGTACAAAAAATCTAGGCACCAACCTGGTTAACCCGACAGAGAAATAAAACTGCAGCTATACCTTTTTTTTGAAGACAAAAAAAATGATTGATTCACACCCTCAAACGATATTTACAGAACTCAACCCTTTTCAATCTTAAAAAACTCAAATGTTGCTCTGAAGCCCACCGCATCAACCCCTGCGCTGTTCAGGAAGGGCCCATGTCACCCTAGACTAGGTTATGCTGCCCCTACGCTGCACTGGTTGGGCCTGCGTTAGCCTTGCTAGCCTCTTTCTGCATTTGTGCTTCTCTTTCTGGGCCTGCATAGCCTTTGCGTAGCCCCTGAAGCCTTTACACTGCCTCTGCTAGGTTGTGGCTGTGCTACATAGCTGATTCCCTCTTGGCGCTACTCAGTCTGCTGCTTCTCTACCTCTTCTTGCACTCTTGGCCTGGGATCAGATCATCTCTTTTGCCAATACTAGCCCTCACTGGAGCTCAAACACTTCTGGAAATTCTTAGCAAACCACACCCTAGAATTCTAGCTTAGTCTCAGTACTTTGCCACTGTGTGTGTTCTCCAATTGACCCTAAGCGTTTCCTTTATAATATTATCATTGGGAAACCAATGACCATGATCTAATATTGAATCAACGAATAAGATTAAAATAAAGCTTGATCTGTGTGACTTAAGTCATTTTCACCACATATTTAATTTAATTAACTTTAATCTTTTAATTTTCCTAAGTTAGACTTAGGGTCATTAATTAAAAAGATTAAATAAATAAATATCTCTTAAATAGGATGGAATTTCTTAAATCACTTTATGGGTCTTGGATATCTCATGTACTCTAGTCCCTCCAAGTTTGGGAGCTAGAGCACATCCAATGCTATTTAAACACTCCAAAAATCTCAACACTCCCTCTTAGCGAGGAATGTGATCTAGCACAACA
Source organism: Pinus albicaulis (assembly GCA_034641835.2). Lineage (NCBI taxonomy): Eukaryota > Viridiplantae > Streptophyta > Pinopsida > Pinales > Pinaceae > Pinus > Pinus albicaulis. Next base: position 619,703,132 of record CM076583.1, read on the forward strand.
CTTCACCTTGAAGTTTTGAACTGATCTCTGGTATGAGTCTCTGCGATGATGCTTGTCTTGCTGCCCTTCATCACTGCGCTGTTGGTTCTCTCCCGTACTATTTCCTATGACGTTGCCATCGCCACTACCACTTCTATACTGCAACTCCCTCTCAAAGTTTTGCATCGTGCTACCAACTTCTGCACTACAACTCAGTTGCTGAGAGAAGTAATTAAAAAATGTTGCCCAATCTTTGACAGACAAGTCAGTTGGGAAGCATCTCATTACTGAAGCTCCATAGGCTTCTTCTTCGTGCTATCATCTAGAGACTGTTGTGCTACTGCAACTCTGCACTGCGTAAGCATACCTCCTCCGCATTTCTTCTGTGCTGAAGTCCCCTATGTTGTTGCGTTGCGCTGTACTCTTGAAGCCTATGCATTGTTGCATCTCTGCACTACATAAGCAAGCCTACTCTGTGCTACTGAAGTCACATCATCCCATATGTGAAGTCACATCATCCCATATGTGCTGTTGCTGCTATGTTGCTACTACATCTGTGTTGCTCCCTCTTAGCATTTAGCTCTACCTCTACTCCATCTGTGATTCTAGGCACCCACTTCTCTACTTGCCCCTCTACCATCTAAAGTCTCCCATAGCTCGTATGTGATCCAAGAGTTGGGCTACTCAAGGATCCTTCCTCCACTCTATAGCTCCTCTATAGATCCATGTCACCCCACTTTCGTGGTTCCTGAGCACTCATGGCTATGTCATCTTTGGAGCCACCATCTGCCACAAAAGTCTTGGAGCTAGAAGCTTCCTTGTCCTTTTTCTTCTGAAGACAATTGCTGGGGAAAAGTCCTAGTTAGCTGCACTAGAAACACTTGATCTTTGAAAGATCATGATTCTTTCTCCCTTGCTGCCTATTTGATGCCAAGGTTGCATCTTCCTCTTCTTCCTTCTTCACTTTTCTCGAATTGGTGTTGTACTGTCTCTTGGTGATCTGACACATTTCTTCTTGTCGGAGGATAGCTCACATATTGTCCCTATTGGGAAGGTCTGCTCTGCCCAAGAGACTTTGGAAAAAAATTTCCGAGTCCTTTGTGACAAAATTTAGAGCCATCCTCACCATAACATCATCCTCCACCTTCACCCCCATGCTAGTCATCTGATCCCGGAGCGCTTGTAGTCTGGACAAAAAAGGATCGATCTCCCCCCCCTTGGCCATCATGAATAACCTCATCTGGTTCTCCAGAAGCATATTCCTCTAGACGAATCTTCCTTCATATAGTGTGGTTAGAGCTACCCACATATCATGAGTCATTGCCTTCTCGATCATGTGTGGAACCACGTGATCTTTTACCCCATCCATAATGAAGTGTTTGGCATGTGCCGCTGCTTCTTCGTGATTCTCCAGGAGTTTCACATCGGTCGGTGTGGCCAGAACTTTATCTACATGCTCCCTCAACCTGTATTCCTCCATGACTACCAGGATTCTGGCCTTCCATATTACAAAGTTGGGCAGGTCTCCCAACCTATCTTGATCACGTAGTCCATGGCGTGTCATCTGCTCAGAAAATGTGTCAGAACGAATCCTCCTCTCTATGCAAGAGACTCGGATCTAGGGTCCTTGGCGCGAAAGGCACCCTCTACTTAGTTTGAAAACTGACTCCCTCTTTTGGAAGTATGCCAAAAAAAAAATAATTAGCTCTCTTCGATCCTCTTATCTATCTACAGATTTCTTTGGCGACTTTGCTCAGGCTAAATTATGCACCAATAGAATTTTAACCCTACCAACAACTACTAAAGGAATGCAACTTGGCTTCCAACACTCTGAATCAGTAATCATCTTCAGGACTGCATCACCCTGGTTGGCCTCTACATGAGGAGATAGGCTCAGTGCAGCTTCTGCGCTGCCTCTGTGTAGTAAGTGCGTGGGCCTACGTGGATTTGCGTGGAGACTGCGTCACTGTGGCCTTTACTTGGCTTTGCTTCCTTCTGCTACTATGTTTCCCTCTCTGGTATGTATTTCTGCTGCTGATTTCTTCGCTTCCTTTTGCAACACATATTATTTAGTATTCTTGTTGGAGATCCAAGCTAGATATGCAATCACTCTAATACCATGTGAAATTTTTTGAATATGCTAGACAAAAATCCTACTGTTAAATCTTGATTTACTTGTCCTACTTACATTATGTTATTGTTACACCATTTTTTGGTCATATAACCTATTATCATTAGATGAACCCAAGTAAACCATGTAAGACCAATTTTACCCTAAATAAAATTGCTTTCACTATGTGAAATAACTTAGTAAAACACCTTTATTAAGTTGTTTATGGTCTAAACAAGAAACCCCAAAAGGAAATAATAAACAAATCTATATTTGTTTATATTTCCTCAAAGAATAATTAGTTAAACATCAATTTAATTATTATTCCTGGTCATATTTAACCCAAAACAAGGAAATCAATTAAATAAATCCTTATTTATTTGATTATTTCCTAGGAATAAGTTATTTAATCCTTATTTAAATAATATTCCTAGTTAAATTTGACTAAATCATTTATAAATAATTAAATAAATCATTATTTATTTAATTATATCTCCACCATTTCCTTAAAGTAATAAATAAATCATTTATTTATTTATTATTTATAAATAAAGGATTTGACCCAAGTCAAAAATCCTTTTCCCTCCAACAAATATAATAAAAGATTCCTAAAGGGTGGTTCTAGAATTTGGTTAATAATATTTTATTCATGCACCAAGTTCTAGACTACCCTAATATTTTGTTATAAATAGAAGGGCTTTCCCATTCATTTGTCACCTTTCATTGCATATTAGATCACTCTGGATCTATAATCTTGGTTTGAATTTGAGCCATTATTTGCTTTGTGAGCTCCCTTTGAGTTCTATGTTTGTCTGGGTTTTCTACGCCAACAAGAGAGAGAAATTCTAGATCTGAAGTACTGAGGACTTTCAAGAACCCATCCCATTGATGAGAATTGGAAACACCTTTATTGTTTTCCTCTCAGGTGCCCTTTAATATAAAAAATTCTTTCAAAAATATTGTTCTTGTCTTGTCTATTGGATGCATGGAGCAAAACTTCATTTTTACAACTTAATGTATTTTTATGCATAGATTTGGATTTGTGCAGCTTTGTCTTGATCAACTAACTACAGATTTGAAGATATTAGCAGCCATAATTGATGTTAGGGCTATATGTTATGCGTAGCTAAAGTGGTCTTTTTCTGACAAAATATTCATACTAACAATTGGCGACTCCACACAGGTTTTCTTTTGCGACCGCTGTCGTTTTATATATTCCTGCATATCTAGCTATTTCAGAACCTAGGGTTTCTCTTCAGTTTTTGTTTTTCCTATTTTTATGGTGTTTTTCACCTCAAAATTCCTCAAACATTAAAATTTTTAACTTCTGTGTGTTTCTGGCCCTATTGCGTAGGTGACAGAAATCAGCCGCAGCTGAGACAATAACTTTTTCTGAAATTTTCCGTCGAGAGACCCGGATCTGCAGGTTGCACTTATCAGCCCAAAACCTGCGACTTGGCCTGGAGGACGCACTTTTCTGCCCCAAAACTGCGACTTGGACTGAAAATAGGTCAGAACCTGTGACCTGCACTTTTTTTTGCACTTTTCCAACAATTTTTCTGGGTTTGTCTGAATCTTCTGTCAGGGTTTTCCAGCCTCTGTCTCCACCCGTTTAGACCTGTTTCTGATTTGTTTTACTAAACTAAGTGGGAATCTCACCCCTTAGGGCTTTAGTACCCTCCAATTTTTGTGGACGAGTTTTAGCTGTTTTAGACGTCTGAATTTTCAGAGTTTCAGCCTTCTTCTTTTCAGATATGATACCTCATTTTTAGATCCCTTTTAGATCATCTCTTCTCCCTTTCAAATCACCTCATATAGTTTTTTTTGGGTTTGCCTCTAGGGCCACCTCCTTGTCCCTTCTACCTTTAGCTGATTTCCTCCTTTGTTGCAACAACCTTGCCTCTGCCTTTTTTCTCTTTTCTGCACCTCTTTTCAGCAGGTTTCTCCTTTAGATCCCTATCCCTCCCGACCTTAGATCTATCGGCCTCTTTTTAGTGTGTTTTGATTATATTTTTTTCCCTCTTTTAGACTAGTTTTGAGAGACCCACCTTCTTGGGTTATATCCTTGCATTTTTAGCTGTTAATTTTCTGTTATTTCAGCCTTATTTACTGTTCTCTGCAGATTTGTTTTCAGTTACGCAACACACTTTTTCTTTTACTCTCAAAATGTCTGGGTTTAAAAATTAAAATTAAAACACGCCACACACTGACCCTAAGCGAAGAAGAGCTTGGTTAACACTGCCAGGCAAAGACTTTAAAATCAATTGACACTGCACCCCCTGCCTTTGTTGGTCCTTCTTCTTCCCTTTGTGTCGTCATCATTGCGCCTCCAAGGCATTTATCCCGGAGACTTCTTGGCCTTCACCCTCAGTTTTCGGTTGGTCGACTTACTGCTTCCCGCCGTCGTCGAGTTAGTACTCCCCCAAGTCCGCACTCCGACTCTTCTTCTGATTCTTTGGGTTCTCCCCCTGTTACCTTCCCCATGTCTAGTTCAAGGCCTAACGCTAGCAGCAACCCCGATCCTACTACTGGGTCTGTTACTAGTGGAACCACCACGGGAACTACCTCGACTGTCCCTTTGCTCCCTTATATGGCAGGTCTCAGTCTCCCCGATTTCAATCAGTTAATCAACGATCCTATCCTCCACGATGTTAGTTGGCCTGCTATGCCAACCAAGCTCCCCTCCAACATTCCCAAGTTCGAAGGCCTTGCTAGTGAAGATCCATCCAACCATATTTGATCTTTCCGCATGTGGTGTTCATCCAATTCCATTACTGATGATTCCATCCATCTTATATTGTTCCAACGCACGCTTACAGGCGAAGCTTCTAAATGGTATGGTTATCAGACCGCCTCTTCCCATACCACCTTTGCGACCATTTCCCAAGCCTTCTTATCTTATTTCCAGGTCCCTCTCCGATACGACACTGGTACCGAACTCTTGAATTATTTCCGTCAATCATCTTCGACCCGCCTTTCCTCTCATGTCCAGGAATGGCGGAGAAGAAGGAGCCTATGTCGAGCTCCCACCTTTGAAGATCGGGTCTACATGGATTGGTTCCTTTGCTCTCTCTTACCTGCCATCGGAAAAGATGTCGCATCCCAGTTCCCTCAAACTGAAGAAGCTGCCCTCCAAATAGCCTTGAAATATGACCTCATCTATGCTCAATCTGGTTATGTTTATACCATCCTTCGTGACCTCCCCAGACTCGGTGGCACTAATGCCCCGAGGGCATCTCACTCTGCCGACGGTATCGTTGGAGCTCTTTTGCATACCTACGCTCAACCTCTTATGGGCTATGGTTTCCCTCCGGGAGGGGCCAGAACCTCCAGCACTTTTCCCCCTCCAGGTAGCATGTATCCAGGATATGGCATGCCTCCTCCTTTTGCCCACCCTCCTGCTTACCTCAATGTTGCCCATCCAAACCATTATCCTTACCCACAGCCTGGTGTCCCAGCTCCTCCAGCATTTGGACCTCCACCTCCCTTGCCTTCTCAACCCCCGCAACAACAACAACTACCCCCTCTAGGGCAAGTATTTGCACAGCAGAGCGCGACTAATCCTCCTTCTTATCAAAGAAAGAGGAAAGGCAATCAAAATCAATCTGCCCCTAGTAATCGTGGATCCAATCCTTCAAGTATTGATTCTAACATTGCTAACCAGCCATAGGGCTCTCAGCCCAAGCCGGACAAGCCTCTTCGCACCAATAAGCCTTGTTCATGTTGCATTGTTTACGGTCATTACACTCATGATTGTCCACTATTACCACAGATGCTGCAGATGTGGGAGTCTCAGGCTACATTGCGTGGACAACATGCCTCCCCTATTGTTCCCCCCAATGCGGCTACTTCTCAACCAGCCGTGTTTACCGATTGTTTCCCTTAGCAAGGATTCGTGGCTACTCAACCACCTCATGCCCCGGTAACCACTCAACCTTCCCCTTCTGGTTCCTCTGATTACCAGATTCTCATGATGACTTCTGACCAACCTCTCACCGTCGACCTTAACCTTCAAACTCGGTCTCGTCAGTACCCCAAGCCTCCCGCTCCATCTGTCCCCAAGTCACTTTCTTCAGGTCCTACAGAGCCTCTTTCGACACCCAATGGTCCTTTTCAGATCCCTCAACCCAAAGTTGAGGTTCCTAACAAGGTTCCTAAGGGCCCATTACGCCAAAATGTTGCTTCCAGTCGAGTTTCTCATTCGTATAGCATAGTAGATTATTTGGCACAGTCTCCTGCTGCCATTTCAACACTGGAACTCCTCCAATCGTGTCCTTCTAAAAGGAAGGCTCTATTATCTGCCATGGGCGTTGTAGATCCTGCTGATGACCAATTCATTGTTTTCGACGCCCATCAGTCAGATCATCCTCCCCTTCCTACTTCCATTGCTTTCCAAATCCCAGTCAAAATCCGGAACGCTAATCTATCTCAATGTATTATTGATGAGTGAGCATCTACATGTGTGATGTCTGCTTCAGTTTGGAAACAACTCAGATCTCCTGAGCTGGCCCCTTCCACAATCACCCTTCGTGTGTGGGATGGCCACGCCTCCTAGCCCATTGGCCTACTCCGTAATTGTCCTATCACTCTTGTGGGCAAGACTGTTTGCGTTGACATTGAAGTCATCGACGCCCCTATTGACTATAACATTCTTTTGGGACGTAGCTACACCTATGCCATGTCTGCTGTCCCATCCGCAGTCCACCGCAAGATGTTTTTCCCTCACAATGGAAAGATAGTCACCATTGACCAGTTGACATATCATGAGCCACAATCTTAGACATCCCCTGAGTCAACCATCTCTTCTATAGCCAATAAGCAAACCGTTGATTCTTTGAGTAGTGTTTCCCCTGACGTCTACAAAGACTCCTCCTTGCTTGGAACCTTCCTTGGTCTTCCTGCCCCTTCTGTCTCTGATCCCAACTTAATGAATGTTTTCATGATGCAATCGTCTCGGGCTGACGTTAAGTGACCTGCTTCGGCTAGTCAGCAACCTCAACCTTGCCCGTCGCAACCCACTCCTAGCCCTTCGCCTCAGCTGGTCGAACCTCTTCCTTCTGGACCTTCTCATCCAGCTAGTACCCATGAACCTCTCTACCCTCCTGGGTCGGTTCCCCTAGGTCTCAACAATCTGGGAGCCATCCCTCCTGGCCATTACCTCGCCGGTCAGATACCTTTCCTTGATCCCCCTCCCGGAGTCTATTCGGTCCCCATCATGGCAACCCTTTCCCTCCCTAATTTGACTCTGGGAATACCTGTCTGGTATCTTAATCCTCCAGCCGAGACCCCACCAGGGCACCCCAAACCATACCTTACTTTGACACTGGTTCAACCGATTCCCTTAGCTTCTTCCATCGCTACAGTGCCACCAGCACCTCAACAAGACCATTCTCATATTGTGACAGCTATGGGAAAGAAAGGAAAAGCTTGCAAGGGGGCATCCAAAGAAAAGGCCACCCCGACTGACCCTACCCCTCCTCCACCCGCCAAGCCTTGTGCCTTGTGTGATGGTCTCGGTCATGCCAGCCATACTTGTCCCGAGTTGCGCCGTATCAAACCCATGGTTAAAGTCGCGTTCCCTGAGTCTACGGTCCCTGAATCCTCTGTTTCTTCCTTGTTCGCAGCCAAGAACTCAAAGAATCTTCGCACCAACAAACCCTGTGCTCTGTGTGGTGTCAATGGCCATTATTCTCACCATTTTCCTCACCTCATGCATTACCGAGCCTCTTTAGAGGTCATTCGCGAGTACGAATTTGAACAAAATCAATCCGCCTCTCCCATCCTCGCGCAGTATGCATCAGGCCAACTCGAGGATCCCCCAACTACCATTGACATTCCTCCCCCTGATGTTGAGATGACGGAACCTACCGCTCCCCTCCTATACCTATCATCATTCATGCGACCCTCGAAGTACATTCCCTCTGAATCCCCTCCGTCAGTTTTTCTTGATCTCCCTTCAGCAACATTCTTGGGCTCCACATCATTTGACCATATTTTTACTTGTTCTTTTGTCATCCCCCATGATGATTCGTATGTGAGCCTTTCTTCCCATGCTGATGATTTAGGTAGCTTTGCAGCGTCATGTGGTTTCCCCGACCCTTTCTTTCCCACCCATAACCAGGATGATACCATCCATATCTATGATGTTCTCCACAGCATGAGCTCCAACTATTCCTCCCATAGCCCTCATACATCACCCTCTAGTCGGTCTATGGGTCATAGCCACCCTACCCAGACTACTCCCTCCCATAGTTGTCATTTGATGTCTACCCTACACTCACGCTGCCATCATTATTCTTCCTCCTCCCATTTCTTGTCTTGTGACACTATTTCGCAGGACCTCCCATCCACACATTATATTGGATATGCTGATGGGGCAAGTTGCTATTCCCGGAATCTAGCCTCGACATCTTGGGCCATATTTACCCCCTTGCATACCCTCGTTCTTTCTAATGGGGTTTGCATTGGCAGTGCCACCAATAATCAGGCCGAATATGATGCAGTACGTGGCCTCTTAGCCGATTCCCTCTCTCATCGCATCCTCCATCTGCACGGTCGTTTAGGTTCCCTGCTTCTTGTCTTACAAATCAATGGTGTCTATTGTGTGCATAACCCTATCTTGTTTAGATGATATTTACGAGTGCAACTTTTGATACATGAATTTAGATTCATTACTTTCAATCATGTACCTCGAGGAAAAAATCACTACGTAGATAGCATTGCAAACCATGTGCTAGACTGGAATTTATCACACACAAGACAATAACATTCCAAATCATCAACAGAATGCATATTCATAATATATATCATATAACATGTTTTTAGAGTCCATCTACTCTGATACATATGACATGCCCATAGCATGTTACAAAAAACAAAACTAAAAATTGGGGGGCACCACTTGCCCCTACATACACACTAGGGGGCACCACCTGCCCTACATCTAATCACTCTCCGGAGGATCCCGAGCCAATGGCTCTGCTCCCGCAGCTCGTAGATCATGCACAGTCTGACCGGCCATCGTCATACACCGCATGAAACCTCACCATTCTGAGGGTAGCCCAATACATAGTTCTATGTACTGGTCGTCTAAGTCTTGCCAACCCCGCTCCGAAACACCAGTCAGCATCCCCTCACATCTACGACGGATGTCCTCCAGGATATCGGTCCTATCCTCATTCTGTGCCGTTCTCGACCCACTAGCACCTTTAGTTCCTGCTACTGCGGGTTGTCCCATATATCTGGCCAGTTTTACCGGAGCTATATCTGCATACCAAAAGTATAGGGATCAGTACCATATATAATATTCACAAAATTTACCATGCATGTAAAATATTAGTTACTTTTCACTTACCATCAGGCCACCATACTCGACCACGCGGAAGTGGCAAGTCCGGATCTCCACAGTAACTCATCCCACTATAGGGATAGTCGTTTATGTACAACGACATATGATCCCAATGGGCAAAGAAATTTGGTTGGAACTCCCGTCCGACCGCCCCTCCTCCTCATCTGCACAATAGTCACCCCCACTGACGCATCCTGGGTTCTCTCGGACCCCCATCCAGTAGCTGTACACAAGGTCGCAAGGTCAGGATATTCTCAAAAAAGAAGGAGCACAATAAAGTCCCATACGTGCAGTCATGGTTCACTTGCCGCTTGCAAAGCGAGAGCTGTCGTTTCAACGACACCAACATCATGCGGGCCCACCCATAGTAGGTCCCACTCAACACACTTTCTACAATCATCATCTACCCTCCAGTGATGTGATGGAGCGCCTGGTTGCCCAGGATCCGCAACACTACTGCCGCAACTGCACGGGTCTCTAACCTCTCTATATCCCCAATCGATATTAGAGTCCCTTTGACTCAGAGGCTTGGTTAACAATGTCGCTCTACAAACTCCATGATATTACGCCCCCGCGGTAACACTGGCTGTGTATTTCCCACCATCCCTAATGGTGGGAGACTAGTCAGGAAATACAGATCCTGCACTGTCAACTCGATCCTGTGCCCCTGCACTATAAAGACCTCATGATCTGGATCACAATAACTGACAATCCGGGTCAACAAGGGCTCCCCAGCTCTCATCAGAGGGTTCTCCACAAATTTCAGAACCCCAAACCTGGCCAATGCACGATGGACACCCTGATCCGCTTGGATTTCCGACCGTAATGTACCCAGGTCTCTCTCTCTCCACTTGATCCATATATCTTCCATCTTTGCACAAAAAAATCATCTTTTTTAGTATACAGATAGGATAAAATCCATTCAATTACACAAAACCTGACTCTCTGCCCACAACAGCACTGAAATCACCTCCATCTGACAGGTCACACTTTTTGGCCAAATTCTGGGACAAGTCGCACTTTTCAGGCCAAATCCTGCTTCCCAAGTCGCAGTTTTTGGCCCAAATAGTGCGAACCGACCGTGAAGATGAGGAAGGGGCTGTTACTGAGATTTGGGACCCTAATCTAAACTTTCAATCCATCAAAAATAAAGAGTAGGATTAGGCCTCTTACCTGCACCTGACGGATCTCGATTCCAACGGTCGGTTTGTCCGCTACAATCATCGCAAGATTTAGGGCCTTCTCTCCTCTCCACATTCACCACAACTACACAAGAAAGTGAATGCATTTGGAGGGAAAATGCCTTATTAGAAGAGAAACCCCTGGTTTTTCTTTCGTCTGCTACAACCAAACCGTAGCCCCGTTTGACAAACCGTTTGCACCATTGGAAAGCTCTCACCGAGCACTCAAATGGGTATTTGTTAGTTTTTCGTCATTCAATAATTCACTAGGACACATTTTTTCCACAAAGGGTCTATTCACCTCTCCTCCAAATCGAATTTCCTCACTTACAACACTTGTACTTGTGGCACCACATTTCCTCCTTACTTGGCCTTGTTCGTGTCGATTTTCGTCATGAGATACCCGCTTGTACTCATGTGTTTATGGTCCCCCATTTGGAGCTTCACTGTGTGGCAGCACCCTTGAGTCACCCTTGTTTAGAGCATCCGAGTTGAGTTATCATCACATTCATGGAGGCTATCCTGAGTCCCTTTGTATCCCATCATAGTCCTCCATCCTTCATTACTTGGTTCCTCTATCGTGTCACACATTATGGCCTTCAGCCCCACTGTCCCCTATCCCTCATGATATCGTATCAGTCGCTGCCAAGTCATCCATGCCCTCTATGCTCTAAAAAGGGAAGTCATCCATTCGCTACTCAGTATCCCCCACTCCATCATCATCATTACTGTCAGTCTGTCAGTCGCTCTAATATTTTCTCTCATGCCTTAGTTGAGGATTCCTTATTGCCTCACCTATGGCGGGCCTCCTTCTGTCAACATCAGCTCATTCATTCCAGAAGACAGGTCTAGAGGGCGCTGTACCTTGGTTCCAACTTCCACACTTGTTCGGTGCCTCGGATCAGGCAAAAGGGGATTCCTCATTACCCTTTGACTTGATTGCTTCTCAGCTCCAGCTCCTTTCAGCATGATCGAGATCCGTATACTTGATGGTATAGTGATACAACAATAGATATTGGTGATTCCTGGGTGTGTGTGAGATGTCTCAACCCTCATAAGGGGGTGGCCCTACAGGTAGCCCCCCACATGCCCAGATGACCTATTCATTCCAGCCTTTGATGCAGCTCCATATATTTGATGATGTCGGCCTTAGCCGCTTGCAGCACCTCTTTGATTTTCATGTATCAGTCAGATTTTGTGAGTCCTTCCCCGTTTATAGGGGGCATTTGGGTTGTATTTATATCTCATGTAATCAGATATTATTGTATAAGTCCTAGCTGTTATCCCAGGCACAACATGTATGTGGGATTCATCATTCTATCTTTTATCTGGCTCGTGTTTATGCCAGCATGTACTTTATAGTTCGGTTCCTTTTTCACTGGACACACTATTATTTTGTACTTTGTATCGGCGGGCATAGGTATGCCTCCCCCGCCGCCTTTAGCACAGGTACTATCTCATAAAAAGAGACTTGTTGCACCTGTAAGTCTTGTCTCCTCAGGATCTAGTCCGTTAGCACATTAGACTACCTTACATTTCTCTCTCTGACTCCCCTCTTGATGTTTGGTTATTGATTTCTTACAACATACTTCAGTCATATGATTTTCTCCTAACGCTCGTACGCTCAGGGGCAATCTGCTACACCGTTTTTTGGTCATCTAACCTATTATCATTAGATGGACCCAAGTACACCATGTAAGACCAATTTTACCCTAAGTAAAATTGCTTTCACTATGTGAAATAACTTAGTAAAACACCTTTATTAAGTTTTTTATGGTCTAAAAAGGAAACCCCAAAAGGAAATAATAAACAAATCTATATTTGTTTAAATTTCCTCAAGGAATAATTAGTTAAACATCAATTTAATTATTATTTCTGGTCATATTTAACCCAAAACAAGGAAATCAATTAAATAAATCCTTATTTATTTGATTATTTCCTAGGAATAAGTTATTTAATCCTTATTTAAAAAATATTCCTAGTTAAATTTGACTAAATCATTTATAAATAATTAAATAAATCATTATTTATATAATTATATCTCCACCATTTCCTTAAAATAATAAATAAATCATTTATTTATTTATTATTTATAAATAAAGGATTTGACCCAAGTCAAAAATCCTTTTCCCTACAACAAATATAATAAAATATTCCTAAAAGGTGGTTCTAGAATTTGGTTAATATTATTTTATTCATGCACCAAGTTCTAGACTACCCTAGTATTTTGTTATAAATAGAAGGGTTTTCCCATTCATTTTTCACCTTTCATTGAATATTAGATCACTCTGGATCTATACTCTTGGTATGACTTTGAGCCATTATCATTGTCACATTCTCCATTATTTTCTTTGTGAGCTCCCTTTGAGTTCTATGTTTGTCTGGGTTTTCTACACCAACAAGAGAGAGAAATTCTAGATCTGAAGTACTGAGGACTTTCAAGAACCCATCCCATTGAGGAGAATTGGAAACACCTTTCTTGTTTTCCTCTTAGGTGCCCTTTAATATAAAAAATTCTTTCAAAAATATTGTTCTTGTCTTGTCTATTGGATGCATGGAGAAAAACTTCCTTTTTACTGATTAATGTCTTTTTATGCATAGATCTGGATTTGTGCAGCTTTGTCTTGATCAACTAACTGCAGATTTGAAGATATTGGCAGCCATAATTGATGTTAGGGCTATTTGTTATGCGTAGCTAAAGTGGTCTTTTTTCGACAAAATATTCATACTAGTAGTTATTAATGTGAAATATTTAGCATTAACATCAAAGTAAATACATCAATGACCTACACATACAAATCTAAACTGAATACATGCATAATGACAAAGTGACACAAAGGATTTTTTGGACAACCGTCCCCGAAAAACCCAATGCGGGAAAACAGACCTTCTGGTCGTTGGAGGGTTTTATTATTAAGTAGAGTGTAAGTACAAAAAATCTGGGTACCAACCCGGTTAACCCGAAAGAGAAATAAAACTACATATATACCTCTATTCCGAAGACATAAAAACTGACTGATTCACACCCTCAAACTGGATTTATAGAACCCACCCCTTTTTAGTCTTCAAAAACCCCAACGCTAATCTGAAGCCCACTTCGTCAGCTCTGCTAGCCTGTGTCAGCCCCTGTGTTTCTCAGGAAGGTCTTGTGTCACCCCAGAATGGGTTACGTTGCCCCTGCACTGCCTTGGTTTGGCCTGTACAAGCCCTGTTAGCCTCCTGCTGCCTCTGCGTTTCCCTTTCTGGGCCTGCGTAGCCCTTGAGGCCTCTGTGCTGCCTCTGCTAGGCTGTGGCTGCGTTGCGTAGCTTCTACGTAGTTGTTTCCCTCTCTATGCTGCTTAGTTTGCTTCTTCTCTTCCTCTTGTTGCACTCTTGGCTTGGGATCAGATCATCCCTTTTGCCAATACTACCCCTCGCTGCAGCTGAAACACTTTTGGAAATTCTTAGCAAACTCCGCCCTAGAATTACAACTTAGTCTTAGTGCTCTGCCACTATTTGTGTTCTCCAATTGACCTCGAGCCTTTCCTTTATAATTTTCTCGTTGGGAAACCAATGGCCGTGATCTAATCTTGAATCGACAGATAAGATTAAAAGAAAGTTTGATCCATGTGACTTAAGTCATTTTCATCACATGTTTAATTTAATTAACTTTAATCTTTAATTTTCCTAAGTTAGACTTAGGGTCCTTAATTAAAAATATTAATTAATTAAATATCTCTTAAACGGGATGGAATTTCTTAAATATCTTTCTCGGTCTTAACTCTAGTCCCTCCACAAATTTTTGGAGCTAGAGAAAATCCGATGCTATCCCAACACTCCAAAAATATCAATACTCTAGTATTGTGGGTTGAAACCTCTATTGGGTATTATTTGATTTGAATGAAGGGGGGGGGGATTTTTCCTTCCAATTTTAGCTTTACCAACTTGTTGGAAAAGTTCCTGATCAACTTGTTCATTTATTCTATCCTTTGTTCTTGAGATTCACGTTCTTGGTTTGTGGAGACGACCTCCTCCTTTCCTCTTCTTCTTGCTGCATGATGTAATTCCCCCTTCATTTTTCCAGTAGAAGCAAAGTTGACTTCCACTTCCAAGGCAGCAGTTTGGATCTGATCTAGGGATGTAGATTTCCTCTCTCGAAGGGTGAATCCGAATTCTAGTTCAAAAGCTCTAGCGAAAACCACTTTGGTTGCTGCTTGAGGAGGCTTTATCTCTGCAGGAAGATTATTGTACAATTTATTGAACCTCTTAATAAAATTAGTTACATCCTCATTGTGTCTCTTTTTCATAGTGTTGAACTTTGTGAGGATGCAGCCATGGTCTCTTTTCTCCCCCAATTTCGGCATGAAATCATTGTCCATCTCTTTCTAGGCATGGATAGAGTTATCATTCAAGGATTGGATGAAAAGTCTTAACACCACATCAAGGTGTTCAATGTTTAAGTTCTCTGTGAAGGTGCAAAAATTATCAATGTGCCTCTAAGCTGCAAGTTGAAGAGTTTGCAACATTTTCCTCTCCTATTAACTGGGGTAGAAGCTTCAAGTAATCTTGTGTAATGTCATTCATTAGTTGTGGTAAAGCCAGGGGGCGTATATATTCAATACAAATATGGGTACTGCCATGCTGTGTAGAGGAGGAGGTAGCTTTAAGATATGAGTTTGTGGATTCACAATATGAGGAGTAAAGGGTATGAGAAGAGGGGGCAGGGAGTTAGCCTTATGCTGGGTGAAATTATCTGGGATGTCTTTAGTTTCTTCTGTCTTAAGCAAAGGATGAGATGTAGGAGAAGAGGGACTAGTAGAATCTGCTTTGTCTTTAATCTATGAATTGAGAGAGTTTAGGGCACAATCTCCTTCTTGGGGGTATTCTAAAACTCGAGCAGCAGAATATGGTCCATATATGTTACCTATTTGTGTGGAGGAAGAGGAAGATTTGAGAGAGAATGGGGTTAGGTCAGGCTGACTGAGGGTATTTTCTTTTCAAATTATTTTAAAGATTAACTTCTTGGGGTTAGATACAGAGGGTGTCTTTTGTTGAGAGGTGTTTGATCGGGTATGAGGCCTGGTGAAAGCAAAGATTTCTTAGCCTCAAAACTTGATAGTGGAGTCACCAAGGTGAGATGTATACAACCCACAACCCTTCGTGCTCACCTCACTGAAGGGTGTAAAATTTTCGTATCCCAGGGAAAGGTTTTCTACTTCGATCCCCGGAAACGACACCAAAAATATGTTGTAACACCTAGAGACAGTCTCTAGGTTTCTTAAGGGGCCAGTGCCTAGGAAATATTAAAAGGGGATTTAAATATTTCATATATATTTCCCAAAATCATTTAATTGGTGAAGTTTAGCAAATGGTGGTTCAAGAATCCTGTTTCCTTCTGATCCTACTTGGAAGCTGATGAAATGACTTGAATTGTGCTTCAAGAAGATATGACTACAAGACAATTTAATAGGGCCATTCTGGAACTAGTGCACAGATTCAAGATGAATGTAGCGAGGTGAAGACAGGGAGAAGTGGTCCTTAGTGTGTTGGGCTTAATTTATTTAAGAATCCATCCCGCTAAAAACTAGAAGAAACATGAAGATGAAGAAGTATGTAACACAAAACAATTCTATGGTGCGGCTTTAAGGTGATTACAAAACCAATTATTCATGAATGTCTTTCTTCCTTATTCGAAAATAAAAAATTCATGAATAAGGAAAGTAAGATCCTGCTACTATAACACATAGAACTTTAGAAGCAAATTGTAAGCAAATGTAGATGAAACACATCAATAAACATACATATTGTTCACCAGTTTAAGATGGAATCCAACCGAACGTTTATATATATATCAAAATAGATTCACTAAATATACATTTCATGGCCAAAATGCTCATACAATTGCATATAAAGATAGAACCAAAAATTTAGACAAAAATTTGAACCCTTTCTTCTTCTCTGATTGTTATTTTTATAGAGTTTCTCGGGAGGGCTCTTCCCCCATATATTCTTTCTTGATATTTCAGTACATCCATCATGAAAAAATTGAGCGTGCTTGAAGTACAGCTGGATAACAGAAAATTAAATCAAAATATCTGTCATGACATTACAATCTTACCATAAGATAAGATAAAAGTAAAAACATAAATAACTGAAGGCCATATACGCTGAATCCTAAAGATTTCATTTGGTGCAGTGCATTCTTGAAGATTGCGTGGAGTGTCGAGGTTGCAGCGAAGCTGAATGAGAATATTGTGCAGCAGACTAAGATGGTTGCGAAATTGTCTTGATAGGACGCAAGGTTGAAAAAATCGGTGGATGAAAAAAATTCATAATTCCTCTGCCACAGGAGCATCGAGGGCAAAGGAGAATTGTTGAATAAATCAACTAATAAATTTAATAAGGGCGGGAACTAAGAGATATATAGTTGTCATGTACCATTAAATAATACTACAAGTATGAGCAATGGAAATTTTAAGGAAAATTATAACTTATAGATCAACTCGAGTCTTTAAAAAGTTTTTGAGCATCACCCATCTTATGTTAAATTATGAAAAACAGATTCTGTTAAATAGTTATAAAACTATGCTAAATGTTATATGTGTGTGTGAGAGAGATAGAGAGAGAGAGAGAGAGAGAGAGAGAGAGAGAGAGAGAGAAAGAGAGAGATGTTATAACTATAACTATGTTATATATCAAGTTATATAGTTATGTTCTATGTTATGTTATATTATATAATTATATATCTAGCTATGTTCTATATATATAAGAGTTATAGTTATGCTATAATTTACAACTTTATATATATATATATATATATATATATATATATATATATATATATATATATTTGGTTAATAAAATTTAATTAAATAAAAAAAAATTAGTTTTGTACTTTTAATTTAGTTAAAATAATTTATTTAATTATAATTAATTTTATAAAACAAATTAATATATTTATTTTTAAAAATATATACATTTAAATATAAATTTATTTAAATTTAAAAAAAAAATTGGAATAAAATTTCTTATCTGATTTAATAGAAGTTCTCCATGAGCAACCATATTCATTATGTCAATTTAAAGTTCCTAATTTATTTATTTATTGGAGTTCTACAGTTTAATTGTTTTGTGTTTTTAAATTTTTTTGGGCATATTTCTAATAAAAAATGTTTGAAATTTAAAATACATTTTAATAACAAAAATTCATTTTTTTTGAAAATTTATTTCACTAAAATCGTAAGAAAAACTTTAAAACGTAAAATAATTAAAAATAAAATTTACCACAAAAGTATTTATAATAAACATGTTAATATTGCAGCTAACATATACAATGGAATTAGAAAAAAAAAAGAATTCAAAACCTAAATTATAGATTTTTTTTGTGTTATTCAATGGTTTTCTTGGTGGTTTTTAAAGTTTTTTTAAGTGGTTTTCAAGGGTTTACTTGGTTGTTTTTTTTTTTGTTTTCATGGTGAGTTTCAGGATTGCTTTTTGTAGTATGCTAGTTTTTTCTTTCAAATTAATTTATTTTATTTTGCAAAAATAAATAAATAAAAGAGACAAAAATGACAGGAAACCAACCTCGTCTTGAGCCTATGGGTTATTGGTGGGGTTCATCAGTAGTTGGATTGAGTTTCTCCATCTCCATCGAGCTTAGAAATATTCCATCAAATTCCTTTTCCTCTTGCAATTTGAGCAAAATGACTTGTGTAGGTTGCAACTAGTGTATTTGAATTAGAAATAATGCGCAATCCAGCTAAATATTTCGATCGAGTCATAACTCTCGATCGAGTTGTTAACTTGAGTTAGAAAATGGCTCGATCGATAGTTTTTTTAAACAGTCGACCGAGCTATTTTTAAGCGACTCAAAATCTCCATCGAGCACTTAAAAATTTCTCGATCGAGCATCCATTTTTCATCAAAATCCGCCCCCATTTCGCCAAAAAGTGTAACTGTATCTTCATGCTTTGACCCTTGAGATATTCATTCTTTCCAAAAAATATATTAAATGGGAAGGTGTAGTAATATTTGTAACAGTTAAGCCCTGATGGTTAGCTAAGTTGGTCAAGTCCCTATCATTCCCTATCATTAAAGCACCGCTTTTATTGAGAGGTCATGAGTTCAATTCTCTTGAAAATTTGTGGTTCAAGCTCCATGGTTGAGCTGATAGAAAGTGATTCTTTTAGGTAGACATTCCTGGTAAAATTATTTTGTGGATGTAGTACTCACTATGAGGATTGTGAACCACAAAGAAAAAAATAGTTGTCAACAGTTATGAGAGGAGTGGGGCAATAATACTAGAATCTCTTAAAGGCATGGGAAACATACCAAAGGAATAATTATACATTATAACCATAATATTTTGATATGACCAAGTTGAAAAACCATGACCGTGATGGAAAACCCTGACAAAAAATTCTAATAAGGAAAAAACCCTAAGAGGCAGAGGGAATAATTTATAAATAATCTAGAGAGGAAATCATACACAACACAAAAAGTAGAGTGTGATAATGAAGCAAAGAGTAGGGATACAAATAAAGAAATATGAAAGAGGGATCTTGTGAGAACAAGAGAAAACCCTATGCATGACTCTATTATTCCTTGACTTTTGTGAGGGCGGCCACTGCTGAAGCCTTTAGCCTAAGTTGGAGGGTCAACTAAGATGCTACAAAAATGTTTCAATGTTATGTACAAGATCACTGAAGGGAAGTTCTAAGGGAATCTTGGATGAATGAATGGATCCCTTTGTACTTTGCAAGCCCAAAATGACCCATTTACTTAGAAAATATTTTTAAAATCCATGCACCCAAAGCACTAGAGAGAGGTACCAAGGGACTCTTCACTAAGTGAAGGGCTATCTTTGTGTTGTTCAAGCCCCATTGTAATGACATTTTGAATGAGAATAAGTCTTGGATCTAGAGTATTTTAGGAATCGATACTAAATTTTGAGTGGATAAAGTAGAGTGGCCTTCATCCTTACACCACTGGTATTTAGGGAGATATTTTTCCCCTATGGGTGCTTGCTATGAAAAGAAGTTGAGAAACCACCCATAATAGCTAGGAAAAACTTTGGACTTAGTGTGATCTCAAGGGAATTGAAGAGCTTGATGAGAGGAAGGAGATTGGCCTCATGAATCCACCCTATATTGGTGAGCTATAACGTCCCTCATTGCTTCATGGTATAGTTTAGGGGTGTCCAACTACAAAAAGGATTGCAATGTCACTAAACATATGGTGGGGTGTAACATAGCTTATGTTTCATTAGTTACAAACATCATAGGAACTTGATTAGATAAGTTCCCTTGTGGACTTCATATTTGTAATGTAAACCATGTTAGTGGGAAAAAATAATTAATTAAACTTTTACATTTATGAGTTTTTTTGTTGAATGGATATAATGCTTTGTATGTGTTGTCCACTTAGGATGTGAATTGGTAGATCTAGTTGTAATGGTTGTACAATATCCATATGCCTACTAACCCATTTTTAATATGATTTTGTGTTGTGCATTAATTTTTATAGATAGGAGGTAAATGGCTCACCTTAGGCATGGGATTGATGGACTCTCAGTCTTGGTTATCACGAACGCCAATGGTCTATTATTAGACATAAAAACCAAGATATATATATATATATATATATATATATATATATATATACTACTACTACTACTACTACTACTACTACTACTACTACTACTAATTAGTTGTAATATTTCATTGGTATGTGAGAGAAGGTTTGAAGAATTCAACCAAGGTATTGAGAATACCCTACAAATTTAGAATTCTTGTGGGTAAATTCAATGTCATATCAAATTTATTTCATCTCTTGGAACATGCTACAAGTTCCCTCTACTAAAAATCCTTAAAAATGATATACTTAAGTATTTCTCCTTGGATATTCGAGGAAGGGTGTCACATGGCCAAAATGGGGGCCATGACCAAGATCTAGTTAGAGTGAATCTCAAAAAATCAAGCTATCTGTATTATTATATTATGCTATCGACCCTCTAGGATTAGGAATTTCACCAAACCATCTCCAAAAAACCATTTATAGAACCAGAGCTCAAAGATTTCATCAATTAATGGAAATGGAGAAAGTAGGGGATCTGGTAAGTAATGAAAGGTTGGATGCAGGGTGTCAATATTTTTGTATTCACAATTATAAAAAGAGGGGGATGAATTAGCATAATACAATTTTACATTATTTCAAAAATTCACTCACAATATAGTATACTAGTCACTTGAGAGCATTGAACACAAGATATGCATAGAAACCCATCCAAGATAAAACCACAAAAAATATTTTAATCATTTTATTTGGGAAGGAACCAACCTACCATTACAATATTTGTAGGTGCCAACTTACAACAGACACCAATCCCATTTTATTTAGAAGCACCAACTTGCAAGAGACACCAAAATCCTCATATTTGCAAGAAACAACTTGTAGGAGACATTAATCCCCTCATATTTTCAAACACCAACTTGTACGAGACACCAATACCCTCAAATTTGCAAGCACCAATTTGCTGGAGACACCAATCCCCTTTGGATTTACTAATCCACTCTCTTTTTCCCAACAGATCTCTCTTTCATCACATTTTTAGACTGGATCCAAACGCACTTTCTTTAGTTCTTACACATTTATACTCCTTCATTTTAGATCTCCTTCCCTTTACTTTACCTTAGTAGAAATTTGTGTTGTTCAAATTAACTTGCATTATTCTATCATGATACTCAGCACAACGCTCTGTTCTAGACAATGCTTCAGTAGCTTGAATCTCTTTCATTCCTACCCTTCATGTTCTCTTCATGCATACATTATATTTATGCATATTATTTCTCATATATGCTAACACACTCTCTTTATGCTCGCTATCCCATCTCTTACTAGTCCATATCTCAGACTACTCATCCCCTACTTATGCATAGTTTATGAACTTAGCTTATTTCACACAAGTTCTCACCTCATGCATGTGCATACACCACTATGCTCTAATATTGATCATATTCTATGTTCTACCCCTTTGTTCAATTACATATCGTTCATATTTTATGCATGTCACGATCCTTTAATTCTTCCTTTAAACCTTCCTTAACGCCTTTTCCTTATCAAGCACTTATTTTCATTTGAACTCCCTTCTACATTATCAAATGTTATGACCATTTTATTAACTCGTTGTTGTAGTGAATATAGTGTTTTATTCAATCATCAAACACATTTTTTGAGCTCACCGTATACATGGATGTATGGATTATCATCCTAGCACCTTCAACTCATATTTCTTAAATTGTTAACACCTCATGACCTTGTGTTATAATCTCGATATTAATTCATCACCGTAGTAAATCTGAAGTCTAGGAAATTTATTAGTGAGGTCACTTTGTTGATCATCCATATTGATAGATTCCCAAGTTTCTCTTTATCACTCCATTGGCTCTAAGCATTATACAGTAACTCCCCGTGACCTTGCGCTATAACCATGGTCTTGATTTTCTCTAATGAATGTGATTTTTGGGTCCTTATGTACATGAATGGTTTGTTAACATCTAGATTATCATATTATTAGATTTTCCCTTTCATTTGACCTTTTAGCTCTAGTACCTTAACTCTCAAACCCCCGTGACCATATTTTGAGGCCTTGTTCATCTATGTGGAACCAAGACAGCTAGAATTATGACCATTCTATATTGGATTGGTAGACATAACTAAAAATGATGACCTTTTTCACCTTGACTATAAGAAACAACAATATTTCTATCACATTGGACTATTGTGTACTAGATCACTTTGACAAGTGTTCAATTTAGTACTCTAATAGCCTAGTATGGGGCCCCACACAAGATACATCACCTACCAAATCATAGGACATGAAATATTCTTCTTTGACCAATTTGAACTTGCATGGCTCTGGGTGCTAATATGTAACTACCATGTGTCTGGTTGTTGATTTGTTCCTACCACGTCTCACTTTCCAATCATCTAGTTGGCTGACCAAATATACCATTTTTCCTTCCACATGTCACACTGAGCGACTAGCACATCACCTCTTTTTCCATGTCATTATGGGGCCAATTCATATCATCATGTCATTTACTCTATTCTACCTAGTTCTTGGTGTTATGGTACCTTGGTGCCTTGGTATGGGGGCCCACCAATGCCATGTCATATCAATACATGTTGTTCTCGGGCTTATACCGAGTTCGCTCTATAGAAATGTCAAGAAATTTTCTACTGCTAATGAATTCAAATAGGAAACAAGAGACACAAATTTACTCTACTATTATGCAGAAAGGAAAACACATGATAGAAACACATGCAATAACATGAAACCATCAAAACAAAAGGAACACAATGGTTTTACACTCCTTGAAACGCAATCTACAATGCAATATTGATCTCCTTATGTGCTTCCAATCGCTTTGCCTGCACTTGCACTACCTGCACTCGCTCCTATTTCCTCGTGCAATTCTGAGGAAATTAGCTCATATACAACGTTTAACCCCCTATGTACACTCAATGGTATACAACAATAAATGAAATTATGCATTTTCCCTCCACTCAACTAAGAAATTTGAATTTCATGGATGACTAGGGTTATTTTTAGTAAATTTACTAGCTAACTGAGAGATTAGTGAGTTAACAATAGTTGTAACAACTCAAATGAACTCCTACTGAATCTATTCTATACTAGATCTCTGATAATTGATCTTCACTAAATATAACTCCACTAGATTTCTATATCTTAGCAATCAACCCATGCACAAATCTACTTCTTTCCCACAAACTTGAATTAACTAACATAATTGAGTGACTTGGCCATGTCGCTCCTGCTAATTGCAATTCAAGTCATCCTGCTGAATTGGAAATTCGAATTTCTCCATTTGACTAAGGCACAAGTCAAATGAAGCTTTTTCTTGTTATAATTTAACACTCCCCCTTAGCAAGAAAAGGAGTCTTAGAAGAACCTTGTCCACCTGGGTCTATCTTCAACTCTACCAAGTTCTCTGCTGAAGCAGATGCTCCCACTGAACTATAATACTTTTATTCTTTCCTCTTTGGAACCTGATCTGAAGGTTTATTATTTCCCTTAATGCTATGTGAGTCCATCACCTATCTATTTTGTGCACAACTTTCCTTGCTTTTCAAGGCTTCTCCCTCTGAAACCATGCATCCTTAGCTCCACAATCCACCAATATCAATGAACACAACTCCTTTTTGTGTCACTAAAAATTGGATCATTAATATGCCCACTAAGAGACTTCTAGATCCATTAAAAAGTCTGCACATAGGGTCTTATGGATCTGCCCTGAACTACAACTACATCAATCTGCCTCCTAATAATCCATGGCTCCTTTCATGCATATTGTACTTGAACTCTTCAAGTTGTTGCATATTGGATATGAATGTCACTGTTCACAACTACATTTGTGAACAATGCCAAGATTTCTAGATTTGACATATTTATATGGCATATCAACTGCTATTGTCACTTTTCTTAGGGCTTTCATATTTTCCCACATATAGTCACTCCTTGACTAATCTAGGGCTCCAAAGAACATTTCCCTATTTTTGGAATTTGTTCCTCAAATTTCCTAGATCTAGGGCTCTTTAGATCTTCTCTCTTTTCTTTGATTTCTTATACAAACATATATTTGTGTGATGGTCCTTATTCTTCTCACTTATTTGTCCTCAATCCATAAATTGACATGATTCCTACACTCGAATTCCTGCACCACAAATTAGCTATTCAAAATTTCTCTAAGAGATTATCAGGAACCTGGTTTTTATGCAATTTTTAATAACTTTGATACCAAGTAGAAATGTCAAGAAATTTTCTACTGCTAATGAACTTGAACTGAAAACAAGAGACACACGTTTATTCTACTACTTTTTGGAAAGGAAAATGCATGATAGAAACACATGCAATAATATGCAACCATCAAAACACAAGGAAAATAATGATTTTATAGGGGAACCCAACTAGGAAAAATTGCTCTGCTACTTTGTATTCATTCAAATGAGAATATGGATCAATTACAATGACAAATTCACTCCTTGAAGCTCAATCTGCACTACAATACTGATATCCTTTTGTACCTACAATCACTCTTCTTTCACTCACGCTTCCTGCACTTGCATTTCCTACACCCACTCCTATTTCCTTGTGTAATTCTGAGGAAATTAGCTCATCTGCTACATGAAAAATCCTCTATCCACTCAACAGTATACAACAATAAATACAATTGTGCATTTCCCTCCACTCAATTAGGAAATTCAAATTGCACATGTGACTAGGGATATTTTTAGTAAATTGACTAGTTAACTGAGATATTAGTGAGTTAGAAATAGTTACAACTACTCAACTAAACTCATACGGACTTTATTATAGACTAGAACTCAAATAACTGAGTTTCACTAAGTATAACTCCACTAGATTTCTAGATCTTAGTAATTAACCCATGCAAAACTCTAATTCTTGCCCTCAAACTCGAATTGAATGACTTAAGTAGGTGACTTGGCCATGTCACTCCTGCTAAATGCACTTCAAGTCATCCTGCTGAAGTGGAAATTTGAATTTCTCCGTTTGACTAAGGCATGTAAGTCAAATGAAGACTTTTCTTGCTATAATTTAACACGCTCTAACTTAACATATTGAATACCCTTAAACCCATGCCGGAGCATGTCATGCTTGGGATTATGTCGAATCCTTTCTAGCATGTTGGACCATGCCTTTGGGTATTGTGTAGAAAAAAACCAAATTTCATTTGTGCAAGTTTGTCGTGAAAACACCATTTTTTTTTCTAAAAGGGGAATAAAAAAAATTGTTTAAGGCCTCCACTAAGGACTCCCCCTGAATTTGAAAATCATGTATTCACTGGGAAATCCACCTAACCTTGAAATTAATGACAACACATTAAAAAATATCCCCCTTTTTCAATGATGGAAACCCTTGGCATCCTTGGGCACTTGAGCACTACTTTCCAACCTACCAATGTTTCAAAAACCAATTGCCAATCTCTCTACACCATTTTCAATTTCCTCTGTATCGGTTTCATAACTAATTTTCAAGATCTAAACCAAGTTCCAAGCTCTTTGCACCAATTTCCAAGCTCTACATCAATTGAAAAATTTTGTTGTAATGGTCAATCTCTCCCCCTTCTTTGAGCCAATTACTTTGCATCAATTTCCAAGCTTGGCACCCGTATAGATCTATATCATTGGCTAATTTATCCCTTATTTTCAATATATTAGCCAATTTATAAGATCTAAACCTTCCACTCTTTGTACTAATTGTCAATCTCTGCAACACATTACTCTAGAGGCTAGCTCTTTCCACTAATGGCAAGCTCTTTTCTCTAATGGCTAGCCTCTCCCAATTTGACATCAATGGCAAAGGGATATATCAAAAAATTCTAATACTAATGAATCATTGATACCAATGAAACTTCTCATTGTGCACATAGGATATCAAACGCAGGTCGTCTCATCTATATTGTGGAATCAGAACTCCTACTAAACTGATGCTTCTTTGTATTGTCAAACATCCCCATTAACATGAGCATTAAAAAAATGCTACTATTGGTTCTCTGACACTAATGAATAATATGATACTAGTTTCCCATTATTTACACCAAGTACCAATAGGGATGTTGATACCAATTATCAAGCCTTGATACAAATTATTCTTTCCAATTTGATCTATTTTAGAGATATAAATTATCTAAATTATGTAGTCTTCCCATTTCATCATTCCTCTTCTATAACTCACTTTCTAAAATCTACAATATTTGACATGCAATGAAAATTTTCCATATCCCACACTTTCAAGACTAATGGGATGAGAGAGATATCACTCCATACCTTTGTCTCAGATACTCAAATGGCTCTCTAGGAAAATGTTTGGTGACTATATCTATAATTTATTCTATAGTAGTGATATATTCCATCATAACAATGTTATTATCTACATGGTCTCTAAGGAAACAATATTTGATAGGAATATGCTTGTTCTTTGAATGCATTATATATGATTCATGGAAATGTTAATTGCACTAGTATTATCACATATAATTGGAATAGTCTAAGCATATTCTACCTTGATATATTTCAAAGTTTGTTTCATCCATAGGAACTTAGTGTAACATGAAACTATTTCAATGTACTCATATTTGACTATAGACAGAGAGATATACGTATTCTTACTCAGCCATGGCATTCAGAAGTTACCCAAAAATAAGTCTACACCACTTATTCTTTTCTTATCATCAACACTACCTGCCCAATAGGGATATATGAATGTTGTTAGAGTGAAGTCTATCTATTTACGTATTTGAAGATTCGTTTTACCACACTCACATGGCTCTCATTAGGCATAGATATAAATTTGGAAACTCTTCCTACAACTTGCATTATATTAGGTATTGAGTTTGTTAGATATAGGAAGATTCTAATAATTTACCTATACATAGTCTGATTTTCATAAGGGGATTCATCATATTTGCTCAATTTACATATTATAACTGTTAGTCATCAATATTTTTTCACTATCTTTAGATGACTATAGGATGGTCATAGATTTTTGAAAACAACATTCCTTGAACATTGTGAGTTTCATAAATCTCACTGCCTTCATTATCCTTATAGAAATTTTTTCACTATTCAATCAGTCTTTCCATTTCATGATCACCCTGTTGCTCCTACAAACTCCTTATGGGTTGATACCTCTAATTTTCAGCCTCCTTCCCTGCCTATAGCTTCCTTGCCTTATTTCCCCCCTATCCATAACTCCATTTTCCCTCTAGGTTTTCCTATAGCTAACTCATTTCATTTTTTGCCCCAAGTTCCTCAAGCATTGATGGTCTCAAAACTATCTCTGTAGGCTCTTTAGATAAATCAAGCACATTGGATTTTGGATCTTCAATACAACAATTTTGACAAATACTCTATTTTCACTTGAGAAGCCTCCAAGCCAAATTTCGGCCAAAATCAAGTCAAAAGACCCTCCCAATAGGTCATTAGGGTTTTTACATGTTTTAAGGTCATCATTGGATGTTTCAAGGCACTGCTTTTCCTTTGCTAGAATCTGGCTCAAATATAATAGAATTTCAAACATGGTTATTCAAGAAGGACCTAAAAGATTTACAAAGAAGACTATCCCTTCAGTTCAGAGTTTGCACATGAGGAAAATGGACAAAATTTGGCACTTCTGCAGGAGTGTTGAAGGATTTGTCAGTAGAAGGTGTTGATGGGGTAGATTGTCTACTCCTGAATGAAGACAACTTGCAGCAAGAAAAGGAGGAAACACTTGTTCTTGTAGATGATTATGGTTTATACACTTGATGGTCCAATAGAGTGCGAAAACAATGATCAATTGCAGAAATGGCATGGAGAAGGTACATAAGGCCAAACATGAAGAAAGTATATCAGAGACTATTCATGAGATTTGGAAAAGGTGAGGTGAACTGGACAGAAATGAATGAACTTGAAAGGGATATAGAGAACTTAGAAGACAACACTGATGATTGTTGTAAAAGCACTCCAAACATCTAGGGTTTTGGGAAAGTGGCCAGAGAAGGTGAAATGATGAGTTGAACTCCATGATGGAAGCAAAAGGATTTTGAAGATGTCACTGTGTGATCAGATCACAAACTTGTAAAAAATTAGTTTGCCATGTCTAAATGAGAAAAAGATGAGTTGAGCTCCAATATGGGAACAAAAGAGGTTTCTGGAGATGCTGCTATATGACCAAATCCTAAAATTTTCAAAATCAACTTGTCATGCCTCAAGGAGTAAAAGAAAAGCCAAGTTAACGTTTTCAGTCACCTACAAGAAAAAAGTGAAAAGGTTAAGTTGAACTTAAAGGTTGAGGCTACAAAAGAATTTGAATATGATAGTGTGTGTAATCACCCAAAGTTTCCAAACTGAGCTTTTCATGCCTCAAGGAGGAAAAGAAAAGTCAAATTCATCATTTCAGTCACCTGCAAGACAAAAAAGTGTAAAAGAGTTAGTGAGAAAAGAGAAGGGTCTTTTTACATTGGAAAGTGGGTTTGCAAAGTTAAATTTAATTCCCAAGCCTATAAAAGGTCATTTTGTATTTCATATGAATCATTGTGCCCTTGCAAAGAATTAGAATTGTCAAGGAGAGAAGAGAATTTGTGAGTTTTAAAAGTGAAATTAGGCAAATTTGTTTGGCACTACATGCCCAGCTTGGTGTTGCGTGCCTGGGATCGGGCATTGTGCCCTTGGAAAAATTCCTCCATACAAATTACATTAGCGTTGCGCGCCTGGAAGTGAGCGTTGCGCGCCTGGAAGAGCACTGCGCCCTTGCCCGATAGACCCACAACGAATTTCTTAAGGTGCAACACACCTAGGAATGGCGCTACGCCCTTAGCTTAGGCATTGCGCCCTTGGCCAAGAGGACTTTCTAAGAAATTCAACCATTCAAATCACTTCAAAACCATTTTAGGTTTCCTCCAAGGTCCTCCAAGGCACTGGCAAATGGTAAGTGGATGCCCTAATCACATTTTTAAGCTGTTTGGTGTTTTCTTAATGAATGAAATCAAACCCTAAGAGAAACCCTAAATTTAAAAGCTTGAAATCATTGTTTGAACCTCATTTCATCTTCCTAGACATAGTGTCAGTGATAGAAATGGTATTTACATAGCTGGAGGGTTGTTATTGAGTTGTTTAACCTCTCACTCATTCTCATACACCTATACCCTCACTCATCTCATTCACTTGCAAAGCTGCCTTTTTCATCACCATCCCTTCATCTCATTTCCATTTACAATCCTAGGGTTTCCCAAAGTAGAGTAAAAGATGTCAGAGGAAAGTAGTAGTGGTGGAGAGGCCCAAATTCCAAGGAGGCATGATCACAAAGGAGGAAAGATAAATAGATTTGAACCCCTCAACACAATGGAGCTAATGGCATCTCCACTTACTGTTTCATGTTTCAAACATGTAGGTTGCTATGAATTTTGTGAAAAGGTGCAGTAGGTGAAAAACCACCCTGAGCTAACTAGACTATTTATCATTAACTTGCATGACAAACAAGTTAACCTTGTAGGGGTCACCTTTGAGCTATCTACAGATGCTATTTCCAATGCCACTGGGATACCTAGTGTGGGGGGGGAATGGTTCAAGCAATCCAATCTTGAAATGAGTTACTTTGAGCCATATCTTAAGCCCAGGTATAAAGACCACAACAAATCCATCTTTCCTTTCTCTCACCTACTTGATAGATATGCACCTATGATGAGAATTATCATGAATTATTTCACATGTGAGGGAAGATTCTCCCGCCTTTGCTCATATCACATCATGCTTTTTATGCACTTTACTAGAGTGAGGATGCTGCACATACCCTATTACCTCTATAGAAGCATTGATAAAATGTCCTACATAGTGCAAAAGAGATACTATCCTCAGCAGATGCAAAGCCTTTTCCATCACTCACTTATCAAGATGGTTGTTATGCACCAACTATAGCAGAAAGGTATTCCATGGGAGACCTTCATTTCCCATGAGGTGTTCAGCACTCCACAAGGCCATCATCAGCAAATGTCCCTTCATCATCCCATCCACCCACATCCATTCCTCCATCACTTCCCATTGTTCCTACATCTCCACTCACTCACATTCCTTTAACCCACGATGACCCTTCCACTTCACTATCCAGTCAAATTCCTTCACCCCAAGATGATCCTCCTTCATCATCATTTCACAATCCCTCACTATTCTCTCATGGTACTAGTGCATCAAAAAATGAGGAATATTTCAGTGAGGTAGGTGGCAGTGAGGAAGATGGTAATGAGGAAGGTGGCAGTGAGACAGATGGCACCGAGATGAGTAACTTTGAGCCTTTTCCTTTGACCTACCAGAGGGGAAATAAGCATGTGTTTTCTTCCCTTAAGAGGCAAGGGGTCATGCCTTCTACATCAAAAAAACAACTTGACAAAGGTAAGGAAAGGGTAATTGATGAAGAGGAGGAAGACAAGCATGAAACTGAACAAGAGTTTCAGCTAATTCACCTTGACAGTGATGATGAGAATGAGGAGAGGATCACAAACATGTTGCTCAAGAGAAAGGATGCCCAGGTTAGGAATCTACAAGAAAATATTGGTAGGGCAAATGCGGAAAATTTCCTTGAGGTGGAAAACAAGCAGTTAGAAACAGAAAGCCATCTGTGAGATCAAAGCTATCAGAGCTCGGAAAGAGGCTAGAAAATCCAAGGCTAAGCTAGATGGGGTATTGGATACTCATGATGATATTGAAGAAGAGGAATAACAACTTCCTAAGAGGAGTCCAAGGACAATTGGATTGAATAAAGCCTTAGCCAAAGAAAGAGATGAAGAGACAACATTGGTAGAGCATCTCACTCCAAGTGAGCTGCTTGCCATGGAAATAGATTATGATAGGGAATATTGGCTAGAGAGGGAAAATTTGCACTTGGAGGATCAGTTGGAGAAGGCCAAGAGAGACCTTGACATGCAAAATAAGATGGCAAGGCATTATACCTTGAGAAACAAAATTCCAAGGGCCAAGCTCAAAAGAGCCCTTACAAAGATTCAAGTCATAAAAGAGGCAAAGGAGAAAGAAAAGATGCATATTATTGCTGATGTATCCCTTCAATCTTCCCAAACATGATCAACAAGTTAAAATCCAATTTTGGCATCTTTTTGAGTTTTTGAAATTTTGATTGTTTTGCTTGTAGAAAGAAGGGCCAATCGCGCAGCGTCACTAGCGTTGCGCTATTTATTGGGGCACCCAATTGAGGAAAAATTTACATTTTCATAATCCTTAGGCCAATTAAATCACTCTCAGAAAGTTTCAAGTCATTTGGAGTAGAAAGGGTCCCTCAAAAGGGCCAAATACTAGCAAAAAATCACCTTTATTCCCTATTTTCAGCACTGGCGCTACGCCTTGAGCAGTATTAGGAGAATGGATTTTTGAGAAGGTAAATGGACTCCATTATAAAAAATAAAGGTAGATTTGGAAACTAAACATGACATGATTTCCAATCAGCTATCATGGAGCTCATTTGAACACCGGGAAGGCCCCCAAATCTTAGCTGCAAAACAGGTGATTTTTCCATATTTGGCATTGCGCCCTTGGCTTGGCGCTGCGCCCTTGAACCTTGGCACTGTGCCCTTTCCAGAAAGTCAACAAAATACACTTGGAGTTATTGAAAAATATATTTTGAGGGCTTTGAAGGCAAATCACTCTAGAGTTAGCTGAGGAGTTATGTTAGAATTTATTTTTGCACTTATTAAGTTAGGATATTTGTGCCTTGGGCCTTGCATGGTCTCATAGGACAAAATGAAATTTATGTGTAATTAATGAAATTTTGAAACCTTAGCTAGGGTTTTGATCCTCCATTGCAAGTTAAATACTGCATGGAGGCCTCATTGTTGGTTGATGTTTGTTTATTGAGATGAATACATAGACTTGGAGTTGTGAGGAAATTGACTTTTGGAGCTTTGTGACTGTTTTGGATTGAATGCAATGGAGCAAGCACTTTCATAGGATTCCTGAACTTTGTTGAAAGGTGATATGTTTCTAATATTGTATTTGTTTCCTTATTTTTTACATATTGTTCATATTTTCTCTTACAGTAGAACATAAAGTTTAGGTTAAGACATGTTGTTTAGAGGCACCTTAACTCTGTCTGCTTTCTATTGTTGAAATGTTTTCCTCTACTAGGTTTTCTTGAAGAAATTAGGAGTTCCCTATTTCTCCATTTTCATATAGTTTGTTTCCTTGAGATTAAATCAGTATAGTATGGCTAAATAAGTTTATGGTTTTCCTTGTCCTTTGGTTTTGCTTGAAATGTTGTTCTCAAGGCTTTCTTTGAAGTGTACTAATTAGGGTTTAGGCTAAAAAAGTTTATGGTTTTCCCTGTCCTTTAGTCTATCTTGAAATGGTTACTTTGAAGGTGTTTATAGTTTGATTAAGGAATTTAGGAGTTCCATTCTCTTTAATCATTAAATATGTGCTATCTTGAATGTTTTCTTTCTCTAAAGGTAGATAGCTAGAGAGGTTAGGAGTTCCCTACTCTCTAGGGTTTGCTGGATAGTTGTTTTAAATTTTACTTGATAGAGCTAGGTCAAAGAAGTTTATGGTGCGCCCTGTCCTTTGATTCTTTCTTGATGCATAGTACTCTTATAGAATCTTCTTGTTATAGTTTATGTTAAAGGATTCTTAACTACCCTTTAAACCTACTGCATTCACAACTTAATGTTCATTTCACACTCACTAAACCTATTTAGATCCATTTGGCTCTGTTAACTTGCCCTATGAAGAACCCTTGACCTATTGTAGCACTTTTCAAGACTTTTTGCAGACTCCATATCCCAATGGTCTGAATCTCTCTCACTCTATCTGTTTTGCTTGACAAGCAACCCAACCAAACAAAACAAACAAATGAACCCTATCATTATAACTAGCCTAAAATCAAAACCCTAAAATCAATCAAGTTTACATATTTTATACAAATATAGAGAGAGCCCTCTCTAAGTCCAGGAAGGCTAGGTCCTAGGACTCCAAAGTTGGTTTGATGTTACCCTTGTACATCTAGTCTTGCCAATCTAACAAAGTACAAGGACCTAACAATAACCATAGGAGTGCTAACTGGTGCACAATATTCCATGCCAAATTTCTTTCATATTTCCTTTAGATATTTATATTGAGAGATGAAGATACCTTAATATGGTTGAGAAACTTGTAATCCAATTAAGAATGAAAATTATCCAAGCGTGGACATCTCAAACTCCTTCTACATGTCTACTAAAAATTGGTGGCTCATTTGATCCACATCATTGCCAAATATAATATCATCCACATACACAAAAATGATCAGTAAATTCAAATTATCAATTTTAATATAAATATTATTTTATGTTGTGCCCCTTCTGAATCCTTCTTGTTGTTTATATCTATTAATTCTTGAAGACTAGACTCTGGGAGCTTGCTTTAATCCATAAAGCTATTTATTTAATCTACGTACATGGTCTACATTTTCAGATAGTTGAAATCCCCTTGGATGCTCAAATGTACACCTCCTCTTATTATATTATATTATATTATATTATTTTTATATAGTGTATTAATTACATGTTATTATACAATTTAAATAATATAAATTTTAATTAATAACATATAATATAATTAAGAATTTATAATTTATATTTATATTTTATTTTAAGTTATTTGAGTACAAAGGACAAATGCATTAGTTGTTAAATGATAACGAATTTTTCTTGAAAAGATTATTCTTATTTATAGTCATATCAATACAATTTTTTTTATTAATTTTATCTTGGTACAACATTTGAATTGAATTTAACTATGGTTACATGGATTGTGGTGCAAAAAGTGAATTGAAAATTCATAAATATTATTTTATTGGTTTAGCTATTATTTTTATTATTTCCTTATGAGGCCCATTTTAGACCTCAAAATTCCCCTAATGTTTCTCATTGCTTCTAGTCTAGTTACAAGAGCAAACGTTTCTTCAAAATAAATACCTTCCACCTATGCATACCCTTTGCAAACAAGTCTAGCTATATTCCTCACTAATTTTCCATCTTAATTCAGTTTATTTTTAAGACCCACTTGGTGCCGATTACCTTTTTGTCTTTTGGTCTAGGCACAAGTCCCACGTTTCATTGTTATCTATCTGATCTAGTTCTTCATTCATAGCTTTGACCTAATGATTATCTTCACTAGGTTTGTTAGAAAATTTGGGTTCTATTTTGGATAATAGTGATAGATTTTCATGTTTGGGGATGCTGATAAACTTTATTCTAGTTTGAACTCCTTATTATCTATTACGAAGTATTTTATTTTTAGGATGAAAATTTTTCACTTATCGAGATGGAGTTTTTTGTTGTTGAGGTGCCATCTCTTCTTCATATTCATCTTTCCCTTCTTGTTTCCATTTCTATATCTATGCTTAATATATCATCTAATACTTCATTGGTTTATGGCTTTTTTTGTTTATGCCAATGTTTCATATACCCTCACATCAATGCATTCCATTATCTTTATTAGTATTTTGTTGTATCATTTGTATCTTTTGCTTATGGATGAGTAACCAAGGAATATTCCTTCATCAAATCTAGATTCAAACTTTCCCAAGTTTCCTTCATTCATCTTGATATAGAATTTACTTCTAAAGACTTTTAGATGCTTTACTAAATCTATTCTACCTTTCCATAGTTCATAAGGATTCTTGTCGCTATTTCCTCTAAGTTGAGCCCTATTTAATATGTAGATAGTTTTTTGACTGGATTGTCCCTAAAAAGCATTGAGAGCCTTTGCCTCATCTAGCTTAGCTCTTGCCATCTCTTGCATTTTTCTATTCTTCCTTTCCATGACCCCATTCTATTGAGGAGTTCTTGCTATTGAGTATTGTCTTCTAATTACATACTTCTCACAGAATTTATTTGAGGTAAACTATCCTCCTCTATAAGAACTCAAGCATTTTATCTTTAGATCCATTTCATTCTCAACTTGAGGTTTGAATATCTTACACTTGCTAAAGGCTTGTGACATTATTTAAGCCAGATGATCCATATTTCTTTTGTGTAATTATCAATAAAGAGCATAAATTATATTTCGCCTCTTAAGGTTTGGGTTCTTGTAGAGCCACAAACATCAATATGAACTTGGCTCTAATTTTCTAATTGATTAATGTTATTTTTTCTTGAAATGGATCCTTGTCTACTTCCCAACCTAACATTACTTGCATGAATTATTTGGCTACTTCACAACCTATGTTTTTCCAATTTTTACCAAGTTGTCAAAATTGATGTATTCCATTCTTCTATGCCATAAACAACTTCAATCCACTTTGATAATGCAACATTTTTCTTTGGCTCCATCAGGAACATACACATTGCTAATATTTATAATTTCTTTATCTATCACCTTCCCAAATCATTCTTTCCTTATTTCACATCCCTTAGAGTAAAATTATAGGTCATATCCTTGGTCAGACATTTGACTAACACTCATTAGATTGTGCTGCAAATCATCAAAATATAAGGCATTTTGAGCCTTAAAATTTTTATTAAGGTTGACAATCACATTACCTTTTATCTTGGCTGGTGTCTTATTGTTAAAGGTGACACTTCCTCCTTTGTATTCTTCTAGTGAAAGTAATTTACTCTTGCCCCCTTTCATGTGCTTTGAGCACCCACTTTCAATATGCCAGTGTCCTTGATTTTGAGAATATAATGCAAATCCACATTCTTCAAAAATTTCTTGCTTCTTTTTCCACCTATTAGTCTTTTATTTTTGTTGGATTTGGTTGCGAAAATATTACCTAGGGGGATTTATCAAGCGTTTTCTACATTCACTAGCCTTATGCCTAAAATTATTGCATTTTTAGCATTCAATATGATTCAACAAAGGGCAAAAGAGTTATATCCTTTGGCATCACTTTGGTAGGAAATTTTTGATACATTGTTTACAAAGTCATTCATGGAATTCTAAATTTATCCTCTTATTCTAAATTCATTTCTTCTACAATTAATTTTATTATGACCAAAATTGTTACAAGCAAAGAAATAGCCATAAAATAAGTGTTAGTACTTGGATGTGTATGACCTTGTTGGAGGAATGATTTTGCTAAATATTTTCTATCTTTCTTATTGATTCTTTAATATATTATTGGTATCACTTGCATGGATATTGGAATCATTTCCTTGTTGGTTCTTGTTTTTATTAGTACCTCTATTTGCATTGTTGGACCTTCCATTGAGTGCATTTACATAGTTTATGGTCTCTCATTTTTCTCGTGACTTTGTTCTTGATTCTCCTTTCGGTATCTCATGGTTCTCTTTGTAACTCATACTTGTATTGATTGTTGGTGATATCTAATTATTGAGGTGAGGGTTTCCAAGCACTTTAAAAATATTATGTTAGATACTCTTGAACTCCAGATTTATCTATGTGTTTTCTTAGAGAAACTACCTCTACTTCAAGCCTCTACACTTTCTCTTCCATTTTGTGAGCTGGTTTATAAGAATTTCTTCCTTTTTGTTTACCTCTTCAAGTTGGATCTTCAGGAGGATGATTTCTTCTTCATTTTATTATGGATATTTCATTTCATATTTCTTAGATAGCTCCTTTCTCAAGGATGTGTTCTCATATTCTAGTCTTTCACAACTTCTTTGTTTTCCCTTTAGTTTCTTTATCAGGGCTTCTTCAATTATTTTTTATTATTCTAATTGAACCTTTTGAATATTGATTAATTATTCATCAAAACAATGGTTTTCCTTTCCTATATTTAGTAATTGTCCCTTGAAACCTTTTGTTATTTAATTCATCTAGAGAACTAATTAGCTCACATTCAAGGTATACTTCCCCTTCAACTCCTCCCTCAAGATATAAATAATATTTATGATTATATTAAGTTTATATGGCCTGAGCATACGTTATTCTTAATCTTTATGAGATACTTGTCCATTTCTCACTTTTGATGAGCAACTATATCCTTTGGAATAGAAGCTTTTCTTCTTACGAGAATTTACTTTCTTATATTTGTGATATGTATTTATATTCTTATATTCTCTTTCCTTTTCATGACCTTATACTTTAGGATAAGGACAATTAGAAGAAAAATGACCAATTCGACCACAATAAAAGCATTTAAGGGTTAACTTACATTTATACTTCCCAAATCCCCTTTTCAATTGCCTCATGAATTAATATACCTTTGGATTTGATTCAAGGCTAGAGAAAACGTCGAGTCTAATGTTCATATGTTTTCTTTGAAAATTTGAAGGAAAATTCCTTTGTTCTTGACATCTCTTTTCCAATCCTCATTTCATATGATGTGAGGATTACATGCAGTTCATCCATCTTTAAATTGTCTAGATCCTTAATTTCCTCAATGGATAAAATATTAGCATTGAATCTCATGGGAAGATATCACAATAATTTTTGAATAATAGTTGCTTTATCTTCCTTTTCATCAAGTCCTTAATGGTGTTTACAACTTCATCAACTCTAAGGAATAATCCTGCAAGATTTTAACCTTAATTCATCTTTATACTTTCAAACCTCATTCTATGTGTTTTAAGTTTGGATTTATTTACCTTATCATCTCCTTTGTATATAATTTTGGAGCTTATCCCAGATCTCCTTGGTAGATTTATATTGCATTAAATTAACAAACATATATTTAGTAAGGCCACATTAAATTGCATTTGTTGCATTTGCATTGTTTGTAAATCCCCTTCTTCCATATGGATATATTGGAAGAGTTATATCCGTCTTCAAAAAACACCCAAATGCCAACACCAAGAGACATAAAATAGGTTCTCATTCTTACATTCTAGAAATCATAATTTGTCTCGTCAAATATTGGTGCTCTATTTGAGAAGGAACAATCACAACTAGTCATTTGTTCCCTTAAGGTCTACCTTCCAATTATTAGATTGTTTATGAAGGAACCTGCTCTAATACCAATTGATGGATTTGAAATTATATTGAGAAGGGGGTTGAATCAATATAGTATAATTTTACACTATTTCAAGCATTCAATCACAAGATAATACACCAATCACATGATACCAATGAACACAAGATACACATGGAAACCCATCTAGGAGAAAACCACAAAAAATATTTTAATTATTTGATTTAAGTAGGCACCAACCTACTTTTACAATAATTTTAGGAATCGACCTATAGGAGACATTAATACCATTATATTTGTAAGCATCAACTTCCAAGAGAAACCAATGTTCTCAGATTTGCAAGCACTAACTTGTTGAAGAGACCAATTCCCTTAGTTTTGTAAGCACCAACTTGTAGGAGACATGAATTCCCTCATATTTGAAAGCACCAACTTGCTGGAGACACCAATCCCCTTTATATTTTCATGAACCAAATTTCCATAGAAACCAATCCCCTTTAGATATATTGATCCACTCTCTTTTTCCTATCAGATCTCTATTTCATCACATTTTATTGGATACAAAAGAATTTTGTTTAATTATTACACATTCAAAATACTTGGATTCAACTCCTTCCCTTTACTTTAACTTAGCAGTGATATATTCTGTTTAGATTAACTTGCATTCTTCTACATTGTTGCACAACATAATAATCTATTTTTCACACTCATTCACAAGCTCATATATCTTGCAGTTCTCCCATTCCCATGTTCTTCATGCATACATTCTCTTTACACATGTGCTTTCTTAGATCTTGTAATGCACTTTCTTTGGGCTCTTTGTCTTATATCTTAATGGTATATATCTCATACTTCTCATCCCCTACACATAGTTTACCAACTTTTCTTACTTCATGCATGTGCTCTCCTCATGCATGTGCATACACTGTTATTCTCTGAGATTGCGCATACGATTTGTGTTTTTTCTTTGTTCACTTATAGATTTTTCATATTATGCATGCTGTGAGCCTTTAATTCTACCTTTAAACCTTTATTTGTGCCTTTTACTTACCAAGCACTCCTTTTCGTTTTAGTTCCATTCTTCTTGACCAAATGCTATGAATTTTTCTTAACTTATTGTTGCAATGAATTTGGTTTCTACATCAATAATTGAACTAACTTTTTGAACTCACTAAATACATGGATGTATGAATTTTCATCCTAACACCTTCAACTCATGACCTTATGCTAGAAATATGGTCTTTAAGTCATTATTGTAGTGGATCCAGAGTCTAAGAAATTTGCTAATGAGGTTTCTTTATTGATCATCTAGATGGATGTATGCCTAGATTTCTCTTTATCACTCCTTTGGTTCTAAACGCTAAAAAATAACTCACTATCACCTTGTGCTATAAACATGGTCTTGATAAGCTCTGATGAACTCGGTGTTTAGGTCCTTACGTATAAGAAATATTTGTTAACATCTAGAGTAGTGGATGCCTCGATGTTCTAATTCATTTAGCCTTTCAACTCCATGAAATTAACTATCTAACCCTCATGAATAAATTTTGAAACCTTTTCCTTATGTGTGGAATTGAGATGGTTGGAACCATGAACTTTCTGTATTGGCTTGATAGATGGAATGTTAAATGATAGCCTTTTCACCTTAACTATAATTGATGATAACAAATATGTCATACCAAACTGATGTGTACTAGATCACTTCAAAAAGTATTCACTCTAGTACTATGGTAGCCCAATATAGGGCCCCACACAAGCTACATCACTTACCTAATCAGACGCTATGCCATATGCTTTGACCAATTATAGATTGCCACATGTCTAGGTGTTGACCTATAACTGTCACATGTCACCTATCAATCATCTAATTTGTTGGAAAAATATGCCACGTGTCACACTCGACTGGTTCCACATAACTCATTTCCATGTCATTACAGTGTCAATTCATACCGACCTGTCATTTAATCTATTCCATCCAATGCCCAGTCCTTTCGTAAACTAGTGGCATAGTATTAGGGCCCATTAGTGCCATGTCATATCAAACCACACCGTGCCTAGGCTTATTTCGGAGTTTTTTCTATCTTAACATATTGAAACACCCTTCAACCCATATCAAACTGTGCCATTATTTGGCTTATATTGGATCAAATCTAAAATGTTGGACCTTGCCTTCAGGGCTTGTGTTGAAAAACAATGAAAACACCAAAATTTTGTTCCAAAAAGGAATAATTTTTTTTGTTTAAGGCCTCTGCTAAATAATCCTCTTGACATCGACATCAATGAAAATTCATTCAAAAAACCTTTCATTTTTTAGTGATTGGGAGAATATGGTGGAGTTACTAGGTGAAAACCCCACATGTAAATATAATCACACTTCCCATCCCTTAACGTGAGTTTGGGAGTTGTTATTTGATAGGATTGGGTGTTGGGTACCAAGCCTATTGAAGTTGGGTAATAAAGTCCTAGAGGTTAATATTTCCTGATACCATTTAATGCCAAATATTTTGGAGGAAGTGGAATTGATGTGGAGATGACGTGTTAGCCATGTGGCATGATGTGGAGATGACATGTCTCTAACATGGAGTTGGCATGAGGCTAATGTGGCCAAATGATGTGGAATGATAATGTGGAACAATAGTGAAAATTTTCCTTACATGGTATCCAAATGGAAGTTGAGGTTGTCTGTAACATGGATTTTGAATATCATGAGGTTGGCAGTTAGTTGTCAATATTTTGAAAGGCTTGGGCTTAGCCCCCAATTGAAATGGAACCTACATTATTCATAAATTTATTGATATGGGAAGGGTGAAAAATCCATCAAATGATGTCTTTATTATCTATTAGGTATTCAGTTTTCGAGTGCCAGACTTTCAGGTAGAGAAGGACTTAGATGAGTTTCATTAGTGTGGTTTTGGCTAGGATTTGGGAACTCAATATATTTGCAAGTAAACTAGGAAAATTGATGTGTTCATGGTTGTGGAGCGTGCGAGAGTCATACATGGAGAGGATTTTCCACATGTATTCTATGTGAATCTATTCAATATTGATGTGGCCCTTTAGGGGAAAATATTTAACCATGCATAAATTTATTCCCAAGCCTTCGTTTGAGATAAACTTTATATTGTTATCAATATCTAGATGAGTATAATATAATGGAAATATCATAACTGATTTTTGAGGGGGTTGTAGAAAAAGGAAAAATTTCTAACATAATCTCCATAGTTTTACATCGAAGGTTGGGCCTAAAATGTTAGAAATGTAGCAAGAAAAAGGCTCAATTTTAACTTGTGCCTTAGTCAAATTAAGTAAATCCAATTTCCACATTAGCAGGAAAACTTGGAGGTAGTTAATTAGTGGGATATGGCTCTTGTCACTCTGTTGACTCAGTAAATTCAAGTTATAGTCTTGGATTTCAGTCAGGCATGTGTTAATTACTAAATTTTAGCAATCTAGTTAAGTTATTTTTAGTTGTACTCAATTAACTGACCTCTAACAATTAATATAGTCAGTTGAAGTTCAATTTTGCAGTGAGAAAGAAGTCTATCTCGGATATTTGTCATTTAACTGATCAATAAACCCAAAATAGCTCATCCATGCATGGAATTCAAATTCCTTAACTGTAGTGGAGGAATTAAGGTTGTGTTGAAGCCTAGAAAATCTATGCTTCAAACATTGGGGGAAAACCACCCGGTCGGGACCTTAAGACAGCTCCTTTTCCGTTTGGGATGGTGGCTCCGACTGGATTTAAAGGACCAGTTTCCTTATAACTAAGTGGATTGAATTGAATGGGTGAAAATGGGACTAAATTGACAGAATAATAAAACTATCTAATCTAAACTAAATGCTGATAAAGAAATTCTAATTTTAACCCGGGTAATAATATGTGAATACAACTTAGGATTGTTTCAATCTAATAATAATCATGAAAATGTATTATTAATTAAATTGAAATGTGCAGAAACGAATAAAGATAACTCTGTTTAATAAATTAAACAGAGTTATATTAACATATTGCATTCATCATCATATACCATTCATATATGTATATAAATGATAATATTCCAATTATACTCAGAAATGATAATATAAAGAGGAAATATTATGAAAATCAAATATATAAATGATAGCAAATTCTTCAAACGAATACCATATAACAGAGACAATTAACAATGAACAGATAAAAATACCTCATTCATATTGCAGACTGTCAAACGAAGTATGATACTCTGATCTAGTAACTCCGATGTAAAATTAACTCCAAAGGCACAAAAATGCAACACTTCAAAGATAATTTGAAAACAAAAATCACCAGATGTGATCTTTCATAGAAATATAATAAGGAATGAAGTACAGAAATGTTAGCTCCAAATCCTCAAAATATTACAACTTCCGATCCCTCTCTAAATGCATGAGAGGGATTTAAATAATAAAATTACATAACAAAATCCTAAAACTATTGCTACAATCTATCAAATTAAAACTGAAATGCTATTTGGAATAAAACTGATTCATTGTTTTTCTCCTTCGCTTGATAAAGCCAAGTTGCAAATGTTCAACATATCTCGGAGTCTTGGTGGATGACTCATCTCAGTATGCAACTGTCCAGCATAGGTGGCATCAGAAAACTCTGGAATTAGACAATCAACAGCGTTTGATAGAATTTTGATAGCTGTCTGTTGATTGTTTGGCTTGATCACATAAGTCCACATACTATCCCAGGATATAGTTTGAAGTCTGCCGATTTGTTGACTTTTCCTTTCCATTTCTTCTCTCCACCTGTCTTCAGTTTATTTTATCTTTGGCAAACTGCCAGGAATACAGTCTGAAATGAGATTAATTGAATATAGGCTGTCATTTATGAATTGCGTGAGATTGTTCATTATATTTCTGGCCCTTGATATTGCTCTATCAGATTTCATTAATTGATGTTCCCATTCTGTAAACAGGATTTCTTTGTGTTTTTCCTCTATCCTAGGAAGATTTTCTTCTTTTCCCTTTTCTGTATCCTGCCAGGTGAGAAACTCAGAAATCTTTTCATCGACATCATCTATTTCTTGTCTAAGAGTTATGATAGTTTGGATCAAAGATGAAGTAATCTCACAAAAAGGTTCTGCTTGTGACAGTTTTGAGCAAGCCAAACATTAAGCTATTTGAGTCGATATTTATTAGCCTCGAGGGCTTAGATTTGAATTGTTTCTTTGGATAATCTTTAAACTTATCCAAAGTTGCTTGGAATTCCTTTTCTTGAATCATTTTTTCCTTTTCCTCATTTTGTAACAGACTCTGCAACTTAGAAATTTCTTCATTTAACTGCTTTTGTTTGCCTAAAAGCTTTTCATCAATCTTCTTCTTTTCTTCCACAAGCTGTTTCTCCAATTCTTTAGACCTAAATGTCTGATCCTGTAGTTGTTGCTGTAATTGGCTGATCAGTTGCTGATTCTCCTTAGATTTTTCTTCCAGTGAAGTTATGTGAAGATCTTTCTGAGTTATTAGTTGAGAAACTTCTACAACTTTATCAACTGTTGCAGCACTATAGGCTCCTGTATATTGTGACAATTTAGTAAGGTCTTCAAATGGATTCATTTCACTGTTCTTATAAACAATATTCATAAATTCCTCTGATGGAGTAGAAAATATGTCCTGTTCTGTCTTCCTTCTCTTTCTTTGTCTTTTAACCACAACCTTATGCTTAGGGCTGTAAAATACATCCAGAGGAGGGATTTCCTCAACTTTTAATACAATATGCCCTGTCGGATGTTCAGGAATGACTTCAACATCTGTATCTGTTGTTACGAACCTTTATCACCTTAATCAGTGATGACAAGGCGGTCATATTGATTTAATAGTGAAGAAATATCAAGATTAATTGGAAAATAGTAATCTCCTTAGTTATTTCTTTTTCACTCCTCATCTATATTCTGCTTGGTGCTTTTGTCCTCCCCGATTACTCCTTTTGATTATCACCTCATCATTGATATTTGTGCATTTGTCGTCATTTGAAGCGGTATTCCCCTTTTGGACCATTCTTTATAATAGTGACCACTTTTTGAGAATGTACAATGGTTGGTTGACAGTAGTTAATGTAATGATTTTCTTTGGTAGATGTTTTGCCATTGTAGCATTTGGTAGTCCTTACCTTAAATATAGGATTTTGGATTTGAGTTCTCAGCTGGTCTAGAGGTACTCTCAACAATCTCTGGCTTCTAAATAAGAGAAATGTATTTATTTCCTCCTGTTGAAATGTAGACT
Organism: Pinus albicaulis; assembly: GCA_034641835.2. Lineage (NCBI taxonomy): Eukaryota > Viridiplantae > Streptophyta > Pinopsida > Pinales > Pinaceae > Pinus > Pinus albicaulis. Next base: position 619,747,414 of record CM076583.1, read on the forward strand.
TGATCAAGTCAAAAATCTGAGGAAAATTATCTAATGAGATAAACAAATCATCGAACATATCTGGTTCATGCTCAAAACGAGCAATTGAAACTGAAGCAGTGACATCAAATGCTATCTTTTTTGGATCATACTGTCTTCCAGGAATGGTTGCAAATTTACAACCTCTTATGTTGAAGACTTCCTTTTCTGCATGCTTGAAATCATTTAGAGTGAAATGACCACAATTGAGTGGGAATTGAGGCCACATTTTCTTCTTACTGTTGTTCAAAGAACTGGATATACCTTCAATTGTCAATTGATAAGAAACTTCTTGAGCGAGAAGTTTGTCTGGAACAAAAAGCGGAAGAACATGCGGCTCCACTATACTACCATAAACCCTGATGTAAGTAAATTTTTCCTCCCCAAACCAATCTCCGATTGCAGACAGGTCGGCTTTAGCTTTATCAGAAATCCTAGGGGGAAAGCGATTAAAAATGGTTTGGAAAACGGGAATGAGGAAGCCATGACAGATTCTATATACATTATCTTGGAAATGAATCTTCCAAAGCAATTTATGATAAATATGGATTGGAAGGGGGTTATTGGGAGTCCATTTCCATCCAAATAAGGGAAATTCGGAATTGAAACAAATAGCATCAAGAATATAGGCACAAAAGAAAAAAGGGGTAGAATTTCCAGCAGTTTTTTCTTGTCTGTATTCAAGGATCCTATTGGCCATTCTATCAGAAAGAATAACAGCCCAATCCATAATGTCGGAATTCACAGCAGCTAGGATTAATGGGACCATTTGTATAGAAAACCTAGCTGAATTATCATTGCCAAATAACCTACACATCATGGCAGCTGCATAGCAATATGGAGGCAGAAGGGAATCTATAGAATACATACCGGATGCTTCATTTCGGTGCTTCTCTGGGTTTTTCCTCCAATCTTTGATAGGGTCAAATTGGACTTTGTTATTATCAGCAAAATCTTTGATAAATTTTTTGTTATACACCTTCTGTGAGTCTGGAAGGTGATACATTGCTTTCAGGTCTTCTGCTTTAAATGAGCCGAAAGGCACCCCAGATGCTGAAACAAACGTTATATCTTGTATCTTTACACTGTCAATAACCCATCGAACTACATCATAGTAAGGCATGATGCTCGCTCTGGCTGCAATTCGATGCAAAAACGAATTTACAAGTGTTCTTTCATTGATATCAGAATCGGAATCCGAGCTATCTTCGTCTGGAACTGATGCCTTCTCCACTGTGACCTTGGGGTCCTCTCTTTCCAATAGGTTGTAGACTGCGTCCCATGTCATTTTCCCAAGACCTTGGCATGATGTATCTGTGACTAGTCTTAGCTTTATGGGCTTTTCTTTTGAGACCGTAGGAGTTTCGGCAAACTTCACTGGTAGAGCAGTCTTGTTTCTTCTCCCTCTCTTTGACATTTTTGCGTCTGCTACCGCTTCCCTTTGTCTGTGAATGAAAGAACTTGGTGTTCTTTGGCTCTGCAAGACAATAAACTCTCAGTCGTGATCAACAAGCCACTCAAACGGAATGATTTATGAATTTATGGTTTTCATTCATTTGTTTCGTATATTGCGTAAATGCTCCTTTTGGGTCACACTTAAGTATTTAACACCAAATCACAAACCATATTCATTTGATTCGTTATTGAATGCCTTTCGTACCAATAAAGATTTGGCGCTTGTGATATATTAATATATTCAACAAGAATCTTCGTATGCAAAATAGATGAATCGCATCGGAAGTTTTCGAATGGCAAATGAGTATCACAATACGTTTATCCCGATTGATCGATTGCGATTGCAGTTCTTTCCGATCTCTGATGGTGGGGTCTACCATATTTTTTTTTTAAACAAATGTTCGATTTTCTTTTAAAAGCGCTTATTATCAAATGCACATCGGATCGGGGAATTTCAACTAAGTGTAAAGAGTTTTTTAAAGATTGTCCCGATTGATCGATTGCGATTTGACCGCATCGCATCGGAAGCTTTATTTAATTGTTTTAAACTCTTAGCGATTAGAATTTTCCGATTGGACTAATCGCATCGGAAGATTTGAAATGGGCATATGATATTTCTTTTGAGTGTTTTTTCCGATTCTCCGATTGCGATTGAGCTTTTAACTTTGATTTGTTTTTTATGATAATGCCTTTTATATTAGATCGGACTATAAGTTTTTTGAATATGAAATTTCAAAACAATGAATTTTATTTCTAAGTGTTTTATTTCTAAAAAGAAAGGGACCCTATTTCTAAATTTTATTTCTAAAATTTAGAAAAAGGGAGGGTTGTTGTATAGTACAACAATTGGCGATTCACTTGAGAGAACCAGTTATCTCTGAAAAATAGAATGAATACTATATCTTAAGTAAGTAAAGATTTTTAAAGGTAAATAAAAATTATCCTAGGATAATCAAAAATAAAATCTAACTTATGAAAAAAGAATAAAAATTATTAACAATCTCTTTCTAGTTTCTTGAGAATAAAAACATTTTGAGTTGTCTTAAGCTTTGATTGGTATTAATAATGAAGTAAGTGGATTTCTTCAAGCTTGGTTTTGATAATATACTCTATTGTCATAGGCATTGCCTCTGCTGCCCGCAAACGTTCATAGTCTCAACAGGGTTACCTTTTAACCATTAACTATTCATTGTCCCATTCAACTAAGATTATGACTTTTTAAAAGATAAATTCATAAGATATGTTATCTCATGTTTTTGTCTTTTATTTATTTTTTTATTTCTTTTTTAAGAGCCATTGTTCTGGTTTGGTAGCCAGTTGTTAACAATGCCATTCAATAGTTATATTTAAAACTGAACAAGCTGGCTCGTGATGAGACCCCTTGTCTTATATTAATAAGCCATTACCCTGTTTTGATAGGCAGTATTGGTAATGTCAGCTTTATTATTTCTTATGAATATGGTAAGTCGGCTCGTGATGAGACCTCTTATCTCTTAAAAATGTTTTCAATAATTTCTTAGAATTATATTCTAAAAAATCACAACCTAAATGAATGGGGTGAACTAGTCTTATCCTTAAGAATCAATGGATGACAATTTTCTGAGTTTTTGAGTACCAAGACTTGAATAATCTTTACTTTTACAGATAACTTCTCTCTGCTTAATAAACTTATAATGATTTACATTTTCCTCAAGTTTTTCCAAAAAGATTATGCAAATAATTGGTATAATCTTTCAAAGTTTAACATCTTATTTAAAACTATCAAGAGAATATAATCATTTCTTTAAAAATTCTTATTTACTCTAAAATAAATATTTATAATATTTTCCTTAAGAATTTTCTATCAAGTAAACAGTCAATTAGAGACTTATTAACAACCTTTATTTAGAAAAAACAATAAAAGACTTTTGCAAAAAAGGAATATGTACAATTTAAGAAGGGGTTACCTCCTTATGAGAAGAATTTCTTTAAGATAAGCCCATTTACAGGAAGAGATTCTCTCTTACCTGTTAGATCTTGGAGCATGAATGTATTTGAGCCTATCTTTTCAATGATCTGAAATGGTCCAAGCCACATCTTTTGAAATTTGGTATGTTTACCTTTTTCTTCGTGTGCCTTATCCCATTTTAGAACAAGATCACCAATTGACAAATTTTTTGAGCCGGTAGAACTTGCATCAAAAGAAGATTTCACAAGTTGTTGATGTTTTTCATGAACAATTCTAGCTTTCTCTCTCTCTTCTTCTAGTTTAAGGATTTGATCATACCTCAATTGAACGGATGAAGAAGGATTTTCTTCAATAAATTGTACCAGGGCTAATGATGGAAGAGTTAAATTTGATGGTATCACAGCTTCTTTTCCATAAACTAAATTAAAAGGTGAAGTTCCGATTGAAGCTTTCTCTGTACTACGATCAGCCCATAGTGCAAAGATTAAAGATTTATGCCAATTCTTTTGATTTTGATCGATAGTCCTTTTAATAATCTTGATGAGATTTTTATTAGTGGATTCAGCTAATCCATTACCATGTGGGTAATAATTTGCTGAATATTTGAGTTTAAAACCTCTTTTAACTGCAAATTCAATTAAACTGTTTCCTGAGAAATAAGATGCATTATCAAAGACAAGAGCTTGAGGTACACAAAACCTGGTTATGATAAATTGATCTATGAAATCAATAATTGCATCAGAATTGGCTACCTTCAAAGGGATTGCCTCTACCCATTTTGTAAAGTAATCGGTTGCAGTAAGAATGTACTTGTGCTGCTTGGAAGAATGAGGTACTATCTCACCAATAATGTCAAGTCCCCATTGTTCAAATGGTTGCTCAATATTTACTGGTTGCAAAGGAAAAGCTTGTTTCCTTTGCCTTCCACTTGCAGTTTGGCAGATTCTGCACTTTCTTACATATTCATGTGTATCTTTAAAAAGGGTAGGCCAATAATAGCCAGCACGAATTATTTTGTGAGCTGTGGTATCACCTCCAAAATGACCTTCTGCTGGTCCATCATGCAACTCCTGCAAAACCTTTTCAGCCTCAGTCTTTTCTAGACATCTCAACAAAATTGAATCATAATTTTTTCTAAACAACACATTATCGATGATCTCATATTTAACAGCTTTTAATCTTAAAGCACGTTTTTTCTTATAACTGAGATCAGAAGGAGCATACCCATTTTTTAAGTAATAGATGAGATCAGAATACTGAGACTCAGAATCCGTAACACTTATCTGATTTACTTGAATATCTTGATTTGAATGATCATTCTCTGGTATGTTATGAGCTCCTGCTAATAATCTGCAAAAACCTTGTCCCCTAACAATCTTAGCTGGTTTAATATCAACATCATATTCTTGTAGGGCTGTCACCCAGTTAGCTCGTTTTTCTCCTACTTCTCTCTGAATTAATAATTGCCTCACTGCAGAGAATGGGACAATGATTTTTGTATGAGTTTTTAAGAGAAAAGGTCTGAAATGCTTGATTGATTTGAACACAGCAAAGGCTTGTTTTTCAACATCGGAATAATTCAGTTCAGCTCCTTGCGGATTTGAACTAAAGAATGAAATTGGTGCTTCAATTTTCTGATCATTAAGTTGTGTTAAAACAGCTGCATAAGATGTCTCTGTGGCTAAAGTATACAAAATAAAATCTTTAGAAAAATCCGGAGTACTTAGTGCTGGTGCATTAATGATTGCATGTTTGATTAACTCAAAGGCTTCTTTTTCTTTATGCCCCCATTTGAATACTGAATTCTTCTTGATCATATTTTGCATAGGTAAAACAATTAAAGAAAAATCAGGAATGAATCTTTTTACAAAATTGATCTGTCCAAGAAATGATTGCATGGATTTTTTGTTATGAGGTAAAGAAATATCAAAGATTTCTTTAACTCTGTCTGGATCAATGTATATACCATCTTTTGATACAACAAATCCTAAAAGTTTTCCTTCATCTAAAGCAAAGAAAGATTTTTTCGGATTTAATGAAATACCAAACCTTCTACATCTTTCAAATATTTGTTTTAGATCATGTAGATGATTGGTTCTGTTTTTTGAGAATACTGTTATATCATCGAGATAAACAACCACCGCTTTATTGATCAGACCTTTAAATGCTATGTCCATGGCTCTTTGGAAAGTTGCTCCTGCATTTATTAATCCAAAAGGCATTTTTTGATAAGCATAAGTCCCCCATTTCGTTCTGAAAGTTGTTTTCAATCTGTCATCTGGATGAACCAAGACTTGATTATAGCCTGAAAATCCATCAAGAAAGGACATAAGTTGAGAACCAACTACTTTTTGAAGTATCTGCTCCATGGTTGGCAATGGGAAATTGTCTTTCAAACATGCCTTGTTTAAATTTCTGAAATCAATACAGATTCTTATATCACCATTTTTCTTCCTCACAGGTACCATATTGGAAACCCAATTGGAATGCCTGACAGGAAAAATGATTTTGGCTTTCAAAAGTTTATTAAGTTCTGATTTGATTTGATCTTCAAGATTTGGATGAACTTTCCTTAGCTTCTGTTGAACAGGTTTAATATCGGGAAGCATTGGAATTGTATGCTGAATAACTGAAGTATCATATGTTTTTAAATCATCATAATTCCAAGCGAAAACATTTTTGTATTTGTTCAATAGTTTAATGAAAGCATCCCTTTCCTCTGATGTTAAATTAAGTCCTAAATTAACATTTTGAGGTTTTGAATCAGAACCAAGATTCACTAATTCAAATTTCAAAGTAGAACTTTGAAGCTTGGTAGTAGTGACTTTCTTGAATCTGTCTTTAATATCATACAAGTCCTCCAATCTAACAACAGATTTCGGAATGGGATTTTCATTACTTTTTGAAGAAATTTGTAAGTCATGTTCTTCTTCGTCGATAATTTGATCATCATATGATTTCTCAGAAGTCATGAAGTTCAAGATATCTTGATCATGGTAAAAAACTCTCCAATTTGTAACATTGTCTGGAAAAGATGGTCTAAAAAGTAATTCTATTGAAAATCTATCTGGGCTAAAATCTTCAGAAGGTATGAGTCTGGAAGCAACATTGGCTAGCAAGTCTGCTGCTGAATTTTGAGACCTAGGGATGGAAGAAATATTGAATGCAGAAAAGTGTGTGGTGAGTTCTTGAACCAGCGATTGATAATGTTTGAGGTGATTTGAAAGGCAGTGAATTGTATTTCTCACCTGTTTGACAATAATTTCAGAATCGCCGAATACTTTCAAATATTGCACTTTAAGGCCAATTGCTTTATACAAACCTTGGACTAGAGCTTCATACTCAGCTGTATTGTTCGTGCATTCAAATTCTAACCTACAGGACAACATTGTCTTTTCACCTTGCGGGCTAACCAAGATACACCCTGCTCCTGAACCTTCGTTAGATTTAGAGCCATCAAAATATAAAGACCAAAATAAAGAAGTATTAACAAGATTATTTACAATTTCCCCAGTATCACTAAAACATCTTGACCTATCAGTTTGTGAATAGTTTTCAATCTGTGATGTTAAACTGTTTACTGAGAAAGGGGATGGTTGGGCAGTGAGATTTCCAAAAAATGACTCCGATGAATAATTTCCCAAGATGTTGTTATTAAATGCAATTGGTTGATTTTCCTGTTCAAAATCTGTTACAGTATGGGTCATGTGTTTCTCTCGATTGATTTTTATTTGATTTGGCTTTCCTCCATAAGGTAACCACATGTGAGACCAATCGGTAGAAATATATCCGTGGAGCTTTTCAGACCAATCTCTACTTAAAATCAACCCATAAAATTCAGGTATATCAGCTAGTAAGATATCAATTCGTTGAACTACCCGTGGATCAGCTGCTAACCTGATAGTTACGGAGTTAATCTCTCCTAAAACCTGGACCTTGCTTCTGTCTAACTGCACAATGTGTATGGAAGACTTTTGGGGTTCTATGTTCAGTTTAGAACAAACTGAAGCTGGCATTATATTGGATGATGCCCCTGAGTCAATCAAACAATTGTGTAGGTTTCTGTTGTAGATCTCAAAAGTCAAAAGGAAGGGTGGAGTGTGAGAACTTGATCTATCCCCAATCAGGACTGAATCAGTAGCTTCTATCATACCAGAAGGTGGTTGACCAGAATCATTTGCAGCTTTAGCACTGGGAAGAGGTGAACAGGGAACAACATTCAATTCTTTGAGAAGCAATTTCTGCTGATGTTTTAATTTGCTAAGTTCAAACATAGTAATGTTTGCCTTAGTTTTCTTCATATCATCAACAATATTGTAATCCATTGAATCGGATACTACTAGTGTTTTGGATGTTGGAAGAGTATTTGAAGTTGAAGGTGGGTTTTGGGGAACTGCTGCGGGTGATTTCTTTGTAGGTACTTTTTCTTTTGTTGTAGCAGCACCTGCACTCAGTTTCTTTGAAGTTGTCTGAACAGGTTCGGAAGTACCTTTACTCCTAGTAGAGACAGGTAAAGCTTCTTCATCATTATCTGTATCGGAGTTGGGCAGTATGAAATCCCACATGCCATGACATTCAACAATTTCCTCTTCATTATCAGTTGATGATATTGTTTCCTCTTCTTCCTCTTCTTGATCTGATTCTGCATAAGATACGAGATTTGGTGGTTTTGATTCGGTTTTCTTATAATTCTTGAAGGGCCTCTTGGTTGAAGTTTCAGCTACTTGTTTCTTAATTTCAATCATTTCATTTGACATAGTCTTGAGAACCTTTTGGAGGCCTTCCATATCATATGGATCTTTTGAGATTTTCTTCTTTGAGTCTTCTTTGAATGAAACTTTTTTGGTTTTTCTTTCCTCAAGAGCTGCTTTCTTTTCTAGAGCATTAATACGTTTTCCCACAGCAAGTGCTTCTTTCATGTTTTCAGCAAGTGTTGGTTTTGCGGCCCTGTCTACAAAAATAGCTATATTGGCAGGTAGGGCAGTAATATACCACTCACTTATGATTTGTTCACTTGGTTTGGAAGTCGTTGGGATTTTATTCAAAAGTTTATTGAAACGAGCATTAAATTCTTTAATGGGTTCCCTATGCTCTATCCTAAGATTGGAGAGATCATTTATTAGTGTAGCTAAAGATCTATCGTCTCCATACTTAGTGAGAAACTGTTCTTGGCAAATGTCCCAACTGGTAATAGAATCAGAAGGCAGGGAAAAATACCGGGATCCTGCTGATCCTTGCAATGTATAAGGAAAAAGCCTAACAACGACATCTTGCTCAGTCACTCCCTTCAAATTAACTGCTAACATGAAGTTATTGATATGTTCCTCGGCTTGGGTTCCATTTTCTGGATTAAACTTGGGTAGCCATTTTTCAGGAGCATCAGGTAATGCATGTAATGGTGCAGGCATATTGACTGCACCAGGTCTGGTCCATGGATCTGCCATTGTAATACCAGTGGTGGATGATACTGCTGTTGAGATTCCAGATGTCTGGGAAGGAATTGATATTGAGGAGTGAATAGTTTGAGATGTTGAAGTTCCCAATTCCTGATTAACAACGATATGTAATGAGGGAGTGGATGGTTGACTTCGCACTGGGGAAGATGAGATGGAAGATGTGGATGAAAGTGCTTCACTGTCAGAATCTTCAGTATTTTTTTCTTTGCCTTTTTCCTTTTAGGTAAAGGAAATTCAGTAGGTTCAATACCGAGTTTTTCACTATGAAGTCTAGTAAGAGGGTGAGGTAGATTGAATTGCGAAGTCTCACTGCTTTGAGATAGCTCAGATTTCTGTGGTGAAATCGAGAAGCTCTGAAGTTTCTGGATGAGAGACTGAACTTCAGGAGATTCAAGACTTAATTGTTCTGAAGTATGGTGAGTTTGAGTAGTGATAGTGGATACCTCTTCTTCTTGCTTGGATGCTGAGGAATCAGCAGAAAATTTGGAAGTACGAGGTGATGCGGAGGGAGAATTACTCTTAGAATGGTTTGTAGATTTGGGTTTGCTTGCCATTCACAGTAGGATGCCCTCCTTCTAGCGCCAAAAATGTTGAAGCCTAGAAAATCTCTGCTTCAAACATTGGGGGAAAACCACCCGGTCGAGACCTTAAGACAGCTCCTTTTCCGTTTGGGATGGTGGCTCCGACTGGATTTAAAGGACCAGTTTCCTTATAACTAAGTGGATTGACTTGAATGGGTGAAAATGGGACTAAATTGACAGAATAATAAAACTATCTAATCTAAACTAAATGCTGATAAAGAAATTCTAATTTTAACCCGGGTAATAATATGTGAATACAACTTAGGATTGTTTCAATCTAATAATAACCATGAAAATGTATTATTAATTAAATTGAAATGTGCAGAAGCGAATAAAGATAACTCTGTTTAATAAATTAAACAGAGTTATATTAGCATATTGCATTCATCATCATATACCATTCATATATGTATATAAATGATAATATTCCAATTATACTCAGAAATGATAATATAAAGAGGAAATATTATGAAAATCAAATATATAAATGATAGCAAATTCTTCAAACGAATACCATATAACATAGACAATTAACAATGAACAGATAAAAATACCTCATTCATATTGCAGACTGTGAAACGAAGTATGATACTCTGATCTAGTAACTCCGATGTAAAATTAACTCCAAAGGCACAAAAATGCAACACTTCAAAGATAATTTGAGCACAAAAATCACCAGATGTGATCTTTCATAGAAATATAATAAGGAATGAAGTACAGAAATGTTAGCTCCAAATCCTCCAAAATATTACAACTTCCGATCCTTCTCTAAATGCATGAGAGGGATTTAAATAATAAAATTACATAACAAAATCCTAATACTACTGCTACAATCTATCAATTTAAAACTGAAATGCTATTTTGAATAAAACTGATTCATTATTTTTCTCCTTCGCTTGATGAAGCCAAGTTGCAGATGTTCAACATATCTCGGAGTTTTGGTGGATGACTCATCTCAGTATGCAACTGTCCAGCATAGGTGGCATCAGAAAATTCTGGAATTAGACAATCGATAGCGTTTGATAGAATTTTGATAGCTGTATGTTGATTGTTTGGCTTGATCACATGAGTCCACATACTATCCCAGGATATAGTTTGAAGTTTGCCGATTTGTTGACTTTTCCTTTCCATTTCTTCTCTCCACCTGTCTTCAGTTTCTTTTATCTTTGGCAAACTGCCAGGAATACAGTCTGAAATGAGATTAATTGAATATAGGTTGTCATTTATGAATTGCGTGAGATTGTTCATTATATTTCTGGCCCTTGATATTGCTCTATCAGATTTCATTAATTGATGTTCCCATTCTGTAAACAGGATTTCTTTGTGTTTTTCCTCTATCCTAGGAAGATTTGCTTCTTTTCCCTTTTATGTATCCTGCCAGTTGAGAAACTCAGAAATCTTTTCATCGGCATCATCTATTTCTTGTCTAAGAGTTATGATAGTTTGGATCAAAGATGAAGTAATCTCACAAAAAGGTTCTGCTTGTGACAGTTTTGAGCAAAATTCAATTAACTGCTGAGTCAATAATTTATTAGCCTCAAGGGCTTCCGATTTGAATTCATTTAACTTTGGATAACCTTTAAACTTATCCAAAGTTGCTTGAAATTCCTTTTCTTGAATCTTTCTTGCCTTTTCCTCATTTTGTAACAGACTCTGTAACTTAGAAATTTCTTCATTTAGCTGCTTTTGTTTGCCTAAAAGCTTTTCATCAATCTTCTTCTTTTCTTCCACAAGCTGTTTCTCCAATTCTTTAGACCTAAATGTCTGATCCTGTAGTTGTTGCTGCAAATGGCTGATCAGTTGCTGATTCTCCTTAGCTTTTTCTTCCAGTGAAGCTATGTGAAGATCTTTCTGAGTTATTAGTTGAGAAACTTCTACAACTTTATCAACTGTTGCAGCACTATAAGCTCCTGTATACTGTGACAATTTCGTAAGGTCTTCAAATGGATTCATTTCACTGTTCTTATAAACAATATTCATCAACTCCTCTGATGGAGTAGAAAATATACCCTGTTCTATTTTTCTTTTCTTTCTTTGTCTTTTGACAACAGCCTTATGTTTAGGGCTGTAAAACACATCCAAAGGAGGGATCTCCTCACCTTTTAATACAATATGCCATGTAGGATGTTCAGGAATGATTTCAACATCCTGCTCTATTTGTTCTGAACCTTTATCCTGCAATCCAAGCTGTTGAGCAAACTGATCATATTGATTTAATAGCTGAGAAGAAATATCAAGATTAGTGGAAACCGTAATCTCCTTAGTTATTTCTTTTTCTTTCTCTTTATCTATGTTCTGCTTGGTGCTTTTGTCATCTGATCCATCCTTTTGATTATGCACCTCATCATTGATATTTGTGCATTTGTCTGTCATTTGAGCAGTATTTCCCTTTGGGGCATCAGGTTTGTCAATAGTGACCACTTTTTGAGAATGTACAATCGGCTGGTTGACAGTCGATTGTGTAATGATTTTGCTGGTAGATGTTTCTACTAGCATTTGGCCGGATGTACCTTCTGTCTCTGATTTTTGGATTTGAGTTCTCAGCTGGTCTAGAGGTACTCTCAACAATCTCTAGCTTCTAAATAAGAGAAATTTATTTATTTCCTCCTGTTGAAATGTAGACTTGATCAAGTCAAAAATCTGAGGAAAATTATCTAATGAAATAAACAAATCATCGAACATATCTGGTTCATGCTCAAAACGAGCAATTGAAACTGAAGCGGTGACATCAAATGCTATCTTTTTTGGATCATACTGTCTTCCAGGAATGGTTGCAAATTTACAACCTCTTATCTTGAAGACTTCCTTTTCTGCATGCTTAAAATCATTTAGAGTGAAATGACCACAATTGAGTGGGAATTGAGGCCACATTTTCTTCTTACTGTTGTTCAAAGACCTGGATATACCTTCAATTGTCAATTGATAAGAAACTTCTTGAGCGAGAATTTTATCTGGAACAAAAAGCGGAAGAACATGCGGCTCCACTATACTACCAAAAACCCTGATATAAGTAAATTTTTCCTCCCCAAACCAATCTCCGATTGCAGACAGGTCGGCTTTAGCTTTATCAGAAATCCTAGGGGGAAAGCGATTAAAAATGGTTTGGAAAACGGGAATGAGGAAACCATGACAGATTCTATATACATTAGCTTGGAAATGAATCTTCCAAAGCAATTTATGATAAATATGGATTGGAAGGGAGTTATTGGGAGTCCATTTCCATCCAAATAAGGGAAATTCGGAATTGAAGCAAATAGCATCAAGAATATAGGCACAAAAGAAAAAGGGGGTAGAATTTCCAGCATCTTTTTCTTGTCTGTACTCAAGGATCCTATTGGCCATTCTATCAGAAAGAATAACAGCCCAATCCATAATGTCGGAATTCACAGCTGCTAGGATTAATGGGACCATTTGTATAGAAAACCTAGCTGAATTATCATTGCCAAAGAACCTACACATCATGGCAGCTGCATAGGAATATGGAGGCAGAAGAGAATCTACAGAATACATACCGGATGCTTCATTTCGGTGCTTCTCTGGGTTTTTCCTCCAATTTCTGATAGGGTCGGATTGGACTTTGTTATCATCGGCAAATTCTTTGATAAATTCCTTGTTATACACCTTCTGTGGGTCTGGAAGGTGGTACATTGCTTTCAAGTCTTCTGCTTTAAACGAGCCGAAAGGCACTCCGGATGCTGAAATAAACATTCTATCTTTTATCTTTACACTGTCAATAATCCATCGAACTACATCATAGTAAGGCATGATGCTTGCTCTGGCTGCAATTCGATGTAGAAATGAATTTGCAAGTGTTCTTTCATTGATGTCAGAGTCGGAATCCGAGCTATCCTCGTCTGGAACTGATGCCTTCTCCACTGTAACCTTGGGGTCTAATTTTTCCAACAGGTTGTATACTGTGTCCCATGTCATTTTTCCAAGACCTTGGCATGATGTATCTGTGACTAGCCTTAGCTTTATGGGCTTTTCTTTTGAGACTGTAGGAGTCTCGGCAAACTTCACTGGTAGAACAGTCTTATTTCTTCTTCCTCTCTTTGACATTTCTACGTCTGCTACCGCTTCCCTTTGTCTGTGAATGAAAGAACTTGATGTTCTTTGGCTCTGCAAGACAATAAACTCTCAGTCGTGATCAACAAGCCACTCAAACGGAATGATTTATGAATTTATGGTTTTCATTCATTTGTTTCGTATAGTGCGTAAATGCTCCTTTTGGGTCACACTTAAGTATTTAAAACCAAATCACAAACCATATTCATTTGATTCGTTATTGAATGCCTTCGTACCAATAAAGATTTGGCGCTTGTGATATATTAATATATTCAACAAAAATCATCGTATGCAAAATAGATGAATCGCATCGGAAGTTTTCGAATGGCAAATGAGTATCACAATACGTTTATCCCGATTGATCGATTGCGATTGCAGATCTTTCCGATCTCTGATGGTGGGGTCTACCATATTTTTAAAACAAATGTTCGATTTTTCTTTTAAAAGCGCTTATTATCAAATGCACATCGGATCGGGGAATTTCAACTAAGCGTAAAGAGTTTTTTAAAGATTGTCCCGATTGATCGATTGCGATTGACCGCATCGCATCGGAAGCTTTATTTAATTGTTTTAAACTCTTAGCGATTAGAATCTTCCGATTGGACTAATCGCATCGGAAGATTTGAAATGGGCATATGATATTTCTTTTGAGTGTTATCTCCGATTCTCCGATTGCGATTGAGCTTTTAACTTTGATTTGTTTTTATGATAAAGCCTTTTATATTAGATCGGACTATAAGTTTTTTGAATATGAAATTTCAAAACAATGAATTTTATTTCTAAGTGTTTTATTTCTAAAAAGAAAGGGACCCTATTTCTAAATTTTATTTCTAAAATTTAGAAAAAGGGAGGGTTGTTGTATAGTACAACAGGTTGATGTAATTTTTTTTATACTAGTGGAGTGTACAAAATTTTGCATGCATGCAGTGGATCAATCCTTGGGAATTGTGCAAGAAAAGAGGAGGAAATTCCTATCATTTAGGGGATAATTTCCTCAGGTATTGCATAAGGAAACATGAGTTTAAAGGAGGCATAAAGTAGCTAAGCTTTGGCCAGAGGTCCTCAATCAGTAGAGAGATTTTTTTTTCTTTTGTAGTTTGTGCTCAGAGCTAGATTAAGTAATTGTAATAGTTTCTCTATTCAACTGAATAATGCAAAGAGGTTTGAGGGGTTTTCTCAGTTGGGTTCCCCTAGAAATCATTATGTACTTGTGGTTTTGTTTATTTCATTTCTAAGCATGTTGTTCTAAATTTTTATTTACATTTCGCAGATTAGTAGAGTATAATTTGTGTCTCCTAATTTTAGTTCGATTTCTTGAGCAACTGCAATTTCTATCAAATTTCTACATGGTATTAGAGCCTTGAAATCACATTAGAACTAGTATTTTGAAACTTTATTTTAGGAAGAGTGTTAGGTCCCTATATCACTAGTATAGTCCCTTATTATTGTTAGTGTAACCTCCTTATTGTTATTATTGTACCCTTGTAAACCCCATTTTGTTATTATTGTGCCCTTAAATTATTATTGTTAGGTTGGCTAGGATTACATTGTGGCCCACTAGGATTACATTATGGCCCCATGGACTCCTATATATAGAAAGGAGGTTTTGTAAATTGTATCATCCAAGAATTGTTCATTTATGTAATGTATTGGAGGCTCCCCCCTCGAAGTGGCTTATTTCTAAGGCGTTGATATCTATTTTCTTCTATTTTTGAAGTTGGTTACACAACATTTGGTATTAGAGCTTTGGATTCTAGGGTTTTGCTGCTCAAAATAGGTCATCTTGGCATTTTCGCTATAATTTTTTTTTCTACGAAGTTTCAGAAGCTGAAATTTTTAGGGTACGAAGCCGAAATCCTAAGGAACATCGTCAAAAAATTTCAGAGCTTGGTTCGCAATATTTTTGGGGATATGATCTGTGGAAGTTAGGTCCTTTTTCAGGCTCCTAAACTGGTCATCGTGGCATTTGCGCTATAACTTTTTTTATAAGAAGTTTTAGAAGCTGAAATTTTTATGGTACGAAGCCGAAATATTAAGGAACATCATCATAAAATTTTAGATCTTGGTTCTCAATATTTTCGGAGATATGATCTGTGGAAGGTAGTGCTTTTTCAGGCTCCTGAATTTCATCTCAAAGAGGTGATCGTGGGAAAATCTTCATAAATCTCTCTCTGAGCATCAAATTGGAGTGCTGTAAAATTTTTTCACAAGTACACAAACTGTAGTTTCTTTGCTATTAATTTAAGAGCCAAAGGATGAAACAGTGACACGTGGCAAGTCATACAAGTTCGCTCTACTGAACCAGTCCAAAATTGGGTCATTGTGGGAGATTGGACATAACTTTGTCTTGAAGAATCCAAATAATAACAGACCTGTGGCATTGGAAAGAAGCTTCAGAGGGCTACTACAGGGCTGAATTTTAGATATTTAGGTTTTGCAATTATAGAGATAATTCAATTTCAATATCGAACTCCTCAAAAGCAAGTAAAAGGTGTGTATTTTGTTTCCAAATTGCATAAGTCTTGTTTGAAGAATCAAGTTGAATTGATTGCAAGGGCATATTGTAGAATAGATATCAGTATTGGATTCGAAAATGGCCCCTAAAAATAATTCAACACCCATTAAGCCTTTGGAAAGCTCTACTATGACTCATGAAGACGAAGAATGGCAACATGACATATAAAAATTTCAAGAGCAAGTGCAACAAATTTCGCTCTCGCAAAGAGCAACAAAAAATGACATGGAAGTTTTGAAGAAAGGCGTGGAAACTAAGATGGATGGTTTGAAGAAAGGCATGGAATCTAAGATAGATGGTATGGAATCTAAGATAAATGGCATGGAGGCTGGCATGGAATCTAAGATGGATGACATGGAAGCTAAGATCAATGAGAAAATGGAAAACATGAAGAATGTTCTAAAAGAAGACATGGAAGGTTTGACAAAGTTGATACAAGAAATGTTTCCTAATGGTGAAAAGATAGTATAAGAACCTCATGACGAGAAAAAAATAAATGTTAATCTTGATTTCATAAACTCTAATGTTGGTGGGAAGAACCACCATATTCCAAAGATGGATATTAGGAATTTTGATGGAAAGGATCCTGTAACATGGATACTGTTGGTGTCCCGTGTTTTTATAGTTTGGAAAATCAAAATACAAGGCAACATCAGAACCAATCTTTAGAGTTACACGATCTAGTCCTCCTGTTCTCAGAGAGGGATATCTCAAATGTTTGTTTGCAAAGGTTTATCTTGTGTGCTTTGAGTATTGGTTTTAGACTAGTTATTAAGTGCAGGTGTTTGTTTATTTGTTTGTTTGGTTGAATTGATACAGCAGAACATGAAAGGTCTAGGAAAGATACACAGAATGGAGAAATATCTGGTTCATTGCGAAATGGAGTCAAGAAGAGGTCATAACATACTCATCAATGAATATGGGATATCAAAGGGAAAATCTAACTTGGCCACAGGATCCTTTGGTTTTGGAATGAGATGGACATCAATGATTTGGAAAGAGAAGTTTAATTCTCAAACAAATGGAATTTGAAAGCACAATTTGAACAATAAAGAGCTATTTGATAAACAAGGCTAACCATGAATTCTACAAATCACAACTTTAAGCAAACAATGATTTCAAAACAACTTTTAAAATGAAATATAAGATTCGGGGAACACCCTATTTCCTCAAAGATTTTATTTCAAATGACTTAGAAAACATATAAGATTCACTGATAACTGCAGTCATAGAAGAGGGAACACCTAACACATCTATGATTACAACTACAAAGGCCTTTGAGACAACTGTTTAGGTAAGGACAAAGGGCAGGATCAGAACAAACCTCCTTGACTCACTATAAACAGAAAACTTCAAAGGGAGACTTCAATAACAGTTTTAAAGTGGCAGCAGACAAGCAGGGAGAACCATAAATCATGCTGAAACCAACTATTCGAACTATTAAGGAAAAAAACAAGCATGAAGACTAAAGAGAGAGGTTAAAGACTCTGAAATACTTCAGCAGAAGAAAACATGAAACAATGAAGGATGAACAGGTCTAAGGTGCTTCCAGGAGTCATTTCTTAGCCTAAAAATTTCAACCTACTGTAGTAAGAAATTATGGAACATAATGAAAACAAGGGAAAAACATAAAACTGTTCAAAATACTTCACCAACAGCCAAGCTCATGGATCCGATGATAGAGCCTTCACAGTAACAAGCATACAACAACATCATCAGGGCTTCAAGACTTCAAATTCTTCTTCAACTTCAATAGATTATATATTATTTCAGAGAGTTCCAATATTACAACTAGTGATCAATCAACAACCAACCGACACTCTGCTCATCTTCTATAGAGGTATTTATAGAAGAATGAGGAGGTGAGATCTGATAAAAGATCTCAAAAACTAATTAATATAGACTTAATGGTTCCTTGGCCCTTGAGGGGCTTGATGAAGAAACTTACATAGGTGTCCTCTGTATTAAATGATTTACATACAAATGAAAGCTTGGTGGGAGCTCTTTTTGACCTTTGAGGCTCTGTGTGATGTCAAAGTTACTCTGCTGAGGTTTTGTCAGGAATTTTTTTTGCAGATTTTACTCTCTGGCTGCGTTGTGAGGCAGATATCTGGTCTTGATCAATAAATTCAGCCTCTGGTTGAATGTTTCAAGGCACAGGTGGCTTTGTGGTAGCTGGGAGGAATTGATTTGCCTTAGCTGTGGTGGTGGAGGCTTTCTGTCTGATGATACTTTATGATTTATCTTTAAACTTTGTTGTTAATCAGGGGATTAGGATTTTGGTAAACCATCTTAGTCATGATCCCCATAAATTTGTCTTAAATATTCTGTTCTGATATATTTTGTCTTCGACACTGATATTCTCTGACTGTGCTTGATTTACTATGTTTTTGCTGGTGTGCAGGGTTGTGCAGGGATGATATGGTGTCAATGCCTCATGGATCATTGATGAAACTTGAATTTGAAACCCTACAAAGGATTCTCTTTGATGGATCAGAGGCAGGAGGATCGTCACCCTCTTCTTCTTAATTTCTTCAGTCATGGCGGAAAAAACCATCACCCTGCAAAATACGAAAAAATATTATAAAATCCATGCATGTATAGGTTTGCTGCTTCAGAAGGCATGTGGTGGAAGCATGGTCGTTGGATGGCATCATCCAACGATCGAGATTGATCGAGAGAGGTCAAAGAGAAGGTGGAAGAATAGTTTAAATCAGAGCCGTCGATCGTGTAGAGATCGACGGTCGGGAGTAGAGGCGAAAAATAACGTGACAGGGTCACTTTATTTGGAAAAAAACGAAGAAAATAGGTTAAAAATGGTGTGTGGGGTTCGGGATGATCGTGGGCCGTCGGATGAGATCGGCCCCAGGCGATCAACGGCAGAGGACAGGCATTAAAAACCTTAGAAAATGTGTCCGGATATCAAAACTCCAATTAAACCATGTTAAATAAAATTCCCGAGCTCGGTTTTGCTGACTGGACAAGAAACCACGGAAACCCGCCCAAATAGAAATCTGCCGCGTGGATTCTGATGTGGCACTGGGCCCACCGGCACTGCTATGGACAAGGGGAAACGGGCAATGGAATGTGGGTCGTCGATCTGCAGATTAGATCGACAAAGGAGATCCTTTAAATGCCGCGCAGTAGCCCGGTTAACTGTCGAGCTTCTTTGGTGAGCGATCGCCGTCCGATGGGCGGCCTCAGATTGGACAGTGGACGTCAATATCGCGTCAGGTCCACGTCCGATCTTTAACGCGCGATGGATGACAGTTTTATGAACAGTGCCTAGGACACGTGTCGGGCGGTGTATGGAATCGCTGCCGATCAGGAAAAAACTGCCCTCCGCTTAAAGGCGGTGCGATGGATACCGCCCGGTTTTGGAATGGTAAGTGGTTGGCGGGGACCATCGGGTTGATATGTCGCACACCGTCCGATCTTCACATCAAATCGACGGTGCGGAGCGACTTGAAATTTGGACTGGTGGAAAAATTATAATATAATAAAAAGCCAACAGATTTAATATATGACCAAAGGTTTAGACTTTGGGCGGACATAATTAATATTCAAAATGGCTTGGCGCCCGATTGCGGGGCCTTTGGGCGCATGGAGGAACATATGAACGGGGGCTAAAAAGGAGGGGCTAATCACACTTGGGCAACGCGATAAGCGCTTGGAGGGCTGGCGCTCAGTTCTGGCGCCTGGGCGTATGGAGGGGAGGGTTAAGGACTTAAGCCCAAGGGGACTTAAGTCTATAGTATATAAAAATATGATTTTGATAGATTTTCAATAGTCTTCAAAGGATTTTGGGGTTTTCGGTAAGGCTAAGAAAAAGTCTTAAACCTTATCAAGGGGGTTTTAATGAAGGAAAAGGGGAAAAACATGAAAATGAGGGTTTTTCATGGGAAAAGAAAGCAAATATGAGGTCAGTTTTGGAAGAAGGGAGAAAGAGGAAAATGGTGCTTGCAACATTTTTTCTTCATGTAATGATAGCAGAATTTCTGAGTTGAAAAGGGGAAAAGCAGTGACGATTATCCAAAGGATAGGATATTATCAAAAGACTTTAAGCATCAGCAATTTTAGCAATGAAATTTTTTCTTGAAGGCTATCCAACATCATTTAGCCACCACCTGATATGAAAGAATTTATGGGTGGCTAACAATGGCTCCACTTGGGGATGGTGCCTTTTTGAAGGCATCAAGAATTTCAGACTTGCATTATCTGGGAGGCTGATCAGTTGCCTCATCCATTGGGTTGCCTTCCTTTCTATGGATGATCTTCTTTTGCTTTGAAACATATTAGCATTCATGGATTAACAATGAAACTTCATCAATATAACCTGTCTACCTACCCAATCCTACTGATCTAACATTTTTTCTTCTTTAGAGTGCACTTGGATTGCCAAACTCTTTTACAACATTTTATTCTTTTGAAAGCGGGAAACCTAAACTATTTCTACTCCTTATTTCTCCATGGGCTCAGATTAAATGGTTGAGCCCATATGATTCTCTACCTAATCTATTATCTGTTGGGATTAAACTGTCCAACAGATTTTATTCTCTAAATTCTACAACAGAAAATTTAAAAAGCATTCAAGTCAGGATTGAACAATCTAACTTGATGCTGGTCTATGGCATAAAAACAAGTTGCACATAGACATTTATTTTGAAGAAAATTTAAAACAAAAATGGAAGGTTTGAGATCTGATATTTCAAAGCATTTCCTCCCTCTTCTTACAGCTCTGTTTTAACTTTTGTTTGAGTTGTCTTTCCTTTGCTAACTGGTTCAGATTTTGAGCTAATTAGAACAAGATTTTTTACATCCTTTGACTCAATATTTGAAACAGATTTGAGTCATTCTCTTTGGATACTTAAGTTCAGGTTTTGAGCATGTTTGAACCTTTAATTTCTATCCTAAACTATCTACTGATAAGCCAAGATTAAACATTTTGGAAAATCGAATTCACTATCCTATCAGCAGAAAATTTAAAGCTAATTAGTCAAGATTAGGCTGTATGACTAATTAGAAGTGTGTTTTTTCAGGAGTGGCATTTAAGCTTGCACACTTTCAGATTTGTTTCTCTTTTGTGGTATGGGGCTATACCTTTCTTGTTTTACAATCTGCCCTCTTTTCTTTCTTTCATTGTTTTTGTATTTTTTATTTTTCTAACTTTGAATGAAATGGTTAGACTATGATATTTACAATGAAAAATAAAATTCTTTGAAACTCAAGATTCTTGGCAGAAGTAATGCTTGAGCATCCTGCCATTTATAGGACCTCCATACAGATATTCTGCATTCAATTCTTTCAAGAAAAATGCATTGTGACCCCTCTCCGCATGAATAATATAGGACCCTTTCCACAAGTTTTCAAACTTGCCATGTTTTCCATTCTCTTCTCTTCTTGCATCCCACTTAAGAACAACATTTCCAATTTGGAAATTGTTTGCCTTAGTCCTCTTATCAAATAGCTTCTTCATATTTTATTGGACTAACTGTGTTCTTTCATCAACTTCTTCTCTGGTTTGTTACAAATGGATGGTTTGATTGATTCTCCTCTGCATATCATTCTCTTCAATCTGCACTTCTTGAAGGAGTTTCATGACTGGAAATCCTAATGAGGTGGGAAAAATTGTGTCCATACCATAGAATAGCTGATAGGGGGACATGTTTATTGATTTTTTTGTAGTTAACCTATCAGCCCATAAGGTATGAGCCAGTTTACTGTGCCATGATTTCTGATTTTGTTCCAACAGTTTTTTAATGATATTGATGAGGCTCTTGTTGGAAGATTCAACTAATCCATTTCCTTGGGGATAGTAACCAGTGGAATGGCCAAAGGTTATGTGCTATTTGTAACAGAAATCAACCATATTTTTAGACTTAAAAGCAACAGCATTGTCTGTTATGATTTTTCTGGGACAACCAAATATGGATAGGATATTTGTTTCAAGGAACTTGATAATGACAGAGTCATTAGAATTTCTGGAGGGTACAACTTCTATCCACTTGGTAAAGAATTCAGTGGCTGTGAGGATCCACTTATGTTGAGCTGAGGAGGATGGGTGAATTTCCCCAATGAAGTCTAAACCCCATTGTTGAAAAGGTGCCTCAACTCTGATGGGATGTAAGGGTAAGGGAGGGAGTTTTCTTTTGCCATCAAAGATTTGACACTTATGGCAAGACATGACCAACTTCTGAGTGTCTAGGAAAAGGGTAGGCCAATAGTAACCAGATCTAAGAATTTTGTTTGTTGTGGCCTTCTAGTAGAGCTGTCCTCCACATTCTCCGTCATGCAACTCATGCATGATTTTTCCTGCATCATCTTCAAGTAAACATTTAAGAAAAATTCCAACAGCATTTTTCCAATATAATACCTCGTCTAAGATTAAAAAACGCAAAGCTTTTGTTTCAAAAATATAGCTTTAGTTTTAGACAGAGAAGGAGGGGCATTTAAATATAAAAGCACATAAATAATGTCAGCATACCAAGGAGAATTCAGAAATGTTTCTTCAATAAAAGGAGCAGTAGATTCTTCTATTTCTTCCAACATATCTACCATATTTATGTCTAGTGCTTGGAAGTTAGACTCAACCATAAGTTTTGCTAATCCCTGCCCTTTAACTAGTTTGGTGGGCTTGATTTCTAAGTCATATTCAAGAATAGTTGCAATCCATTTTCCCCTTTTACCATCAGGGTCTTGACTTAGAATGTCCTTGACAACAGTATGTGGAACAAAAGCAATTATGTGAGAGTGTAAAATATAGACCCTAAAGTATTTTAATGCTTTCACTAATGCTAAGGCTTGCTTCTCCATGATGTTATTTTGAGAGGAGAATCTCTTAAGGCCCTACTAAAAAAGGATATTGGTTGTTCTTGCCCTAAATCATTCTTTTGAAGTAAAAATGCAGCTATTGTATGTTCAGATGCAAAAGAAAAGATATAAAAGTCTTTGGTGAAATCTAGACTAATCAGGACTGGTGTTTGAGTAAGAGCTTGTTTGACCAGTTCAAATGATTGTTTAGCTGGTAAAGTCCATTTTACACCGACATATTTCTTAAGCATGTTTGTAATGCTTTTCAATAGCTCAGCAAGATTAGGGATAAACCTCCTTAGAAAATTAATCTTTCCAATGAAAGATTGTAATTCTTTGAGGCTTCTTGGATGGCTGATCTGCAATATGCCATCTATCCTGGTAGGGTCTATTTTGATTCCCTCTTCCAAAATTATATGGCCAAGAAGTTTACCTTCTTAGAGACAAAAGAGTGTTTTCTTGGGATTCATTGACAAGCCAAATTTCCTACACTTCTCAAAAACCTTTCTCAAGTGAATCAAATGTTCTTCATCAGTTTTTGAGAAAAAAGTTATGTCATCAAGGTAAATGATTATGAAATAGCCAATATCTTCAGAAAAGGCTATGTCCATGGCCCTTTGGAAGGTGGCCCCTGCATTCATTAATCCGAAAGGCATTTTGACATACATAAAGGTGCCCCAAGGTGTAGTGAAAGTAGTTTTGATTTGATCACTTGGGAGCACTAACACCTGGTTGTAACCCTAGAACCCATCTAAGAGGGATATCCTTTTCGACCCAACTACCCTTTGAAGTATATGTTCCATCTTGGGTAAGGGGTAGTTGTCTTTTAAAGAGGCTCTGTTTAAATTTCTGAAGTCAATATAGAGCCTGATTTCCCCTGTTTTCTTTCTAACAGAGACTAAGTTTGATACCCACTATGAATATCTAATTGGTACAATGATCCCAGCAGCATGCATCTTTTCAATTTCTGCCTTAACTAAAGGGAGTAAAAGAGGGTTTATTCTTCTTAGATTTTTTTTGAAAGGTTTTTGATTTTCTTTGAGAGGAATTTTGTGCTGAATGATGCTGGTATCATTGGATTTCAGGTCTTTGTATCCCCAAGCAAAAACATCTTTTAACTCTTTGAACAACTGTATATATTTCATTTTTATGTGAGCTGGGAAAGTGCTATACAATTTGATCATCTTAGGTTCTGCTAGACTTCCTATGTTATGCTCTTCTGTATTTGTTTCCACAGGCTCTATTCTCAGTTCTTTGGCTACATCATTAAAATCAAAAAGGTGTTCTAAAGGTGCTAGACCTCTTGGAATTTTATCATTTTTGCATTGTAAAACTTCCAAGTCTTCTTGGTCTATGTTTTCAGTTATCTCTACTTCAAAAGGATTTTCATAGTGATTTATATCAGTAGTATATGTCATTTCAACTTCTGGGATTTGTTCAATATACAAACAATTTTCTTTATGGATGGTTTCTGATATTGGTATACTGAAATCATTTTCTGATTTCAGGAAATCATCTATGTGTTTGTCAGAATCAAACACTTGCCAGTGATCTTTGTTATCAGGCACAGTGGGCCTATGTTTTACCTTCACACTGAGTTGTTCATTTACTTCAGGTATCTGGAAATTGCTGGCATTGAAAGCGAGTTCATTTGCTAGATGATTTAGTGCTCTTGGAATGAAAATAAGTTCATACTTTTCAAAGGTCTTCAATAGATCAAGGGCAGCGTTTCGATATTCCCTAAATCTTGGATTTCTGGCTGAGTATTCTCCTTTGATTTGTCTTATGATAAGTTTAGAATCTCCTAAGATTGATACCTTTTAGGCTTCTAATTGTTTAACAATTGTAATACTAGGAGAAGGGATTCATACTCAGCGATATTGTTAGTGCATGGGAAATCCAATTTGTATGAAAAAAATTGATTCGTTTTGAATCCAAACACCTGCCCCTGCACTTGTTTTGTTACAGGATCCATCAAATTTTATTGTCCAAAGTATATCTGCCTCATTTTCATTTTCTTGTTGTTGTTGATTGTCAATGTTTTGAATTTGATCGAAGGGAAGATTTGATTGTTCTGGTGAACTGATTGGGTGCATGTTTTCCTTATCTGGTTGGGTGATTTCATCTTCGTTACATAAGATAAATGAATCTAAACTTGATTGAATAGAATAGATTGGAGTGTTGTTTGGTTTGTCTAGGTTGCTCACCATGTACTTCATGTGAGATTCCATGTATAGTCTTCCGTTTTGGTTGAAAACAGGGATGGTGGCATAAGACATATCCATTTGAAGGCTGCCCTGAAGTTTGGCTCCCCAAGATCTTGATAAGAGCATGCCATACTTAGGGGGAATGTCAGCTACAACTATATCCATTACTAGACTCTTAGCAGGGATCTGAGCTAGATTAACACATAAAGCTTTGATAAAACCCAAACATTTGACTCTGCTTGAGTCAAAAGAATACAAATCTTTGTATGGTTTAGTAATCTCTAAGCCTAAGCTTTCCATTACCACCTTGGGCATTAGATTGTGTGAAGCTCCTGAATCGTCGATCACGTAGAGATTGACGGTGGGGAGCAGAGGCAAAAAATAACGCGATAGGGTCACTTTATTTGGAAAAAACAGAGAAAATAGGTTAAAAATGGTGTGTGGGGTTCGGGATGATTGTGGGCCGTCGGATGAGATCGGCCCCAGGTGATCAATGGCGGAGGACAGGCACTAAAAACCTTAGAAAATGTGACTGGATATAAAAACTCCAATTAAACCATGTTAAATAAAATTCCCGGGCCCAGTTTTGCTTACTGGACGAGAAACCACGGAGACCCGCCCCAATAGAAATCTGTCGCGTGGATGCTGATGTGGTGCTGGGGCCACGGGCACTGCTGTGGACAAGGGTAAATGGGTGATGGAATGTGGGCCGTCGATCTGCAGATCAGATTGACGGCGGAGATCCTTTAAATGTCGCGCCGTAGCCTGGTTAACTGTTGAGCTTCTTTGGTGAGTGATCGTCGTCCGATGGGTGGCCTTAGATCGGACGGTGGACGTCAATATTGCGCCAGGTCCACGTCCGATCTTGAACGCGCGATGGACGGCAGTTTTATGAACAGTGCCCAAGACACATGTCAGGCGGTGTATGGAATCGCTGCCGATCGGGAAAAAACCGCCCTCCACTTGAAGGCGGTGCGATGGATATCGCCCGGTTTTGGAATGGTGAGAGGTTGGTGGGGACCACCGGGTTGATATGTCACATGTCGTCCGATCTTCAGATCAGATCGACGGTACGAAGCGACTTGAACTTTGGACTGACGAAAAAATTATAATATAATAAAATGCTGACAGATTTAATATATGACCAAAGGTTTAGACTTTGGGCGGACATAATTAATATTCAAAATGGTTTGGTGCTCGATTGTGGGGCCTTTGGGCGCATGGAGGAACATATGACCGGGGGTTAAAAAGGAGGGGCTAATCGCACTTGGGCAACGCGATAAGCGCTTGGAGGGTAGGCGCTCAGTTTTGGCGCCTGGGCGTATGGAGGGGAGGGTTAAGGACTTAAGCCCAAGGGGGCTTAAGTCTATAGTATATAAAAATATGATTTTGATAGATTTTCAATGGTCTTCAAAGGATTTTGGGGTTTTCGGTAAGGCTAAGAAAGAGTCTTAAACCTTATCAAGGGGGTTTTAATGAAGGGAAAGGGGAAAAGCATGAAAATGAGAGTTTTTCATGGGAAAAGAAAGCAAAGATGAGGTCAGTTTTGGAAGAAGGGAGAAAGAGTAAAATGGTGCTTGCAGCAGTTTTTCTTCATGTAATGACATCAAAATTTCTGAGTTGAAAAGGGGAAAAGCAATGACGATTATCCAAAGGATAGGATATTATAAAAAGAATTTAAGCATCAACAATTTTAGCAATGAAATTGTTTCTTGAAGGCTATCCAACATCATTTAGCCACCACCTGATATGAAAGAATTTATGGGTGGCTAACAGTGGCTCCACTTGGGGATGGTGCCTTTTTGAAGGCATCATGAATTTCAGACTTGCATTCTCTAGGAGGTTGATTGGTTTCCTCATCCATTAGGTTTCCTTCCTTTCTGTGGATGATCTTCTTTTTCTTTGAAACATATTAGCATTCATGGATTAACAATGAAAATTCATCAATACAACCTGTCTACCTACCCAATCCTATTGATCTAACATTTTTTCTTCTTTAGAGTCAACTTGGATTCAAAAACTCTTTTACAACATTTTATTCTTTTGAAAGCAGGAAATCTAAACTATTTCTACTCCTTATTTCTCCATGGACTCAGATTAAACGGTTGAGCCCATATGATTCTCTACCTAATCTATTATCTGTTGGGATTAAACTTTCCAACAGATTTTATTCTCTAAATTATACAACAGAAAATTTAAAAAGCATTCAAGTCAAGATTGAACAATCTAACTTGATGCTGGTCTATGGCATAAAAACAAGCTACGCATAGACATTTATTTTGCAGAAAATTTAAAACAAAAATGGAAGGTTTGAGATCTGATATTTCAAAGAATTTCCTCCCTCTTCTTACAGCTCTGTTTTAACTTTTGTTTGAGCTGTCTTTCCTTTGCTAACTGGGTCAGATTTTGAGTTGATTAGAACCAGATTTTTTACATCCTTTGACTCAATATTTGAAATAGAATTGAGTCATTCTCTTTGGAAACTTAGGTTCAGGTCCTGAGCATGTTTGAACCTTTAATTTCTATCCTAAACTATCTACTGATAAGCTTAGATTAAACATTTTGGAAAATCGAATTCACTATCCTATCAGCAGAAAATTTAAAGCTAATTAGTCAAGATTAGGTTGTATGACTAATTAGAAGTGTGTTTTTTCAGGAGTGGCATTTAAGCTTGCACACTTTCAGATTTGTTTCTCTTTTGTGGTATGGGGTTATACCTTTCTTTTTTTACAATCTGCCCTCTTTTATTTCTTTCATTTTTTTTGTATTTTTTATTTTTCTAACTTTGAATGCAATGGTTAGACTATGATATTTACAATGAAAAATAAAATGCTTTGAAACTCAAGATTCTTGGCAGAAGTAATGCTTGAGCATCTTGCCGTTTATAGGACCTCCATACAGATCTTATCCATTCAATTCTTTCAAGAAAAATGCATTGTGACCCCTCTCCGCATGAATAATATAGGGCCCTTTCCACAAGTTTTCAAACTTGCCATGTTTTCCCTTCTCTTCTCTTATTGCATCCCACTTAAGAACAAAATTTCCAATTTGGAAATTGTTTGCCTTAGTCCTCTTATCAAATAGCTTCTTCATATTTTCTTGGACTAACTGTGTTCTGTCATAAACTTCTTCTCTGGTCTGCTGCAAATGGATGGTTTGATTGACTCTCCTCTGCATATCATTCTCTTCAATATGCACTTCTTGAAGGAGTTTCATGACTGGAACTCCTAATGAGGTGGGAAAAACTGCGTCCATACCATAGACTAGCTGATAGGGGGACATGTTTATTGATTTTTTTGTAGTTAACCTATCAACCCATAAGGCATGAACCAGTTTACTGTGCCATGATTTTTTATTTTGTTCCAACAGTTTTTTAATGATATTGATGAGGCTCTTGTTGGAAGATTGACTAATCCATTTCATGAGGATAGTAGCGTGGAATGGCCCAAGGTTATGGTATTTGTATGAGAAATAAACCATCTTTTTAGACTTAAAAGCGCGGCATTGTGTTATGATTACTGCAGGACAACCAAATGTTGATTAGGATGTTTGTTTCAAGAACTTGTGTAGATGTCAACATTTTGGTACAACCTATCCACTTGGTAAAAGAAGTCGGTGGCTGTGAGGATCCATGTATTTGGCGAGGAGGATGGGTGAATTTCCCCAATGAAGTCTAAACCCCATTGTTGAAAAGGTTCCTCAACTCTGATAGGATGTAAGGGTAAGGGAAGGAGTTTTCTTTTGCCATCAAATATTTGACACTTATGGCAAGACATGACAAACTTATGAGTGTCTGGGAAAAGGGTAGGCCAATAGTAACTAGATCTAAGAATTTTGTTCATTGTGGTCTTCCAGTAGAGGTGTCCTCCATATTCTCCGTCATGCAACTCATGCATGATTTTTCCTGCATCATCTTCAAGTAAACATTTAACCAAAATTCCAACAACGTTTTTCCAATATAATACCCCATCCAAGATGAAAAAACTCAAAGCTTTTTGTTTCAAAAATCTAGCTTTAGTTTTAGACAAAGAAGGGGGGGTATTTAAATATAAAAGCACATAAATAATGTCAGCATACCAAGGAGAATTCAGAAATATTTCGTCAATAAAAGGAGCAGTAGATTCTTCTATTTCTTCCAACACATCTACCATATTCATGTCTAGTGCTTGGAGTAGACTCAGCCATAAGTTTGCTAATCCTTGAACTAGTTTGGTGGGCCTAATTTCTAGTCATATTCAAGAATAGTTGCAATCATTTTCCCTTTTTTACCATCAGGGTCTTGACTTAGAATGTCCTTGACAACAGTATGTGGAACAAAATCAATTATGTGAGAGTGTAAAATATAGACCCTAAAGTCTTTTAATGCTTCTCCATGATGTTATATTTGAGAGGAGCATCTCTTAAGGCCCTACTGAAGAAAGATATTGGTTGTTCTCGCCCCAAGTCATTCTTTTGAAGTAAAACTACAACTATTGTATGTTCATATGCAAAAGAAAAGATATAAAAGTCTTTGGTGAAATTTGAGTAAGATCTTGTTTGACCAGTTCGAATGATTTTTTATCTGGTAAAGTCTGTTTTACACCGACATCTTTCTTAAGCATGTTTGTGATGTTTTTTAATAGCTCAGCAAGATTAGGGATAAACCTCCTCAGAAAATTGATCTTTCCGATGAAAGATTGCAACTCTTTGAGGCTTCTTGGATGACTGATTTGTAATATGCCATCTTTCCTTGTAGGGTCTATTTTGATTCCCTCTTCCGAAATTATATGGCCAATAAGTTTACCTTCTTGGAGACCAAAGAGTGTTTTCTTGGGATTCAATGATAAGCCAAATTTTCTACACTTCTCAAAAAATTTTCTTAGGTGAATCAAATGTTCCTCATCAATTTTTGAAAAAACGGTTATGTCATCAATGTAAATGATTATGAAAAAGCCAATATCCTCAGAGAAGGCTATTTCCATGGCCCTTTGGAAGGTGGCCCCTACATTCTTTAATCCGAAAGGCATTTTGACATATATAAAGGTGCCCCAAGGTGTGGTAAAAGCAGTTTTGATTTGATCACTTGGGAGCACTAACACCTGGTTGTAACCTGAGAACCCATCTAAGAGGGATATTATTCTTGACCCAACTACCCTTTGAATTATATTGTCCATCTTGGGTAAGGGGTAGTTGTCTTTTAAAGAGGCTTTGTTTAAATTTCTGAAGTCAATACAGAGCCTGATTTTCCCTGTTTTCTTTCTAACAGAGACTAAGTTTGATACCCACTCTGAATATCTAATTGGTACAATGATCCTAGCAGCATGCATCTTTTCAATTTCTGCCTTAACTAAAGGGAGTAAAAGAGGGTTTATTCTCCTTAGATTTTGTTTGAAAGGCTTTTGATTTTATTTGAGAGGGATTTTGTGCTGAATGATGCTGGTATCATAGGATTTCAGGTCTTTGTATCCCCAAGCAAAAACATCTTTAAACTCTTTGAACAACTCTATATATTGCAATTTTATGTGAGCTGGGAGAGTGCTAGATAGTTTGATCATCTTGGGTTCTGCTAGACTGCCTATGTTATGCCCTTCTACATTTGTTTCCACAGGCTCCATTTTCGGTTCTTTGGCTACATCGTTAAAATCAAAAAGGTGTTCTAAAGGTGCTAGACCTCTTGGAATTTTATCATTTTTTCATTGTAAAACTTCTAAGTCTTCTTTGTATGTGTTGTCAATTGTCTCTGCTTCAAAAGGATTCTCATAATGATTTATATCAGTAGTATATGTCATTTCAACTTCTAGTATTTGTTCAATATACGAATAATTTTCTTTATGGCTGGTTTCTAATATTTGTATGCTGAAATCATTTTCTGATTTCAAGAAATCATCTATGTGTTTTTTAGAATCAAACGCATTGATCTTCGTTATTAGAGCTGCTGAACTTTGTGTTTTACCTTCTGAGTTGTTCATTTATCTTAGGCATCTGGCAATTGTTGGCATTGAAAGCGAGTTCATTTGCTAGATGATTTAGTGCTCTTGGAATGAAAATAAGTTCATACTTTTCAAAGGTCTTTAATAGGTCAAGGGAAACGTTTCGATATTCCCTAAGTCTTGGATTTCTAGCTGAGTATTCTCCTTTGATTTATTTTATGATAAGTTCAGAATCCCCTAGGATGGATATCCTTTGGGCTTCTAATTGTTTAAGCAATTGTAAGCCTAGGAGAAGGGCTTCATACTCAGCGATATTGTTAGTGCATGGGAAATTCAATTTGTATGAAAAAATTTGATTTGTATTTTGAATCCACGCACCTGCTCCTGCACTTGTTTTATTACAAGATCCATCAAATTTTATTGTCCAAAGTACATCTGCCTCATTTTCATTTTCTTGTTGTTGTTGATTGTGAATGTTTTGAATTTGATCGAAGGGAAGATTTGATTGTTCTGGTGAACTGATTGGGTGCATGTTTTTCTTATCTGGTTGGGTGATTTCATCTTCGTTACATAAGATAAAGGAATCTAAACTTGATTGAAAAGAATAGATTGGAGTGTTGTTTGGTTTGTCTAGGTTTCTCACCATGTACTTCATGTGAGATTCCCTGTATAGTCTTCTGTTTTGGTTGAAAACAGGGATGGTGGCATAAGACATGTCCATTTGAAGGCTTCCCTGAAGTTTGTCTCCCCAAGATCTTGATAAGAGCATGCCATATGTAGTGGGGATGTCAACTACCACTATATCCATTACTAGACTCTTAGCAGGGATCTGAGCTAGATTAACACATAAATATTTGATTAAACCCAAACATTTGACTCTGCTTGAGTCAAAAGAATACAAATCTTTGTATGTCTTAGTAATCTCTAAGCCTAAGCTTTCCATTACCACCTTGGGCATTAGATTGTGTGAAGCTCCTGAATCTAACATGACATTGTGTAAAATTTTCTCATGTATGTTCAAGCTAACATAGAGGGAGGGACAGCCCCTTCTTGGTATTTTCCTTCAACTTCTGGACCAAACAACAACTCAGGTTTATCATCTGTCAAGTTCAAGGTGTCAATATCACTTCCTAAGTTTAAAGCTTTCAAAACTTGGTTTTTGTACACTTCTTGGGTTACTATTTCAGCTAGGGGAATGGTAATTTTTATCTTAGCAATCTCTCCCTCAAGGCTGAAAGGAACAATTAAATTATTCATATTTACATCCATTTTTTCAATTGAATTCTTTTCAGCAATTTGATTTGCTAAACCTTGTTTGGACTAGTAATTGGGACAGTTTTATTAGGACCACTAGCTGAAGTTCTAGGGGTACTCTGTTCAACATTTCGCTGGACACCTTTGTCTTTGTTTATGTCTGGTTTCTTGGTCAAAATGTTGGTTTTTTCTGCTGTCTTTTTGGGCTGAGTTTCTGTGTTTTTCTTGACAGCAGAATTAGTGTTTTTGTCCTTTGAACTATCTATGTTCCCCTTGCTCCTAAGATCATACTGTTTGTGCACCTCCATTATTGCATTTTCAAACCTCAATCTATAGTCATCAGAATATTCATAGGTGTTTTTATTTTGATCATAAGAGAAGAAACCTTGTTCATCCTTAGTGAGGAAAACATCATCTCCACTGTTTGATCCAATCAAGTTTACATGAGATTCTCCCAACCTTTCCAACTCCCTATCTTCCTCATATTGATCTACATAGTTTTGTTGGTCGCTTTCCTTTTGCTTATCTTGATTGTTTTATCTCCTATAATTCTGATTCCTATTTCTGTTTTGATTGTTTTGAGGTTCTCTTGGTGGCATTATATCATTTAAGTTGATCTTTTCAAGCATCCTCTCCATCACCTTCACTAGGTTGTCAATTTTTGTGTCAGAAGTTGAGGTTGAGGGTAGTAGATCATCTTTATAGGTTACCCTCTTTTCTGATCTCAACCTATTTTTTTTCTCAATTATGTTTGCTTCTACGCTCATAGCTCCTTTCTGCATATATTCTAAGGTTAAGTAATCTCTTCCCCTTAACTCATAAGTCATTTCAGCATCAATGCCTTCGGGATACCTTACCAAAGCCATGCCTTGAGGACGTTTCATGTGAGGTGGGAGAGCATTATAAATGATATTGAACATAGTGGAGTAGTCATGAATGCTCTCTCCTTGATTTCTCTTGAGACTGCTATATTCTACTAGTATTTGGAGGGGGTTCCTTTTGAGCTCCCATTTTTTGATGAACGTTTGATGCAAGGCAGGGAGATCATTTATGCTGTTAGGAGGTAAGTTTTTAAACCATTTATTTGTAGAAATTTGCTGAATAATGAATATTTATCCACCGAGATTATCCTGATCACATACTAATTCGAATTCATATGCAACACATAATCTCTTCTACAATCAATCATCAATTTGCGGAAATAGAAACAGTCGCATGCGCACATAAACACAATATGTAATGGGGAAAGATTATAGTTGAAAACCCCTCAGCTATTTTGTATATTATATGGAGAGAACATGTAACAGTACATAGCACAATACTCCTCACAAGTACTCAGTACTATCTCATGAAGTTACACACAAACTAGCTCGGTTTTGAACAAGTCACAGGTTCAAAACTCATCCACTAATTGCCTGCCTCTATTGCGCAATCAAGGCTGGTCTAATGAGAGATCCAAGGTTCGAATCTCCTTGGCTTGATAGCGCAATCCTCATGGGCAATTTCCTCCAAGTGTGGTGCAAATCTCATGCACAACTGATGTCGCCATTGATAGCTAACTCCACCCTTTCATCTACCTCTTTCACTGGTCTCCACTGAATTGATCATGCAGTGTAGTGAACTGATGTTTTCTTGAGTTGAATAATGAGTTACTAATTAATTAATTAAATAATATTTAATTCACTCACTCATAACTAATTGATTAGCTAGTTAAACTAATCTCAGCAGTTCAACTAAGTCAACCAGACACAACTCCACTAGTTTGTCTCATGCTCACCAAACCTTACGCCACTAAAGTCCTAAATGAAGTCAACCATGCATGATGCCATAAAACCCTAGGAATAGCGTAATTCCTCTGTCAGATGCATGAGCCACTTCCAAGGCTCGATCTGAAGTGCTCCAAGAGAGTAAACTGAAGTTTATAGTCCAAATATTATTAAGGGTAAATAATATTTGACTTCCCTATTTTAAGGAGAGGTAGTCTAAAAATAGACTTCGACCTATAGGTCCAAAAAATAGAGTCCCATCTATTTTTACCAACATGACAATGCTCCAGAATCTCTTGCAATCCGGACCATGCTCCATATGTCTAAAAATGAACATAGTCTAAAAATAGAATTTTGCGCCCCGGGAGTTGCTGCGGGCCCACTTAGTGAAGGCGAATTCATTTCACTAAGCTCCATCATCTTGCTGCATTTTCAACATTATTTACATCTCCTCCTAAAATTTGGGCGAAGATTCTCATCTTCACAGTTTCTTCTTCTATCTCCATGTAATCTAATGCATCCTCCATCCTATCTACATGTTGTTGAGCTGTTGTAGATTCTTTTCCAGTGAAGTGAGGGATTTTGGATTGGTAATCATTTGGTAAGGGAAGTAGAGGTTGTGGTAACACTAATGGGGCATACCATGTTGCCATGGCTGGAAATAAGGGTGGATTTACAAGAGGTGGGTTTACAAAAAATGGCTGTGATGGAGTGTTTTGAATAGTGGTAGTATGAATTGGAGTGGAAGAAACACTTGGGCCAGCAAACTAATTTTGGGCAGATTTGTTATGGAAATGGCTAAAGTGATAAAGAAGCTGGGAATCAAGAGGAGTGGAAGGTGAGGCTTATCTACTAAAGCTCTGTTGCAAATCTGCAAATTTAAGGTCAGTCTTGTTTAAATCACCTTGAGATCTAGTTCTAAAGATGTTCTGTGTATGATGTAAATCAAAGTGTGAATTCTCTAAGACAAAAATGTTTTTGGGAACAGAATTTTTTCTTAAGAGGTTCCTATTAGTAGCTGATTCTCCAGAGTTAGAAGTCTGCCACAGAATTCTCTCAATATTTTCAATGATTAAAGGAGGATTTGGGTCTGGATGGGATCTAGTGCTGATCCTATGTGAAGCCAGACTGTTTTTTCCAAAATGAGAGAGGTTGAGACTTTAGGGACTATTTTTGGGAGCTTTACCTCTCAGGATGTTTTATCTAGTATGGGACTAGGTTTCTAAACTTCTACAAGGCTGGTTAACACAGTCCTAAAGAGATCTGGGAACCTAGATGAGTAAAAGGCCTACTGGGGCTAGTGGAGTCGCCAGGTGGAAACTTTTTAGCTTTTATGAAGGTAAGATATTGGATGGTTCCACCACCATGCTTATTTGTGAAGCCAAACTGAAATATTTTGGGTTTTTTTGAATTATTTCGGTCTTACAGGTTAAGAGAGTGTCCTAAAAGTGATTTGACACTTAGCTAAGGTGTTTAATCATACCGAGTTCACTCTTATGGCTTGGTAACTGATTCCTTCAAGGTTTGATAAGGTTTAATGAGAATCCTAAGGGTTACTTAGTTTGTCACTGATTCAATTAAGTCCTATCATTATTACCATTTTTTAGGTAGTGCTTGAAGAGGGTTACTTATGTTATACTGGGCCTAAAAAGTTTTAAGAAGGGTTTTCAAACCACTATATTCTCAGTAGGGTCCCACCATGATTGCCATTATGTTGGTGTCTCGTGTTTTGATAGTTTGGCAAATCAAAATACAAGGCAACATCAAAACCAATATTTAGAGTTACAGGATCTAGTCCTCCTGTTCTCAGAGAGGGATCTCTCAAATGTTTGTTTGCAAGGGTTTATCTTGTGTGATTTTAGTATTGGTTTTAGACTAGTTATTAAGTGCAGGTGTTTGTTTATTTGTTTGTTTCGTTGAATTGATACAGCAGAACATGAAAGGTCTAGGAAAGATACATAGAATGAAGAAACATCTAGTTCATTGGGAAATGGAGTCAAAAAGAGGTCATAACATACTTATCAATGGATATGGGATATCAAAGGGAAAATCTAACTTGGCCACAGGATCCTTTGGTTTTTGGAATGAGATGGACATCAATGATTTGAAAAGAGAAGTTTAATCCTCAACAAAGAGAATTTGAAAGCACAATTTGAACAATAAAGAGCTATTTGATAGACAGGGCTAACCATGAATTCTACAAATCACACCTTTAAGCAAACAATGATTTCAAAACAACTTTTAAAATGAAATATAAGATTCGGGGAACACCCTATTTCCTCAAAGATTTTATCTCAAATGACTTAGAAAACATAAAATATTCACTGATAACTGCAGTCATAGAAGAGGGAACAACTAACACGTCTATGATTACAACTATAAAGACCTTTGAAACAACTGTTTAAGTGAGGACAAAGGGCAAGATCAGAACATACCTCCTTGACTCACTGTAAAAAGAAAACTTCAAAGGGAGACTTCAATAACAGTTTTAAAGTGGCAGCAGACAAGCAGGGAGAACCATAAATCATGCTGAAACCAACTATTCGAACTATTAAGGAAATAAACATCAAAGACTAAAGAGAGAGATCAAAGACTGTAAAATACTTCAGCAGAAGAAAACATATAACAGTGAAGGGTGAACGGGTCTAAGGTTCTTCCAAGAGTCATTTCTTAGCCTAAAACTTTCAACCTATTGTAGTAAGAAATTATGGAACATAATGAAAACAGGGGAAAACATCAAACAATTCAAAATACTTCACCAATAGCCAAGCTCATGGATCCAACGATAGATACTTCACAGTAATAAGCATGAAACAACATCATCATGGCTTCAAGACTTCAAATTTTTCTTCAACTTCAACAGACTATATATTATTTCAGAGAGTTCCAATATTACAACTAGTGATCAATTAGCGACCAACCAACCCCTCACTCATTTTCTCTAGTAATATTTATAGAATAATGAGGAGGTGAAATGGGATAGAATATCTTCTAAGTTGAATTAATACAATGCACTGTCTCTCGACCTTTGAGGGGCTCAATAGAGAAGATTTTTGACATTTCCCCTATATTAATTGGTTTAAATTAACTATTAGGCTTGCTGGAAAGAATTTGTTGACTTCAAGGATTCTTGTTATCTTGAAAATGACTTCTGCTAACAGTTTACAATAAGTTCCTTTAGTTGGAATAACTATTTAGCTGTATTGATGCAAATAATCTTCTGTTCTGGTAATAACTTCGGCCTCCTTTTGATTGCTTTGAGGCTACAGGTGGCTCTGAGGTAGCTGGGGGATTCAATTAGCCCCTGATGTGGTAGCTTATGCTTTCTGTTTGATAAAACACTCACGTTTTTCTTTAAAATTTATTTCAGTTGGAAGGATTAGGCTTTTGATAATCCATCTTAGCCATAATGCCCGCAAATATGTCTTCAAACTTCTTTCCTGGTACATTTTTTCCTTCGACACTAATATTCTCTGACTGTGCTTGAGTCATGTGTTTTTTGATGGTGTGCAGTGTTGCACAGGGATGATATGGCATCAATGCCTCATGGATCTTTGATGAAACGTGAATTTGAAACCCTGTGAAGGATCCTCTTTGATGGATCAGAGGCGGGAGGATCGTCACCCTCTGCTTCTGAATTTTCTTCAGAAATGGCGAGAAAACCATTTAACCCTGCAAAATACAAAAAAATATTATAAAATCCTGCATGCATGGGCTAACTACTTTAGAAGGCATGTGGAGGAAGCATGGCCGTTGGATGGCATCATCCAATGGTCGAGATTGATCGAGAGAGGTAAAAGAGAAGGTGGAAGAATAGTTTAAATCATAGTCGTCGATCATGTAGAGATCAATGGTCGGGAGCAGAGGCGAAAAATAACACGACACGGTCACTTTATTTGGAAAAATAGAGAAAATAGGTTAAAAATGGTGTGTGGGGTTCAGGATGATCGTGGGCCGTCGGATGAGATCATCCCCAGGCAATCAATGGTGGAGGAAAGGCATTAAAAACTTTAGAAAAATGTGACCAGATATCAAAACTTCCAATTAAACCATGTTAAATAAAATTCCTGGGCCCGGTTTTGCTGACTGGACAAGAAACCATAGAGACCCGCCCCAATAAAAAAATTGTCGCGTGGATGCTGATGTGGTGCTGGGGCCACCGGAACTGCTGTGGACGAGGGGAAACAGGTGATGGAATGTGGGTCGTCGATTTGCAGATCAGATCGACGACGGAGATCCTTTAAATGTCGCGTCGGGTCCACGTTAACTGTTGAGCTTCTTTGGTGAGCGATCGTCGTCCGATGAGCAGCCTCAGATCGGATGGTGGACGTCAATATCGCGTCGGGTCCAGGTCCGATCTTTAACGTGCGATGGACGGCGGTTTTATGAACAATGCCCAAGACACATGTCGGCAAGCGTATGGAATCGCTGTGAAATGGAAAAAACCACCCCGCACTCAAAAGCGGTGTGATGAAATCCGCTTGGTTTTTGCAATCGGCGAGTGGCTGGCGGGGACCACCCGGGAGATGGACTGAAATTTCGCGCCATTGGAAACTTTAAAAAATGATAAAAAAACCCCATAGTTTTCAAATTAACATAAAGTTTCAATATTTTCCGGGGGCGGGATATAAACACAAAATGGTTAGGCGCCCGTCTGCGGGGCCACGGGTTACATGGAAAGCCATATGACCGGGGTTTATGGATGAAGGGCTAATCGGCATGGGGCGATATGATAAGCGCTTAGAGGATCAACGCTTGGTTCTGGCACCAAGACGTATGGAAGGGCGGGTTAAAGACTTAGCCCAAGGGGGCTTAAGTCACAAACAATGTATTTTTATGGATTTTTAATGGTTTTCATGGGGTTTTGGGGTTTTCAGTAAGGCTAAGAAAGAGTCTTAAACCTTATCAAGGGGGTTTTAATGAAGGGAAATGGGAAAAACATGGAAATGAGGATTTTTCATGGGAAAAGAAAGGAAATAGGAGGTCAGTTTTGGAAGAAGGGAGAAAGAGGAAAATGGTGCTTGCAGCAGTTTTTCTTCATGTAATGTC
Organism: Pinus albicaulis; assembly: GCA_034641835.2. Taxonomy (NCBI): domain Eukaryota; kingdom Viridiplantae; phylum Streptophyta; class Pinopsida; order Pinales; family Pinaceae; genus Pinus; species Pinus albicaulis. The sequence continues at coordinate 619,786,447 of CM076583.1, forward strand.
AGCAGAATTTCTAAGTTGAAAAGGGGAAAAGCAGTGAAGATTATCCAAAGGATAGGATATTATCAAAAGAATTTAAGCATTAGCAATTTTAGCAATGAAATTGTTTCTTGAAGGCTATCCAACATCATTTAGCCACCACCTGATATGACAGAATTTATGGGTGGCTAACACCTAGCATGGAAGTTAATTTCGTCATCATATGGCTATGAAATTGTGACCTATGATCTGTGACGATTGAGAGGGGTACACCAAAATTGAATATGACCTGATTGAACTGGAACTGAGTGAATTTCTCCATTGGCCTTAGAATTGGGAATGGCTTCTACCCATTTTGTGAAGTAGTCGACCGCAACTACAATGTAGTTGTGCCCATCCACAGAAGTGGGTTGCATGTAACGAAGTCTATTACCCATTTAGCGAAAGGACCAAAAAAGATCACCAAATGAAGAGGGGCCAGATGGACGTGTATTTTCTTCATGAAAATTTGACACGGATGGCACTTATGGACTGCTGCGATGCAGTCTTTAAAAAAAGTGGGCTAGTAGTATCCTGCATGCAATATTTTCTGGGAAGTAGCTATGCCAGAAATATGAACGTCACATGCCCCCGCATGACAAATATTTAAAACATGTTCCACCTTGTTAAGAGAGAGAAAACGCTGAAGAATAGTATCGACACCACGACAATATAGAGTATCGTTTAGCACGAGGTAGTGTTTCGCTTGGTGATTAATATGATGACGGTCGTCTGAAATGAGAGTTAGGCGGAATCGTTGAGTTTAGAGTTAGACAAAATTTATCCATACCAAGGATCAGAAGAATTGACTAGGTAAACAGATTCATGAGGAAATGGATCATGAGCTAGTTCTTCCGGGTCAATTCTGGAAAGGTCTGACAATAATTCGATGAAGACTAGAGATTTCTTTGCTATGGAAACAATGAAAACAAAATCCAACTATTGGAGTATTACAGTCCATTTGGAATATTTTCCTCCAATAAATTTTTGAGACAAGATGTGTCGCATGGGATTCTTCAAAGAAATTACGGTAGTCTGGCGCATCAATATATAGTGTCGGAGGCGGGTGATAGTGAAGACCACCGCGAGAGATAGTTTCTCCACATGTGAATATCATAGTTTGGGTCCAATGAGACCTTTTGAAAAATAATATATCACATGATCACTATCATCATTGTGAACTTGAACCAAGACCATTCATAACGAGGATGGTGAGGCTGCCAGGTAGAGGAGAAAGTCGTGCGAGTAGTTAGGGGCACTAAGAAGTGGGACGAAAATGAGTGCTTGCTTCAAGGCGTCAAACAAAAATTGAGCCTTGTCATCCCACAAATACGGTATCCCTTTCTTAAGAAAGTGCATAAAGCCTTTCGTCATCTTGGCATAGTTTACTATGAAACGACGTAAGAAGTTTGCTTTCCCTTGCAAATTTTGGAGTTGTATGATGGATTGTGGCACAGGTAATTCAATGATCACCTTAACCTTATTGGGATCAACCCTGATCCCGTGATTGGAAATGATGAAGCCAAAAATACCTCCAAAATCGATGAAAAATACAAACTTATGCGGATTCAGACGTATGTTGTAGAACCTACACCGAGTGAATATTTGTTTAAGATGCGTAAGTTGATGGGTTTGCTTCTTGGAGTGAGCTGGAGGTCATCCAAGTAAGCTTGTACAATATGTCGGATATCATGAAATGCATATTCCATAGCCCTTTGAAAATTTTCTCCTGCATTCTTCAGACTGACTGGGAGTTTACCATACACAAATGTGCCCCAAGGAAAAATGAAGGCGGTTTTATGCTGGTCATATTTTTTAATCACTATCTGGTTGTATCCTGAGAATCCATCCATAAAAGAGAAATATTCACATCCAACACAGTCGTCGAGAATCTGATCTATAAACGGCATAGGATAATTGTCTTTTGGACAAGCGACATTCAGATCAGGATAATCATCACAGACTCGGATCATGCCTTATTTTTTATCTATGGGAACCGAATTGGAAACCCATTCCGTTAGAGGAACAGGATAGATGAAACCAACGTGTAAGAGTTTTTTGACTTCAGTCTTGATGGCAGCTACTTTGCGAGGGTGGACTGGTCGGAGCCTTTGCCAGATAGGCTTGGCATTGTCATAAATCTTGATTTCATGCTCAACAATAGATAGATCTGTGCTGGGAATTTCGTCACAAGACCAAGAAAAAACATCGCAGAATCCTTAAAAACGGATGTGAAGCGTGCAATTTCCTCAGGATTTCAATAGGCTACAATCTGAATATTTTCCACGATACCCATTTTGACCAAGATATCTATGAGCATAGTCTTGGAAATATTTCCCATGTTCCCTTCCATATCGATATTGTTAACAATCGTGTAAGTGAAGGGAATGATCTTAGTTGGGTCAAAAGATGGCATTTGAGTAGTGATTGCGTCCGAATTGAAACATCGAAGCGCGATGATGGAACTATCCCCAAGGTTGTTCTTCTAGAGACATGATCTCTCCAATAACTTCGTCTGTAGGAAGGACTTCATTGAGGAGATCTTTAGAAGGAAATTTTTTGGGTGAGAGGGTGGTACCATTGGTCGAAACCAAAGTAGTGGAGGGTTAAGATGCTATTTGGATGGCTTGATAAGCTTACTCAGCTGGTGATAGTGGCATCTGATCTCTGTAGGAATAAATTTCTGAAGGCACCAATGGGATCCATGGATTGATAGAGCCATCTGCAATGGTGGATATCACTGCAATCGTGTGTGGAACCTCAGGCGGTGGGAGAAGAAAGAAACCCATTGGGGAATAATTTTTAAGAAGACCGGTACCGATGCTAACGTACGAGTCAGGAACACCTCCTATTATGGGTACAGTGCTACTTGGTAACGTGCAATAATTGGGGTTGCAAAAGGGTAACTGATCCACAGTAACTGTTTTCCCATCCAATGGAAAGAGGATGAGATGGAAAACCGAAGAGACAATGGAAATCATTACGTAAGACCAACTGCGACCCAACAATAGATTATAGTCAAGATGATGATCTACGAATTTTATGTCCAACATTATTGTTTTCCCACTAAGTGAAATGGGAAAGCTAACAAGGTAGCCTTTTGGGAGGAAAGTGTGGTCATTGAAAGCTTTAAGGGAATTTGACGATGGAGACAAAGTAGGAGAACACAAGGTGAGACATCATGCAGTTGACATAACACAGGTCAAAGCACTTTCATCTAGACAGTGTGATGGATTGGTCTGCCTTTCGACACCACTTGTACTTGGAAAACAAGTTGGTGTGAGAGGTAAGGTTTGGATTTCTACATGTCGAAGAAGACTAGCATAGAATCCTGGGGGTAAATTCCACCAATGGCCAAAAGCAGAGCTTTCCTTTGCATTGGGAAGGTTTGCAATACTTCGAGTGCAGACATGGGTGAAAGTGCCTGCACCCAATCATCTACAATATTGTAGTTTTCGGCAGCACATGCAGAGGTGTTATGAGTCATGTGTTGAAGTGTCCCTTTGGGGAGATGAATCGCGGGGTTAGCAGCAGGCCTTTCGATATGCAAATCATTGGCCGACAGTGGATTCGAACTTGTACCAGGTTCCTGAGCCTCAATGACTGGATTTCCATAGAGTTTAGCTCGAGTTTGAAGTTCAGGGCTTTCTACGTCATAAATGGTGGATGATCCTTCGCCGGAAGGATGAGTACCACCGTCACCCCTTTGCAAGGGTTGTGGTGGGTTTGCAGCCATGTGTTGTTGTGGATGTTGTGGATTAAAGAAGGGATTATGAAGGACGTCAGGTGTCCTCCTAGAGTCCTTGTTTGTGATCAAATTTGTTCATTCCTGTAGTCGAGGACACTTGTATGTCAAGTGGTCCTCCACACATATTCTTCAAGGAAATATCATGGGTTTCTACTTTCGTTTGTCATTCTTAGCAGTGTTTTTCTGATAGGAATTACTCTGAGTACCAGACTGCTCTTTAGAAGGAGAGGTATTTCTCTTGTTCTTCTTGTTCTTGCCGCTAGGTTTTTGTGTAGACTGCACAAAGTTTACCTTCATGATAGGAAGAGTAGTTGATTGGTTAGGGACAGTGGCAGCCGAAGATGGCCGGGAGGTTTTCCCACTAAGTTGTTTTATTTCTACTCCAAAGGTTGCACCAACGATGCCATCGGCATGCACTTTGGGTAATTGAGTAGCGGGAGGATTCAGATTGCTAGGGGCATGGGGGAGTAAGTCATACATCATGCCATATTGTGAATAGATAATATCTAAATGTTGAGCAAGGCAGATGGATTGGTCTTCTGTGACCGCACCAGACAAGCAAACATCCTTAGCTAGGGGTGGTAAGAGTGACTTACAAAACCATTTGGATAAGAGATGATCCAGTATTGAAGCTTTTACGAGCCTCCACCTACGTCTCCATTCATGAATGTGATCAGAGATGTGGGTGGCGGTGTCTTTTCGCAGCAAGGTTAAAAGTTCCGTGCCGGTTTCGTATCGAATATGTAGTTGGAAGTTCTTAAGAAATTCCATACCTAAGGTGCCAAAAGTATTGATGACCCCATGCAGTAACTCAATGTACCATTTGGCAGCATTTCCTGTGAGAGTGCGGGGAAAAATCCTAAGTCGGATACTATCATCCACCATGGAGTTAGAAATAGATCATAGATGAAAGGTGGTGACGTGTGTAGCCGGATCGTCCCCCTGTTTCCCATCGAATTTAGGGATGTCAGATAGAATCTTGTGTGGTACTGGAGGCTAGAGTTGGTTATGGCTGATGGGATCATTGGTCAGTTTGTAGAGGTCGGGGATGTCTAGAGCTTCCAAGAATGGAAATTGCGTGTTTCCCCAGGGATCTAGCCAAGGAAGTGTTGGCTAACCATTAAGATTGTAGGGTCCGCCCATCAATGTGTTACCAATGGTATAAGTAGGACTTTTTTGATAAAATTTCCCTGCGAGTGAGGGTGTAGGGGTGTATGGTTTTTGTTCGTAGGGTATGTTGTAATGGGGGGCGAACTGTTTGTTTCCCCCATTGTAAAAGTTATCCCCTTTCCCAAATTAACTTTGGGGTTGGTTTTCCCATATGGATGCGATAGAGTTAGCCAAAGGCATACTTCTATTTGCATAGTTAAGCATCAGCATAGGCCCTACACCGAAATTTCGACCACTCAAAGGAACAAAGTTAACAATAGGTTGTTCTGTTTGTCCTAATGAATGTAGGGGTACCAAAGTGCCCCCCGACATATATGTATTGGTGACACTTCACCCTAGCATGGTAGCCAACGGGTTTGAACTCAAAAAAGGGTTCCAACCAAAAGGGTTGCTAAAAAGAACCAAAGTAACCTTGCTAGCGAGAGTGGAAACTGTGGGTCCTAATGCAGTCATAATAGGAGCAGATCCCAAAGGTTTCAGAGGTCCACTAACAGTTGTGGTGATCGAATTGTTGGGACCGGGTATAACCTAGATACTAGGGTTGAAAATCATTGGCATAGAACTGAAAATCGACAAAGAGTATGGTGGTGGACCAAAGTTGGTTACCAACAGCATCGACCCGATGGGCACCGGTTGTGAAACAGATATTGGTGCAGTCGAAGACATATCTTGGCCTGGTGCAACCTGAACTAAAAATGGCCCAAACAGGTCAGTGAGAGGAGGATTGTAAGGAGGTACGAATCCTTCTGTAAAAGTATCCTCTAGAAACTCCGTATGATATGGAGTTATATGAAATTAAGGATTTTCATTGTAGACTTCTCTTCCGGAGAAGGCACTGGCTCACCGAGACTCGACTCCTCCACCAGTGTTAATAGAGGGAGACCTTGTTGTCGTTGATAAATACGACAAGGGTCTAAGGAAGCCACAGTGACCTGTTTACTTTGATCAAATTTTAATTATTTGTGATGTATTATAAAGTCTCAGTAATAGTAACCACACACCTAAAAAATAAAAAATAAAAAAAAGGACTTCTAAAATGAATCAGCAAGCAGCCGGAATAGATATGGCCCCATCTGAGTACTATCGTTTGCTGGAGATGAAACCCAGTATCACAATAGCATAGAGAGAGGGTTGGTCAAAAATACGGTTACGGTTACACTAGAGCTCCGCCTGAACCTCAGAAAATAGGTGTAAGCACTCTTGTGAAGATGAGTACCCTCCCAAATACTAAAGATAGAGTAGGTCCGTCTGTTTTAGGTACCAGGGAAGCCCACCACAGTCACCTTGTGTAAGTCACTAAAAATTATGGCAACTAAAGATACCTCAAATCACAGACATTATTAGGGGGGTCACGGTCGTATACAACACGCTATATGGGTAGAGCACCTATATCCCCGATCTAGTTTCAACATCCCTGAAGTGAACCCCAATATATAACATGCCCACTAAATGCACTCGAAGGTGGGCTACCTTCTCATGCACCCTGGTGGTGTCTCGCACTTAACTCCGGTGGTAGTGGAGTAGTCCCGAAAATATGATTGTAGTAGGATTTCACTTTTTAATGACTCTAGTTTCAATTTTTGAGATCTTGGGTGATTTTATCACTTCTCCTACCCCAAGATCCTAGCTTGAACTACTGTTAGTGTGAGCTCAGGAAAATCTATATGATTAATTTTATTATCGCTTGATTCTTAGTGTAATTTATTATTATTCTTGTAGAGGGGGAGCGGACGTATGAAATGTGATGAGACTCTGACTCAAAAACCATGTAGAAACATGGTCTAAATATTCAATTCAATGAAGATTTTATTCTACAGGGAGAGATTTTTCCAAATTCCATGCACCAAACATTCAAATAACACAGTTCAACCTTAAAGATTCAAACATCTATATATCCTCTCTAATATATTTTTAACCAAAATTTCAGAATGAATTCAGCTAAGTTCAGAAAACTAAAAAATAAAAATCTTCTTAAAAAATTAGATGCTACTAACATTAACTTTTTTAAACAAGAACTATAAAATTCTAACTGGTAATCAAGCACAGGGATCCAACAAAAGAAGCTAATTTGGTAGCCAATAACTCCACAGCCAAAGGGAAACACAATAGGGGTGTAAACAATATATTTTGGTTGGGTAATGATGGAAATCAGAGGCTAAAAATCATTAATGATGAGACTGACACACTTTATCTGAGCATAAGCAATGTTATAACACATTGAAAAACTCTTAGAGGGAGCTTTACTCAAGGTAAAGTTGTACAGATGGCTAGGCAGGGTCTATTCTGGACTCTGTGAGCTAGTGAGATGATTACTAAGAATATAAAATGATCAGAAGGATATGTGAACAGAGGGAAGGAGGTAAAATCATAGGAACAATCTGGAAACTTGGGGTTTTCTCCCCTATGGAGTTGCCATTTCTGCTATAGTGTAATATGATTGGGTGGTGGTTATTGGGTATCCCTCTCAGGGATTTTCGGTGCCCAAGGCAAATTGTAAGATTAGTTGTAAAGTTCCAAAGGTACTGCATACATGTTCATACTAATATATAATTGACAAAGCAAGATTTGGAATGACTACCTCTTTTTGGACGACAGATCCTATGGAGAGCGCTAAGCGGTGGGGTAGGAGTTCTTCCTCACCGGCTCCAAATCCATATGCTGGAACGAATCAAAGCACCCATGTAATATTCACGACAGTATAACTTTCTAACAATTAAACTAGCATATAACTAACATTAAACTATGCATATCTAAGCGATTCATATCATGCTACATAGAAAAATGAAAAAAAAATGTGACACTGATGCATCGAATGGACAAAACAGATACATTTTTATTGATTTACAAAAAGGAGGATTACAATCGTCAGTTGCACCAAGCCCTCCTAATCCTTCCAATTCCTCTCTCTCTTTCTCTATCTCTGAGTGTGATGATGCTTAAGGCAGAGATTCCTCAGTGAACCTCTCTGATCTTCAAGCCTCACACTACAACAATGAAATTTTGCTCCACATATATTCAAACCTTCAACCTTATACCAAGATCCCACATCTCCAATTTATAGGAAATGGAGAGGACAGACCTTGCCAACTCTTTCAACCAGTTCAAATCGGGAAGGATCTAGATGTTTCCTAGATTTATTTTTATTTTTCATTCCATAGGAGTTCAGTTGTGTTTGGAAATATCTAATAAAATTTTTGTGCCATTAGTTTCTAATTTTGAACTGACTCTTTATGAGAAAAAGATGGAAATTCCATTCAATTTTTCACAAGATATTGCCCTTTTCACATTCAAACATGGATAACACTCCCATTGGGCAAGACAGAGCGTTACCCTAGGCATTAATTCTCCCTTTGCATGGCTATGGTGCGTTATAACTCGGCCTAGTTGTTCCTGGGGTGTGTTACCTTGTCAAAAATGGGTCTTGTGTATGTCATTTTCTTCCTTCCATGTTACCTTCTCCTCTGAGCTGATGAGGAGGTCATTTTTCCTGTAACAAACACCTACGTGTAAACTGAAGGAGGTTTGTTTATTTGGCCTATTATTGAAAAAAGTCTTTCACTTTTGTAAAATTCATCTCCATTACTTCATAAACTTATTTTGAAAAAAAATTATTCTTGTGTGCAATATAAACCCTAGCAAATTATCATGAAGCTCTAAAAATCATGCCATGTGTCTGATTTGGCTCAAACCTAGAACTATGACCTCCCTTATGTATATTTTTTTCTCCCTTTATGGTGTTTCTCAACAATATAAAACACTAGCTAGATGAAATGGGTAGGGGAAGTGTAGAATTAGGAAAACAGGGGGTAGTGGTAGGTTGGTTTTAGGGGCAAAAATGGGGTGGAAGGAAGCTGGGGAAAAATCCATAAAAAATTAGGGAGGTAGGGTGATGATTTGAATTTATGTTGCATGTGAAAATTCTAGAAATGGGCATGAGGAAGGTGCCCAAAAGGTAAAAACATAGGGATTTACTATTTTTTTGCAACAATGTAGTGAAAATTAGGGTTTTGATGAAATTGATGGAAAGTAGGGTTGTGAATGATAAGGAGTGTTAGGGTGTGATGTATGAATTTTGTATAAAGGTTGTAAATGATTAAATTAGGGTTTTATCAGTTGGAACAAACTAAGGATGAAAAACACCAAAATTGTAGTGGAGATAACCTAATGAAGGAAACCACTGATTTGGTGATGAAATTTGACTTGAGAGAGGTATAGAGGGTGTCCACTTACTTTTTAGGAGGTGTATGAACCCTTATGTAGGCTGATTTAACCCTCGGATGACTTTTTTGATGCTTGTGACCAAAATCGTAGCAAATTTCTAATATTTGGATGGTTGTGGAGAGTTGTGAGCTTGAGAGAGGAGATTTTTCGACCATGTAGCATACTTCTTTGAGAAAATAAAAATGTCCTTTACTTATTTTCCCATATTTTCTAACTCCCAATGTAAATTATATTTCTGGTGAAACTGAAAACTTGTTCACCTTTTTTCATGAAATTATTGGACATTGTGGTGGCGAAACAAAATATACCTAGACTATGACCTAGATGAAGGTGTGATGAAGGACCTTAGACCCTTGATGATAAATGGATGACATGACATCTGAGATGATGATGACCATGAATGTAGTGAAGGGAGTAGCATTTCATACCTAGACACATTCATTGAACAAACATTTATTTGAAATTTGACTTGAAATATGAAATTTTGACATAGGACCACTACCAATTAAATCTGAAAGAGTACATGTGATCACTAAACATTTTTACACAAACACTGAGTATATAAATAAAAATTGATGGTGTTTGTAATGAAAATTGAAAAAATATATGTACATTGTTAAAAAATGATTGATGGAAACTAATGACCATAATTATTGTGGATGTAGGTCAACCTAGACCGAACAGTCTTGGTCAAATATCTATGCATTCTGGATGAGAGAAAAGTTGTGATACAAAATAAATCGAATACCTGGTTTAAATGAAGTAAAATCACTTCAGCTAGGAGAGGTTACCTCAGGAAATGAAGATAAATATTTTATGCGCGAGGAATATCTTAACATGTTTTTATGGGCTAGAAGTAAACAAATAGGAGAGTGTTTTGCTCGAGGGGGTGAAGATGTAACACCCCTCAGTGAAAATTAAATATTTAATTTAATTTTACTAAAAATACTTCGTATATCATGGGCTATGTGGAAATCCTCATTTAAAACTTTAATGTTTAAAGTTTATTTTAATTTTGGTTATGGAAAGTCTTGGAATTCATGGGGAAAAGACACTAAAATAATTTTTTTCACTCACCAGATAGTTAGGATGTAGTTATTCCTCTCCCTAGAGATAAATAATCGTAGGTGTTACAAGGGAGCTAATAGGGTGAGAGGAAAGAAAACATAAGGAAGCATTGAATACTTGGTACTTAGTTGGAGGAGGTCCAAGAGAGGATAATCAAGCTATAATTTTGTGACCCTTAGATAGGAAATTATTGAGGGAGGAAGGATGTTGTCAATTGGGGGATCTTTAGATGGTTGGTGGCCACTGAAAACCCTGAGATAGACTTGTGATTCTATGACTTCTTTGGCTAGATTTGTATAGTGTTGATGCCTTTGAATAGACTTGGTTAGGTCACTTTCAAGAAATATTTCTAGGAGTGAAAAACTAGCTCGGTGAGAGAAATGAACATGATTTTCATTCTCAATAGTTAAGAGGAGTGGTATTTATCCTATTTGAATTCCCTGGTTGTATAAACCTAAAGAGATAATTATTTATAATTTTCCAGAATTTATTTTACTTTTTCAATTACCATGGAATGAGTGTATTCTAAAATTTTATAATACTAGTCATACATATGAATGAAAATTGGAATGGTAAACCTTACTGAATTGTAGAGAGAGAGAGAGAGAGAGAGAGAGAGAGAGAGAGAGAGAAGATCCACTTGTAATTTTCCTATGTACTGAGAAGTGTGAGAAAAGCCTAAGAGAGATAGCTCAAAGTCTCTAAGTGAAGGTAAAATTCATATGATAATCATAGGAGGAAATATTTGAATTGTTCGAAGTGCTGAGAGTGATATATATATACAAGGGTGTCACAAAGGTCAAGTATCAAATGTGTTCCCATTTGATATATACATATATGTATATATTGATTTCCCCGTAATCTATTAAGTGCCAAAGTGATGACAGATGGATTGCTTTCGTTATCTGATGGATGGAATTCCCATCTTTCCCTGATGTGGATTTTTTTTAATGAGGTCAATGAAAGGGATTGGGGTGAGGAAAGAGACATCATACTGACATCACCTTGGGGCCTCATGCCCTCGAACCTTGGCAGGGTTCATGGTGTGAAAAATCCTAAGATTGACGGGCAAGATAAACAGTAATTTCTACAGTGGTTCACATAGATGAGTTTGTATTGGTACCTCAAGGTCTCAAACCTTGAGGTAGTGAGGTATTAGTGTGGCTTAACATGAGTGGAGGGAAATATTGATGGGAAATATGGAAGGGAATATTCTCAGCAGTGTATGGATATCAGTTTGTCTTGGGACCTTGAGGTATCAAACATCGAGGTAATCATGCAACATAGTTTATAAACATGAGTGGAGGGAGACATTAATGGGAAAGATATATGGAAATATTCTTCCATTGAGTGGTGTGAAAATTACATCCCAACTCAGCTTGTTGAAAATTGTTAACCCATGATAAGCTGAGGAGTTAGGTAAAGGGCCAAGGTTTCATATAACAGGGATTGGTTGCGTGACATGTGTAGGCCCAGTTACATGGGGCAGATAAGGTAATATGACATGGTACATGGAAAATGGGCATAAATTTGTCTAACCATGCTAGTGGGGGCCATAGTAAGTGACATGGAGAGATGCCACATAGGCACCACAATGGGGTGCCAAGTGGCAGTACCTCACTGACATGGCAAGTGATTAATGGAAAAATTTAAATAAACAAATTTCTTTATCTATAAGTTGGATTGAGGAATTTTTTTTGTTAGCATGGTGTTGTAATTTATGTAAACCATGGATTTAGCTATTTGCGCATTGATGTTAACAACTAAGTAGATCTTGTACATGGTGTGGCTAATGTGTTTAGATGTTGTTGAGGAGTATAGATGATGTAGAGGTGTGTCATGATGCTATGGTAGAGATTACATATCTAGGAAAATGTTTTTAGTGTTTCCCTCATTTATGGTAAGAACATTGTTATTGGAAGAGAAAATAATGTTTATGATACTTATCACCTAGATTTCCAATGGAAAACCAGTGAACTTAGCCCAAATTAGGCATGGAAAACTGATGTTAGTTCGTGTAGGTGAAGAAAATGAAACACCTCATGCTAAATCCAATGAATTTCACATGGTATCAGTTTGATTGGTCTTTAAAATTCCAAAGAAATTATAATCCAAAATTTTGATTGTTGATTTGGTCATCAAAAGGTAGTGGAACAAATTGATTGCATCAACTTTGTCCATAACGCTCTAGGTTGATATGGTATAAAAAAATATTAGTTTATATAGTCATGATCCAGTGTAAATGTAATGAATTTTAGGTATTCATTCGATATGGTCATCATTTATGGAATGTGTTAACGAGATACACTAGTGGATTTCATTTAGTATCGTTTGATAGTTCACCATGTTAGTTCAAATGAGCGATGAGATGTGTTAGGTATTTGTAATCAACAAGATTGGCAAAGTTTGATCACAGAAACAACATTGTTTCAACCAACTTTGGGATTCTAGGATCTAGCCCTCCTAAATCCAGAGAGGGATCTCTCTAATAAGTGCAAAGATGGATTTGTATTTGAAATTTGGGGTAATAATATTAGGCTAGTTATGAAGGCCAAGGGTTTGGTTTGTTTTTGGATGGTTGAGCATGAATACTGTTTGAGGTGGAAAGTCCTAAGTGCAAAGAGTTTCAAAGGTGAGAAGTTGCAAGTGAATAGAACAGCTAGGCTAAAAAGATAGAGATAACACTGGTTTTTATTCCATTGGGTTATGGAGTCATAACATGGCTTTAATTGAGCAACAACATCAAGAGTGATCCAAGGGGCAAGTCATCTACATCACAAGATTATTGAGATTAAAATGATGGAATGGAAACAATAAAGTGTTGGAGAGGTGGAAACTGATAATAATTTCACAAAGGATTTATAGTCAGTCCAAACAAGAAAATCCTCTCAAGTAACTGTTTAAAACCAACCAAGGACAGGGCTAACCATTGACTTCTTGGGAAGGTTTGTATTAAAGCAGCTTAATTGAAAAACAATCCAGTAATCCACATAATTACCTTCAGAAAGTATGAAAACATATAAGAGAAGACAGAGTGTAACTTAAGATCAGATAAAGTACTTTTAAACCTAGTCTACTTTCAGTCAACACCAAGGGAAACTTTCAGAATCTGCCTTTGGAGAATAGAAGCTAGAAACAGGGCAAACCATCACTTTTCTAGTCTAACTTTAATAAGAAAATAAGGAAAATAACTTTCAAGAACAATGTTTAAATCAAACAGTAGGACAAGGTAACTCCAGCATGCCTAACTACTTAAACTGTATTAAATCATTCTTAAATAAACAAATTGGAGGAAAACATTGACATAAAGCTTTTCAGTCAGAGAAGGTTACTGATGTACAATAGGTCCTAACTCTATGAATGTTGTTCTTTATCAGAGAATAGTGAACAATATGACATGCATAGAAGGAAAACAATAACAAAGAAAGGGGCACTTCACCAGTGATATAGACCAGGATCCCAAGAAACAACTTGTTTATTGATGTCAAACCAGTTACATTACTCAGGTCCAATGTTTCAGTTCAGAAATCATCTTCACTATCCAGCCTAACTAATCTAACACAAACAGAGCTTCAAGGGCCAGTGAACACTATTTACAAATATAAGTCTCAAGCTCAATTACATTACAATGTTCAGCAACCTAATCAACCAACAGTTTCTCATCTTCTACAGAAGTATTTATAGAAGAATGAGGAGGTGAGATCTGATATAAAGATCTCCCAAGGCAATTAATACAGAGTAATGACTTCTCGGCCTTTTGAGGAGCTCGATGGAGAAGTTTAAAAACATTATGGTCTGTATTAACTGTTTTAAATTTATGAATTAAGCTCGGTGGGAGCTTTTATTGACTTTAAGGCTCTGTGTCATGTTTGGAGTAACTTTGCAGATATTTTTAGCATTTAAGTTCCTTGCAGAAGTAACTCTCTGGCCACGCTGAGGCGAATATCTTCATTTGATCAATAACTTTGGCCTTTGTTTTGAATGCCTTGAGGCACAGGTGGTACTTATAGTAGCTGAGGAATCAATTCGCCTCAATTGAGGTGGTGGAGGCCTTTCTGTTAGTTAAACACTTATGATTTTCTTTTGAATGTGTTTTAATTTGGGGGATTAGGCTTTTGATAATCCATCTTAGCCCTAATCCCCACAAATCGGTCTTCAATATTCTGTTCTGCTGTGCTCTGTCTTCAACACTGATACTCTTTAAATCGTGTTGTAATAACACAGTGTCTTGTCGATGTGCAGGGCCATGCTGGGCTCGTATGGCATCAATGCCTCATGAAGCAAATGACGAGACATGGAGTAGAGCCCTGTGAATGGTTCTATTTTATGCATCGAAGGCATAGGAATCGTCATCCCCGGCCTTCAGCCTTTTCTTTCAATATAATGGATAAACCTTTAACACCTACAAAATACAAAACTTACTAAGAAATCCTACGTTTTTGGGGAACAACTGCTTCATAGGGTGTGGGGAGTGATCATGGTCGTTGGATGGCATCATCCAACGGTAGAAATCAGTCAAGATAAAGTAAGGAGGAGATGAGGAAATGAATAAGACGGAATTATCTTGGACCGTCCGATCTGGACACGTGGACAGTCCAGATCCAATCGGAGGATCGCAATCGGGGGTGGCAAGAAAATGCACTGATTGAAAGTTGTGATGCGATTTAGCGCGGACCGTTGATCTGAGGATCAGATTAACGATGGAAAAAAAATCGGAGGAATGGATGATCGGGAGGAAAAATCAAACATAATGATGAAAAATTCTGATGCGATTGAGCGATGACCGTTGATCTAAGAATTAGATCAATGGTGGGGAATGAATCGGCATATTTTGAAGTGGAGGTAAGACTCGTGATCGGAGGGAATGAGCATCGTTGGATCAAGGAAGGCGGAGAGGAGATCAACGACGAACAATCAATTAGGGATCGGAAATCGGGGGTGGCTAACAAAATGCACCGAATGAAACTTGCGATGTGATTTAGCGTGGGCCATTGATCTAAGGATGAGATCAACGGTCATGATTGTTCCACTTACGCACCGGCGGAAAAACCCTTATGATATATAAAAAACCCAAAATTTTAAATGAAACAAAGGTTTTATGCTTCGGGGGCGGGGTATATATATATATCTATATATATATATATATATATATATATATATATATATATATATATGGAATGATCTGGCGCCCGACTACAGGGCCTTCTGTTAGTATGAATCTTTTGTCGAAGTGTACGAAAAACGACCACTTTAGCTACGCATAACTTATAGCCCTAACATCAAATGTGGCTGCCCATATCTTCAGATCTGCAGTTAGTTGATCAAGACAAGTGCTGCAAAAAACCAGATCTATGCATAAAGAGACATTAAGCAGTAAAAATAAGGTTTTGCTCCATACATCCAATAGACAAGACAAGAACAATATTTTTTGAAAGAATTTTTGTATTAAGGGCACCTGGGAGGAAAACAAGAATGTGTTTCCAATTCTCCTCAATGGGATGGGTTCTTGGAAGTCCTCAGCACTTCAGATCTAGTATTTATCTCTCTTGTTGGTGTAGAAAACCTAGACAAAGATAGAACTCAAAGGGAGCTCACACAGAAAATAATGAAGAATGTGACCAAGTGTATAGATCCAGAGTGATCTAATAGGCAACAAAAGGTGAAGAATGATAGGAAAAACCCTCCTATTTATAATAAAATATTGGGTCATTCTAGATCTTGGTGCATGATTAAAATAACATTAACCAAATCTAGATCCACCTTTTATGGAATATTTTATTATATTTGTTGGAGGAAAAAGGTATTTGACTTGGGTCAAATCCATTTATTTGTGAATAATAAATAAATGAATAATTTATTTATCATTTTAAGGAAGTGGTTGAAGGATAATCAAATAAATAATGATTTATTTAATTATTTATGGGTGATATAGTCATATTTAACAAGGAATATTATTTAAATAAGATTTAAATAATTATTCCTAGAAAATAATAAAATAAATAAAAATTTATCTAATTAATTTCTTTGTTTTGGGTTAAACATGACCAGGAAAATAAAAAAAATATAGGTTTGTTTAATATTTCCTTTTGGGGTTTCCTGTTTAGACCATAAACAACCTAATAAATGTGTTTTATTAAGTTATTTTAGATAGTGAAAGAAATTTTACTTAGGGTAAAATTGGTCTTACGTGGTGTACTTGGGTCCATCTAATGATAGCAGGTTAGATGACCAAAAAATGGTGTAACAGATTGCCCCCCAGCGTGCGAGTGTTAGGAGAAAATCGTATGACCGAAGTACGTTGTAAGAACTCAATCACCAGACATCAAAAGGGAAGTCAGAGAGAGAAATGTGAGGTAGACTAATGTGTTGAAGAACTAGACCCTGAGGAGACGAGACTTGCAGGTGCAACAAGTCTCTTTTTATGAGAGGGTACCTGTGCTAAAGGCGGTGGGGGAGGCATACCTATGCCCGCCGAGACAAAGTAAAAAAGAATAGTGTGTCCAGTAAACAAGGGACCGAACCATAAAGTACAGCCGGCATAAACATGAGCCAGATAAAAATACAATGAGGGATCCCACATACATGTTGTGCCTAGGATAACAGCCAGGACTTATACAATAATATCTGAGTACATGAGATACAAATACAACCCAAATGCCCCCTATAAGTGGGGAAGGGCTCACAAAATCTGACTGATACATGAAAATCAAAGAGGCGCTGCAAGCGGCTAAGGCCGACATCATCAAATATATGGAGCTGCATCGAAGGCTACAATGAAGAGGTCATCCGGGCATGTGGGGGGCTACCTGCAGGGCCACCCCCTCATGAGGGCTGAGACATCTCACACACACCCGGGCATCACCAATAGCTGTTGTTGCTGCATCACTGGACCATCAAGCATACAGATCTCGGTCATGCTGAAAGGAGCTGAAGTGGAGAAACAATCAAGTCAAAGGGAAATGAGAGATCCCTTTACCTGATCCGAGGCACCGAACAAGAGTGGAAGTTGGAACCAAGGTACACCGCTCTCTAGACCTGTCCTCTAGAATAAAGGAGTTGAGGTCGACAGAAGGAGGTCTGCCATAGGTGAGGCAATGAGAGATCCTCAACCAAGGCACGAGAGAAAATAGTAGAGCGACTGACAGACTAATACCAATGATGATGATGGAATGGAGGGGACTGAGTAGCAAATGGATGACTTTCCTTGCTAGAGCATAAAGGACGTGAATGACATGGCAACGACTGACACAGTATCATGAGGGACAGGGGACAGTGGGACTGACGGTCATAATGTGCGACACAAGAGAGAGACCAAGCAATGAAGGAGGAAGGACTATAGCGGGGTACAAAGGGACTCGGGATAGACTCCATGAATGTGATGATGACTCAACTTGGATGCTCTAAACAAGGGCGACTCGATGGTGCTGCCACACAGTACAGGTCCCCATGGGGGACCATGGAAACATGAGTACAAGGTGGTGTCTCATGACGAAAATCAACATGAACATGGACAAGTATGGAGGCAAAGTGGTGCCCCAAGTACAAGTGCTGTAAGTGAGGAAATTTGATTTTGAGTGAAGTGACCCTTCTTGGACCAAGTATGTCCTGGCGAAGAATCAAAGTATGAAAACACAAATATGCTGGCTATCTAAAAGAAAATAAAACATGCATTCCGAGAGGGAAATGCTAAGGGTAATATTTCTTAAGATAGAGTGCATTGCGAGGATTAGGAAGGGGGTTGCCTTCGAAGTCCTCTAATAGGTATGCCCCCTTACCAAGATCCTTACTGATGATGTAAGGGCCTAGCCATAATGAGTCGAACTTCCCGTGACCGAGGACATCATGGGCCTGGTCATATACTAGAACAAGGTCGCCTTCGTGAAAAGTACGAGGGTGGACTTTTCGGTCATACTGAGCTTTGGTGCACTTTTTAGCCGCTTCAATGGTTTGCAACGCAGCACGATGGTCTTCGGAGGCACGCTCAAGCATGATCAGTCGTTGTTCTAGGGGTTGGGTATCAGGGAGAAGTTCAATGGCCAGATGAAGAGAAGGGATTTCACACTCGATCGGTAAAACTTCCTCCTCTCCGAAAACAAGGTGGAAAGGAGTAAACCCGGTGGCGGTTTTAACAGAAGTTCGATAGGCCCACAAAGCAGGGAAGAGCATAAGATGCCAGTTGGTTTTGTGCTTATTCACCGTTCGTTGCAGCATGGTCTTGATGATTTTGTTGACTGCTTCAACTTGGCCATTACCTTGGGGGTAATAGGAGGAGGAATATTGGTGCTCAAAACCCAACAGTGAGGATAGCTCATGCCATATCTCATCTTCAAAATGTCGGCCGTGGTCAGAGACCAATTGTTTCGGAACCCCGAATCGAGCGATAACGTGGTTAAAGAAAAAGAGGGCGGCGGTAGCGGCCGTATTGTTAAATGTGGGCATAGCCTCGGCCCATTTGGTGAAATAGTCAACCGCCACAATGATATACTTATGGTTACCAGCGGATGGAAGTCGACACTCCATAAAGTCGATGGCCCATTTACAAAAGGGACCAGTTGTGATGACAGGATGGAGGGGAGCTGGGGTAGCTTGCACCTTAGGGGTGAAATGTTGGCAATTGGGATAGTGTTTGATTGCCTCAATGCAATCACTGAAGAGGGAAGGCCAAAAATACCCAGCGCGCATGACTTTCTGGGCAGTAGCAAGACCGGAGAGGTGGCCACCGCAAGCACCGCTATGGCAGTCATTGAGGACCTGTTCCGCTTTAGCGTGTGTGAGACAACGATGAAGGACAGTATCTATACCACGAAGATAGAGGTCGTCACCGATAAGAAGGTAGCGTGGAGCCTGGTGTCGGATACGTCGTCGAGCATCACGATCAAGGTGGAGGGCGAACTTTTGGGTTCGCAAGTAGGTAAGAATATCGCCGTACCACGGATCGTCTGAAGTAATGGCGAATAAGTGTTCATCAAGAAAATCATCATTAACTGGAGGGTCCTGTGTTCCAGTAGGTAATTCAGAAATGAGTTCAGCGAGGGCTAAACCTTTCTTACTTTTTGGTGTGACAAATTCGAGGTCAAATTCTTTAAGGATGACGACCCAATGGGCGTACTTCCTAGTGAGGATGCGGCGACTTAATAGAAAATCCATGGGGTTGGAATTAGTCACAACCTTGGTGGAACGCATGAGGATGTAATGACGAAGTTTTTGGACTGAGAACACGATAGCCAACGCTAACTTTTCTTCATGTGAGTAGGAAACAGGAGGGCCTGCGAGGTTCTTACTGACGTAATAGATCACATGTTCGATACCGTTGTCATCTTCCTGGATTAGAACTCTAGCGACCGAATAGGTGGAAGCGGAGATGTACAGGATGAAGTCCCTATCAAAGTCAGGAGGACGGATTAAGGGAGTAGATGTGAGAGCCTTCTTGAGAGAATCAAAAGACTCATGAGCGTAGGTATCCCAAACAAATGGGATGTTGGATCTGAGGAGTCTAAGGAACCCATGCGCGATGGTGGAATAGTCAGGAATGAACCGGCGAAGAAAATTAGCTTTGCCTTGGAGACTCTGTAGCTGGCGTAAGGTACGAGGAATGGGAAGTTCAAGAATGGCTTGAACTTTCAAAGGGTCAAGAGTGATACCGTCCTTAGACACTATGAAGCCTAGGAGGCGGCCGGCGGGAACGCAGAAGACACATTTCAACGGGTTAAGGCGGATATTATACTTGCGACAGCGAAGGAAGAAGGTACGCAGATTGTGGAGGTGTTGCACTCGATGCTTAGAACGCGCAGTGAGGTCGTCCAAATAAGCAAGGATAATATGAGCTAAGTCATGGAAACAATAAGACATGGCCCGTTGAAAAGTGGCGCCGGCGTTTTTAAGGCTGAATGGCATGACCCTGTAGGCGAAATTTCCCCACAGACTGATGAGCGCAGTTTTAAGTTGATCAGCAGGACGAATAACGATTTGGTTGTATCCAGAGAAACCGTCCATAAAGGATAGAACCTCATGCCCCGCACACTCGTCAATGATTTGGTCAATAAAAGGTGTGGGGAAGTTGTCTTTGGGACAAGCTTTGTTCAAGTCATGAAATTCCGTGCAGACACGGATGGTGCCTTGTTTCTTGAGGACGGGAACTGGGTTGGACACCCAAGTGGTGTATTCAATGGGATAAATGAAACCAGCCTGCTTGAGCTTATCGATTTTGGCTTTTATAGCATCACATTTGGAAGGATTAATGGGTCTCAAATTTTGACGGACCGGGTTGGCATCGGGCCATGTGTTGATATGGTGTTCGATGATGGCGGGATCGAGTCTGGGAATTTCGGAGTAGGACCAGGCGAAAATATCGCGGAATTATTTGAAAAGCTTAGTATATGCTTCAATTTCTTCTGGGGTACATTGGGCGCCCAAGGTGATATATTCTTCGATTCCTGGTTTGACCGAAATGTCAATTTTAATGGTAGGTGAAATATTGGCCATGTTTCCTTCTTCGAAAGCATCAAGTGCAGGGATGGGATTTTTGAACCAATCGACTGCATTGGGAATGAAGTCTTTGGTTTCCACAGCATATTGGTCATGGGACTGATGTGGAAGGAAGTATGCGTGATGGTGCATATCATGCCATGGAAAGTTAGGGTCGGTCATGGCTTCCATAATGTCCTCATCTGACTGGAAGATGGGAAGACATGAGGAAGGAGGATCACTTGATGATGTAGCAGTACTCGACTGGTCATCTTGTGGAGAAGGGCCCATCTGGGCAACATCAGCAGATCTAAGGTCTACTGAGGTGGAGCCAAGAGTGTCCGTAGGTAGGAGGGTAGCCGAAAAATCTCTCAAGGATGACGATAGGTAAAAGAGGGTGTTTGACGGCTCTGTTGTTGCAGCCGATGGAGGGGGAAAGTGGATGGGAGGATGAAGATCCTCTGGTCCTGCCGGAGTAGAACTTGCAAACAGGTGAGAAGGCATCTTGTCATGTGTAGCCTTGAATTGGTGGTACGTGTCTAAGGAGGAACGATACTCGTCAAGGCGGGGACAGAGGTGGGTGTAATGGCCGTGGAAATCACACAAAGCACAAGGCTGATTTGTGCGCAGGGTTTTGAGTTTCGGGATAGAATCAGGGATAGTGACATAGACTTCAGGGATATCAGATTTCGGAAACGTCTCGTTGACCATGGTCTTGAGATGTGGCAATTCAGGACATGTATGGGTGGCGTGACCGACAATATCGCACAAAGCACACTGGATAGCGCGCTTGGGTGGTCGAGGAGGGGTAGGGTTTGTCGGGGCGGCTTGGTCCTTATTGGCTTTGGTGTGAGCTTTTCCCCCTTTTCCGGAGACCGTCGCAATAGGAGATGGCGCTGGCTGCAGTGTGTGAGGCTCCGTGGTAGCGGGAGAAGTGATGGGGACAGGTTGAACCGGGGTCAAAGCAAGGTAGGGTTTGGGGTGACCGGGTGGGGTAGCGGCTGGAGGTTCAAGGTACCAGACGGGTATACCCAGGGTCAGGTTGGGGAGAGAGAGGGTAGCCATAACAGGTACCGAGTACACTCCAGGGGGTGGAATTAATAACAGTATCTGACCGAAGGGGTAATGGCCGGGCGGAACGGCTCCGAGGTGGCTAAGGCCTAGAGGAATCGATCCAGAGGGATAGAGGGGTTCATGAATACCATCTGTAGGAGAGGGGCTAGAAGGAGAAGGTTCGGCTGGCTAGGATGAATGGCTAGGAGCGGGTTGAGGTTGTTGACTAGCCGCAGCGGGCTGCTTGAGGGCTGCCCGGGATGATTGCATCATGCAAACATTCGATAAGCTGGGATCAGAGATAGGGGGAGGAGGAAGACCAGGGAAGGTTCTGAGCAAAGAGGAGTCCTTGTAGACGCCAGGAGAGACATTGGTCAAGGAATCGATGGCTTGTTTGTTGGCTACAGAAGAGATGTTCGTCTCAGGGGAGGTCTGAGATGTGGGCTCATGATACGTCAACTGGTCAATGGTGACTATCCTTCCATTATGAGGAAAAGACATCTTGCGAAAAACCGCGGATGGGACAACAGACATGGCATAGGTGTAGCTTTGCCCCAAGAGAATGTTGTAATCTAGAGGGGCATCGATGACTTCGACGTCGACGCAAATAGTCTTACCCGCAAGGGTGATAGGGAAATTACGGAAAAGGCCAATGGGCTGGGAGGCGTGGCCGTCCCACACTCGAAGGGTGATTGTGGAAGGGGCCAACTCAGGAGATCCGAGTTGCTTCCAAACCGAAGTGGACATCACACACGTGGATTCCCCCTCATCAATTATACACCGAGAAATGTTAGAGTTCCGAATTTTGACTGGGCTTTGGAAGGTGACGGAAGCAGGAAGAGGAGGATGTTTTGATTGATGGGCGTCGAAAACAATCATTTGGTCATCAGTAGGATCCACAACACCCATGGAAGATAGTAGAGCCTTCTTTTGGGAAGGGCATGATTGGAGGAGTTCCAATGTGGAAATGGCAGCAGGAGACTGCGCCAAATCATCTACTATGCTATACAAATGAGCAGCTCGACCAGAAGCAGCATTTCGGTGTAATGGTCCTTTAGGAATCTTGGGATGAACCTCAACTTTGGGTTGAGGGATATGTAGGGGGCCATTGGATGTCGAAAGAGGCTTTGCAGAACCTGAAGAAGGGGACTTGGGGGCAGACTGAGCGAAAGGCTTGGGGTACTGTCGAGACCGAGTTTGAAGGTGAAGGTCGACGGTTGGAGATGGATCAGAATTCATCATGAGGATTTGGTAATCGGAGGAACCAGAAGGGGAAGGTTGAGTGGCGACTTGTCCATCAGGTGGTTGGGTAGCCACGAATCCTTGCTGGGGGAAAGGATCGGTAAACACAACTGGTTTAGTAGTGGTCACATTATGGGGAGCATGATGGGAGGCATGTTGTCCTCGCAATGTCGCTTGAGACTCCCACATCTGCCGCATCTGTGGTAAGAGGGGACAATCGTGAGTGTAATGACCGTAAACACCGCAACACGAACAAAGCTTATTTGTGCGAATAGGCCTGTCCGGCTTGCCCTGTTGCTGGTTAGCAGTGTTAGGGTCAGTACCTTCAGGATTGGGTTCATGAGTACCAGGGGCAGATTTATTTTGATTGCCTCTCCTCCTTCTTTGAGAGGAAGGAGGATTAGTCACGCCCTACTGTGAAAATACTTGCCCTGGAGGGGGCTGTAGGTGCTGTTGCTGGGGTTGAGAAGGCAAGGGAGGAGGAAGTGCATATGCTGGAGGAGCTGGAGCACGAGGCTGCGGATAAGGATAGTGGTTAGTTTGGGCAACATTGAGGTAAGCAGGAGGTTGGGAAAAAGGATAAGGCATGCCGTATCCTGGATACATGCTACCTGGAGGGGGAAAAGTGCTAGAGGTGCTGGCCCCTCTCGGAGGGGGACCATAGCCCATAGGAGGTTGAGCAGGTGGACGAGAAAGGGCTCCAATGATACTGTCGGCGGAATGAGATGCCCCCGGGGCGTTAGCTCCACCGGGCCTGGGGAGGTCAGGAAGCACGGTATAAACATAACTAGACTGAGCATAGATCAGGTCATATTTCAAGGCGATTTGGAGGGCGGCTTCTTCGGTTTGAGGGAAATGGGAGGTGACATCTTTGCCAATGGGAGGTAAGAGAGTGTGAAGGAACCATTCCATATAAACCCGATCCTCGAAGGTGGGAGCGCGACATAAGCTCTGTCTTCTCCGCCATTCCTGGACATGAGTGGAAAGGTGGGTTGAAGAGGTTTGACGGAAAGAAGTCAAAAGTTCTGTACCAGTGTCGTATAGGAGAGGGAGCTAGAAATAAGATAAAAAGGCTTGTGCAATGGTCGCAAAGGTGGTATGGGAAGAGGTGGTCTGGTCAACATACCATTTAGAAGCTTCGCCCATAAGCGTGCATTGGAACAACCGAAGATGGATGGAATCATCGGTAATGGAATTGGAGGAACACCACATGTGGAAAGATCGGACGTGGTTGGTTGGATCTTCTCCAGCAAGGCCTTCGAACTTAGGGATGTCAGAGGGGAGCTTGGTTGGCATAGCAGGCCAACCAACATCGTGGCGGATAGGGTCATTGATCAACTGATTGAGATCGGGGAGGCTGAGGCCTACCATGTAAGGGAGCAAGGGTGCAGCCGAGGTATTTTCTGTGGCGGTTTCGCTAGTAGTAGTCCCGGCATTAGGGCCGGGATTCCCGCTAGCGTTAGGCCCTGGACCAGACATAGTGAAGGTGACAGGGGGAGAATGATAAGTAAAAGGAGAACCCAATGAATCAGAAGAGGAGTCGGAGTGCGGACTCGGAGGAGGACTAACTCGACGACGGCGGGACGGAGTAGGTCGACCGACTGGAAACTGAGGGTGAAGGCCAAGAAGTCTCCGGGAGGTGCGCCTTGGGGGTGCAATGATGACAACACAAACACGGCAGAAGGGGAAGAAGAATGACCAACAAGGGCAGGGAGGTGCAGAATCAAGTGATTACAATGTCGAAACAAGGGCAGAAAAGGTGCAGTGTCAATTGATTTTACAATGTTTAAAAGGTCTTTGCCTGGCAGTGTGAAACAGGCTCTTCTTCGCTTAGGGTGAGTGTGTGGCGTGTGTTAATTTTAATTTTTAAACCCTGACGTTTTGAGAGAAAAAGAAAAAGTGTGCTGCGTAACTGAAAATAAATCTGCGGAGAACAGTATATAATGCTGAAATAACAGAAAATTAACAGCTAACAATGCATCCATGCACATCGATCTAACCCACTCACATGGGTCTCTCAAAACTAGTCCTAGGAGGAAAAAATTTAGTCAAAACACACTAGAAAGTTATCAATAGATCTGAGTCAGAGAGAAGGACCGAGGATCTAAGGAGAAACCTCTTGTAAAGGGTGCGAAATTTATTGAGGTAGAGCAGAGTGTTTGGAAAAGGAGAAATCGGCAAAGATCAAGAGACAAGGAGGGAGGCCCTAAAAGGTAGATCCAAGCAAAAAATTGAAGGTGATTTGAAAGGGAGAAGAGAAGACGTTAAAAGGGGTCCCAGAAAGGAGGTATCGGCTACGAAAAAAGAGGAGGCTAAAACTACGAAAAAAACGGACTCTGAAGCGATTTAAAACTCTTCCACAAAAGTGGAGGGTACTAAAGCCCTAGGGGGCTAGGTTCCCACTTAGATGAGTAAACACAGATTAGAAACAAGTCTAAACGGGCTGAGACAGAGGCTGGAGAACCCTTACAGAAGCTTCAGAAAACCCAGAAAAATTGCAGAAAAATAGCAGAAAAACAGGCAGGTCGCAGGTTCTGACCTATTTTCTATGCAGGTCATAGATAATGGGCTGAAAAGTGTGACCTGGAGGCCAGGTCGCAGTTTTTGGGCTGAAAAGTGCGACCTGAAGCTCCGAGTGTCCCGGCGGCAGATTTCCGAAAAAGTTGTCGTCTCAGTTGCGGCTGATGTCTGTCACCTGCGCAATAGGTCCAGAAACACATGGAAGTTATAAATTATAATGTTTTAGGGTTTTATAGGTGAAAAACAACATAAAAATAGGAAAAACAAAAATCTGAAAAGAAACCCTAGGGTCTGAAGTAGCTGGATATGCAGGAATATGAAAAACGACAGCGGTTGTAATTGAAAACCCGTGTGGAGTCGCCAATTGTTAGTATGAATATTTTGTCGAAGTGTACGAAAAAATACCACTTTAGCTACGCATAACTTATAGCCCTAACATAAAATGTGGCTGCCCATATCTTCAGATTTGTAGTTAGTCGATCAAGACAAGTGCTACAAAAAACCAGATCTATGCATAGAGAGACATTAAGCAGTAAAAATAAGGTTTTTCTCCATACATCCAATAGACAAGACAAGAACAATGTTTTTTGAAAGAATTTTTGTATTAAGGGCACCTGGGAGGAAAACAAGAAGGTGTTTCCAATTCTCCTCAATTGGATGGGTTCTTGGAAGTCCTCAGCACTTCAGATCTAGTATTTCTCTCTCTTGTTGGTGTAGAAAACCCAGACAAAGATAGAACTCAAAGGGAGATCACACAGCAAATAATGAAGAATGTGACCAAGTGTATAGATCCAGAGTGATATAATAGGCAACAAAAGGTGAAGAATGATAGGAAAAACCCACCTATTTATAACAAAATATTGGGTCATTCTAGATCTTGGTGCATGTTAAAATAACATTAACCAAATCTAGATCCACCTTTTATGGAATATTTTATTATATTTTTTGGAGGAAAAAGGTATTTGACTTGGGTCAAATCCCTTTATTTGTGAATAATAAATAAATAAATGATTTATTTATCATTTTAAGGAAGTGGTTGAAGGATAATCAAATAAATAATGATTTATTTAATTATTTATGGGTGATTTAGTCATATTTAACAAGGAATATTATTTAAATAAGATTTAAATAATTATTCCTAGAAAATAATAAGATAAATAAAAATTTATCTAATTAATTTCTTTGTTTTGGGTTAAACATGACCAGGAAAATCAAACAAATATAGGTTTGTTTAATATTTCCTTTTGGGGTTTCCTGTTTAGACCATAAACAACCTATTAAATGTGTTTTATTAAGTTATTTTACATAGAGAAAGAAATTTTACTTAGGGTAAAATTGGTCTTACGTGGTGTACTTGGGTCCATCTAATGATAGCAGGTTAGATGACCAAAAAATGGTGTAACACCTTCGGACATATAACACACAAATAGACCCAGGGCCATACATACGGGGGCCAATCGCAATCGGAAGCATCGGGCCCGGTCTTTCAATCAACCCATTGAATTTTTCCAATGCGATAAGGGCTTTAGCCTTTGTGCTTGGTTTTAAAAAGAAAACAAAGGACCGGGGTCTATGGATATGGGACTTAATCGCATTGGAAGTTTTGATGCGGCCTTTTCAATCAACCCATTTGGATTTCTCCGATGCGATTGCACGATCGGGTGTTTTCAATCTAACCATTTTTATATTTAACATGTGACTTTAGCACATTAGATTAAAACTTTGGGAAAATGGTTTTTATGACTTTAAAAAAGAAAAACATTGATCGGAGATGGTTTATACAATTATTTAAGCGCCGGATGCAGGCTTTATGGTTATATAGAATGGTAATAAGATCGGGGGTTTTAAATACAAAGGCTAATCGCATCGGTGTTTTTGTAATGGCACAAAGACAAGCACACTTGGACGTTTGCGATGCGATAAGCGCCAAAAAAGGCTTAGCGCTTGGTTCCAGCCTCAAAGAGTATGGTGGGGAAGTGGTTAGGACTTAGCCCAAGGGGGCTTAAGTCCATAGTAATAAAAAACTTGTTTTTATGAATTTTTTCATAGTTTTTCAATGGATTTGGGGGTTTCGGTAAGGCTAAAAAGTGAGTTTTTAACCTTGTAAAAATGATTTTCATGAAGGGAAGAAGAGGAATCATGAAAAAAAAGGAGATTTATGGAGAAAAAGGGGAGCAAATGAAGGTTATTTTTGAGTGGGAGAAAGGGGAAAATGATGTTTTTTCAGCAGTATTTTCTCATGAAATTAGCAGAATTTCCAAGTATAAAATGGCAACAACAATGAAGATTTTGAACAGAGGCATGAGGCCTCCAGAGTCTTCAAGAGCCAACAATTTTTAGTAATAAAATTTGTTCCTTGAAGGCTCAAAAATTCTTAGCCACCTTTTTCTATAACAAATTTTATAGGTGGCTAACAGTGGCTCCACTTGGGGATGGTGCCTTCTTGAAGGCATCAAGAAATTCAGACCTGATTTCTCTGGGAGGCTGACCTGTGCCTCATCCATTGGGCTGCTTTCGTTTGCTTAAATGATCTTCTTTTGAAAACATATTAACAGTCATAAAAACAATGGTTCTTTCATCAACAAGCTCTCTACCTACCCAATCCTACTGATCTAGCATTTTTTCTTCATTACAGTGCACTTGGATTGGAAAACTCTTTTCACAACATTTTATTCTTTTTGAAAGCAGGAAATCTAATCTATTTCTACTCCTTATTTATCCCTGAACTCAGATTAAACAGTTGAGTTCAAATGCTTCTCTACCTAATCTACTAATCTGTTAGGATTAAACAGTCTAACATATTTTTATTCTCTAAATTCCACAACAGAAATTTAAAAGCATACAAGTCAGGATTAAACAGTCTAACTTGATGCTGGTCTATGGCATAAAAACAAGCTGAACACAGACATTTATTTTTGCAGAAAATTTAAATCAAAATGGAAGGCTCAAGATCTGAAAGCTTCTTATCATGGCCTCCTCTTTTCTTTACAACTCTGTTTTTGACTCTTGTTTGAGCTGTTTCCCTTCTATCAACTGGTTCAGATTTTGAACATGTTTGAACCTCTAATTTCTATCTTAAACTATCTATTGATAAGCCAAGATTAAACAGTTTGGAAAATCGATTTCACTATCCTATCAGCAGTAAATTTAAAACTAATTATTCAAGATTAGGTTGTTTGACTAACTAGAAGTGTGTTTTTCAGGAGTGGCATTTAAGCTTGCACACTTTCAGATTCTCTTCTCTTTTTTGGTATGGGGCTATACCTTTCTAATTTTGTCAATCTGCCCTCTTTTCATTCTGTCTTTGTTTTTGTATTTTTGTTCCTTTGTATTCTTCAAAGAAGAAAACAACAACTAACTAAATGCTCAAAGGTTGAGCCTTATCGACATTCCTATCTAACCTATTCTAAACATGGAGTATTCACATATTCATATGATACAAAAGTGCCAATGTAGCCAACTAATTAATGTTAAGAAGAAGAAGAAACTCTGGTTGCTTGTCAGAGGTATCAATAGAACATATTGAAGACTAACCTTCAATATCAAGGCTATCACAGAAGGTGATATTTTTTCACGTCTTTGGCTCTTGTAAATGATCCATGCTTGATAATTTGAGCCAGTCGGGACCTCCACACACTCTTCCAAAGGATCAACAAATAAAAGATGGAGGTTCTCTTCTTTATGGTCCTCCACAATTGGTAGATTATCTACTTCCAAGACATCAGCTTTGAGGACTATCTCTTCAGTATGTAGCTTGGAAGTATCGTCATCTTTAACCTGCACAATAGCAAACAGTGAAATATTTTCTTTCTCTAAACATATGCTTGCTTCTAATATACATTCAGGTTCTTTGGATGATATTTTGACATTAATGAAGGGATAAGTCTCTTCTTGGGAAGATGGTATATCCACAGTAGGATATTCTTGTATTTGTTTTTCTCCCTCATCTTCTTCGTTATATGAACTAGAGGATTCATCATATTTGGTAGTGTCGTCCTCTTGTAACCCTGGTATGCTTGGATTCAGTGAAATGAACTCTGTGAAAGAAGTTGACTTATATATTATGACGGGAGTACCCAAGGTTCCTCTTTTTCAAAGAAGCTCCTTTTTACTCAAAATTTCTTTGTGCTTTCAAACTCTTGCCCTTGATTAAATTGTTGATTCCGAATTATGTGAAAGATTTTTGTGATGGATTGAAATGGGTGATTTCTGCTTTCAAGTTGATGATGGTGAAACTCATAACACCAATCGATCGCAGGTTGCCCTGCGTGATTAATTTCTTCTTGAAACTCATCATCATCATCATCAGACTGATCGAAATTCAGAAAATCATCTGAATAAACAATTTCGTCAGTCGAACATATTGGGTCATCCGTTTGCTCTTTTTTCAGTTGATCTACAAGTTTCTTCTTTGTATCAATACAACAAGATGGAGTAGGTAAATGAGTGGAAGCGTTTGGTTCAAATGAAGGTTTGGAGGTTGGTATTCTGTTCAATACTAAATCAATCTCTCCCTCTGTTAGAAGAGAAGGGGTTTTCTTTTTGCTTACAACAGAGGTATCCACATCCTCCTTATCTTGTATTGGCTGATTTTGAGGCTTGATGTCATCTTGAGCCTCTTCCAGGGGAACTTCACTTGTGCTCGCAGAGATACTTCGAGGTATTTCTTTTATTGCCTGATCTTCTTGTGTTTCAGAAAATTCCTCATGATTGTTATGATACCTAGTTTGTACATTGGGTTCACGTGTTATCTTCTTCTCATAATCAGGATGCCATTCTTGTTGTATAATCAGAACTGAGTTATGACAAAAAGGAAAGGATTCTATATGTGTCGGTGTCTCCTCAATTTTAGGTTCCGTGTTTTCCAAATGGCTATTTGTTTTTTCGAAGCACTGCTTACTATTATTATTTTCATTTTGGTCATGAAATTCTCTTATCATCATAGTACAAGATATAGGTAGGCAATCAAGCATTTCTTGACAACCTTCTTCATTGAATTCTTTGCAAGTTTGCTCATCATTTTCTATAATGTGTTGATCATAATACATGTCTTGGGCATTGTCTAGCTTTTGTAGGGGTTGAATTTGTTCTTGATTTAGAAAAAGAAAGGGCTGCTCCTGATCATCAATATTCTTATAATCTTTCAAAAAGAGATTAAACTCATGAATGGATGTTAAAAGATCTTCAGGATGCATTTCTTCCAGAGCTTCATCATTATCTATAACGTGTTGGGTGATGTTTTGTGATGGATCATAATATATTGCACCCCATGATAATGATGTAGTGTTTTCTTTATGGTTCTCATAAAACACATATTCATGGTCTTTTAAAGAAAACAAACTACTAGATCTCAAGCATTCATACCAATCCCTAGCTTTTTCTTCTAATGTTAGCATGAACATTTTCATTAGGCAATCTTCATTCCATTCAAACTTTAACCTCCATACATGTATGTGAAATTTGATAAGATGTAACAATGGGTTATCAAATTTTTCACCTTGGAAAATAGGTAGGTTGTCATCCCAATTCACCTAGGGCATCTTATGTGGAAACCTAGGGATATGATCTCTACTCATTGGGGCATATCTTTGTTGTATTCTTGGAATCATGTTTGTAAATCAAGAAAGAGGTCACTGTGTCTATTTAATCAGTTCAGGGTCTTCTACCAATGGAGTCATTTGGTCCTTTGGAAGTTTTAGAGTGTGGAGTCGCTAGGTGGAAATTTTTAGCTCTTTTCAGAGGTAAAAGTTTTTATGGTCCACCACCATATGACTCTTGTAGAGCTGCAAGGATTTCAGGAACTGACTTAGCGCTTCAAGGGTGATATGAAAACAGTTGATAATTTAATCTTAGGAGACTTCCTAAGGATGCTTACTGGGTTATCAACTATCTCAGGTGGGTTAGGGTCAAGATGGGCTCTAGTGTGAATCTTTCTAGGAGCCACTATGTTGTGTTTTTCAGACCCAGATAAACAAGAAAAGTTCAACCAGGTATGACAATCTTTAAAAGGTCAACTAATCTGTTTACCTAAATTTGAATCCTACAGTCCTCTAACTGAGTTTGAATGATATTACAATGACAAAGGTTCTTCCCAGTGGAGTCTTAAGGTCTGTTAAGGATTTTGGAGTCGCCAAGTGGAATTTTTTAGCTTTTTTCAGAGGTAAAAGGTTTTATGGTCCACCACCATGTTTATTGAATACCAATCTGAAATATTTTTATGTTTTTATGAGTTATTTTTCAGTTGTATGGTTTTTTAAGAATATCCTAACTTTGTTTCAAAACTTAGCTACGGTTATGAGACAAAAAAAGTTTACTCTTATGGCTAAGCCAGCTGATTTTTCAAGGTTTAGATAAAGTCTTAAGAGAATCCTAGGGTTTACCTAGTTTGTCACTGATTCAAACAAGTTTTACCATGATTACCTTTCTTTGGTAGTGCTTGAAAAGGCTGCTTTTTACTCACAAAGTTTTATAAAAATGAAAATGATTCTGGGTTTGATTCCCCAGTGGAGTCACCAGAAATGTTAGGTATCTGTAATCAGCAAGATTGGCAAAGTCCGATCACAGAAACAACATCGTTTCAACCAACCTTGGGATTCTAGGATCTAGCCCTCCTGAATCCAGAGAGGGATCTCTCCAATAAGTGCAAAGATGGATTTCTCTTTGAAATTTTGGGTAATAATATTAGGCTAGTCATGAAGGCCAAGGGTTTGTTTTGTTTTTGGATGGTTGAGCATGAATAATGTTTGAGGTGGAAAGTCCTAAGTGAAAAGAGTTTCAAAGGTGAGAAGTTGCAAGTGAATAGAATAGCTAGGCTAAAAAGATAGATATAACGCTGGTTTTTAGTCCATTGGGCTATGGAGTCATAACAGGGCTTTAATTGAGCAACAAAATCAAGAGTGATCCAAGGGGCAAGTCATCTACATCACAAGATTATTGAGATTAAAATGATGGAATGGAAAAAATAAAGTGTTGGAGAGGTGGAAACTGATAATAATTTCACAAAGGATTTATAGTCAGTCCAAACAAGAAAAGCCTCTCAAGTAACTGTTTAAAACCAACCAAGGACGGGGCTAACCATTGACTTCTTGGGTAGGTTTGTATTAAAGCATCTTAATTGAAAAACAATCTAGTAATCCACATAATTACCTTCAAAAAGTATGAAAACATATAAGAGAAGACAGAGTGTAACTTAAGATCAGATAAAGTACTTTTAAACCTAGTCTTCTTTCAGTCAACACCAAGGGAATCTTTCAGAATCTGCCTTTGGAGAATAGAAGCTAGAAACAGGGCAAACCATCACTTTTCTAGCCTAACTTTAATAAGAAAATAAGGAAAATAACTTTCAAGAAATTTTTTTAAAGCAAACAGTAGGACGAGGGAACTCCAACATTCCTAACTGCTTAAACTGTATTAAATCATTCTTAAATAAACAAATTGGAGGAAAACATTGAGATAAAGCTTTTCAGTCAAAGAAGGTTACTGATGTACAGTTGGTCCTAACTCTATGAATGATATTCTTTATCAGAGAATAGTGAAAAATATGACATACATAGAAGGAAAACAATAACAAAGAAAGCGACACTTCACCAGTGATATAGACTAGGATCCCAAGAAACAACTTGTTTATTGATGTCAAACTAGTTACAGTACTCAGGTCCAATGTTTCAGTTCAACAATCATCTTCACTATCCAACCTAACTAATCTAACACAAACAAGGCTTCAAGGGCCAGTGAACACTATTTACAGATAGAAGTCTCAAGCTCAATTACATTACAATGTTCAGCAACCTAATCAACCAACAGTTTCTCATCTTCTACAGAATTATTTATAGAAGAATGAGGAGGTGAGATATGATATAAAGATCTCCCAAGGCAATTAATATAGAGTAATGACTTCTCGGCATTTTGAGGGGCTTGATGGAGAAGTTTACAAACATTCTGGTCTGTATTAACTGTTTTAAATTTATGAATTAAGCTCGGTGCGAGATTTTATTGACTTTAAGGCTCTGTGTCATGTTTGGAGTAACTCTGCAGATATTTTTAGCATTTAAGTTCCTTGCAGAAGTAACTCTCTGGCTGCGCTGAGGAAAATATCTTCATTTGATCAATAACTTCGGCCTCTGTATTGAATGCTTTGAGGCACAGGTGGTACTTATGGTAGCTGAGGAATCAATTCACCTCAATTGAGGCGATGGAGGCCTTTCTGTTAGTTAAACACTTATGATTTTCTTTTGACTGTATTTTAATTTGAGGGATTAGGCTTTTGATAATCCATATTAGCCATAATCCCCGCAAATCGGTCTTCAATCTTCTGTTCTGTTGTGCTCTGTCTTCAACACTGATACTCTTTAAATCGTGTTGTAATAACACAGTGTCTTGTCGATGTGCAGGACCATGCTGGGCTCGTATGGCATCAATGCCTCATGAAGAAAATGATGAGACATGGAGTAGAGCCCTGTGAATGGTTCTCTTTTATGCATCAAAGGCACAGGAATCGTCATCCCCGGCCTTCGGCCTTTTCTTTCAATATAATGGATAAACCTTTAACACCTGCAAAAATACAAAACTTATTAAGAAATCCTACGTTTTTGGGGAACAACTACTTCAGAGGGCGTGGGGAACGATCATGGTCGTTGGATGGCATCATCCAACAGTAGAAATCAGTCAAGAGAAAGTAAGGAGGAGACGAGGAAATGAATAAGACGGAATGATCTTGGACCTTCCGATCTGGACACGTGGATGGTCCAGATCCAATCGGAGGATCGCAATCGGGGGTGGCAAGCAAATGCACTAATTGAAAGTTGCGATGCGATTTAGCATGGACCGTTGATCTGAGGATCAGATCAATGATGGAAAATGAATCGGAGGAATGGCCGATCGGGAGGAACAATCAAATGCAACGATGAAAAATTCCGATGCGATTGAGTGATGACCGTTGATCTATGAATCAGATCAATGGTGGGGAATGAATCGGCAGATTTTGAAGCGGAGGTAAGACTTGTGATCGGAGGGAATGAGGACCGTTGGATCACAGAAGGCGGAGAGGAGATCAACGACGGACAATCAATTGGGGATCGAAAATCGGGGGTGGATAAAAAAATGCACCAAATGAAACTTGCAATGTGATTTAGCACAGGCCATTGATCTAAGGATGAGATCAACGGTCGGGATTGTTCCACTTACGCACCGGCGGAACAACCCATACGAAATATAAAAAACCCAAAATTTTAAATGAAACAAAGGTTTTATGCTTCAGGGGCGGGGTATATATATATATGGAATGATCTGGCACCCGACTGCAGGGCCTTCAGACGTATAACACACAAATAGACCCAGGGCCATACATACGGGAGTCAATCGCAATCGGAACCATCACGCTCGGTCTTTCAATCAACCCATTGAATTTTTTCAATGTGATAAGGGCTTCGGCCTTTGTGCTTGGTTTTCAAAAGAAAAAAAAGGACCGGGGTCTATGGATATGGGACTTAATCGCATCGGAAGTTTTGATGCGGCCTTTTCAATCAACCCATTTGGATTTCTCCGATGCGATTGCGTGATCGGGTGTTTTCAATCTAACCATTTTTATATTTAACACGTGACTTTAGCACATTAGATTAAAACTTTGGGAAAATGGGTTTTATGACTTTACAAAAGAAAAACATTGATTGGAGATGGTTTATACAATTATTTAAGTGTCGGATGCGGGCTTTATGGTTATATGGAACAGTAATAAGATCGGGGGTTTTAAATACAAAGGCTAATCACATCAGAGTTTTTGTAATGGCACAAAGACATGCACACTTGGACATTTGCGATGCGATAAGCGCCGAAAAAGGGTTAGCACTTGGTTCCAGCCTCAAAGCGTATGGTGGGGAAGTGGTTAGGACTTAGCCCAAGGGGGCTTAAGTCCATAGTAATAAAAAACTTGTTTTTATGAATTTTTTCAGAGTTTTTCAATGGATTTGGGGGTTTTGGTAAGGCTAAAAAGTGAGATTTTAACCTTGTAAAAATGATTTTCATGAAGGGAAGAAGAGGAATCATGAAAAAAAAGGAGATTTATGGAGAAAAAGGGGAGCAAATGAAGGTTATTTTTGAGTGGGAGAAAGGGGAAAATGATGGTTTTTCAACAGTCTTTTCTCATGGAATTAGCAGAGTTTTTGAGTATAAAATGGCAACAACAATGAAGATTTTGGATAGAGGCATGAGGCCGTCCAGAGTCTTCAAGAGCCAACATTTTTTAGTAATAAAATTTGTTCCTTGAAGGCTCAAAAATTCTTAGCCACCTTTTGCTATAGCAAATTTTATAGGTGGCTAACAAGATGTATCAATTAGAGGTTACACAAAGTGTTCTTTTTATATGTGTTACACCATTTTTTGGTCATCTAACCTTTTCTCATTAGATGGACCCAAGTACACCATGTAAGACCAGTTTTACCCTAAGTAAAACTGCTTTCACTATGTTAAAATAGGAAACCCCAAAAGGAAATATTAAACAAACCTATATTTGTTTGATTTTCCTCATGGAATAATTAATTAAAACATAATTTAATTATTATTCCCAGTCATGTTTAACCCAAAAACAAAGAAATTAATGAGATAAACCCTTAGTTATCTTATTATTTTCTAGGAATAATTATTTAAATAATATTCCTTGTTAAATATGACCAAATCAACCACCATTAATCAACTAAATCATTATTTATTTGATTATATCCCAACCACTTCCTTAAAAAGATAAATAAATCATTTATTTATTTATTTTTTACTAATCAAGGGATTTGACCCAAGTCAAACACCCTTTCCCTCCAACAAATAATAATAAAATATTCCATAGAGGTGGATCTAGATTTGGTTAACATTATTTTAATCATGCACCAAGATCTAGAATGACCCAATTTTTTGTTATAAATAGGAGGGTTTTCCCCATCATTCTTCACCTTTTGTTGCCTATTAGATCACTCTGGATCTATACACTTGGTCTCATTTCTATCATTTTCTCCCATTGAGCTCTACTTTCTGCATTGGGTTTTCTACATCTACAAGAGAGAGAAAGCTTAGATCTGAAGTGCTGAGGACTACAAAGAACCCATCCCATTGAGGAGATCTGGATACACCTTCTTGTTTCCTCCCAGGTGCACTGTAATATAAAAATTCATTCAAAAATCGTGTTCTTGTCTTGTCTGTTGGATGCATGGAGCAAACTCTTTACTTTACTGCTTAATGTCTTTCCATTTATAGATCTGTTTGTTGCGGCATTTTAACTACTAATTGCAGATCTGAAGATGTTTGGCAGCCTCTATTGTTGTTAGGGCTATTAGTTATGCGTAGCTAAAGTGGTTCTTTTTCGTACACTTCGACGAAGAATTCATACTAACAATGGCGACTCCACACGGGTTTTAATTAGTAAGTGACACACTATGTTCTGCATATCCATTCACTTAGGCCCTAGGGCTTCTTTAAATTGCTTATTTTCCTCTCTTTTTATATGTTTTCTCACATAAAACCTAAACTTAAAATTTCTAACTTGTGTTTAAACCTATTACGTGAGGTAAGAGCACCCGGCCATAATGAACGACAACACTAAATACGCATGAGACAGGAGCAGGGGGTCACACTTTTCGCCTAACCTGACCTGGACCTCCAGTCTTGCCCTCCTTTGTTTTACTGCGACACTTGAATCAATTGACTGTGACACCTTTTTCAACATGTATTTTTCTGCCGATTTTTAAGTTCTGTGCCATTACATCAGGTCTTCAGGCCTATCTCGATAGCCTTAACTGAATACGAACGTTTTTACTCATATAAGTGGGAACCCAGCCCCTTAGGGCTTTAGTACCCTCCACTTTTTGTGGAAGAGTTTTAGCTGTTTCAGCCGTCAGTTTCAGAGCTTCAGCCCCCTCTTTTCCAGATCTGTTACCTCCTTTTCAGATCCATTGAAATCAGCCTCTTTTCCTTCCAAATCACCTCTTGTCGTTTTTTTTGGACCTCCTCTGAAGGCCTCCGCCTTGCCCCTTCCTTCCTTTTTCCAGCCACCTTGCCTCTGTCTCTTGGCTGTGATCTGCACCTCTTTCCTGCAGCTTTATCCTCCAGATCCCTGTCCCTTTCGACCCTAGATCTGTTGAGCTCTTTTATGTGTGTTTTGACTAGATTTTTGCCCTCTTTTAGAGTAGTTTTGAGAGACCCGCCTCTTTGGGTTAGATTGATGCATAGTTAGCTGTTAAATGTTCTGTCTTTTCAGCAATCTATATTGTTCTACGCAGATTTATTTTCAGTTACGCAGCACACTTTTTCCTGATCTCAAAACGAAAAGGGTTTAAAAATTAAAATTAACGCACGCCACACACTGACCCTAACTGAAGAAGCGCCTGGTTACCATCGCCTGGCAAAGACTCTAAAATCAATTGTCACCGCACCTTTTCTGCCCTTGGCCGTAATTGATTCTGTCCCTTTCTTCCCCTGTCGGTTTCCTTCTTCCTGTCATCATTGCACCCCCAAGGCGCCTTTCCCGGAGACTTCTTGGCCTTCACCCTCAGTTTCCGGTTGATCGACCTGCTCCGCACCGCCGTCGTCGAGCCAGTCCACCTTCGAGTCCACACTCCGACTCCTCCCCTGATTCCTCGGGTCCTCCTTCTCCTCCCGGTTCTCCTGCCCCCTTCACCATGTCTGGTCCAGGGCCTAACGCTAGTGGTTCTCCCGGCCCCAATGCCGGCCCTACTACTAGCGGAACCACCACAGGAACTACCCCGGCCACCCCTGTGCTGCCGTACATTGCAGGCCTCAGCCTCCCCGATTTCCATCAGTTGATCAATGACCCCATCCACCACAATGCTAATTGGCCTGCTATGCCAACCAAGCTACCCTCCGACATCCCTAAGTTTGAGGGCCTTAATGGCAAAGATCCAACCAATCATGTCCGATCTTTCCACATGTAGCCCCTCCACCCCATTACGATGACCCAACTGCCTTCGTTTGTTCCAACGCACGCTTACCGCGAAGCTAAATGGTACACCAACAAGCCACCTCTACCCATACCACCTTTGAGACTCTTGCCCAAGCCTTTTTGTCGTACTTCCAGCTCCCCCTCCGATACGATACTGGCACGGAGCTCTTGACTTCCTTTAAGCAAGCCTCTTCAAGACGCCTTTCCGCCCATGTTCAGGAATGGCGACGAAGACGGAGCTTATGTCGAGCCCCTCCCTTCGAAGATCGGGTTTACATGGACTGGTTCCTGCGCACCCTTCTCGCTCCCATCGGCAAAGATGTCGCGTCCCACTTTCCTCAAACTGAAGAAGCCGCCCTCCAAATAGCTTTGAAATATGACCTGATCTACGCTCAGTCTGGTTATGTTTATACCGTCCTTCCTGACATCCCCAGGCCCGGTGGCGCTAACGCCCCGGGGGCATCTCATTCCGCCGACGGTATCGTTGGAGCCCTTTCCCATCCATACAACCAACCTCCTATGGGCTATGGTCTCCCTCAGGGAGGGGCCAGCTCCTCGGCACTTTTCCCCCTCCCGGTAACATGTATCCAGGATACGGCATGCCTCCTCCTTTTTCCCAACCTCCTGCTTACCCTAATGTTGCCCACCCTACCCATTACCCTTATCCGCAGCCTGGTGCGCCAGCTCCTCCAGCATACGCGCTTCCTCCTCCCTTGCCTCCTCAACCCCAGCAACAGCACCTACAGCCCCCTCCAGGGCAAGTATTTGCACAGCAGGGCGCGACTAATCCCCCTTCTTCTCAAAGAAGGTGGAGAGGCAACCAAAACCAATCTGCCCCTGGTACCCGAGGACCCAATTCCGGTGTGGACCCTAACACCGGCAACCAGCAACAGGGCAGTCAGCCCAAGCCGGACAGGCTGCTTCGCACCAACAAGCCCTGTTCGTGTTGCGGTGTTTATGGTCATTACACCCACGATTGTCCCCTCTTACCCCAGATGCGGCAGATGTGGGAGTCTCAAGCCACATTGCGCGGACAGCACGCCTCCCCTCATGCTCCACCTAATGTGGCCACTACCCAGTCAGCTGTGTTTACCGATCCTTTCCCTCAGCAAGGATTCGTGGCTACCCAACCACCTGACAACCAGGTAGCTGCCCCCCCTTCCCTTTCTGGTTCCTCTGATTACCAGATCCTTATGATGAATTCCGATCCCAACCCCTCCGTCGATCTTCACCTTCAAACTCGGTCTCGCCAGTACCCCAAGCCTCCTGCTCCGTCTGCGCAACTCGGTCTCGCCAGTACCCCAAGCCTCCTGCTCCGTCTGCGCCCGAGCCTCCCTTCAAATGCACAGAGAATATTTCGACATCTAGTGGCTCCCACACATCCCTCAACCCAAAGTTGAGGTTCATCCAAAGATTCCAAAGGGACCATTACGCTCGAAATGCTCGTCTCCACTCGAGCCGTCACGTATAGTATAGTAGATGATTCGCGCAATCCCCTGCTGCTCATTTCCACAATCAACCTCTTAGCCGTGTTCTTCCCAAAAGAAGGCTCTACTATCTCGCCGTGGGCGCCAGATCCCGCTCGATGACTCAATGATTGTTTTCGACGCCACTCAATCGCTCACCCTCCCCTCCTCTCCCTTTCCGTCGCCTTCCAAATCCCAGTCAAGATACGGAACGCCATCGTTTCCCGGTGTATAATTGACGAGGGGGCATCCACCTGCGTGATGTCCGCTTCGGTTTGGAAGCAACTCGGATCCCCTGAGCTGGCCCCTTCCACGATCACCCTTAGAGCGTGGGACGGTCATGCCTCCCAGCCCATTAGCTTGTTTCGTAATTTCCCTATCACCCTCGCCGATAAGACTGTTTGCGTTGACGTCGAAGTCATTGACGCCCCACTCGACTACAACATTCTTTTGGGGCGGAGCTACACCTATGCTATGTCTGTTGTCCCATCCGCGGTCTTTCGCAAGATGTCTTTCCCCCATAATGGAAATATAGTCACCATTGACCAGTTGACATATCATGAGCCTCCCTCTCAGACCTCCCCTGAGACCACCATCTCTTCTGTAGCCAACAAGCAAACCGTCGATTCCCTGACTAGTGTCTCCCCTGGTGTTTACAAGGACTCCTCCCTGCTTGGAACTTTTCCTTGTCTTCCCCCTCCTCCTATCCCTGATCCCAACTTGTCAAATGTTTGCATGATGCAATCGTCTCAGGCCACCCTCAAACAGCCTGCTTCGGCTAGTCCGCAACCACCCCTTCGCCCTCCGCAACCCGCTCCTAGCCATACTTCTCCACCAACCGGACCTCCTCCTTCTGGCCTTCCTCCTACAGCTGGTATCCCTGAACCCCTTTACCCCCCTGGCTCGGTTCCCCCTGGCCTTAACCATCTCGGAGCCGTCCCTCCCGGCCATTACCCTGTTGGACAGATCCCCTTCCTGGCTCCCCCTCTCGGAGTATATTCTGTCCCCGTCATGGCCACCCTCTCCCTTCCTAACCTGACCTTGGGCATTCCGGTCTGGTACCTTGATCCCCCAGCCGCCACCCCTCCTGGTCACCCCAAACCCTA
This sequence comes from Pinus albicaulis, assembly GCA_034641835.2. Classification (NCBI taxonomy): domain Eukaryota; kingdom Viridiplantae; phylum Streptophyta; class Pinopsida; order Pinales; family Pinaceae; genus Pinus; species Pinus albicaulis. The sequence goes on from CM076583.1 coordinate 619,827,460, forward strand.
CATGGCTTTGACACCGGTCCAACCGGCCCCCCTCGCTTCTTCCGTTGCTACTGTGCCTCCAGCACCTCCGCAGGATCCCTCTCCCGTCGTGACAGCTCCTGAGAAGAAACGCAAAGCCCGTAAGGGGGCACCAAAAGATAAGACCACCACGACTGACCCGACCCCTCCCCAACCTGCCAAGCCCTGTGCCTTGTGTGATGTCGCCGGTTATGCCACCCATGCTTGTCCCGAGTTGCCCCGTATCCAACCCATGGTTAAAGTCGCGTTCCCCGAATCTACGGCCCCTGAAGCCTCCTCTTCGTCCGTAACCAAGAACCCTAAGACTCTCCGCACCAACAAACCGTGCGCATTGTGCGGTGTCCATGGCCACTACTCCCACCGTTGTCCTCACCTGACGCATTATCGCGCCTCTTTAGAGGTCATTCGAGAGTACGAGGTTGAACAGAATCAATCTGCCTCTCCCATCCTCGCGCAGTATGCTTCAGGCCAACCCGAGGATCCTCCCGCTCCCATTGTCATCCCCCCCCCCGATGTTCAGATGACAGAGTCCACCGCGACCATTCTTTACCTATCCTCCTCCGCGAGACACCTGGAGCCCAGCCCCCCTGCATCCTCCCCTGTCGTTTCGCCTGATCCCCTCTTTTCCACCCATACCCCTGTAGACCTCCGCAGCCCGAGTCCGCGCCATACTTCCGATAGCTCTCAAATACAACCCTTCAGCTTGTATGTGAGTCATCGTCATCCTGCCCCTTGCACTCCCTCCCGCAGTTGCCGCTCGATGTTTTCTGTCCACTCACGCTGCCGTCCGTCTCCATCTTTTACTCATTTGTTGTCTTGTGACACCATTATGCAAGACCCTCCGTCCACACCCTTTATCGGTTACGCCGATGGTGCAAGTCGTTACTCCCGGAATCTTGCCGCGGAAGGTTGGGCCATTTTCACACCCTTGCATGCCCTTGTTCTCTCCAACGGGGTCTGCATTGGTCCTACCACCAATAATCAGGCCGAATATGATGCAGTGCGTGGTCTCTTAGCCGATGCCCTCTTGCATCGCGTACTCCATCTGCACGTTCGTTTGGATTCCCTACTTCTTGTAATGCAACTGAATGGTGTTTATCGTGTGCATAACCCTGTGCTGTTTAGACGCTATTTACGAGTGAAACTCTTGATACGTGCATTTGAAACCATAACTTTCAACCATGTACCTCGAGAACAGAATCACTATGTAGATAGTATTGCAAACCAAGTTCTAGACTGGCATTTATCACATGCATTTCATTCCAGACAATAACATTCATAAAAAACCATAACGATGCATATCCATTATATGTGTTGCAAAACATGTGATTAGAGTCCATCTACTCTGATACATATGGCATGCCCACAGCATGTTACACACATTCAAAAACTAGGGGCACCACCTGCCCCTACATACATCACTGGGGGCACCATACGCCCCTACATACATCCTAGGGGGCACCACATGCCCCTACATACATCACTGGGGGCACCATACACCCCTACATACATATTAGGGGGCACCACATGCCCCACCCCTAATCACTATCTGGAGGATCCCGAGCCAATGGCTCTGCCCCTGCAGCCTGTAGATCGCGCATCGCCTGACCGGCTATCGCCATGCGCCGCATGACACCTCGCCACTCCGAGGGTACACCAACACACGGCTCTATAAACTGGTCATCCAAGTCCTGCCACCCGCGCTCTGATACTCCGGTCAACAACCGTTCGCATCTACATCGGATATCCTCCAGCAGGGCAGCTGCATCCTCATTCTGCGCCGCTCTCGATCCTATAGCTCCAGCTACTGCCGGTCGTCCCATATATCCGGCCGGTTTCACCGGTGCTATATCTGCATACCAAAAGTACATGAATCAGTACCTTACTCTACTCTTCAAAATACTTTAACATGCCCATACAAGTATAGCAATCTGTCACTTACCATCGGGCCCCCAGACTCGACCAGGCAGAAGTGGCAGGTCCGGATCTCCACAATAACTCATCCCACTATAGGGATAGTCGTCTATGTACAAAGGCATCTGATCCCAATGGGCAAAAAACTTTGGTCGAAATACTCGCCCGACCGCCCCTCCTCCTCCTCTGCACAGTAGCCGTCCCCAACGGCGCATCCTGGGCTCTCTCGGGCCCCCATCTGGAAGCTGTATATGAGGCCTCAAGGTCGGGATATTCTCAAAGAAGAAGGCGCACAACAAAGTCCCATATGCACAGTCATGGTTCACCTGCCGCCTGCATAGCGACAACTGTCGCTTTAGCGACACCAACAGCATTTGGGCCCACCCATAGTAGGTCCCACCCAATACACTTTCCACTAACATCATATGCCCCCCAGTGATGTGATGGAACGCCTGGCTACCCAGGATTCGCAGCATAGCTGCGGCCACTGCACGAGTTTCTAGCCTCTCTAGATCCCCGATCGGTATTCGAGTCCCCTTGACTTGGAGACCCGGTCGACCATGGCGTTCCATGAACTCCATGATATGTCGCCCCCGCGGCAACACTAGCTGTGTGTTTCCCACCATCCCCAGTGGTGGGAGACCGGTCAGGAAGTACACGTCCTGGACCGTCAGTTCGATCCTGTGCCCCTGCACCACAAAAATCTCCTGATCTGGATCCCAATAACTGATAATCCGGGCCAGTAATGGTTCCCCTGCTCTCATCAATGGGTTCTCCACAAACTTAAGAACCCCAAATCTGGCCAATACACGACGGACACCCTGATCCGCCTGGATCTCTGTCCGAAGTGTCCCCAGATCTCTCTCTCTCCAGTTGACCCGTAACTCTGCCATACCTGCACAAACACATCATATTTGTCAGCGTTCAGATCGGGCAAACCATAACCAAACATCAAAACCCAGCTTCCAGCCATAAAACAGCACCAAAACCCCCTCATCTCCCAGGTCATAGTTTTCTGCCATTTTCTGGACCAGGTCGCACTTTTTGCTCTCAAACCTGCGTCCTAGGTCACACTTTTTGCCCCAAAAAGTGCGACCCGACCGTAGAGATGAAGGAGGGGCTGTTTCTGGAAGTTTGGGCCCTAAACTGAAAAAGTAATCCATCAAAATGCAAGAGAAGGGTTAGGCCTCCTACCTCCAACTGACAGATCTCGATTCCAACGATCGGTTTGTTCGCTACGTTCGCCGCAAGATTTAGGGCCTTCTCTCCTCTCCACATTCACCACAGCAACAATAGAAAATGAATTCTTTTGGAGGGAAAACTGCCTTATTAAAAGAGAACCATTGTTTCTTCTTTCAACTGCGGCGACCACACCGTCGCCCTGTTCGACGAACCGTCAGCACCGCTGGAAAGCTCTCACTGAGCTCCCAACTGGGTTTCTGTTAGTTTTTGGTGATTTGATACTTCACACGGACACATTTTGTCCCAGAAGGGTCACTTCACCGCTCCTTAAAATCGAATTTCCTCACTTACGACACTTGTACTTGGGGCACCATATTGCTCCCTTACTTGTCCATGTTCGTGTCAATTTTCGTCATGAGTTCCCATCTTGTACTCATGCTTCCATGGTCCCCCCTTGGGGCCTTTACTGTGTGGCACCACCATCGAGTCGCCCTTGTTTCGAGCATCCAAGTTGAGTCATCATTGCATCCATGGAGTCTATACCACGTCCCTTCGCACCTCACTATAGCCCTCCATCCTTCATTGCTTAGTCTCTCTCTTGTGTCGCACATTATGACCTCCAGTCTCACTGTCCCCTATCCCTCATGATCTTGTGTTAGTCACTGCCGTGTCGTCCATGCTCTTTATGCTCTCACAAGGGAAGTCGTCCATTCGCTACTCAGTCCTTCCCATTTCCACTATCGTCATTAGTGTCAGTCTGTCCGTCGCTCTATTGTTTTCTCTCGTGCCTTAGTTGAGGATCTCTCATTGCCTCACCTATGGCAGACCTCCTTCTGTCGACATCAGCACATGCATTCCAGAAGCCAGGTCTAGAGGGTGGTGTACCTTGGTTCCAGATTCCACTCTTGTTCGGTGCCTCGGATCAGGCAAGGGGATCTCTCATTTCCCTTTGACTTGATTGTTTCTCCATCTCCTTTCAGCATGATCGAGATTCGTATACTTGACGGTCCAGTGATCCAGCAATAGCTCTTGATGATCCCCGGGTGTGTGTGAGATGTCTCAACCCTCATGAGGGGGTGGCCCTGCAGGTAGCCCCCCACATGCCCGGATGACCTCTTCTTTGCAGCCTTCGATGCAGCTCCAGATTTTGATGATGTTGGCCTTAGCCACTTGCAACACCTCTTCGATTTGCATGTATCAGTCAGATTTTGTGAGCCCTTCCCCATTTACAGGGGGCATTTGGGTTGTATTTATCTCATGTACTCAGATATTATTGTACTAGTCCTGGCTGTTATCCCAGGCACAACATGTATGTGAGATTTCTCATTGTATTTTTATCTGGCTCCTGATTATGCCAGCTGTACTCTATGGTTCGGTCCCTTGTTTACTGGACACACTATTCTTTTGTACTTTGTCTCGGCGGGCATAGGTATGCCTCCCCCGCCGCCTTCAGCACAGGTACCCTCTCATAAAAAGAGACTTGTTGCACTTGCGAGTCTCGTCTCCTCAGGGTCTAGTTCTTCAGCACACTCTCTACCTTGCATTTCTCTCTCTGACTTCCCTTTTGTTGTCTAGTGATTGAGTTCTTACAACGTACTTCGGTCATACGATTTGCTCCTGACACTCGCACGCTGGGGGGAAATCTGTTACACCATTTTTTGGTCATCTAACCTATTCTCATTAGATGGACCCAAGTACACCATGTAAACCCGCTACTCTAAGTAAAATCGCTTTCACTATGTTAAAATAGGAAACCCCAAAAGGAAATATTAAACAACCTATATTTGTTTGATTTTCCTCATGGAATAATTAATTAAACCATAATTTAATTATTATTTACCATGTTTAACCCAAAAACAAAGAAATTAATGAGATAAACCTTTATTTATCTTATTATTTTCTAGGAATAATTATTTAAATCTTGTTTAAATAATATTCTTTGTTAAATATGACCAAATCACCCATAAATAATTAAATAAATCATTATTTATTTGATTATTACTCAACCACATCCTTAAAATGATAAATAAATCATTTATTTATTTATTATTTACAAATAAAGGGATTTGACCCAAGTCAAATTCCTTTTTCCTCCAACAAATATAATAAAATATTCCATAAAAGTTGGATCTTGATTTGGTTAATAATATTTTAATTATGCAGCAATATCTAGACTAACTCAATATTTTGTTATAAATAGGAGGGTTTTCCCCATCATTCTTCACCTTTTGTTGCATATTAGATCACTCTCGATCTATACACTTGGTCTCATTTCTGCCATTTTGCTCCCATTGAGCTCTACCTTCTACATTGGGTTTTTCTACATCTACAAGAGAGAGAAAGCTTAGATCTGAAGTGCCGAGGACTACAAAGAACCCATCCCATTGAGGAGATCTGGATACACCTTCTTGTTTCCTCCCAGGTGCCCTGTAATATAAAAATTCATTCAAAAATCGTGTTCTTGTCTTGTCTGTTGGATGCATGGAGCAAACTCTTTACTTTACTGCTTAATGTCTTTCCATTTATAGATCTGTTTGTTGCAGCGTTTTAACTACTAATTGCAGATCTGAAGATGTTTGGCAGCCTCTATTGTTGTTAGGGCTATTAGTTATGCGTAGCTAAAGTGGTTCTTTTTCATACACTTCGACGAAGAATTCATACTAACAATATGGTATTTGGTTTTCAATGAGTTAGGAGTTGTGTGCACTTTGTTATTGGTGTAATTGGAAAACAAATCGTGTGTTTGATCGATCATGTAGGAGGTTGAACATGTGATTGCAGAAGTTAGGTGACTAGCTAATTCTGAGATGGAACAAATCTAGTTTGAAGGGATGAGAAAGTGTATTGAGTTTAGTGCATTGGCAGTCAATAGACACAGATGGAATGGAAATACATTATTCCAATGTGATTGAAGAAGAGAAAAAGGGCATAGTATGATGACTATAAAGTGTGTAGGATAGAGTTATATATAGTATGCATAAAGGAATAATACTGATTTGTGCATTGTGTTTTCCTGCGAATTGATTTGTGATGCAAAGTGATGTGGGGATTGAAGATGGTGCGATATATGTGTGTGATAGTGTGCTAATGTCAATTAAAGAGTTCAGAGACAAAGAAATTTTCTAGAGCATATTATCTTAGTGATGGATTGATTTTGGTAGATTCCTGGTCAGAGTCATTATATGCATAGGTCAATGGCAAGGTATTTATAGTGTATTGATGAGTTAACAAAGTTAATATTGCAGGGACTATCATGTTGATTTTATTCTCAATATTATATGGCTTATTGAAGAAATTTATATACATGCCTTTCACATTTTTTTGAAGCCATGAAATGTTTAGTGTGTGTCATAGTAGTTATTGGCATGTTGTTGTTTCCTACTGTATGATGAGAGATGTATGTTGCTGCTAAAATGGTCGAGTGTGTTTGAGTAAAAAAATGCTACTAGAGTTTGTTATTGGATTTTTTGTATGAGAGTTGTATGCCTAATCAAGAGGGCATGACATTATTGCTTTATCTAGTTAAGTTGATGAATTATGCTAATGTATAATTCAGGGTAGATTGGTTTTAGGACTTAAGGTGTTGATTGAGTGCTGCTAGAGTTTGATTGTTGATTAGTGAGCATATGTTGTTAGGTTTTGTCATGAACAGAGTGTGGGTTGTTGAATATTTTGCAAATATTCGCGTGTTGATGCATTGCAATTGAGAAGAAGGATATATGTGGGTCTAGTGTGAAAATAGATTAAATAAGAATCACAATTGTTGATTCTTATGTTATCTACAATTCATATATTATGTTATGGTTTAGTTAAATCATGATTCAATGACTTGTAAAGAAAAGTTAAAAAATGCAGAAGATGATCCATCAACACAATATTGATTCATCCCTTGTCACAATATTTTCAAGCTTCCAACAATTGGTATCTATTATCACTACGACAAAGAACCTCCAAAATTATTTCCTAATCCAATTTTGTAGCCTACGTGAATTGTTGTTCCAGGCTTCCTAGTGTCTTCATGTTTTTTTTCCTGTGATTATCATGGTGTTTTCCCTAAGTGTTGTTTCATCCTAGGTCAATGTTTTCCAAGTGTCTTCACCTTATCCTTAGAAATCGCTTGTGTTATCTTACCCAAACATAGGATAAGGCATAACTTTTCTTGGCTTAGTAACTAGTCTTGTTCAACATGCATCACACATGGGCATCACACACAATGTTATAAACAATGGAAACCACGACACCACTGTGGGGAGGGTGAAACTTAGGTGGACAAAATTATATAATTATTCGCAAATTAAACTTTTCAATCACTTTAACAATTATTCATGGATCAATTACACAACTAAATCATGTAGAACATAACTTCTTAAATGTCAATAACATGAGAAACATATACACAAGACACCAATATTATTTTTATTACAAGATTCAACCTGATTACATCAATTACACGTAAGCAGCTACTTGTAGGTTTATCATGTAACACCCTCCTCCCACATTTACCCAAGCTAGTTGGTCCACTGGGGTAAACATGTGATGAGATGATACTATGATGTGATTCAAATCCCCATGTAAAGTTAAGGAAGTGGAAATGACAAAACCAAACCAATTTGGCCTTCCTCAGGAGCTACAAACACTTCAGGAGGCAACCAACCCTTCTAGGTGCTTAACCCTTGAGAAAACTTGTAATTTTGTTGATTTGGACCCCAGCCTCTCCCATGAAAAGCCATGCATGCAACTAACACCTTCTAGTCACTCCCACAACAAGGCATGCCAATGAATGTGGACTTTTTTAGGTAGTTCTGAGGCAACGAACCCAAATTCTGAGCCACTTTTTTAGGGTTACATCTTAGGCCACTGCCAAGAACTTCATGAAACTTTCATAAATTATAAACAACAATGAATAAATTTACCCTTGTAATACTTGGTACAAGTACTTGATTTGACCCCTACTAGCCATGGCAGGAATTTCATCAAACATATCACAAATATGTAATCTACAATTCATAAAAATATGTTTGACCATAGGAGTATCATACTTATCTGAGAATTGTCAAGCCGCATTGATGCCTTATCACAATAGATGCACTATCATATATTAGGTCATATATTCATTTCTCATTCATTTTCTAATCAAAACATGATAAGACACATACATCAAGTTTGTTTTAAACATACTCATAACCAATATGTAGCCAAAAAAAATAACAATGATATAACGACCATAAGAAACACATATGAGCAAGTACTTTTACACATAAAATACCAAGCAGAAGGAGCTCTTATTAATGAATTCATAAGCCAACCAAGTTAGGGACTTCCATGAACCACCCAACCATAGATTGGGTCGAACCAAATATTTTTTTTCAAACAATCACCCCCATGCCATATTCCAAGCATCAATGTGGGACTCACAAAAAAATGAACCAAGTTTCGTCAGGCTTTATCGCAATCCACCAAGGGATTCCTAGCTCATGTTAGGGTCCTAGGCTTTAGGGATAAAAGTGTATTTTTCTCTTTTTATTCATTTTTGGGATACCGTTAGCCTATGAACCATTGCTGTCATATTATAAATAATCATTATCTAAGGTCACTGTAAGTTTTTCATGTCCTAAAGGGTCCTTAAAGAGAAAATTAAGTTTAAGAGAGTCTAAGTCCTTGAGAGGGTCATAAGGTAATTTTTCATGTAGATACATTGAGGGTTTAAGGGGTTTTGTTTTTGTTGAGATTCAACAAGATGATGAGCTTAGTGAAAAGTAAGCACCTTCACTAAGTGGGGACCGTAGGCTATTTTTAGGTGTATGTCTATTTTTAGACATGGTGAGCATATTCTATAAGTTGCAGGATGTTATTTGTAGATGGTTGTTCAAATGTGAAAAATAGATGAAATTCTATTTTAGAATATTGGGCGAAGTCTATTTATAGATCGTCAATATAAATATAGATGCATGTCGATTATTATTAGCCCTTAATAATAATCTAACAATAAATATCAACTTATTCTCTTGGAGCACTTTATTTCAGTAAATAGTTTTGGAAAATTAGTGGGCTGAAGGAATTACACAATTCCTAGAGTTATTGGTGGCTCATGCATGGAGGAATCATTTAGAACTGCAGTGGAAAAGTTGTGACAGAGTTGGAAGAGTAGTTATGGGAGTTGTTATTTAGTTTAACTCAGTTAAGTGAGTTAAACTCAGTTGAGCTAGTTATATCTAGTCTAACTGAAAGATACACTAGTGAGAGTTTAACGAATTAATTAGTTAATTAATTCACAACTAATAACTCACTAACAGCTGAACAAATACATCATTTAACTATTTGCATGTCAATTCCAGTGGAGACCCAGTGGAGAGATAGGTGAAAGGGTGAGATGGAATACCTATTGTGACTATAGTGATGCATTTAATGCATCTAAAACTCATTGGAGATGCCAATAAGGATTGCACAATCAAGGCAAGGCCAATTCGAATTCATTCAGGGGTCTTCTTCAGTAAGGATTGGGTTGGGTGTGGAGCCTTATTATCTTGTTTATTTTGTATCACAGCATTGGACCCCTGTACCTTAATGGGGCGGCAACCCAGCCCGTAATTAAATGCTTCCTGGGGGGTCCAGGGGGGCAGTTGGGAATTTATGGAGCCCCCCCTAGCGGGGGGTTTCAGGGGGAGCCCCTCAAAGGTAAAAACAGATGTAAAATTTCCTTGTAAAAATATAGTAATTTCTAGTCAATCTGGGCTGTTCATTAGGCAGACAATCTGACGGTAGAAGTTATGTTTAGTTTAGGTTTTTTTTCCCTAGAAGTCAACCCCTCACTTGTATGAGGGTATCGTATTGCGGCTGTGTATTTTATATGTATTCTCGGAGCGAGAAATAAAGAGGGAGACTGTGAGAGAGAACAAAGGATATTACAACAGATCTACTGTAGGTTGTGTCTCTTCATTTTGCTGGATAATAGAAAGGACGGACTGGCTGTTTGGGGTGGATGTAACCCAAACTAAGTGAACCACGTATATCTATGTCTCTCTGGTTTTATGTGTTTTGTGTGCTTGTGTTTTCCGCATATTTTATGTGTTTCATTGCTCTGTAATATTACATTTTCTAACAACTAGTGTCAGAGCCGAAGGTCTATTTGGCTGATAAAATCGCAGGAAAGAAGTGTTCCTGGTTCGAGTGGGAGAAATGGCAGAAGATGGTAAATTTAGGGTCGAGAAATTTAATGGCCAAAAATTCCCACTGTGGAAGATGCAGATGGAATATTATCTATATCAGAAAGATCTGTACCTACCATTGGGCAGAAAAAAGAAGAAGCCGACGACTATGACAGACGCAGAATGGGATATTCTTGATAGAAAGGCACTCAGAACAATACGGTGGTGCCTCGTGGCGTTGTTATCCTTCAATATTTCGAAGGAAACAACAACAAAGGGTTTGATTAAGGCATTGGCGAAATTATATGAAAAACCCTTGGCCTCAAACAAGGCATTTCTTATGAAAATTTTATTTAATACGAAGATGTCGGAAGGTGGGTCTGTTGTAGACCATTTAAATGATTTTAATATAGTTACCATTCAATTAAGTTCTGTAGGGGTAAAATTTGATGATGAAGTTAGAGCTCTGTTATTTTTGTGCTCATTTCCAGAAAGCTGGAATGGTTTAGTTATGGCCATTAGTAACTCTGTCTCTAGATCTAGTACTTTAAATTTTGATGATGTTGTCGATGCTATCCTTAGTGAGGAAATGCGACGGAAAAGCTCTAGTGATACATAGGGTAATGCTTTGAGTGCAAAGTCTAGGGGAAGAAAAATGGAAATAGGAAAGAGCTCGGGATATCACATTAAATCAAGGAAAGGCAGATCCAAGTCTAGATCGGGGATAGTAGACTAGAAATGCGGAAAGAAAGGACACCTAAAGAAATACTGTAGATCTCGAAAGGGAAAAGAAGGAGACACACAACAAGAAAAAAATCATGAAGCAAATGTGACAGGTGATTTGTTACAAGATGACTTGATTCTTTCTTTCGAAAATGTTACTGATTCCTGGGTAGTAGATTCAGGGGCCTCATTCCATGCCACACCTGATAAGAAATGTTTTCATGATTATGTTCAAGTAGATTTTGGACAAGTACGTTTGGGTTATGATAAAACCTGTAAAATTGTTGAAATGGGTAAGGTTCTTGTAAAACAACAGAATGGAAACCAATGGCTATTAAAGGAGGTAAGGCATTTTCCAGATCTGAAGAAAAATCTGATTTCAACAGGGCAGTTAGGCGGTGAAATTTGTGTGACAACTTTCACAGATAAAACCTGGAAGGTCACCAAAGGAGCCCTGGTAATAGCAAAAGACGAAAAGGTTGGTATGTTGTATTTATGCAATGGTATTTCTAACTCTGTTAATGCTTTAACTTCCAAAGGAGAAGATGCAGCATTATGGCATCATAGACTCCGACACATGAGTGAGAAGGGGGTGAAGATTATTCACTCAACAAATTTGTTGCCGGGTTTGAAGAATGTTGATTTGGATTTCTGTGAGAATCGCATTTATGGAAAACAGAAGAGAGTCAGATTTCTCAGAGTTAAGAAAGAAAAGAAGAGTGAAAAATTAGAGTTTGTGCATACATATGTATGGGGACTTGCTCAGGTATCATCTCTCAGTGGTTCTTGTTATTATGTTACTTTTATTGATGATGCAACTAGAAAAACTTGGATTTATTTTATTCAGAATAAATCTAATGTATTTGATACTTTAAATAAATGGAAATCTTTGGTTGAGATTGAGATAGGAAAGAAGTTGAAGTGTCTCAGATCAGACAATGGAGGTGAATATTGCAGCAAAGAGTTTGATAGGTATTGTTCAGAGCATGGAATTCGCAGAGAGAAGACAGTTCCAAGAACACCACATGAAAATGGTGTGTCATAAAGGATGAATAGAAAAATCATGGAGTGTGCAAGGTGCATGAGATTGCATGCATGATTTCCTTTAAAATTTTGGGCAGATGCTGTAGATATTTATGTTTATCTAATAAATAGAGGGCCTTCAAGTTCCTTAGATGGAGGTATTCTAGAGGAAGCATGGATAGGTAAAAATCTAAACTACTCTTTTTTAAAGTCTTTTGGTTGTGAGGCCTTTATCCATATTAATAAAGAAAATAGAACAAATCTTGAGGCAAAATCAAAGAAATGTACCTTTATTGAATATGGTGTTAATGATTTTGGTTATCGCTTATATTATTATGAAAATCACAAAATAATTAGGAGTAGAGATGTAATATTTAATGAAGAGGTATTGTATAAGAATCAGTTGCAGGAAAAGAAACAGGAAAAAGAAAACAAAGAACACACAGTTCTTGATGAGATCACAGAAAAGGTAAAGGTGCCTGAAAATAATAAAAACCAAGAGCCACAACAACAGCAACAGGCACCTCAAACACCTGAAAGTGGTGTTAGAAGATATACCAGGATAAGTAGACTCCCTAAAATATACTATCCTTCATTATATTATTTACTGTTGACTGATTCTGGTGAACCTAAATGTTATGAAGAAGCAATGCAGGTTGAAAGCAGGAAGAAGTGGGAGCTAGCCATGGAAGAATAGATGGACTCCTTAATGCATAACCAGAATTGGGACTTAGTTAGGTTGCCTGCAGGTGAAACTACATTACAGAATAAATGGGTTTATAGGCTGAAGGAAGAAGATGCAAGAAAACAGAGGTAAAAATTTAGACTTGTGGTGAAGGGGTTTGCACAAAATAAATGTATTGATTTTGATGAAATATTTTCTCCTGTTGTTAAGATGACTTCAATCAGAACTATTTTAAGTCTTGTAGTAGTGAAAGATTTACATCTTGAACAGTTAGATGTAAAGACAACATTTCTCCATGGATATTTGGAGGAAGAGATCTATATGCAGCAAACAGAAGGATATGAGGTCAAAGGGAAAGAAAAATTAGTGTGCAGGTTAAAGAAGAGATTGCATGGCTTAAAACAGGCTCCAAGGCAGTGGTATCTAGAATTTGACAAGTTTATGATTGAACAAGGTTATACTAGATGTCACTCTAATCATTGTGTTTATCTGAAAAAGAAAAATGATGGCAACTATATTATATTGTTATTGTATGTAGAATACATGCTTGTTGCAGGGTCTAACATGCAGGAAATAAATCTTCTCAAAATAAAATTGGAAAATTCCTTTGCAATGAAGGATTTGGGAGCTGCAAAACAAATCCTTGGTATTAGAATAAGTAGAGACATGAAAAATAGAAAATTAACACTGTCTCAGAATGAGTACATAAAAAAGGTGTTGAAAAGATTTAATATGCAGAATGAAAAACTATTTAGTACACCTTTTGCTAGCCATTTCAAAAGTATTAAGGAGATGTGCCCCAAGACCCAAGAAGAAATCGACTATATGTCGAAAGTTCCATATGCATCAACAGTTGGAAGCTTAGTGTATGCAATGGTCTACACAAGGTCGGAAATTGCACATGCAGTGGGAGTTGTAAGCAAGTACATGAACAATCCAGGAAAAGAACATTGGATGGCAGTGAAATGGATTCTTAGATATTTGAGAGGTACCATAAATCAAGGATTATGCTTTGGTGGTTCAAACATTGATCAACAGGGATATGTTGATGCAAATATATCAGGTGACAGAGATAACAGGAGGAGCACTACAGGATATGTATTTACTGTAGGTGGAACAACTATTAGTTGGGTTTCAAAAATCCAAAATGTTGTTGCATTTTCAACAATAGAAGTAGAATATGTTGCTGCTACAGAGTCTAGTAAGGAAATGATTTGGTTATAAAGGTTTATGGATGAATTGGGTAAGAAGCATGATATTGGCACGTTATACAGTGATAGCCAAAGTGCCATTCATCTTGCAAAGAACTCAACATTTCATTCCAGGACTAAACACATACAGCTCAAGTATCGTTTCATACGGTCAATATTGGAAGATGGACAGTTGAAGCTGGAAAAGATACACACTAGCCAGAATCCTGCAAATATGCTAACAAAAGTTGTAACCAGGGAGAAACTAAGAACATTCTCAATTTCAATTGGTCTTTAAGGATGACGATGAAGATGAGAAAAATCCAGGTCCAAAGAGGAGTCATTGTCCGGTAAATGAAGCAGAGGTGGAGTTGCTACAATCAGTCTCCAAGTGGGAGATTGTTGGGTGTGGAGCCTGATTATCTTCTTTATTTTGTATCACAGCATTGGACCCCTGTACCTTAATGGGGCGGCAATGCCACCTATAATTAAACGTTGCCTGGGGGGTCCAGGGGGGGCAACTGCGACTTTATGGAGGCCCCCCTTGGTGGGGGGTTTCGGGGGAAGCACCCCTAAAGCTAAAAATAGATGTAAAATTTCCTTGTAAAAATATAATAATTTCTAGTCAATCTAGGCCGTTCATTAGGCAAATAATCTGACAGTAGAAGTTATGTTTAGTTTAGGGTTTTTTTCCCTAGAAGGCAACCCCTCGCTTGTATGAGGGTATCGTATTGCGGCTGTGTATTTTATATGTATTCTAGGAGAGAGAAACAAAGAGGGAGACTGTGAGAGAGAATAGAGGATATTACAACAGATCTATTGTAGGTTGTGTCTCTTCATTTTTCTGGATAATACAAAGGAAGGACTAGCTGTTCCGGGTGGACGTAACCCAAACTGGGTGAACCACGTATATCTATGTCTCTCTCATTTTATGTGTTTTGTGTGCTTGTGTTTTCCACATAATTTATATGTTTCATTTCTCTATAATATTTAATTTTCTAACAGATTTCACAGTGGAGGCAGGCTGTCAGGAGGCAAGAAATTGGTGCATAGATATGAAAATTTATGCATGACAATGTGTAATGATTGTTGATTGTACTACGAGCTTGATGTACTAAGCTTTGTATGAGATTATTACATGATCCATTGGTATACATCATATATGATAGTTGGGGTTTTTAGCTTTAAGCTTTCACATTAAAAAACTGTGCTTAAGTGCGACTAATTTTCTTCACATGTGTTTGCAATTGAGTTTTAATTTCCGCAATATTAACAATGTAAGGATTATGTATTTAACATAATATTAATTTATTAGATTAGTATAATCTAGTAATACATGAGTATTAATAAATTTTGACATGGTGTCGGAGCAGTGTTAATCACTGGAGATTGCGATTGTGAAGAGGTGCTGAGTTTTGTGCTGGTGGACAATTCGAATTTGCTACAGAAATTTCTTGGTGCAACAATCGAGTATTCATTGAAATTCCTTTCAATGGGTTGCGATTGTGTTAGTCATTAGTAACTTTTTCTGATATCAAAATATGACTAAGTTATAATCCTAGATTCCTAGAAACAACATTTAAGAAAGGTTGTGAGTTCTAGAAATCTCACTGCCTTCATCATCCTAAGTTTGACTATTTTTCACTATGTTTTCCTCTCTATCTCCTAAAAAGTTTACCCTTTTGTTGCAGAGTAAGACCTCATTTTTTGGGCCTATTTACCTTATTTTATCACCTCACCCACACCCTCATTCATCCCCTTTTCTCCCCTCTGAAACCCATTTTCCTTTCCCCTAAAAACCCCTCACAAACCCCCCTTATTCATCATTTTTGTCTAAAAAACCTTAAAACAATGTAAAACTCCCTTTTACATTGTTTAAAGCTTAAATTTTTAGCCTATTAGACCTTTAAAAAACTTATAAAAACTCTATTTTTATAAATAAAACCTGCTCTTGGCATAAATTAGGCCTTTAGCCCCTTAGGCTTAAAGCCTCAGCCCCCCTTTTACTCCCACAGGACCATTCCCTCCACCCGTTTTCTAGCCCCTTCCCTATTCAAATACACCTCCGCCCCTTTTACTTTATGCACCCTCGCAAACCTTATAAAAGCCCCCCTAACCTTTGAAAAATTAGAGTGGGCCCTCCTTTCCCCATTCTGTCTTACCCTTTCATCAGACCACATCTGCCTTTGATCTGGAACCCTAAACCTGATCTGATGGCGGTCGTGTCCCTACCACTCATCTCGCATTATGTAAACCCACACAACACGACAAATTCTCCCACGTGAGCATGCCCGGGCCCCACCTTCCACTTCCCAAACCTCCACCCCGCTCCTGGACTCTGTCCACACCGTCGATCTCGCACCTCGAGATCTGACGGTCCAGATCTATATCGCGCAGAAAATAGCACCGAGTTTTAAAACCCTTGAACCATGTGAAATAAGTGTATTGGCATGAACACGCATCAATAAAACTATGGTATCATGTCCAATTAGCCCAATACCACTTACTGCCCTCAACACACGCGATAAACCACCTCGATTTTCTGAAACCGCCTTCTCCTTCCTCATGCCAAAATTCGAATCTCTTCACCTCTGTTCGATTTCCATCAGGATCTACATATATAACCTTTCCCTATGCTCTATTTCTCCTCTACAATATGCCTCCCAACCGCTCCAAACCCTGAAAATGCAGTATTACTGCTCCTCGCAAGTTTTAAAGCTAACATGGTTTTGTGTTTTTGTGCAGGTTTTAATGGCAGTAATGCCCGAAAGAGCATTCTAAAGGCTGATAAATGATCAAATAAACCTCCGGATGATGATCCGAGAGGTAAATTCACATGAAAGAAAGCAATGGGGTTTTCATAAAGGTTTACCCTCGATGAAGCATGATCATCGATGGGTTATAAACCCTCATACCGCGAATAAACCTCCCCTTCACACAAAAGAAAACTACAGTCAGAAGAAGCAATGAAGAAATGAAGAACAAATGGATTAAAGGGCTAATTCTAAATCAAAGGATAAACACAGAGTGTAATATTCCAAAATTTTCTTGCAGCAAATTGGAATATTGATTTTTGCTAATTTCATCTAGGAGTTGAATAAATGGGTAAGGAGGCCCATGCAGAATAAAAACATGAATAAAATACATCATAATGTGGAAGGGGATCATTCTAGTAGTTGGATTTTACAATTTCCATGTATGAACAGGAAGAAAATCATGTTGATTCAGTCAATTTGACTAAGTCAACAACGCAGTATGGAGGAGTAGCCTTGATGGAGCTACAACGCAATTTTGGAGGGAAAGTGATCATGTGATGTTGAAAACCCTAATGGGTGGGACCCAAGGTGAGGAGGCTCACAAAGCTTATAAGGAAATATATGGCAGCCATTTGAGGTTAGCTTATGGATTATTGATTTTGGTCTGCTTAGACTATTGAGCATTCTTCAGCTCTTGAGTTGAGTATGCAGTGTTGTTTAGCACAAGGCATTCCTGCTTAGGGATTCCTTCTCCTTCCTTGAGAGGTCTCTTGGAGGAGCACTGTTCTTCATTTTTCCACATCCAGGATTGAGGCCAAGCATCCTCCTTTAGCTACAATGTTATTCCTATAGCAAGGAACATTTTGTTGCAGGGTGTTGCAGTGGAATACTTACAACACCAACTCTCGAGCTTATCTTTCAGAGGAGGGAGCTCCACTTGCTTTGCAAGATCCATACAAGAGATTTATGAGCATCTTGTACATATTTGCATGTGACCAAAGCATTATCCATCATTTACTATGCATTTATTGGAAATAATTGCATTATTTCTCTCTGTGTTGCAGTAGCAGGGTTTGATCCCTTGCTTGTGAGTTTATTCCTAGGAGGAAGGGCCAACCCTTCTCCCTGAAAGCTTTGTACATAATCCTCATTCTCTTTCTTGTAAATTTTCAGCTACATATATACAGAGTTGTAGTATACTGTGTTTTCCAGATCTATATCTGTAGATCTGTTCTTTATACAATGTATTTTCATGAAGCCCTTGCTAGGTTATCCTTATTTTGTATTAAAAGGAGGAGATCTCCACTTTTCTCAGCCATTGGATGATTGTATACTCCAGATCTATTGTTTCTCATTACTTGCCACATAAATCCTCATTAAAATAATGTTTTTGTGTGCTTCAGTAATTTTTGTTAAGCAAAGTCATGGGGTTTGGGCTTATTTGAGCTGCATTGGTTTGGGGAGATCTGTTTAACTTGGCTAGAATCATTTGTTTTTTCTCTAATTCTGGATGTGTGCTATACATTATATATTATAAGGGATCCAAGTCCCATTTTTCACTGATATAGTGTTATTTTCTTAAGACATCCGTTTTATGCCCTATATTGCTGCATTTCACCACTTTGGAAGGAGTGTACAGGTCATATTCTTGTTGCTAATCATTCATTTGCTGGGTAAATGTTCCTTTAAATATTGTGAGCTGATTTAAACTGCTATGTGCTTGGTTTGCTGAAGCTCCAACTTTAGAATATCTTCAGATATTCTTATTGTTGTAGAAGTTCCCTAATTTGGGATATTATAGTGGTATTAGAGCATAGTCTTGGCTCAGCCTATGAGTTCCAGCTATAAAAATAATAAGAGAAGAAGCAGAGGTCAGAATGATGGAGAGGATTAGATTACTCTCATCAATTTTCAGATCTAATAAGAGCCTCTCCAAGGAGGTAAAACAGATGACAGAAGAAAGATGCAATGAAACTCCAAGAGGGTTTCAAGAAGGAGAAAGCTGCAGTGAGACCTCTAGAAGGTTTCAAGAGAAATAAGAAGACCCATACACTTCTTATTCTCATAGAGGGAGTGAAGATCAAGAAGACCACTTAGAACATGAGATCCTGAGTGGATATTTGGAAGAGTACAAGTGCCAACCTAGAGCTTTCAAAGAGACTCTAGATCTTCCTCAGTTTATCCAACTGAAAGAATAAAGGAGGTCATACAGAAATAGGATGGTGAATGGCAATAGGTTTCTATTTTCCACTTTTTATGGATCACCCATATGTACAACAAAAGTTTGGGTGATGAAGTTAGAAGCATTTTTCCTACTACATCCAGTAGTGGAAAAAGAGGTTGTGGAGATCTCAACGCTGCACTTGGAGGTTAAGGCAAGCACTTGGTGGTTCAACCATGTGAGTCATGCAAGGGTATCTAATTTTTCATATTTCACTCAAAGGGTGATCAGAATATTTGATAGTGAGATATCAAAGAAGAAGGAGTCCTCATCACCACTTGAGGAGACTTTTATCAGTGCTGTCACATTCATGAGGGGGTAGCCATCCATATTAGCAGTTGGATCAGCTAACACATTGAAGGGAAGAACTCTTGCAGCCATACAAGATGTTCCCAAGACTCACCAAGGTCTGCGTATATTTCCATTTCCTATCATTTTAGAAAATATTATGGGAAACCTTGGAATTTTTTCTTCACATGGTCAAGGATAAAAACACATTGCTGATGTGGAGCAACAAGCTTGCACTGCGCTATGCAACCTTGGTTTGATCAAAGGAGGGATAAATATTCATTCCATTGCACCCTTATTGAGTTGCATGCAACATGAGGGGTTAGGGTGTAAGATTTTGAAGGGCATAATGAGTGTTGTGCCACTTTCTGATGATGTTTTACTTTCAGCACACTTGGATCCTATTAGATTCAAGAGGATCATTGATGAGAGGTATTCTCTAAAATATCTCCAAGGGTTTACATCTCAAATTCCCATGAGGTGTAAAGAGAAAGATCTGCTTTGGGATATTGGTAGTCTTAATTGGGAAGATGCCAAGGGGGAGCATGAATGGAGACATGCACATTTGGATGAATGGGAGTGGATGGAGAGCACGAGGTTCGTGAGCCACTTGCAGATCTATGACACAGGGCAACAAGAGTTGTTGTTACTATGGTTACACTGGGGAGAGTATGGGAAGAACGTTTCCCATGCTCATCATGATATTTCCGGAGCTAGGAAAGGCACATTCAAAGTGAAAAGAGGCTACCCTTCAGCATTGAAGGAAAAGGAGGAGCTTCCACATGGGAAGGAGATCTTCTCACATAGCAGCATGATGGTGGATGGCTTTAGCATGTGGAATGTCAAAGGAAGAAGTCATGGGGTGACTAGAGCCTTATCACCAAGGGCTATAGCGTTGTCACTTGGGAGTATGTTCTTATTGATGGAGTGTTCAAGAAGAGTATGTATCCCTTCTTTTTGCAGATTTTTATGAGGCAATTCTCATGGGTGGACTCATTCATGGACCTCACTTTTAGCCTACTGACTATGTATGGTAAGAAATGCATTTCTGTACTTGTTGATTTTTCCATTGAGTATTTTCATCTTTTTACCATCTATACACAATGCATTGCTCCACAAAGGAGCAAGATTATTTTTGGGTTATATGGTCACTTTAGGGCCAACCTTTGTAATGATGATAACCCATTTCTACTTGAATTTGGGCAAGTGTATTAATTTTTTGATCATGTAAAACTGATATATATTGCTGCTTACTACCTTATAGTAGATGAGCAAACATACGCAGCTGGTAGTTCAGTGGAGAATAGCTTGCCACATGATGTTCTAAATCAGCAGTTGGAAAGACTGCATTGTATCCACCAGAGAGACCATTTGTATCATCCACAGTTGCACATAACCTTTAGCAATTTTCTGATTTGGATGCCATATGGTAGTGATGTGCCATCCACTTTGAATGGAATGATTTGGGCCAGCATGATCCATAACCTTTGAGAGGGGATCTTTGAAGACCCAATACTTTTCTTCCCACTTGAGGGCAACTTGTTTGTAGCCCATTATGAGCATGCACTCTACACTCATCATGAGTGGAGAGAAAGACAGCGTGGGGTAGGCCATATTTTCTACCATGTTAATTTATTCAGCCCACCTACATTGCAAGAGCCAAAGGTGGAAGAGATTCTTCATGAGTTTCCATTCTGGAGGGTGAATCATTTTGTATGGTTGATAGCTTGGGGATGGTGATCCCCAATATATATCAGCCCACGTGCCTCAATAGGACCTTTTGACAGCCCATCGTTGCCTCCAAGGAAATTTCTTTGTTAAAGGATGATAGCTATTTGGGATGCTCACCAAAAGCTATCTTACACATTTGGGAGGGGAAACTTCAAGATACATTCATGATACAACATCCTGATCTTTGGAGGATCTTATCATATGAGGATGCTACAAGGGACGGAGAGGAGGTTCTTCAGTTCTATCCTTGCGGTTTCTTGAGAACAAGAAACATTTAGGAGGGGAGGACTGTAATATTCCAAAATTTGCATGCAGCAAATTGGAATATTGATTTTTGCTAATTTCACCTAGGAGTTGAATAAATGGGTAAGGATGCCCATGCAGAATAAAAACATGAATAAAATCCATAATAATATGGAACGGGATCATTCTAGTAGTTGGATTTTACAATTTCCATGTATGAATAGGAAGAGAATCATGTTGATTCACTCAAGTTGACTAAGTCAACAACACAGTATGGAGGAGTAGCCTCGATGGAGCTACAACACAGTTTTGGAGGGAAAGTGATAATGTGATGTTGGAAAACCTAATGGGTGGGACCCAAGGTGAGGAGGCTCACAAAGCTTATAAGGAAAGAGATGGCAGAAATTTGAGGTTAGCTTATGGATTATTGATTTTGGTCTGCTTAGAATATTGAGCATTCTTCAGCTATTGAGTTGAGTATACAGTCCTGTTTAGCACAAGGCATTCCTGCTTAGGGATTCCTTCTCCTTCCTTGAGATGTCCCTTGGATGAGCATCGTTCTTCATTTTTCCACATCCAGGCTCGAGGCCAAGCATCCTCCTTCAGCTACAACGTTATTCCTTTAGCATGGAACATTGTGTTGCAGGGTATTGCAGTGGAAGACTTACAACACCAACTCTTGAGCTTATCTTTCAGAGGAGGGAGCTCTGCTTGATTTGCAAGATCTGTACAAGAGATTTCTAAGCATCTTGTACATATTGGCATGTGGCCAAAGCATTCTCCATCATTTACTATGCAGTCCTTCACAGGAATTACGTTATTTCTCTCTGTGTTGCAGTAGTAGGGTTTGATCCCTTGCTTGTGAGCTTATTCCTAGGAGGAAGGGCCAACCCTTCTCCCGGAAAGATTTTTACATCATCCTCCTTCTATTTCTTGTAAATTTTCAGCTACATATATACAGATATATAGTATACTGTGTTTTCCAGATCTAGATCTGCAGATATTCTCTTTATACATTATATTTTCATGAAGCCCTTACCGGGTTATCCTTATTTTGTATAAAAAGGAAGAGATCTCTACTTTTCTCAGCCATTGGATGAATGTATACTCCAGATCTATTGTTTCCCATTACTTGCTGCATAAAACCTCATTAAAATAATGATGTTGTATGCTTCAGTAATTTCTGTTAAGCAAATTCATGGGGTTTGGGCTTATTTGAGCTGCATTGGTTTGGGGAGACCTTTTTAACTTGGATAGAAGCATTTGTTTTTGCTCCAATTCTGGATGTGAGCTATATATTATATAATATAAGGGATCCAAGTCCCATTTTTCATATATATAGTATTATTTTCTGAAGACAGTTGTTTTATTCCCTATATTGCTGCATTTCCCCACTTTGGAGGGAGTGTATAGGCCATATTATTGTTGCCGATCATTCATTTGATGGGTATTGTTCCTTTAAATATTATGAGCTGATTTACACCACTATGTGCTTGGTTTACTGAAGCTCCAACTTTAGAATATCTTCAGATATTCTTATTGTTGTAGAAATTCCCTAATTTGGGATATTACACAGAGGATTAGACATGAAGATAGTGATTAAAGGATGAAATTCAAAGGTTTAAAAACAAATAATAAATAAACAAACAGTCATAAAGAAGAAATAAAGGATAAAGACAGTGGGACATACTACAAAGGCTAAATCAAGGCTCAAAGGCCTAATACAGAGTTTTATGATTAAACAAAGACAGACTAGCTCAACGACAGTTTCAGATAACTCAAAAAAAGAAGCATTTACTTCTCCAAGGACCAAACGACCACCCACAACATGATTTCTTTCCATAAAGGCAGTGGGTAGTTATTACACAGTCAGAGATATTTTGAAGTAGCTCAATAGTTATTGCAAAGTTATTACAAAGCTTTTAAATTTAAAAATTTCACCTATTCTTCCTTTGAAGATAAGATATGAGTTATTGAAAGAAAGAAGTAGCTGCAGATATTCCTGCCTTAAGCCTTGCATGGTTTTCAAGGTTAGGAATGCACTTACTCTGTAATAAATGATACTCAAACCCTATCTTAGGCTTCACCTCCTCATTTGTAGCATAAATACTGCATCTAAACTCATTTTAGTGTTGGCATTTGATGACTCTTTGAAGTAATACATAGTCTTTTGGAATTTGAAGGAAAATTGATGTCTTGGATCTTGTGGATGCCGTGATTTGTTTGTTGATGGAGGAGGCTAGATCACTAGATCCCTGAGCTTGGCGATTGGTGAAGTGATTCTATCTGTTATTGTTATTTCCTGTTCTCATTATGTTTTCATCTTTCTTTGTTATAGTAGAGCAAAATTTTTAGGCTAAGAAATGTCTTTTGAAATCACCTTAGTTCTGTTTTCTCTTTAGTGTCTTAATGTTTTCTTCTGCAAGGTCTGACTGGAGGATTCTTAATTGCCCTCCAATTCCATCTAGCTTGTTATTTTAGAAATAATTCAATAGAGTATAACGAAGGAGTTTCTCCTTTGGTAAGTCCATGTTCATTGGTATGACTTGAGAGGTTGTTTTAAGGAATGATTTGAATAGAGTGAAACCGGGGAAATTAGTGGTGAGTCCATGCTCCTTTGAGTACAACTTGAGAATTTTCTCTGAAGTTTCTTTAAAAGTATGCTTACTAGAGTCTAAACCAGGGAATTATATGGTGTGCTCTATCCTCTGGACTACCTTAAAAGGTTTCTTTGAAGACCCCTAGAGAGTTGGTCAAAAGCAGATTAGATTATTTTTGTTTGATCTTAGGCTACTCTCACACTGTTATCTTATATGTTTTCTTTAAATGAAAGTAGTCTTTTGATTACTGGATTGTTGTCTCAAAGGTTTTCTTGTTAAAAGTTTGTCTAAAGAAGTCTATGGTTTTCCCTATCCTTTGGCCTACTTCAAACATTTACCTTGAAAGATTCCTCTTGTTTAAAGTGCATGATAAAGGATTCTTAATTTCCCTTTGTCCTACTTTTCATTCTTATCCTTAATGTTCATATCACTATCCTAAAAAAATTGAAGATCCACTAGCCAAGTTAGATTTTTCATATGATACTCCCCGATCCATTTATTAACTTATCATGACTTTCATTTGACACCATTTCCCAATGACTTAGAGATTTTCTCATTCTATCTATGATCTTTGATCATTATGTCCAACCAAAACAAATAAAACAAACCTCATACTTAATAACTAGCCTAAAATAAACCCTGCAAAGAAAACAAGCTCATATCCTTTGCAAACAAATAAAGAGATCCCTCTCTGAGTCTAGGAAGGCTAGGTCTTAAAACTCGAAAGATTGGTTCCATGTTGCCTTGTCATTTGGTATACCAATCTTCCAAATCACGGGATACCAACAGATTGGAGTATGCCCTTGAGGGTAGCTCGAATTACATTGCCTGGAAGGATAGGATGGAGGCAGTGCTTGAAGATAATGGATTGAAGGAGTTCATCGATAGCGATGTTGCATTACTTGATGCATGGAAAAAGAAGGTAGCAAAGAAAAGAAGAATTATGTTGGAAGGTGTGAAGGACCATATTGTGTCAAGCCTTCATGGGAAAGCCACTCCATTTGCGATGTGGAAGGCTTAGACAGATATTTTCCAAAGCATCAATGACCATACGAAGTTGGCGCTAAAAGATAAGCTCAGAAAAATCAAAATCGAGAAGGGCGACAATATTCCAAAATATCTCATGAAGTTTTTCCAATGTAGGGATGAGATGGGAATTATGGGAATTACAGTTGTGGATGATAACTTGGTGAGCTTAGCTCTCCTTGGGCTTCCAAAGAGTTGGCACAACTACGAATTCTCTATCAATGGACGGGAGAAACTGCCGGATTGGGAGCGACTTTGGTTGGATCTTGTGCAGGAGGAGATATGGCGAAATATGAGGGATAGCTCTTCATCAAAGAATGATGATGAAGAGAATTGCGCTTTGGCTACCAAAGTAAGGAAAGGGAAGGAGAATAAATCCCATCCAAAATCTGAGGCTAAAGGCAAGAAGCTATATTTGTCCAAGGTGAAGTGTTTTGACTATCACGAACATGGGCATCTCGCCACTAACTGCCCACAGAAAAAGAAGAACAAGAAAGCTGCTAGAGCTTGAGTGGGTGAGGCCTTAGCCTCAAAATTTGAACTTGATTTCTCCTTGATCGTATGCTTGGTTTCAAGTGCAATGGGATCCGTGTGGTATCTTGATAGTAGTGCTTCCTTCCATATGATGGGAGATAAGGAGTTGTTTAGTGACTTGGAGGAGAAGGATCTCCAAATGCATATAGAGATGGGCGAAGATGGTAGATATAGTGCGACCGACATTGGAACCATTACCTTTAAGAGGGATTCAGGTAAACCATTTCTATTGAAAGATGTTATGCATGTTCCAGGTCTAAAGAAGAACTTGGTCTTGGTCACTATGTTGGAGGACAAAGGTTATGACGTTATTTTCAGCGAGGGAAAATCCTTCCTGTGACATAAAACAATGGGTCAAACCAAGAGGATAGGGATTCGAGTTAAGAATCTCTACAACCTGAAGGTAGATGGTTGTGTTGCAATGATGGGAAAAGCAGAAGAAATGGTAAGCCGAGATGAGGGAGAATTATGGCACAGGATATTGGGCCATCTTCACCATGGCGCCTTGAAGATTTTGCAGCATATTTCTACTGTACTTCCCAATGGTACTCTTGTGTAGTCAGATCAGTGCAAGGGATGTACTATGGGTAAGTTTGTGAATACCACCTTTCATGAGAAGGAGAACCGTGCTTCAGTGATCTTGGAGAGAATTCACACAAACGTGTGTGGACATTTCTCGGTTTCGTCAAAATAAAAATACATGTATTATGTTATATTTGTTGATGAATATTCTCGTAGATGTTGGATCTTCTTCATGCAAAAGAAGATCGAAACATTCTCAAATTTCTATGAGTTTAAAGCATTGGTGGAGAAGGAGTCGGGGAAGCAAGTGAAGGTTCTACAGAGTGATAATGGTGGTGAATATATCTCGAACGAATTCAAAAAATTATGTAGCAAAGAATGAATTTGAAGAGAACTCATAGCACCTCATAACCCACAACAAAATGGGGTCGCGGAGAGGAAGAAAAAAACGATCGTGGGTGTTGCACGAGCTATGCTGCATGGCCACGGCCTACCAATGCACTTGTGGGTAGAAGCATGCGACACTGCAGTTTATGTGAAAGACCATTTTCCTCAGAGAGTACTTGGCATGAGTACACCTGAAGAAGCTTTTACTGGTAAGAAGCCTGATATTTCTCATTTGAAGATTTTTGGCTCATCTGTTTACATTCATGTGACAAAGGATGCCAGGCAGAAGATGGAGCCGACTGCAAAAGTTGGGATACTTGTGGGGTACAGAGAAACACCCCATAATTATTGTGTGTATTTTCCAAACAATCGAATGAATGTGGTGCGATGGGATATAAAATTCAATGAGGTGAAAGCCGTGAAGTTGTCGCTTGAGAGGGAGCTACACTTGCATGCAGAGGAGGAGCTTCTTGTTCCAAAATATGAGCCTCTAGATGTGGATCAACCACAGGAGGAGATTCATGGAGTGGAGGAGTCCACTCATGCAAATACAAACATCAGAATTGGCAGAAAGCGTACCATCGAATCTGAGAGACTGAAGCTTGATGCGACACAGAATGTAGGAGTCCCTACATCACAGCACAAACAGAGACAATCACTTGACCAATTTACTAGATACATGGCTCTTATGAGCAAGAGTATCATGACAGAGCCATCTTATTTTGAAGAAGTAGTGCAGGAGCCCACATGGGTATATTCCATGGCGGAGGAGTATGACTCCATTTTCAAAAACAATTCTTGGGAGATTGTTCCAAGGCCGGTTGGTAAATCAGTGGTAGGTTCAAGATGGATCTACAAGGTAAATCAAGTTATTGATGGGAGCGTTGAGAAGTATAAGGAAATATTTGTTGCTAGAGGCTTCTCACAGATCGAGGGGATTGATTATAAAGAAACCTTTGCACCTGTCATACAGTATTCTTCCATAAGGACCATCCTTGCTCTCCCAGCATAGATGGGTTGGTACATTCATCAAATGGATGTGAAGACAACATTCCTTAATGGGATCATTGAGGAAGAAGTGTACATTGATCAGCTTGAAATATTTTAGATCTTCAGCAGTGAGTCGCATGTGTTCAGACTCAAAAGAGTTTTGTATGGGCTGAAGAAAGCACCTCATGCTTGGTACACACGGACCGACAACTATTTCACTGGATGTAATATCCAAAATTGGGACTGTCAGCAATGCATGTCTGAAAAATACATTTTTAAGAAATGGATGCTATAGAAATTAAAATCAGCCCTTGGATCTCTTAGATATGACAATCTAAGTCCTAAATCCCTGAGGATATCAGAAAAAAATCCTTCTAGGTGAGGTAAACAAGTCTCCCACACCTAGTATGGTTGAAAATGCCTAAGAATGGGACTGCAGCAAAACCAAACAATACTACTCAGAAAATAACGCAGTTTAGCAGGGTAAGAGTAGGATTCCAATAAGGAGGCTCAATATTTACTTATACATCAACAAATCATAGTTATATTGAAGCCCATAAATTATAGAACAGAAGATAGAAGGATTTAAATGAAGAAATCCTCAAGAAAGAGGTGCTACAACCATAGAAAATGACTGAAAAAGCTTGAAAACGTTATATTTATTGGCTGTAACACCAGTATATTACACTTCATATCTAGAGCAGATCTGTGTACAAAAATTTAGATCTATATCAGATCTGTACACTAGAAAGGCTCCTCTAAAAATTCCCCTTGGGGTTTTGAGAAAAACATGAAGTACATGGAGTAGATCTGAGATCTTATGCAGCAGATCTGCAGAATGATTCAGAAATTATAAATTAAATACAAGAGTATTTAGATTAGATCTGTAATCCACAGATCACCACAGTGAAGGGCATATTCCCAACACTAGACATATCTCTCCCAAAAGTGTTCCAAAACTCCCTGCAAATTCTCCTTTGCAAATAACGTAGTATAGAAAGATGGAATATGTTGTAGGCTTTAAGAATAGTTTGGCCTGATCCCAAGGTGTATATATGAAGCTCCAATGATCCAATACTCTCTTGTTAGGAGGATAGAATACTCTCCCACTAAAAAGAGGCACTAGAATGGCCTAGATCTGAATAGATCTAGCCTCCACTTGCTGCCGCTTACAAAGAAAACCAAACCCTCAACAGGATATGCATTGTATTTGGAAGAATATCTTGGCCAAATGCCTGATAGTGGACAAGAAATGCAAGACTCCCTCAAGATCTACTCAAAGAATGAGGTGGGATTTCCGATCAAGAACACCCAGTGCTAAACAACATTATTCTCTGCTAAACAACCAAGAGAATGAGAAATGTATAAACAGACAAATTATTCAAAATAATATGTTAATCAACAACCTTCTCTTGATTTCCTCCTCTTCCTTTTATAAGATGGAAATCTTGCCAAACCCTAAACCATCTCAATGATTTAGCTCTATTCACATGTGTAGCCTCCAGCTAAAACTGCGTTATGCATCTAGGACGTTCATTGCATCTGGACAACATTGTTGATTTCATCCTGTTGACCTAGTCAAATGTCTCAATCCCTTTCACACATAAGGGTGTTTTATTAAGGCAGCCCAGATTTAGCCTTGTTCACACGGGGCATTGATTTATTTTTCTATTTTAGGAGTTTTATTGATCCTCCTTTAAAATTTTATTCATGCAACAAGAAAATGAAACAAAATTGTATATTCCCATTAGCTTGGGCTAATTGGGAATATTATAGTCCTCCCCTCCAAAATGTTTCTTGTCCTCAAGCAACTGATAGGGTGAGTGCTGCAACACTTCTCCTCCTCCATTGGTGACACCATCAAGAATCAAGCTTTCTTCATAAGCTAAGTGACCACCAATCCAACCCTCCATGAATTGTTCCTCCAAAGTCATTATGAGATGTACAAAGTCCATCCCACAAGGAGTCAAGAAATCACATGAAACAAACATAGTTGAAACAATAATATTCGTGAAACACGTAGCATAAGGTACATGGAGAGTCTCCATCCCATGAGGTACATGCATGCTCCCCATCCTCCCTCCATACATTCCCATAAATAGTACAAGTGTATCATCAATGTATGGAAGTAAAACTACATATAAGAAAACATAAATTTGAGCATGAGGAGGTGGGTCATAGTCCCACATGTGATACCAACGCAGTTCATCTCCTACCTACCTCAAATCAAGACATGGTAAGTGGTTTTCCCACCACTTACTTGCTGCCCAAGTCATCTCACTATTGCTGAAAGTGAGAGATATGTTTGGTTCCTTAGGGAAGCACCCATCATGATGAAAAATCTCCCTTTGCTCATCAAGGGAGTGGCCAAATTTAGAAATTTTAGTGGCCCAATAGTTTCCATGAGATTTACATGATACATTACTTCTTTTAGGAATCATGGCCTACATAAAAATGGTAAAAGAACATGTACAATCAGAAAATAAAACTTGCTTTACATGAGCAGATCCTTTACCAACAATGCCTTTCCTTCACATGGAGTTGTGCATGGATCTTTATCCTCTTTCCAAATAAGGAATAAATGGTTGAAATGAATCTTTCATAGAGTCCCATGGCTGCCCCAAATCCACATAGCTCATGCATTCATGAAAATTTTGATATAGTTCCTCTTTCAAGCCTTCCCAATCAAAGCTCCTCATGATGATGTTGTAGATCCTCATGGAATACATGTGGCTGAAACAAAACCCTTTGTATGCTCCTTGTAGTATCTTATGCTTGAGCTTAGAAGATCTAGACAAAAAGATTCTACCATGATGATAAATGACTCCTTCTTGGACTAAGTAGCCTTCTTCATGCAGCTGGTCATCAAGTATCATACATGTGTGAAGATCTTTGGAATAATCTGCTAGTGGTTGGGATTTCCAATACAGATCTACACTGCTCAACAATGACAACACTGGTGATGCATCAATAGAAGTGTATGTCATGTTGATTTTCCTCTCCTTGACATCTCCTATGTCAAAAGTGTGTGTTGGAAGGTTGTTCCTTCCATCCTTCTCCTCCCACAGTGCAGATCTAGAAAAGAGAGTGGGTGATGATGATAGGGGAAGAAGATTTCCCTCCTCCTTGAGCTTACCCAAGTCTCCCAGCACTATAGCTTTGTCTTTAAGTGCTCCAATCCCTCATGGATCTAAGTTTGGAGTAGCAAGTTGTGAGGTTTTCCCCACAAAATCTGAATCAGGTGGCCTCCCAGGTGGTTTGCCACTAGATAATGAGGTTTCAAGGACCATACTCATATGCATAATAGATGGGATCCTCATGTCCCTTTTTCCACTGCGCAAATTCAACTCTGATTCATGTGTGGAAGTTTCATGAAATTTGGAGACCTCTCTTAGTGGTGCAAGAGTGCCTCTGATTGGATAATTTTCTCCATTCCCCTCTTCTAGCAATAGTGGATCATCTTCTGTTGTGGCAGCTTTGTGTTCCCTCCTTTGTTATGTCTCATTATCTCTTAGCATAGACACATGTTGCTCATGTCCTCCATAAGGAAGATCCTTAGGAACTCTTTGCAAAGATGCAAGAGCCTCTCTAGTGGAAGCAATTGCTTCATCTCCATCTCCTAATGAGAATAGTTATCCTCTTGCTATCACAGTGCTGGAGGATCTTCTCTACTCTCTTTCTCCCTTCTCCTCATCAATGGAGAATGCCTCATCATTAAGAGACCCTTATCCTTGATCCCTTATTGAAGAAGGAACCCTCATGTCTTCTCCTTGAGAAGAGAGACCTTGCTGTAGTGGGGCTTTGTTCTTTGGAAAATCATGCAGCATATCTCCAACCCCCACAACAATGTATAGAAATGGAGTTGGCTTTATGGATTCTTCCAACTCATGCAAAGATTCAGGTTCCTTGTGTTTGATTTTCTCTCTCAGGGAATTTTCATAATGTCTCAAATCAAATTTTTTCTCTAACCTCCTAATGAACTTTGCATAAGAAGAGATATTTACATTTTTCAAGGAAGAAGACTCAAATAGCCACCAGGCATAAGCCTTACCTTGAAGATGTAGCACTGCTACTCTCAAGGCTTATTCTTCTAAAAATTGATGCAGCTGGAAATGTGTGTCAAGCTTCCTCACCCAAGACTTGGTTGAGTCCTTAGGTGATCCATTAAAAGTAAGTAGAGAGAATCTACCCAAAGTGTGTTACATACACCCTCTTCTTCTACTATAGCTGCTAGATCTTTATTCTTTAAGTTGAAAGAACCTAAGAAAACTGAGATGCTCCCTTAATCTCTCTGATTGAGACTCGTATTCTTGGAGATAATCACCAAGATATCCCATCTTTGGTGTTCCTCCTTTTCCTCCTTTCTTTGACAAGAAATTAGGAATGCTCCAATGTTGTAGATCAGGTTGTGTGGTTGAATGCTCACACACATAGTAAGAAGTACTGGGGCTTCCTTGATGTAAAAATATTCCTGAGGGATCTACATGTATTTCCCTCTTCATTCCCCATATTTCTCCTTTCATCTCATATATATCTTGAGAAAGAGTTTTAGAGAACTCTTCTCTTTTCGATCTTACAGATAAAGGGGTTTTACCCTTTTCTTCTGTGTCTTCAGTGTAATCATACTTATTATGTCTTCTTCTTAGATACCTATTCACTCCGTCAGTAAGAGGATCTCCTTCTATGGAAGGAATATTGGCTTCTTAAGAAATCACAGGCTGTGCCAAGATGGTACTCTGATACCACTGTAATATCCCAAATTGGGACTGTCAGGAATGCATGTCTAAAAAACACATTTTTCATAAATGGATGCTACAGAAATTAAAATCAGCCCTTGGATCTCTTAGATATGACAATATAAGTCCTAAATCCAAGAGGAGACCATAAAAAAATCCTTATAGGTGAGGTAAACAAGTCTCCCACACCTAGTATGGTTGAAAATGCCCAAGAATGGGACTGCAGCAAAACCAAACAATGCTACTCAGAAAATAATGCAGTTTAGTAGGGTAAGAGTAGGAGGCCAATAAGGAGGCTCAATATTTACATATACATCAGCAAATCAGAGTTATATTGAAGCCCATACATTATAGAACAGAAGATAGAAGGATTTAAATGAATAAATCCTCAAGAAAGAGGTGCTACAACCATAGAAAATGACTGAAAAAGCTTGACAAAATTATTTTTATTGGATGTAACAGTAGTATATAACAATTTAGATCTAGATCAGATATGTGTACAAAAAATTAGATTTGTATCAGATTTTTACACTAGAAAGGCTCCTCTACAAATGCCCCTTGGTGTTTTTTGAAAAACATGAAGTACATGGAGTAGATCTGAGATCTTATGCAGCAGATCTGCAGAATGATTAAAAAATTATAAAGTAAATACAAGATTATTCATATCAGATATGAATATAACATGGATTAGATCTGTAATCCATGGATCACCACAGTGAAGGGAAAATTCCCAACACTATAGATCTCTCTCCCAAAAGTGTGCCAAAACTCCCTGCAACTTCTCCTTTGCAAATAACGCAATATAGGAAGATGGACTATGATGTAGGATTTAAGAAAATTTTGGCCTGATGCCAAGGTGTAGATATGAAGCTCCAATGATCCAATACTCTCGTGCCAGTAGGATAGAAGACTCTCTCACTAAAAAGAGGCACTATAATGGCCTAGATCTGAATAGATCTAGCCTCCACTTGCTCCAGCTTACAAAGAAAACCAAACCCTCAATAGGATCTGTGTCGTAGTTGGAAGAAGAGCTTGGCCAAATGCCTGATAGTGGACAAGAAATGCAAGAATCCCTTAAGAGCTACTTAAAGAAGGAGGTGGGATTCCCGATCAAGAACACCCAGTGCTAAACAACATTATTCTTTGCCAAATAGCCAAGAGAATGAGAAATGTCTAAACAAACAAATTCTTGAAAATAATATGTTCATCAACAACCTTCTCTTGATGTCCTCTTCTTCCTTTTATAAGATGGAAATCTTTCCAAACCCTAAACCATCTCAATGATTTAGCTCTATTCACATGTGTAGCCTCCAACTAAAATTGCATTGTGCATCTAGGAGGTCCATTGCATCTGGAAAACACTGTTGAGTTGGTCTTGTTGACCCAGTCAAATGTCTCAATCCCTTTCACGCATAAGGGTGTCTTATTAAGGTAGCCCAGATTTAGCCTTGTTCACATGGGGCATTGATTTATTTTGTCATTTTAGGAGTTTTATTGATCCTCCTTTACAATTTTATTAACGCAACAAGTAAATGAGACAAAATTGTATATTCCCATTAGCTTGGGCTAATTGGGAATATTACTTGGCTTCACCAAGAGTGAGGCGAATGAAAACCTGTACCAAATTGTGGTGGAGGGTAAGATTTTAATCATTGTTCTTTATGTTGATGATTTAATACTAACGGGTGATGAGTAGTTGATAAACTCATGCAAGGTAGATCTTACAAAGGAATTTGCGATGAAGGATTTGGGCCTCCTTCATTATTTCATTGGATTGGAAACATGGCAGCGAGAAGGTGAATTGTTTGTGTCTCAAGGAAAGTATGCTCGGGAGATACTTGGTAAGTTTCACATGGAGGACTGCAAGCCCATGGATACTTCTCTTCCAGGAAATTGGAGGAAAGAGGATGCTACATCGACAGAGGTAGTGGATGCCACTGTTTATCGATAGTTGGCGAGTTCGATCATGTATTTAGTTAATACAAGACCAAACATATGCTATGCGGTGAAACAGCTTTCACAAGAAATGGTTAAGCCTACCAAGCTCTTTTTGAAGGTAGGAAAGCATGTCCTAAGATATCTCAGGGGCACATCTGAGTATGTTTTATGGTACAGATAGACGAATTAGGTGAATTTGCATGGCTTCATGGATGCAGATTGGATAGGCATCCCAATGAATAGAAAGATCACATCAGGAGGGTTTTTTAGTATGATATCTACAACAGTTTCTTGATACAACAGGAAACAAAGATCCGTGGCACTCAGTTCAACAGAAGCAGAATACATGGCAGAAAGTCAAGCTGCATGTGAGGCTGTTTGGATGAGGAATATCCTAGTCGGTTTGTTCAGTTCTCATTTAGATCCTACAATGATAAATTGTGATAATAAAAGTTGCATTAAAATCTCGATTAATCCTTTGTTTCATGATAGATCTAAACATATTGATATCTAGTATCATCATATCAGAGATTGTGTGCAGTGGAAGATCATGTTGCTTTAGTACATTCCTATGGAAGATCATGATCCATATATTCTAATGAAGGCGCTCAGCAGGAGAAAATTCAAATACCATAGAGGCAGGATTGGGCTGAAGGATAATACTTATCTTGTTGAGAGGGAATGTTGAGATTCAACAAGATGATGAGCTTAGTGAAAAGTAAGCACCTTCACTAAGTGGGGCCTGCAGGCTATTTTTAGGTTTATGTCTATTTTTAGACATGATTAGCATATTCTATAAGTTGCAGGATGCTATTTGTAGATGGTTGGTCAAATGTGAAAAATAGATGAAATTCTGTTTTTAGAATATTGGGCGAAGTCTATTTATAGATCGTCAACCTAAATATAGATGCATGCCAATTATTATTAGCCCTTAATAATAATCTGACAATAAATATCAACTTATTCTCTTGGAGCACTTTATTTCAGTGAACAGATTTGGAAAATCAGTGGGATGAAGGAATTACGCAATTCCTAGGGTTATTGGTGGCTCATGCATGGAGGACTCAGTTAGAACTGAAGTGGCAAAGTTGTGACAGAGTTGGAAGAGTATTTATGGGAGTTTTTATTTAGTTTAACTCAATTAAATGAGTTAAAATCAATTGAGCTAGTTGTATCTACTCTAACTGAAAGATACACTAGTGAGAGTTTAGTGAATTAATTATTTAATTAATTCACAACTAATAACTCACTAACAACTGAAAAAATACAATAGTTAACTACTTGCATGTCATTTCCAGTGGAGACCCAGTGGAAAGATAGGTGAAAGGGTGAGATGGACTATCTGTTGTGACTATAGTGATGCATTCAATGCATCTAACACACATTGGAGATGCCAATGAGGATTGTGCAGTCAAGGCAAGGCAAATTCGAATTCATTTAGGGGTCTTCTTCAGCAGGGATTGCACAGTGGAGGTAGGTTGTCAAGAGGCAAGAAATTGATGCATAAATATGAAAATTTATACATGATAGTGTGTAATGATTTTTGATTGTACTGAGATCTTGATGTACTAAGCTTTGTATGAGATTATTACATGATCCATTGATATACATAATATATGATAGTTGGGGTTTTTATCTTTAAGCTTTCCCGTTAAACAATTGTGTTTATGTGAGATTTATTTTCTTCACATGTGTTTGCAATTGAGTTTTAATTTCCACAAGATTAACAGTGGAAATATTGTGTATTTAACATAAGGTTAATTTGTTAAATGAGGAGAATCCGGTAATACATCAGTAATAATAAATTTCTACAGTTTCATGGGGTTTCCATTTATCACAAGTTCAAACCATAACATTCGAGTTCCATTTGTTAAATTTTTATATGTCTGTTAGTGGTGTCCATCATGTCCCCATTCCACCATTCAT
This sequence comes from Pinus albicaulis, assembly GCA_034641835.2. Classification (NCBI taxonomy): domain Eukaryota; kingdom Viridiplantae; phylum Streptophyta; class Pinopsida; order Pinales; family Pinaceae; genus Pinus; species Pinus albicaulis. Next base: position 619,863,238 of record CM076583.1, read on the forward strand.
AATTCATCATTCGCAATTCATAAATCGTCTTCATAGAATCCATTCATTTAAATTTACCATCATAGGCACACCCTCCTCCTGAAATCACCTCTCATAATAATTTCCATTACACCCCCCTAAATCCACAACTCATTACAATCACTCATAATTCAGAATAATTACAACCCTTTACCTAAATTTTACACACATGAAAAAAAAATTACATATGAGGCACACATTTTCAAATTTTTTTTCATGTTTCCCTCATTATCTCTCCAATCCATAGTTCGCACTCTGAGAAGGTCTGCCAGGTTACATAACATAAGGCCGAAATCATCTTGGCAGAGGTTCGAAGGCAGGCTCTTTCATGTGTGAGAAGGTTACTACACAAAAACTATGAAAATTATAAGTTACACAGTCACTATGCAACTGTTGCATAATCGCTTCAAGCTCCTTGCAGAGGTCTCCCATTGTGTTCAATAGAGATTTCCTATTTCCTGAGGTAGGAAACATATACTTCAGCCACAGTTTTCCTTAAAAAATAAATTAGTCATTTATTGGTAAACCATGTGTGCATTGCTACATAATTTATGCACAAAGCCCTGCGTGTTAGTTGGCTTGTGTTCAAAATTTTTAAAGCATTCAGGGTTTGTGTGTCAGTTTTTACAAGTTGATGTGTGTCTACACATAATCGCGTCAGTTGAATTTCATGATAATTGGCACAATTTCCTTCGCATATATTGCATACATCACATCTATCGTATGCATTGCATTACAACAAGGTTGCCAGGGCATAAGAATTTTCCCAAGACCCAAATTCATTTAACTCTTGTTAAAACCCTAACAATCACCTCTTTGCATCGTGTTGTCATACTTTCCATTGTCCATTATTCTATCAGTTAATATTTTCTCCACAGACTTGGTGTGTGCCACGAAAATAGAATTGAAAGTTTGTGTTGTAGTTTTTATAACGAGATGGAAAGCCCAGGGAATAGAGGTAAAGAAAATGGAGGAGAGGTACTTTTTGTTGAGCCTAGATGTTTAGATATGGTGAAATTTGACCCTGCAATCTGAGTAGAATTCAAGCAGACAAGGTGCATAAATTTCTCTAAGAAAATCTAAACACATGCCCACCATTTCCAACTTTCTAGTATGTTTTCTCTAAATTTTAAAGGTGACAAGGTCAAAATTGGTGATTTAGAGTTTAGAGTGTCTGAAGAAACTATTTCTCAAGCCAAAAAGATTCTCTTACAAGGTGAAATCTCATTCAAATGAAAGGAGTTAGATGCCTCACATTTTAAAAAGTTTGTAAAACCTTAATACAAGGAAAAACGTGAAACCACATTTCCAAGGAGTTTCCTATTGAATGAATACAGTTTGCTATTGGAGGTAATACAAAGGTATTTTACCTGTGAAGGTCACTTCAGCAAGGTGTACCAATATCACATTAGGTTGCTTATGCACTTCACTGGTAAGAGGAATCTGAACTTACCTTATTACCTATTCAAAAGCTTGTGAAAGATGGCAGAAAGGGTTTCTTCCAAAGGAGAGAAACACTTTCCTATCTTATTCCACTCTTAATTCATCAAGTTGTTAGCCTTGCATGAGTTAGAGTAAAGGAAAATGTATTGGGATGGTTGCTTGTCAGCCTCATGTTTCATGGCTCATGCACACATTTCTCCTATGGAACTAGATGAAGAAGAACCTAAATATAAAGAGACAGTGAAGGAATCAATAAGGGATAAGAAAGAAACCCAGAAAAAGGAAAGTAACTTTTCCAAGAGGCCTCCTAGACCCACAACCTAGGAAAAAGGGAAAAAAGTAATTTATGTGGAGGAGATAATAGAATCTAGTGTGCAACTAAGGAAGCCCATGAAAAGATAAATAGCTAAAAGGAAAGAGTATATGAAAGAGATATTTTAGTCAATAGAGAATCTAGAGTTTGATCAATGGAAATAATATCAGAGTCTATTTGAGGAGATTGAGGACTACCAACAGCAAGTTACTCAGGTAGCAAAAGATGTTGAGATTCAACAAGAATATCCTAGTGAAAATTAAGCAACTACACCAGGATGGGGCCTCAGGATATTTTTAGGTGTATGTCTATTTATAGATGTATGTGCATATCTATTTTTAGATGCATGTCCATTTTTATTATCCCTTAATATTAGATGGACAATAAACTATAATCTATTCTCAATGTGGACATGGAAATAGTTAACTGAAGTGGAAAATCAGTTATCTATGTGAATTTCGAGTTACGTGGTTTGTTGGTGGGACATGCAAGTTGAATTTAGTTGTAACTGAGTGGTTCAAGTTGTAACAGAGTTGGAAGTGCAATGGTGCATGAGTTGTGCAAGTTGTAAGTAGTTTAACTCAATTAAGTGAGTTAAACTCAGTTGTGATAGTTGTAACTGAAGATACACTAGTGAGAGATCAAGTTAATTAATTATTAATTAATTCACAATCAGTGGTCTCACATGCAGTTGAAGATTTACCATTATTAACTACATGCATGTCAGATCCAGTGAAGACCACGTTGAGTTCTAGGTGAACGGAAGTAAACTATTTGTTGTGACATTATCTGCCTACACGCATGCAAGCACACACACATTGGATGTGCCCATGAGGATTTTGTAGTCGAGGTAGGCAAGAAGGAATCAATTCAAGGATTGCTTTCAGCAGGGATTGCACAGTGGAAGCAAGTTGTCTGAAGATAGTAAATTGAGCAAGGGATTTGGCAATTTTTGTATGACAATTGTTGGGCCAGAATTGTGAATTACAGATAAATCACACTTCCCTAGACAGGTGCTAGTCTAGAACAACTGGTGAAAGTCTATATGACTATTTCTCCTAACTCAGAACAGATACATAGAGAGAATTGAAGGATTACTTTTTCAGTCACTTCCAAATGAATCCATCTACTGCTTCCGTTGCAGGTTCAAATTCAAGCGGTTTATGAGATGAATGCTTCTTGCAAGAAAGAAAACTGAAACAATAGAAGATGCAATAATATAGATATCTATTCAAGCTAGTTAGCTAAATCAGTAAAGCATAAACCATATACATCAACCAAGATCTTGCAATATGGAAAATCAAATCCAATACAGATGCATATAGGGAAAAATAAGAAGTACTCTTTATTGATGATAGAAGGAGAGGTTACAACCTAGTGACTGATTTGACCTTCCAGCATCGTTCCCAAGCCTCATCATAGTATAAATCTCTCTGGCAGGAGCTTCACAAATCTAGCTCTCAATTGAAAATCCTCCAGCATTTCTTTACTCAAATTCTTCCTTCTCAAGCACTTAGATCTGTGCTCAATATATAGATGAACTGTAGGTTGTTTTTCAATCAATAACTTTCCAAAAATAGGAAAGACATGTTTCTAGTCATGTAGATGTCAAATGGACACTTGGATCCGAAGCTTGACACATGTGAACTGTTCTAGAAGGCACTGGCCAAGTGGAGATTCTGGAACAATGAGAATTTCGCTCCCAATGTGACCAACACACCTATGAATGTCGGGAAGTACTTTGTAGAGAAGCCTTTCATGGGGATACCTGCATATGCAACGCACTTAGGCCCCTTAGAACCTGTGTTGGTGAGCTCTCATATGCTATATAATAAGCTTCAAACCATGGAAACCTTTTCTTGATGAAAATCTTTCTTGATTTGTCTTGTTTCTTGTCTTAGGGCATGTAGCAACTGAAATGATAGGGAATGATAGACCCTTGATCATTGGTCTTGGAGATGATGCCCAGTTAACTAGGTCATTGGGAATGGTGCCCAAATTGACCTATAACAATTGCCCCCTAAAGCATGAGATTCAAATAATAAGAACATTTGATTGAGATTCTTTACACTGTGATGATTCTAGAAAAGAATCAGAGTGGTCACCTGCATCAATATTACAATACATTACATCATGATATATCCTCTTTTGATCATAATTGCTGAGGGTAGGCGTTCCCATATTCAGCACATAAAACAATCTAATAACATGTACATAATTCAGAAAGTCGTCTTCATTGGAATGTTGCCCAGATGTAGACATGCCTACAGATATAGGCCCATGTTTGGATGAAAATCTGTATGTAAAGTCACCATACATATGATTTGTACAAAAATCCTGAAAGCCCGGATGGCTGAAACTAGATCCAGGGTCTTCTTATCTCGTTCACTCGATCATTCGGGTACAAGTCTAGACATGCAAATATATGATTTGTAGTCGAACATGGAAAGACATTGTTTGATTACAAGCCAATGATGTGAGCTATTAACAAACGTGAGAGAACCACCATTAATTTCAATGACCCTCAAGGTACGGCAGTACATTTCGTAAGGTGTGAATAGATGATTTGTTTTCGAATGCCAAACAAAATCTTTCGGTAAAAGGTTTGGAAGCGAGGATCTTGTCGATGTTGTAACAAGCCTCATGGTACTGGAATTTGATTTTTCCAAGTGAACTTCCTGGATATTGATTTTTCCTCTATAGGAATTCACCTTATTTCAAAATAGGAGTTACTGATTTCGGAGACAAGGGTATGACTTGATATAGCAATTTTCAGGGATGGCAGTCATGAAAATGAAGGTTTATGAGTATTGCAGATGGATGAGTTTTTAATCACTGGATGAATTTTCTTGAACATATCGGCAACACTCTGATTATTTGGAAGCATTGACCTGAAACTAAAGTGAAGGTATGATGAACCATAGGTGTGAATGAACCGTCAAGATGTGTAATATTCCAAATCTGGAATATCACAACAAGCCTGCTGAAATAACGCACTCCTGGGAGATTGATGTATAGAAATGAGTTTATAGCCCTTGGATCCATTAGATCAGTAGATCTAGAGTATATATCCAAAAGGGGAGAAAAAAAAATCAAACTAAGTGTGGTAAACAAATCTCCCACCACCTAGTCTAGCTGAAAAACACCCTACAGGAAGGGTTGCAGCTATGCACAACAAACTGCTTCAGAAATAATACAGTCTTGGATAGTATGAGCAGGAGGCCATCAAATATGATTAAATTATAAGTATACAACAACAAATAATAATTGAAATGCAGCTCTTTCAATATACAGTAGAATACAAGAGACAAGAGAGCAATAAATCTTAAGAAAAGAAGGCTGCAACACATGTATAAAATAAGAAATGGCCTATAAACTAAGAAATGGCTCAACAGTGTTATTTTATGGAGTTGCAGCAACTGAATATTACAACTCAGATCTAGGATAGATCTGTGGAGAAAATATCAGATCCATTTCATATCTGGAAACTAGAGAGTCTTATTTACAAGATCCCCTTGGGGTTTTGACCAAATCATGCATAACAAAGAGTAGATCTAAGTTTTAAGTTGCAGATCTGCAAAATTCTTCAGAAATTTTTGAAGATGACTTTACATTACAATATATCAGATATAAATAGAACATGTATCATGAAGCTAATCTATGGATCACCAAAGTGAAAGGCAAAGCCCAGCACCAAAGATCTCTCATAAAAAATGGGATCAAAACACCCTACAGAACCTCTAATGAAAATAACACAGTTCCTTAATGAAACCTGCACTGTATATTGAATAATAATGGTGACCTAATTCCAATATTAAAATCTAAAGCTCAAATAGTAGAGGCACTTTTCCAGGAGGATAAAAGACACACTCCATGAGAAGAGGCTCCAATACAACCTAGATCTCTACAGATCTAGAATCCCACTTGCTGCAACTTACAAAAGCAAGAAAACCCACACTGGATCTGTGTTGCAATTGGAAGTAGAGCTTGGCCCAAAGCCTAATAGTGGATCAAATCAGCAAATAATCCTCCAAGAATCCTCAAGGGAAGAGGTGAAATCCCTACATAGGAATCCCAAGTGCTAAGCAGCACAATTATTTACTAAACAACAGAGAATAATATTTTTCTAAACAGACAAGATACTCAGAAATATAATCAATCAACAACCTTCTCTTTCTGCCTTCCCCTTCCTTTTATAATATGAAAGCCTTTGCAAACCCTAAACCACCTTGATGAGTTAGCTCGTTTCACATGAGGGGCCTCCTTCTAGAACTGCATTGTCCGTTCATGAGATACATTGAACCTAGACAATGTTGTAGATTTGGTCAAAGTTGACCCAGTCTCACAGCTCAAACTCCTTTCACACTTGCAAGTGATTTATTTACATGGCCTTGATTTATCTTTGTTCACATGGGCATTGATTTATTCAGTCTTTTCAGGAGTTTTACATGTCCTCCTTTATTCATTTATTCATGCAACATAAAGTAAAACAAAAATGAATATTCGTCTTAGCTTAGGCTAAGTAGGAATATTACAGTCCTCCCCTCCAAAATGTTTCTTTTCCTCAAGCAACTGATAGGGTAAGAGCTATAGTACTTCTCCTCCTCCATTGATGGCATCATCAAGGATCAAGTCCTCATCATAAGCCAAGTGCTCATCAAGGCAATACATCATGAATTGTTCCTCCAGGGTCAACATAAGATGTGCATAGTCCATCCCACCAGGAGTGAAAAAATCAATAGAAATAAACATGGCTGGAGGAATGCTCCTTCTAAAACATGTATCATGAGGTACATGTATAAGTTCCAAACCATGTGGTACATACAAGCTGCCCATCTTCTATCCATACAATCCCATAAAAAATACAACTATATCATCCAAGTATGGAAGCAAGACTATGTATATGCAAGCTGAAATCTGAACTTGAGGAGGTGGGTCAAAATCCCACATGTGATGCCAACGTAGTGCATCACCTGCCTGCATGAGATCAAGGAGTGGTAAGTGGCATTCTCGCGACACAATTGTTGCATGAGTCCCCTTAACATGGATGAAGATGATAGGTAAGTTTGGTGCCTTTGGAAAGCACCCATCATGAGAAGGAATCTCCTTTTGCACAATAAGGGAGTGGCCAAGTTCAACATCTCTATTGGCCCACCATAAACCATGAGATCCACATGATCTCTCACTCCCTTTAGGAGTCATATCCTGCAAAAACATGGAAAAGGAATGTAATAAATCAGAAAATACAACTTGATTGGTATGATTAGATCCTTTACCATCATCGTCCTTCATACACATGGAGTTGTGCATGAGCATTTCCCTCCTCTCAAGAAAATGAAGAGCTGGCTGAGATGACTCTTGTAAAGAGTCCATTGGCTGCCCCAATTCTCCATAGCTAATGCACTCTTGAAAGTGCTGATGTAATTCCTCTCTCATGCCTTCCCAATCAAAGCTCCTCATGATCTGGGTATAGATCTTCATTGAATGCATATGGCTGAGGAAGAATTCTTCATGTGCTCCTTGTAGGATCTTCTACTTGAGCTTAGAAGCTCTAGCCAAGAAGACCTTACCATGATAATAGATTACTCCCACTTGGATTAAGTAGCCCTCTTCTTGCTGCATGTCATCTAGTATTATACATGTGTGGGGATCTTTGGAATATTCTACAAGTAGTTGATATTTCCAATACAGATCCACACTTCTCAACAATGACAACGCTGTTGATACATCCATGGAAGTGCTTGTCATGTTTCTGATCTCCTTTTTGACATTTCTCATTCCAAATTTGTTTTTTGGAAGGATGATCCTCCCATTATTATCCTCCCACAATGTAGATTCAGAAAAGAGAGAAGGAGATAGTGATGCAGGAAGAAGATCCCCCTCATTCTTGAGCTGTCCCAAGCCCTCCAGTGTTGTAACTTGGTCTCTCCTTGCACCAATCCTCCCTGGATCTAGATTTGGTGTAGCACTTTGTGGGGCCTTCCCCACAATATCTGAATTTGGTGGCACCCCAGGTGGCTTTCCATTAGATAGGAATGTCCCTTGCAGCATTATCAAGAACATGAGAGAAGGGACTGTGAGATCCCTGCTTCCACTACGCAAATCCATCTATGTTGTTTGTGTGGAAGTACTAGGTGAAGGATAAGTGTTCATGCCTTGAATCATTTGTGGTTTCCCACTCTTCAAGTCCACCCACTCCATCTGCAAAGCCTTCCAATCAGTGGTGACCTTCCCCAAAGTAATCAACCACTCGACACCGAAAATGATATTGGTGTCTGGTATGTCAACCATAAAAATGTGGTCCACCAAAGTGTAGGATCCCGTAGTGATAGAGAGTGAGGGAACATATTGCATGCATTTCATGGTCCTTTCTCATGGGACCAAGATAGAGAATCCCTCAAAAGTATCAGTGGGGATCGCTCTCCTTTGCACAAGATAAGCATCAATAAAGTTGTGGGTTGCCCCATTGTCAATCAGGACAGATACTCTCTGATTCATCAATGAACCTTGTACTCTTAGGGTCAAGTACTTAGGTACTCCCCTAAAATATGAAAGAGTCCCACTTATTGGAGAAAATGGTCCATTCCCATATCCGGATGGTGTTGGATATTCCTCATCATTATCAGTGTTGTGACCCCTCCTAGGTTCATCATCTCCATCTTCCTCCTCAGAATCTGAGAAGAATTCCATGTAGTGTGCTTTCCCAACAACACATCTATGTCCCGGTGCCCATGACTCTTATCAGGTGAAACACAATCTCTTCTTCCTCAACTTCCTCCTGGGTTCAATATCAAGAGGTTTCTTTAAAGAGCTCTCCTTGGAAAGAGCATCTTTTCCTTCCTTCCCCTTAGAAAAGTGAGGGGTGTTGCTCTAGAAATTTGCCTTTGATTTTGGCAAGGCATCTTGGAGATCTCTTGCCCACTCAATCGCATCATGCAAAGTGATGGTCTTGGTAGATTTAACCAAACCCTGCAAAGGTTCCTCCAGGCCATCAATGAACATGTAACCCTCCTTGCTACAGATAGATCAGGAACCATGATAGACAATCTCAGAAACTCAGAGATATAAGTTTCTACATCCCCTAATTGCTTCAGCTTTGCAAGGCCTATGAAGGGTGCTTCAGGATCCTTCCTTTAAAATCTCTCCACCATTATTCTAGTAAAATTAGAATAGGTAGTCACATTGATATGTCCCAATGTAGACAACCCATGGAACCACCAATTGTGTGCTTCACATTCAAAGTGCAGCGCTACAATCTTGTTGGCTTCAATCTCAGGGAATTTGTTCAACTAGAAGTAAATATCCATTTTTTCTACCCATGCCTTGGCAGAACTAGAGGATGATCCATCAAACTTGGGAAAAAAGAATCTGCCCATAGAGTGGTGTCTATCTTGATTGTGAAAGAACCCACCATCTCTATACTACTGCCTCGGTATTCTTCTATCCTTGAGGTGATAAAAATCTTGGAAACTCAAGTGGTCCTTTAATATCTGACTCTGAGAGTCATACTCCACAAAGTAATATTCAAGGGAAGCTTGCTCTTGTGGTCCTTCATTCTCCACAGCTAAGAAAGTAGGCATAGTGGAGCGTTGTGAAGCTTGTGGGGCTTGTGGCTAGTTCACTAGTTGACCAGTCCAGTGATGAGACATGTCAGAGCTTTCCTTCGAATGAAATATCCCAGGAGATTCCCTCATTCTTTCCATCCTCATCTCTTTGATATATTTGTCAAGATATTTCATGGCCACCAAAAGAGTTCTTGCGAACTCTTCTCCTTCTTTTTCACTTGTAGTCTCAGGGGCTTTACCCTTGTCTTGATCATCAGTAGTATAATCATACTTCTTGTGACTTCTGTTCTGATACCTCTTATCCCTCTTAGTAAGAGGTTCATCTTCTTATAAATGCAACATGGCTGTGATGCTCCAAGGAAAGCACAGGTTGTGCCAAGAAAGGAGCTTTGATACCACTATAATATTCCAAATCTAGAATAGCACAACAAGCATGCTGAAATAACGCACTCCTGGGAGTTTGATGTATAGAAATAATTTTATAGCCCTTGTATCCATTATATTAGCAGATCTGGAGTCTAGATCCAAAAGGGGAGCAAAAAAAAATCAAACTAGGTGTGGTAAACAGATCTCCCACCACCTAGTCTTACTGAAAAACACCCTACAAGAAGGGTTGCAGCTATGCACAAAAAATTGCTTCAAAAATAATGCAGTCTTGGACAGTATGAGTAGGAGGCCATAAAATATGATTAAATTATAAGTATACAGCAGAAAATTATAATTACAATGAAGCTCTTTCAATATACAGTAGAATACAGGAGACAAGAGAGCAATAAATCTTCAGAAAAGAGGGCTGCAACACATGTATAAACTGAGAAATGGCTCAACAACATTATTTTAAGGAGCTGTAGCAGCTGAATATTACAACTCAGATCTAGGACATATCTGTGGAAAAAACATCAGATCCATTTCATATTTGGAAACTAGATAGTCTTATTGACAAGATCCCCTTAGGGTTTTGACCAAATCATGCATAACAAAGAGTAGATATGAGTTTTAAGTTGCAGATCTGTAAAATTCTTCAAAAAATTATGAATATTGATTTACATTACAATAGATTAGATCTAAACAGAACATGGATCAGCAAGCTAATCCATGGATCACCAAACTAAAAGGCAAAGCCCAACACTAGAGATCTCTCATCAAAAATGGGATCAAAACACTCTGTAGAACCTCTAATGAAAATAACGCAGTTCCTTAATGAAAACTATGCTGTAGCTTGAATAAAAATGGTGGCCTGACAGCAAGCTACAAATCTGAAGCTCAAACATTAGAGGCACTCTTCCAGGAGGTTAAAAGACACACTCCATGAGAAGAGGCTCCAATACAAGCTAGATCTTTGCAGATCTAGAATCCCACTTGCTGCAGCTTACAAAAGCAAGTAAACCCCCACTGGATCTACGTTGAAATTGGAAGTAGAGCTTGGCCCAAAGCCTGATAGTGGATCAAATCAGAAAATACTCCTCCAAGAATCCTCAAGGGAAGAGGTGAAATCCCTGCATAGGAATCCCAAGTGCTAAGCAACACAATTTTCTACTAAACAACAGAGAATAGTATTTGTCTAAACAGAAAATATACTCAAAAATATAATCAATCGACAACCTTCTCTTGCTACCTTCCCCTTCCTTTTATAATATGAAAGCCTTTGAAAACCCTAAACCACCTTGATGAGTTAGCTCCTTTCACATGAGGGGCCTCCTTCTAGAACTGCACTGTCCGTTCATGAGATACATTGAACCTAGACAGCGTTGTAGATTTGGTCAAAGTTGACCCAGTCTCATAGCTCAAACCCCTTTCACACCTGCAAGTGATTTATTTACATGGCCCTGATTTATCTTTTTTCACATGGGCGTTGATTTATTCAGTATTTTCAGGAGTTTTACATGTCCTCCTTTATTCATTTATTCATGAAATAGAAAGTAAAATAAAATTTAATATTTCTCTTAGCTTAAGCTAAGTAGGAATATTACAAGATGATTACCCAACCCAAACAGTCATGAACATGGAGTGAAAGAAGTATCATGTTCAAGAGAAACTTGCTACCAAAAAGAAACTTTGCTTAATTTTCCCAAATTTTCCCCAGTCATTTGTCGACCAGTTACTCTTTATTTTTTAACAAGCTTGAGGAGGATAAAATTTGCTTGATCTATAATTCAACCCTTCGAGCGAATAATGTATCACTATTTAATAATTTAACGATTCTAGTGATGAATGAAACTTGATTCTTGCCATGATTGACAAGCCCATCGCTATTTTATGTTTTAACAAGCTTAACGACAATGATAGCCCGGTCCTTTTTCATATTTAGAGAGTCTGAAAAAAAGGACGAAAGTGAACTCCATAAAGTAATTTTTTGTAAATTTGTCACTCAAATCCGAAAAAGTGTAAAATAATATCTGAGAGAACCTCTTTGGTCATGTTTAACTAGGTATTCATTTTCATAAATAATCCATCTCAGTCTAGAAAAGCGTTAAACTTATACTGAGTAGATATCGATTCATTTACTTTAACGAGTTCGAAAAGAAAAGTTCTTGGCAATCTTTTCACATTATCAGAGTTTGAAAAGAGCTGAAAGAAGACTCCAGGGGTTCATTTTTCGCTATTATCGAAGCTCGAAAAAGAGATAAAAGTGAGCTTCAAATCTTTTTTCTTTTTTAACAAAGCTCGAAAAATAAGGAGAAAAGGTATGCTTTGTGGTCAAGTCATTCTTTGAATAAATTTGCATGACTAATCTGTTCATCGGTTGTATTTCCTGTTCAAAAAAACATCAAATGGATTAAAAATACATGTTTCATGACAAAAACATAATAAAACTATAGTCATAGAAATAAATCTAACTTGCAAACAATTAAATGACTATAAAGAGTAGTTTCACTATTCATTTTTACCATTTCATAGTTACCATTTTCATTTTGGAGCTCTGAACCTGATTTTTCCCCCGAACTTCAGTCGTTGATTGCAGTCATTTCTGTGGACATATTTCGTCGCTGTTTGATCTAGGTTAGTGCTATAAACATCCTCTTCCCTTCAGTATTCATTTCATTTCCATTCTTTGAAAATTTTAGGGTTTTGAGGCTCTAGGTTAAATTTTTCCCAAAATGAGGGCAACGCACCCCTGAATGTCGAAACCTGCATTGCATAGCAGGTACAGTGAAGGGTACCTGCATGTGCAATGCACTATCTTAGCCTAGGGAGTGCGTTGGGCATAGTTCAAGTTTTTAGTTTTCATGTTGTGTCCAAAATTTGCCTAGTTTTTTGCAATGATTGGAATCTAATGGATCTTATAGTTGATTTTGAGGTTTCCATCAGATTATAATAACAATTACATGGAGGGAAAGAGAACATGAAGAAAAATATATGATAGCCTTGAATGATATGGGTATTGTAAGAGCCCTAAGAGATTTTGGACTACTTAAGTACTTCAAATTGTTGGGAATGAGGCAACAAATAGAACTCTTGGAGTTCTTAGTTCAAGCATGGGATATGACAATAGAGGCATTTCACATTAAGAACAAAGTGGTTCCCATAACAATTGAGGATGTGTATTTTCTCACAGGTTTTTCGAGGAGAGGTTTGCCCATTTCTTCTCACAAGGTCTACCGTTGGAGGAGAGACAATGAGGGATTATGTTATGCAGTATTGCTATCCAGGGGAAGAACCTATAAAATATGGAAAAATACACATCTGGGATGTCAGGTATTTTCCTATGAGAACCATCCGTTTCATGATTGCTAAACTTGCTGGCACCATTACACTACATGTAGTGAACAGATCATATATGTAGTATGCGCTAGAGTGTTTAGAGCCAAAAGTATTCAACTGGTCTGAATCTGTTCTATCTCAGATAAAGGAACAACTAAATAAATCAAAGGGAGGAAGGAAGAAAAATTTCAGCTATGGTTCAATCCTTATCTCCTTCGCTTTGGAACAGATTCCATTGATGCAGCCACAACATGTAACATTGGATATATCTAGTCCTAGAGATCCTTGAATGCAGAGATGGGTAGAACTCATGGGTCGACATGCAGCTAATCGACCATTGTATTCTTGACTGCATTCTTTGCCTGGTTCCGGTGACAAATCGTTGCCATCGATGAGTATGAATATGCAAGTGTCGACTTCTGACGAGATCCAGATCTAGTATTACCAGAAGGCGCTCAGTGGGGTGCAATAGGTAAGAATGATTCGACCATATTTTTTTATTTTTATAATTTTTATACAATTTTTTTGTGTTTTTATTTCTTTCCAAGACTAAACTAAATGTTTGATGTAATGCTGATATTGGTCGTGTTCAACCAGTAGAGGAACTAGAGCACGAAGTAGATGCACCAGCAGAGAGGGTTGTCGGGAGAGCAGTCCTTCAGGACCTTGATATGGCTGAGACTCTGGCTGAGCTTGAACAACACATAGAGGGATTGACCTTCAGGATTCCAGATTGCCGGATCGAAGAGCTTCCCATGCGACTGCAGTGACACACTATTGGGGTTCCTAACCATTGGATGCGGTTGCTTCGTAGGATTGCTAGATCTATAGCATGTCACCATGAGCACCACTAGTTTACTGGTGACATTTTGCATACATTTTAAGGTCAGATGACCAATGTGTCTTGGGCAAAAATTTTGTAAAAAACCTATAACTATCTATCTATATGTTTTCAGACTTTTTCCTATGTTTAATGCGCAATCCTATTCAATGATGTGAATGTTTTCTTTACCTATGTCGCAAATATATGTCTAAAACTTGATTAGCTAATGAATCAGTCAAAGTGTTCAAATTTCTAGAAATGTGTTGATATTGAATGAAATCAAAATGTCTTTCCAAAATTCAGACTCTTAGGAACAATCTGATAAGTGTTGGATTTCTAATAGCATAAATACTAGTAAGTTGTAACACCACAAGTTGTGAGTCTAACCTTATGATTATGCGGTTAATACCAAATGAAATGTCATAAGAGAGAAGTTCAATCAACACACTATACTCAGCGATATTGTTCATTGATCTACCAATACAAATCCCTTTAAAACTCAATAACTCACCGTTCGGAGAGAAAATGGACCACGCTTCAGAGGATAGCTTCTGCATACTACGACTAGCACCATCAGCATATCCAATAAATGGTTCTGAAGATTCAGTCATCTGTGATGAAATTTAAAGAAGATTAATAACGTCGAGAAAACTCTAAAAAAAAATTAATATAGTGAATGCAAATCAACAACATATAAACAATATAATACACAAAATTACTACACTCATGATTAAGCATAGTAACGTTTCAAAAACAACCCATTTATAGGTTGTACCAATGGAATCCCATCGTAATCAACTAACTTGTAGGCGCCCTTAGCAAGAACTCTTTTGACAATATAGGGGCCATGCCATAATGGCTCGAATTTCCCTGTACCTATTACATCAGCTTCTTGATCATAAAGAAGGAACAAGTCACCCTCTGAGTAGATGCGAGGCTAGAAATTTTTGTCATATTGCGCCTTTATACGTCTTTGATGCGCTTCGTTGGCCAATTGGGCTTCACGACATGTTTAATCTAGATGGATGAGGTTAAGGAGACACACTTCTTCTTCTGAGGTGTCTTGTAACAAGTCTATCGCGAGTTTTAACGATGATATTTCACATTGGATTGGTAATATAGCTTCCAGACCATACACCAATTGAAAATAAGTAAATCCGGTTGCATTTCTCACCGAGGTTCGATACGCCCACAAGGCGGAGTACAGGATCAAGTTCCAGTTCCTTTTATGGACTCCTATCATTCGTTGAAGCATTCGTTTAAGAATTTTTTTAATAGCCTCAACTTGTCCATTTGATTGTGGATAATAAGGAGTAGAATTATCATGTGACAATCCTAACTTGGCAGTCAATTCAGACATCATATGGTTGAAAAAATTCTTCCCATGATTCGTAACTATAGCCTGTGGGACCCCAAACCATGCAATAACATGGTTGAAGAAAAAAATGCAGCTGTTTGTCATGTGTTATTAAATGTAGGCATCGCTTCGGCTCATTTGGTAAAATAGTCAACTGCGAAAATAATATAACTATGCCCCCCAAATGAAGGAGGGTTACAGGCCATGAAGTCAATACCCCATTTCATAAATGGTCCAGCAGAGACAAAAGGATGCATTGGCACTGGCAGTTTGCGGATTTTACGATAAAAAATATGGCATGCATGACAACTTCTGACTGCGAGGATGCAATGTCGAAAAATAGTAGACCAAAAGTAACCAGTGTGGAGTATATTCTGTGCGGTAGCATATCCAGATAAATGTCCACCACAAGCCCTAACATGGCAATAATTTAACACTTTTTCGGCCTCCTCATGAGTGAGGCACCTCCTTAAAATGGTATTGACACCATGATGATAAAGTGTATCGCCGACGATCAGATAATCTTTGGCTTGGTATCAAATATGTTGCTGATCAGAGTGAGAGGTATTAGGTCGAAAAGTTTGGGTTTGGAGATAAATGATGAAATCTCCATACCAGGGATCAGATGAGCCGATTAGAAATAGAGAATCGTCTAGAATAGATGGTTCTGACGTAGTAGCAATACTATCAGAGGGAAGGTCACAAAGAAGCTCAGCCAAAACTAAAGACTTCTTTGACTTGGATTTGATGAATTCCAAATCAAATTCTTGAAAAATGAAAATCCATTTTGAATATTTTCCCCCAGCAATTGATGTGATAAGATGTAAGTCATGGGGTTGCAATCCGAAACTATTATTGTTTTTCGGAGCAGGATATAATGGCGAAATCTTTAGACAGCTTGAAAAACTGCCAAGGAAATCTTTCCCACGTATGAGTACTTAACTTCCATATCATTGAGATTACGACTCAAATAATAGATCGAATGTTCAATTACATCTTCTACTTGGACCAAAACCATAACGATGGTCATTTCAGCCATGGTGATATATAGGAAATAATCATTTTGATAATTAGGAGGATACATTAATGACGCTCGGACAACATGGTCCTTGACAGCATCAAAAGAAGCTTGTGCAACTTGTTCCCAATGGAAGGGAACCCCCTTTTTCAATAATCGAGTAAATCCTTTAGCCATTTCGGAGTAGTTTGGAATGAACCTTCTCAAGAAGTTAGCATTTCCTTGAAGTTTCTGTATCTGAA
Source organism: Pinus albicaulis (assembly GCA_034641835.2). NCBI lineage: Eukaryota > Viridiplantae > Streptophyta > Pinopsida > Pinales > Pinaceae > Pinus > Pinus albicaulis. The sequence goes on from CM076583.1 coordinate 619,879,719, forward strand.
GTAAGTTTGATGGTGCAGGAAAATCAAGAATGGCCTATACCTTCAGTGGGTATATTCAAATTCCTTCTTTTGATACTACGAATCCGAGTAATCGACCAGAACCAACACAAAACACACATTTGTGTGGATTGACGCGTATCTTGTAGTGTCAGCAGCGTAAGAAAATGGCTCTCAAATGCATCAGGTGATCAGTCTGATTTCGTGAATGTGCTGGTAAATCATCTAGATATGGTTGAAAAATGTGCTTGATGTCGTTGAAATCATAATCCATTGCTCTCTGAAAAGTTTCCCCAGCATTCTTTAAACCAAACAGAAGTTTCCTATACATGAATGTGCCCTAGGGACAGATGAATGTTGTCTTCTGTTGTTCATCTGGGTAGATATTGATTTTATTGTAGCCGGAAAATCCATCCATGAACGAAAATATTTTTCATATAGCACAATCGTCAATAATCTGGTCAATAAAGGGAGTAGGATAGTTGTCTTTTGGACAAGCCCAGTTGACATCCTGATAATCGACACACACTCTAATGTTTCCTTGTTTTTTCATAACAGGAATGATATTGGAAACCCACTCAGTTAGCGAAACAGGGTAAATGAAACCAACACGCAAAAGTTTTTCAACTTCTGCTTTGATGGTAACAAATTTCTTCGGATGAACAGGACGAAGCCATTGACGCACCGGTTTGACATCAGGATACATATTAATAGTGTGTTCAAATATAATAGTATCTGTGTCTGGAATTTCCTCATAAGACCAAGTGAATACGTCACGAAATTCACGAAAAAGAGATCGATATGAATCAAGTTCTGATGGAGAACAAGATACACCAACATGAATATTTTCTACAACGCCAGGTTTTGTCAAAATATCGATAGAAATCATTTCCTCGATATTTGATAAATTTTTCTCAGAGTCAATTGCATTAATCAATAAAGAATTTGAAAAGAAAGTTTTGATGGTTGGGTGATATAGTTCACTGAGATTGTTTTCTTCATAATCAAGAAGATGGGAACGATGATGATAATCTTCCCATGGTTCTCCTTCTGACATCATAGCTTCCAAAATATTTTCATCTGTCAAAAAATTTGAGGAAAATGGATCAGATGGAGTACCAAAATCTAATGAACGATCAACCCAAACACTCAGCGACGCTGATTTCAGATTTGTCGCCCAAGCCAAATAGATTGATTGCTATGCCAACTCAATAGGGCTGGGCGGTAAAACATCATCCAATGTAGAAATATCAGAATCGCCCATACTCTCCCTTAAGCCAGATAGAGTGGAAGAGATCATGTAGCAGGTCCCTATGCTTGTAATTTCTACCGATGTCGTGGGCGGCGGTAATGCAAAGGTTCCCATAAGAGTGGAATCCTTTAAAATTCCTACACCAATGTTCTCAATTTCTAGTTGGGGTAAGTGAAAAAATGGAACGCTTCCAGTTACCTGCGAAGCGGAGGAAGAAAGGAATAATTTATTGATGACTGTGATTGTACCTTTATGTGGAAAGGCAATCATTCTAAAGTATGTAGAAACAATGGTAGTCATTGCATATACCCATGGTCTTCCGAGTAAAATATTATAGTCAAGGGGTCTGTCAACAACCTAAACATCAATACTTACTGTTTTTTCCCCTACTTCAACATGCAGGTTATTAATAATACCACAAGGTTTATATTTTATTCCATCAAAAGCCTTCAACGTCGTTGATGATTGTGATAATCGTGGCGAGCCAAGTGGCTTCCAACAGTTTAGAGACATAATGCACGTAGATGCTACCTCATCAATAATAGTGCGATGACCAAGGTTATTGAGAACATTTAATTGTATGGAGAATGCCAATTCTACTGGTAATTGTGGCACATAGCGTGTATGATTAAAGATGACAAGATTAGAATCAGTCGGATCAATTCCACCAATGGCCGACAATAAAGCTTGCTTTTGGGAGCGACAATTTTGTAATACCTCAAGAGCAGACATAGCTAAAGGGGATTGAGCCAAATATTTAACTATATTATAATTTTTTATAGCTCTTTCTCGAGGATTATATGACGATTTATGAATTACTCCCTTCGGTGGCTTAATCGTCAATTCAGGAATAACAGTAGGTGGTATTGATTGATTAGATGGATTTGTTGTTGAGGTAGTAGGTTGATCAGTGGCCAGACTACCATAGTCTTTATTCTGCGTCGACACCAAAATATCTTGTGAATTTTTTTTAGTGGATAACATTAACACTTGGTAACTAGGAGTTGGATCCGTAGCAACCAAATTAGTGTCCGGATTTGCAAATGGGTCTGTCAACACAACTGATGCATGAGAAGTCTTGATGATTTTTGAGACTTCATCAAGATGAATAAAATCCCTAACAAAGTGTTCCTCGTTATAGGTTATGCATGGATAACGATGTTTCCATTGTCCAGACGGTTGATTAGATGATCTTTCCTGCAGGTTAGAAGTTTGCTTTTTCTTTGATTTCCCCTTTTTCTTACTTCATGGTTGCTTGTGACTTTTGTCTTTTTCAAATGACATGGAATTAATTTTGGAAGTAGGAGCAGGATCAGATGCAGTAGTGTAGTGTGTGTTTTCAGTGCCTATCAAGCGTCTCCAGTAGGAGAGTCCTTTATTTGAGGAGGAACATTGAAATTAGATCGCGGTGCATTAGGAATTTTTTCATAGAGCGTGCCAGACTGAGTGTAAATCAAGTCTAAATATTGGGCATGAGCGATAACTTTCTCTTCTATGAAGATGCCACCTTTAGCCACATCCTCAGTTATAGAAGGTAACAGGGACATAATGAACCATTCAACAAGGAGCTGATTAGGAAAAAATTTCTTAACCATTCGTCGACAGCGACACCACTCATGAATATGATCGGAAATGTGAGTAGCATTAGTCTGTTTGAAATTGGTCAAGAGTTTCATTCCAGTTTCGTATCTGATTGGTAACTAGAAATGGGTCAAAAAGGCAGTAGCTAAAGCAATGAAATTGTCAAAAGAAGCTCTAGGTAACTCAATGTACCATTTAGCAGCCGGATCTGTGAGCGTACACTGGAAAAGACGTAGTCAAACAGAATCATCATTCAGGGAATTTGATGAACACCATAAATGATAAGTCATAACATGAGTCGACGAATATTCTCTAGGGTTTCCATTTAATTTAGGAATGTCGGAGGGAAATTTATGAGGTATCACTGGCCACCAAGGAGCATAATTGATAGGATCAATGGTTATCCGATTTAAATCTGGTAATTCCAAGGTTACAACAAAAGGCAACTGTCGATTAAGGTAAGGTTGAGCATAGCCAAGGTAAGATGGAATTTCTTGGGCAACAGTTCTTTGAGCACCAGCATACGGAATTTGTTTTTGGTAACCCAGATAGGGGTTGTTTTGCATAGCAAACGCTTGAGAATTCTGTTGACCAAAACCTGGATATGATACTTGTTGAAATGAAGTTTAAGGAATTTGTGCGTGTGGCTGCCAAGGGGTTTTTCCACCAATGTTATAACCCAAATTAGTTTAAGTTGGATTTGGTTGATATGTATAACCAGGTTGCATTTGCGACATCCCATAAAATGGTACACTAGCTTGTGAATAAATGATCCATGATACAGGTTGTTGTAAATTAACCAAAGGATTTTGAGTCTATGGACCCAAAATTTAATGATATTGAGTGGAAGAACTTGCCTGATAAGGTTGATGTACAATATTTTGATTCTATAACAGGGGTATATATGTATTAACAAGTGGTAATGAAGTGGGTGTAACAGGTTGAACCAGTTGATATGAGTGTACAACCATTTGTGGTTGGATAGGAAGAGTGGGCTGCCATTGACAAACATTCATGTCAACATTATTTTGACCAAAACGTGACTGAGTACTATCATATTGGGTGACCAAAGGTTGCCCCCTAGCATAAGGAGGATAATAATATGGAAAATATTTTTCCCCGAATGCTGGGAGTCCAGTTGATATGGTGTTTAAAGGAATTGACCCAAAAGGACCGACTTGATATTGCCCTGATGATGTATGTAATGAATCAATTCATTCAGTACTAACTATAGGACTACCAGTTAAAACACCAGATGATGACATTGGAAAAGACCATGGTCTTGAAGATGTACCAAAGAAAGTGCCAGACAATGATTTGTATCCTATTGGGACCGAAGGGCCACCGTGTAAATATGACTCTGGTGAGGTTGTGAACATCGACAGAGTAGCGAGGGTAGGAGTTGACGTAATTGGAACAGCATACCCAACCAAAGATGTTGGTTCAGACATGGTTGTGTGACCAAATGTGTACCCTCAAAAATATATGGGAGATTGAATGGAAATATGATTAACAAAATCAGATGGAAACAATTGAGGAAAAGACTGGTACAGGTAAAGGTCCGCCCCAAAATGGGTTGGAGTTAAAGGTGTATCGTCTTGTGGGATTTATTCAATCGCAATTAAACCAGGAGGAAGAACTTCACCGTCAGGCCCAAAATATATTTCAGATGGTTGCTTGTGTGATATAGGAGTTTCAGTGGCTACAAAAATTTGTGGAGTGACCAAGGTAGGAACAACTTCTGGTTCTTCGACTTCAGGATTCATATTTTCTGGAAAAGAAGAGATAGGATCCAGATCAATGTGTGGTTGAACAACATCAGGTCCAGGTATGGTCTCAACGATTGAATGGATCGTGATCACGGGTAGCTGTGAAGACTCCATTTCAACAACAGTAAACAAACCGAGATGTGTAGAAACAATTTGAGCTAACTCTGGTTTAAAAGATGATGTTTCGCCAGAGGTAATAATTTTACTTGATTCGGCAGATCGTGGTCACCTTCACCTACCAGAAGTATCTTCCGGTGGTAAGGTGGTTTTAAAGCTAATCTATGTGAACGACAGGGATAGGATTTTGTTCTTCCATGATTACTGATTTATTTTAACCAAAAAACAAATAAACAAAAATAGGGTAATGCTAGGAAAAAGGGTTTACCAAGAAACTGTGAACTATAGAATACCTCCTAGCGAACCAAGAAGTACAGGCAGGTAATCTCCCCGAATGTTGTGTTCGGTGTATCACAATTTCAAGGCAACCAAATCAGTTCACTATGGATGGATATCACCTAAAATTTGTCCTCCCAAATATACCCGAAGGTACGTGGAGGCCCAAGTTCGTATTAGCGTTGTCTGATGCGAAACCGCATAGTGAGAGCACCCCTTTATACTTATCGTACTGTAACACCACCCGATATACCCGAGAGTATGTGGATGAGCTACGATATACTTACACACGTGGAGTGAGGTATCACACTCGTAATGCATCACAGACAAGTTAACGACAGCTGCTATGTTTTACGACGCTGGAACATGTCTCTGGCCTAGACCTTCTAAATGTTATCGTTATGGTTCCAAAGCGTTGTTAAGTAAATTGAGATTTATTTTATGTTGATCTTGCTTAAAATTTTTCCTTTCAAAGGTTCACCACGATGATGTATATGAAATTCCTAAAATGCAAGCTAAGAATGATAAACAAACTTTTACTTTCATCTTTTTCAATGAAGAACCTAGCTACTAAGGGAAGAGAGCAAATAGTTCGTGAGCAAACAAATAAATGAACAAAAACAAAATCAATGAATCACAAACTAAATGCAGATTTCCTAATGTTCCTTTTGCAAAACACACACAATCCTACATACAAATGCAAGTTTTTCTTTTCAGTTTCCTTAATGTTATGAATGCAAAAAAGAAACTAGGTGCACTAGATCAATAATTCAAATGCTTTTTACTTCCGAGAAACGAAGAATATAAACAACAATTTCTCTTTTGAAGGAAAAATGAGGATTTCAACAACAATTTCTCCTATCAAGGAAATGAATATTTTACGACAATTTCTTATTTCGAAAGAAAATGATTCTTAATGCGACCATAAAAAATACTTTGAAATCAACTTGTCAGTGATAAAGAAAAAATTTTCTAAACAAACATTGAACAATTTTTTAGCCAAAGGTGGAAGAAGTATATAGATTCACTGGTCAATTAAGCGTCAAACTTTTCAGAACACAGCAGAAAACAAAACTGAAGCAAGTTTAAAAATAAAATTCAAGGGAATTTGGTCACTTTCAGGAGTCAACGCAGTCTCCAAAGGGAGACAGTGCTTTGCAACCCAGGCTAGGAAGGGAGTCAGTGCTCTGCAAAGTACTGTGTCCAGTCTAAGGGTGCGTTGGACATAGTAAACAAAGAAAAATGATACTATTTAACTCACTGTATTTGCAAATTAGGCTTTGAAAAAGTTTAATATTTATGCGTAACAGCTAGTAGGTGGAAAAAAAAAGCAAATCAGAGGCTAAAACACCTAGAACTAAGAGAAATTCTCCCCAGTGGAGTCGTCAATTTGTTGGGCCAGAATTGTGAATTACAGATAAATCACACTTCCCTAGACATGTGCTAGTCTAGAACAACAAGTGAAAGACTATACGACTATTTCTCCTAACTCAGAATAGATACACAGAGAGGATTGAAGGCTTACTTGTTCAGTCGCTTCCAAATGACTCCTTCTGTTGCTTCCGTTGCAGCTTAAAATTGAAGCAGTTTATGAGTTGAATGCTTCCTGCAAGAAAGAATACTTAAACAATAGAAGATGGAATAATATAGATATATATTCAAGCTAGTTAGCTAAATCAGTAAAGCATAAACCATATACATCAACCAAGATCTTGAAATATGGAAAATAAAAGCCAGTACAGATGCATATAGGGAAAAATAAGACGTAATCTTTATTGATGATAGAAGGAGAGGTTACAACCTAGTGACTGATTTGAAGTGACCTTCCAGCATCATTCCCAAGCCTCATCACAGTATAAATCTCTCCATCAGCAGCTTCAGAAATCTAACTCTCAATTGCAAATCCTCCAGCATTTCTCTACTCAAGTTCTTCCTTATCAAGCACTTATATCTGTGTTCAATTTATAGATGAACCATAGGTTGTTTTGCAATCAATAACTTTCCAAAAATAGGAAAGAAATGTTTCCAGTCATGTAGATGTCAAATGGACACTTGGATCCGAAGCTTGACACATGTGAACTCTTCTAGAAGGCACTGGCCAAGTGGAGATTCCGGAACAATGAGAATTTCACTCCCAATGTGACCAACGCACCTGTGAATGTCAGGAAGTGCTTTGTAGAGCATCCTTTTATGGGACTACCTGCATATGAAACGCACTTAGGCCCCTTAGAACCTGCATTGGTGAGCTCTCATATGCTATATAATAAGCTTCAAACCATGGAAACCTTTTCTTGATGAAAGCCTTGATTGATTTGTCTTGTTTATTGTCTTAGGGCATGTAGAAACTGAAATAACAGGGAATGATAGACCCTTGATCATTGGTCTTGGAGATGATGCTAAGTTAACCAAGTCATTAGGAATGGTGCCCAAATTGACCTATAAGAACAATGTGAGATAATTAGCTGATGTACTAAGGGCTCTTGTGAGAAGAGTTTTGTATGTAATTTTTTCATGATCCATGATATAATATATAAAATAAGATAGTGGGGCTTTTAGCTGTAAGATTTCCCCAGGAAATTATTTTTGTTGTGTGTGATTTATCTTTCTTCATGCTTATGTAATTGTCGATTGTGTTTTTAATTCTGCAAAGATTTGTAGAAGCGATTCAATATTTAACTTTAGCATATTTTTATATCAGGTGAATCCAAGATATACATGCATATTGCATAATTTATACATGGTATCAGAGCACAATAGATTGTAGAAGTGAAGCATGAGCTGAGTTTGTTGGTGGATAGAATTTGAATTTACAGAAATACTTTCTTGGTGCTACAAATGATTCAAGATTAAAATGGCTTTAACTTGCTTGAGGTTAGAGTATGTAATCAACGGCAGCTCAAACTACATTTCTTAGAAGGATAGGATGGAGACGGTACTCGAAGACAATGGATTGAAGGAATTCATTGAAAAAGATGTTCCTATGCCAGATGTTGGAGATGCTGCCAATCTTGATGCATGGAAAAAGAAAGTGGCAAAGGCGAGGAGGATCCTGTTGGAGGGATTATGAGACCACATTGTCTCAAAACCTCTATGAGAAAGCCACACCATATGCCATGTGGAAGGATTTTATGGATCTATTCCAAAGCAGTAGTGACCATAGGAAATTGGCACTCAAATACAGACTCAAGAAGATAAATATGGAAAAGGGCGACACCATTCCAAAGTATCTCACAAAGTTTGTCCAATGTCAAGATGAATTGGGGAGTGTGGGAATAATAGTTATTGATGATGATTTGGTGAGTTTTGCTCTCCTAGGACTTCCTAAGAGTTGGTATAATTATGAATACTCTATCAACGGACAGGATAAATTCCCAGATTGGGAACGACTGTAGTTGGATCTAGTGCAGGAGGATTTCAAGTGGAACACCAGAGATGGCTCTTCATCAAAGCATGATGATGAAGATGATTTTACTTTGGCTTCCAAGGTGAAGAAGGGGAAGGGGAAGAAATTTGATTCTAAATCCGAGTCTAAAGGCAAGAAGTAGAACATGTCCAAGGTGAAATGTTTTCATTGTCATGAACATGGGCATTTTGCTATTAACTTTCCACAAAATAAGAAGAACAATAAGGTTTTTGGATCTGCAGTTGGTGAGGCCCTTGCCTCACAATTTGAGCTTTACTTCTCCTTGATTGTATGCATGGTCAAGTGCATTGGGATCAATGTGGTATTTGGATAGTGGCACTTACTTGCACATGACAGGAGATAAGTAAATTTTCAGTGACTTGAAGGAGAAATATCTCCAAATGCATATTGATATGGGCGACGACGGATGGTACAGTGCTACTGGGATTGGTACCATTACCTTTCAAAGGGAGTTAGGTAAACCATTTCATTTGAAATATGTAATGCATGTTCCAGGTCTGAAGAAAAATTTGGTCTTAGTCGCAATGTTGGAGGATAGAGGCTATGACGTTGTTTTTAGTGATGAAAAATATTTCCTACGACACAAAACAATAGGTCAAGCTGAGAGGATAGAGATTCGAGTTAAGAATCTATATGAGCTGGAGGAAGATGATTGCGCTGCCATGATGGGAAAGGAAGAAAAAGTGGTGAGCTGGGATGAGGGTGAATTATGGCAGAAGAAATTGGGGCATCTTCATCAGGGAGCCTTGAAAGTCATGCAGCAAATATCTACTGGACTTCCAATGGGAACACTTGCTCAGTTAGATCAGTGCAAGGGTTGCACCATGGGGAAGTATGTAAATTCCACCTTTCATGAGAAGGAGAACTATGCTTCGGGGATCCTTGAGAGAGTTCACAGATGTGTGTGGACCATTCTCGATTTCTTCAACAACAAAATATAAGTAATATGTAATATTTGTTGATGAATTTTCTCATAAATGCTAGATCTTCTTCATGCAAAAGAAATATAAAACATTCTCTAAGTTCTGTGAGTTTAAGGAATTGGTGGACAAAGGGTCAAGGAAGCAAGTGAAGGCTCTTAGGAGCGATAATGGTGGAGAATACATCTCTAAATAATTCACTAACTTCTGTAGCAAAGAAGGAATTCGAAGAGAGCTCACATCGCCTCATGACCCACAACAAAATGGGGCCGCAGAGAGGATGAACAAAATGATTGTGGGTGCAACACGAGCGATGTTGCACGATCAAGTCCTACCATTGAATTTGTGGGTGGAAGAATGAAACACTGCAGTTTTTGTGTAGAACTGTTGCCCTCATAGAGTACTTTGGCACGAGTACACCTGAAGAATATTTCACTGGTAAGAAACCAGATATTTCCCACTTTAAGATTTTTGGCTCATCTATTTATTTTCATGTGACCAAGGATGCCAAGAATAAGCTGGAGCCAACTGCTAAAGTTGGTATTTGTGTGGGGTACATAGAAACACCCCATAATTATTGTGTGTATTTTCCAAATAGAAGAATGATTTTTGTGCGACAAATAGGGTAAATCCATGTGGTTGTCGCTTGAGAGGGATCTAGACTTGCATGCAGAGGAGGAACTATTGTTTCCAAAAGATGAGTCTCTAGATATGGATCATCCATAGGAGGAGTTTCATGGAGTGGAGGAAGGCACTCATGTAGAGCCATCCATCAGAAATGGTAGAAGGCGCACCACAGAAGCTAATAGGCTGAGACTTGATGCTGCACAGAATGTAGGAGCCCCTACTTCACAACGTATGTTAGTGTCCCCGTAATTTGTTAGATTGGTGGGAAAAAATGAACAGGGATAACATCAGGCTAGTATTTGGAGTCCTAAGACCTAGCCTTCCTGGACTCAGAGAGGGCTCTCTCTATTTTGTGCAAAGGATGTGAACTTGTTTGCTTTTAGTGTTTGATTTTAGGCTAGTTGTTAAGTTTAGGGTTTCTTTGTTTGTTTTGGTTGGGTAGATGATCAAGTAGAATAGATGGAGTGAGGAATTTTCAATTAATTGGGCTATGGAGTCTAGAAAAGGTCATGGAAAGTTAAACAATGAATCAGGGTGCATCACAGGGAAAATCTAACATGGTCAAATGGATTTTCAAGGTTTGTGTGAGATGAAATGAACATCAAGTTTGTGAACAAATTAGGGCAAAGGGAAGTTAAGAATCCTTTGTCAAATAATTTAACAAGAATGGCCTTCAACACTATTTAGCATAAATAAGTAATCGTAAGACAGGGAAAACCAATAACTCTTCGATTAAACTCAAGCAAAGAAGCATTTAAGACAAGCAATCCAGTGAACTATAGAAGACAAGAAACTTATTTAACTTCTAGTGATTTCACCTTCAAGGTTACAAAACATTTAAGATAGACATATGAAATAGATCAAAGAAGATGGAACTCCTAAACATAAATGATAATAGCCATAAAGACCTCCAAAGCAACCTTTTAATAATGGACAAAGGGTATGATTGAAACATAGCCTCTTTGGCAAAACCTAATTAGTGATACTTCAAAGAAATATCTCAAGAACAATGTTTTAGCAACATAAAACAAGAAGGAATAACTATAAAACATCTTTGATATCTAATGTAATGAATCATTCATAATATAAACAAGCTTGAGTGGGTCTAGAGAGCAACTAAGAATTCTCTAAAGTGACCTAGTAGAGGAAAACATAGAGGTAGTGAAGAACAAACATAGCTAAGGTGCCTTTGAAAAACATTTCGTAGTCTAAAACCTTTGTCCTACTGCAATATAGAAGGATGTAACAAAATTATACATAACAAAACAAGTACTGAATAGAATCACATCACCATTAACCATGCTCAGGGATCCTGCAAGCAAGCCTTCTCCATCATCAATCAAAACAAGCCATCCACAAATTCCACAACACCAATTTCTCTTCAATCTCGAAAAAACTATGTATTTCTCCCAAGAGTCATAAAATTCCAACCTTTTACAATAATGTCCTCATGCTCTATTTATCTAGCAAAGGAAGGAAAAAACCCTAAATAGGGTTTTAAAATTTCAAAACACCCATAAATGTCATTTATGTCTAAGAGACCATGCAAGGCCCAAGACACAAAATATCTCCTGAAATAAATGCAAAAATAACTCTTAGCACCCAACTTTGGAGTGATTTGCCCCCTAAAAAAAAAAAAATATCATTTTTCCATAAATGAGTGTCTTTTGTTGACTTTTTCACATTGAAGGCGCAACAGTGAGGTCTGAAGGTATAGCACATGCACAGGAAAAATGGGTCCACTTGCAACCAAGTTTTGATGACCTTCGTGGTGTCAGAATTGTCTTTGTGATGGCTTGTTGGAATCCTGTCAAGTGTAATTTAAAAAAATGCCCTTGATTTTCTAATTGGGCTCCTTTAACCTATCCAAAAATTGAAACTCCCAAGGTTGCTCAAGGCGCAGCATCAGTCCTGAAAACTAGGCAGAAAGATGAAAAATGACATGTTTTTGGGCCTTTTGAGGGACCAAAAATGCTCGAAATGCTCTAAAATTTGGTGATCATGATGTACTTGGGTTGAGGATACCAAAAATGAAAAGTTTTCCTCCTAAGGATGCCTGAGGTGAAAGCGTAGCGCCAAGGGTGTTGCGGCTTCAGGCCTTAAATTTAGCAAAAAACCAAAAATTGTCAAAAAGTTCCCAAAATTGGTAGATATCTTCCTTATGGGGTTGGGAGGCCTATAGAGAAGCTTCAACCAAGATTCAAAGGTTTTCTTGGGCTTTTGTCTCTTTGAGTGATTTTATTTCGACCAGGGCCCGTTTGAGCTTGGCCCTTGCAATTTGATTTTGCAATGCATAATGCTTGGCCATCTTCTTTTGGAGGTGGAGGTCCCTCTTTGTCTTCTTCAGCTACTTGTTTTCATTCTTATAATACTCAATGTTATACATTTCCATGCCAAGGCATCTTTCTAGATCTCTGATCTCAGCATCCTTGCTTTGGAGCAAGATGCTAGTGACCTTTTCCTTATCTTCATTTTCACTATGAAGGTCAATGATGTCAAATTCTTGTTCAAGATCATGTTTACCTTTATTACTTTTCTTCACCTTTTGTTTGCCTTTATCTAGCTATTTGGTAGAAGTGGAAGGCATGGGCCCTTGCCTTTTAGAGAAAACAAACACATGCCTTTCTCCTCTTTGATATGTCAATGGAAGAGGTTTTCTTGTGATCATTTTGGTGTCTTCCTCATGGCTACCATCATTTGTCTCCATGTCTTCCTCTTCATTACCCTAATATATGCTTACCCCATTATCTTCAACATTAGCCTCATTGTCTGCCTCTTCACTAATTTATGCACTATGCTTTGTACTTCCTTCATCTTGTTCATCATTATTTCTATCAGTCACAATGTTTTTTGCTTCATCACTATCTTCTTTCTTTCCAACATCATCACTGCCCCTATCACTACTAGGAAACTCACTATTTTTACTGTCATTGTGGCTCTTAGTTTCAATACCACCATCGTCATCATTTGTCTCTTCATTACTAAGAGCCTTATCAAACTCTGTTTCATTGTCAATTGCTTGTTCACTGCCACTTCTTTCTTTTGTGTCCATACTGTCTTCTGCCTCTTCATCTTCAACATCATCATTGTCCTTATCATCATTTTTTACTTCCATGCTAACATCACTGCCCCCTACTTCTTTATTTTATTCATCTTTACTGTCCTCTTCTTCATCATTTCTTAATTCATATTTTCTCTCTCCTTCACTAGTATTTGATTGCTCATCATGGTCACTTTCATCTTTGGCCGATGCATTGGGAGAGGGTGAGGAAGGGAGGTTTTCTTGAGGAGAGGATACATGTGTAGATGATGAGGCATGATCAGTAGGAGGTGATGGAGGAGTAGAGGAAGGAGGATGATATGATGAGGGTAAATTTGGCTGATGATGGGGTTGTGGGTTTGTGAACACTTCATGAGAAATGAACACCTCCCATGGTATGACTTTTTGCTCCAACTGATGTAGCACAACCATCTTAATCAAGGAGTGATGGAACAAAATTTGCATTTACTAAGAGTAGTTCCTCTTTTGTACAACATAGGAGATCTTATCAATACTCCTATATAGGTAGTAGGGTAAATGAAGCATTTAAACCCTAATAAATTACATGAGTAATCTAATATTATAGGAGTAAAGCCTAGAGTATCTCCCCTCACATGTAAAATATTTCATGATGACCCTCATCAAAGGCGCATAACACTCCAACAAGTGTGAAAAATGGAAGATAGATTTGAAGCCTTGTTTGTATCTAGGTTTGAGAAATGGCTCATAGTAGCTTATGTCTAACTTTTTTATTTTGAACCATTTTTCACCAACATTGGGTATGCCTGTAGCATGGGCAATGACATCTGAGGAGAGTTAAAAGGTTAACCCTCAAGATTCACTTATTTATTATGTAGGTTGAGGATAAACAACCTAGTGAGCTCAGGGTGACTTTGCACATGTTGGACTTTTTCACAAAACTGAAATTACCCTACATTTTGGAAACATTTGATAATCATAGGAGAGGCATTAAGCTACACAGTGTCTTAGGGTTCAAACCTATTAACCTTCCCACCCCTGTGCTTCTGCCTCATAAGCACTTGGCCTTATTCACTACTAATATTTCCTCCTTCTCTTGACATTTTGATTTCTGCTGACTTTAAAAAAATCCTAGCTCTACTTGTGAAACTTTGGTATGAGGACTGATTTGGAGTGAGGGTGAAAGGCAACCTTTTCAAGTGAGTGATAGGAAGGTGTAGGTGTATGACTGAGCTCCTTAAGCTTTGGTGAAGGGTTAATCTTAAATTCACTGTAATTACCCTACTTCATACCCTACTTGACTAATATATTCTTGCTTGAAGGTTTAAACAAGGTTTATCATGAAGATGTAGGGTTTCTAATCCTCAGGGTTTGGTCAATTTCCTTTAATCATCAAATCATCAAATTTACTGGAGGACAAGGCTAGACATCCACCTATCAAATTTTAATGCCTTTGAAAGTCCTTTGGTGCAGCTTGGAAGAGTATTTTTGTCATTTTTTGGCATTTGCAGGTGGAGGAGGAGCTTCTAGCGAAGGTGCAGTGCTTGCACGCACAGTCGGGTCCTCTTTGCCCTACGCGTAGAGCCTGCACGCGTTTCTAGGTCTGCCTACCCAACGTGTAGTGCCTGCATGCAGAGTTAGGTGTTGGGCTCCCCAAAACGTAGCATCTGCACGAAGAGTCGGGTGTCAGGCTCTCCTGGGCGCAGCGCTTGCATGTAGTGTGGGCTTGTCGAGATCTCCTGGGCACAACGCCTACATGTTTTTTTGCCTATCAGGCATTTCTTGGGCGAATGGGTAGCGCCTGCACGAACGTGCAGCGTGTGTCTCCGAACGTGCAGAATAGTGCAATTTTGCACTGGAAAACCCTCTGAACACGCAACGCCGGGCACTGAACACGTAGCGCCGGGTAGACTTTCTCAGAATTTGAACAAAACTCTAAAATTTCTCTCTTGGATTCTCTGACTATTGCTGCAAGTGCACAATGAGTTGGGTAAAGGACAAAATGGGTCCTTTATAGATGAGGGAAATAAATTTAAAATATATAACCCACTTTGCTAATTTTTTTGAGCTTTTTCATTGGATTGATCTTCCCTTGACCATTTTTTGGTGAAGGTGGCTAAGAAATATTTAAATGGTCCTTTCCTTTCTAACCATTTTTCTCTGTTTGCTCTGCAGGTTGCTAATATAGTGAACCTAACTTCCCTTTGATGTTTGAAACATGATAGCTCTACCCTTGACAACATTAGGATTTTTAAATATAAAGAAATATCTTCAACATTCCTATGTTCTTACCTTGGAGATCAAATAACCTTCTGCTTGGTGGGTAACTGAAAAAACTTGTTTTCCACTTTCTCACTGATCCTTAGGCATGATAAATCCACCTTTGACAAGCACCATAGTCTTCATGATCATGTATGCTATCTCCTCTTTTGCCCACTTCTGATTTGCAGGTGCCATGACATATTGACTTAGCCCTTTCTGATATTCTTGAAGTTTGACATATTTTAGTCACATAGCAGCAACCTTATAATAATTTTGGCTTTCCATCTTGGGGCTCAACACTATGTCTTTATCCCCTTTATCACTGAGTGTAAATGACTCAAAATGAGAGCTTGACCTTCCTTTCACTGATACTCTTTGCATTCTATTTCTTTTGAGGCAGTGAGACACTTTACCTTGGAAAACTCTAGAAGTTACCTACAACATTTTCTTCAAACTCTCCTTCTGTTGTCATCATGGAGGTCTTAATCATCTTTACTTTACCTCCCTTGCCTATATTTCCAAAACCTTAGGTTTCTAGGCTGTTTGAGAAAAAATATTAGTGTTGTATTCTAAGTTCTCTATAACCCTTTCAGGTTCATTCATTTCTGTCCAGCTCACCTCACCTTTTTCCCTTTTTCATTTATAATTTCTAAGAAATATCTTCCATGCTTGGTTCATTTGGTGTGCCTCGTCCGTGTGTTATGTTGCATTGGATCCTTGCTTGGCATAGTGCTGGCCCAATCAGGCTTAGAAACCCTGAGTTCTCCTTGGACATAAACTAATCCCTGTATTTTTGCTGTGAATTCCTTTAAATAGGAGCAGGCCTCTCACCTTACCAATTTTCTGCTGATAGTCACCTTGACACTCCTGCAGAAATGTCAAAATGAACAGTTTCCCTTTACAGAACTTGAACTTGATAAAGTGGTCTTCCTTGGAGATTTCTCTGATCTATATTGGAAAAACAGGTGCTGACCTTATTTCACATTTGATTCAGATTTTAGCACATGAAAATCAATGCTTCAAAACACCAAGGATAACCCTACAACTTATGAAACCTTAATGACCTAGTGGGAGGCTCCTTTAGCTTGGTCTTTGACTGAAAGCTTGGCTTGGGGTCTTCAACTATAAAAAATAGAGTTTTTGACAAATTTATGTACTGAAGATCCAAAATCCAATGTACTAGATTTTTCTAAAGAGCCTATAGAGATATTTTTGAGACCATCAATGCTTGAGGCACCTGGTGAACATGAGAAGGAGCAGGTTGTTTGGCAATCCTAGATGGAAAGTTGAGGGGTTAGGCAAAGGAAAAACATAGTGATGAGGTTATGGGTGGGAAAATAGGATAAAGATGAGTGGCATGAGCCCATGAGGGGTCTTTTAGGAGTGGTAGTTTAACCATGGAATGGAAAAATAGTAGAATAGTGAAAATTTTGGTTTAAGGATAATGAAGGCAGTGAGATTTCTAAAACTCATAATGTTCATGAATCTTGTTTTTAGAAATCTAAGAAAAGCATTTAGTCATCTATAAATGGCAAAAATTATTGATGACTAATAGTGGCTCCACTTGGGGAGGGTAGCTCCTTTTGATGAGGTGTCGAGAACTTCATACATCAAATCTCTGAGTTTATGAAGACCAGTGCCTTATCTATTGTGCGTATTTTTCTTCTTTCATTTGCTGATGTTTCTCTTGAAGCTATGATCTCAAGAACCTAAAAGAAATGATTGCGTCAACCTCATGTCTACCTACCCATCATACTTTCGGCTATCATTTTTTCTTCTTGTGGGTGCACTTGGACTGGCAAACCCTTGACATTTTTTTTCTTTTGAAATCAAAAAAAACTATCTACTTGTACCCTTATCACTTCCAAGGGTTCAGATTATGCTAGTGAACTCTTTTATTCTCTACCGAGACTATTCATCTATGAATATTAAGATGTTTGATAGACTTGATTCTCTAATCTACTGACATGAAATTGAAAACATGATTTGAACCAGGATTAAGAAATCGAATTTACCATGGGTTGTGGCATTGGGACAAGCTGCACACAGACATTATTTTTGTACAAACAAAACTAGAAAGTATGAGGGTTTTGTTTCATCATTTGTTAGTCATCCCCATATTTCTCTTTGGTTCAAATTTGAGCATTAAGAACTAGCATCCTTTCCTCCTAATCTACTACAACTGACAAGTCAAGCTTAAATGATTTAGAAAATCCTTCTTTCACTAACCTATCAGCATAAATTTAAAAAATGTTCAGCCATGATTAGGCTAGATGACTGAACAAGGCTCTTTTTTCTTAACCAGTAGTGGAATTTAAGCTTGCACACTTTCAGCAGTACCCTTTTTTGGGTATGGGGTTGTACCTATTCTTTTCCTGCCTTTTTTTCCTTCTTTATTTGTTTTTGTGTTTTTTTTTTTATGATCTCTCATCATGCAATGTTATGTACAATGAATGAAAGATTCAAACTAGGAATTTTGACAAAGATAGTGCTTGAGAATCCTGCCATTGACAGGATCTCCAAATAATTCTTCTCCATCCAGCTCTTGTAAACAGAAAGCATTGTTACCTCCATTTGAATGCGTGATGTAATAATTTTTCCACAAATTTTCAAACTGGCCATGCTCTCCTTTGTATTTCTTCCTTGAGTCTTGCTCCTGTACTTTGTCTATGTCAAAGACCCTTCTTAGGTGAAGTAGGTAGTCTTTATCACTTTTAAAATAGACAATGATGTCATCAATGTATATCATAGTGAAGTAACTTAAATCAGGAGCCATGGCATTTTAGAAAGTAGCTTCTACACTCCTTAACCCAAAAGGAATTTGGTCATACATATAGGTGCCCCAAGGTGCTTTGAAAGTGGCTTTATGCTAATCAGTGGGAAGTATTATCACATGGTTGTAATCTGAAACACTACTGTTGAGGAGGTAAATCCCCTCTGCGGACAGAGGCGATCCCTACTAGCCCAGCAGGGGTCTAGCAACAAACAAACAATGTCATGACGAAGGTTCCTAATTACGAATGAAAAGGCTGGAGATAGAAGCCTACCTGGATTCCAACGCTAGGATCTGAAGAAGAAGTGTCCCCGTTCCTCAGCCTCGGCAGATCACAATCCCTCCACGATCTCCGCGGATGAACACCTACACACAGAAGAAACGAACAGATACAAGCATAGAAACCAGCATACGTAACTAAACATCAGTCAGAAAGGACATTACTCGCATTAACATGATGGAAAACGGAGTGGAACCATAATCATAATCATCTATTAAATAACTAGCGAAGAAAGATTACAACCAAGTTCTGATGTCGCGGTCTCCTTCGGACGGGTTTCCAGTCGTCCACGTCTCGCAAAGCTTGCCAAGGAAAGGGAAAACCTCTCCAGAGTCTCGTGACAATGGTCTCCTTACTTGAGTCAGCCTTAAGGGAAAGAGAGGGTGCTTTACAACACAAAGGCTCTTGGGAATATGGAGATTCAGAGCTTGGGCACTTCAAGACTAGCTTGCCATTGATTTGAGCAAGCTTTTATAGATGGGGAAGGAGGAGTTGGGATCCCTATTATTATGGGATTGGCCCTATCAACAAGGAAGGTTCCATGGGAGGTGGCAAAACCACTTCCCTCCATAGAACTCCCGCAACCAACCTCCCAACTCAAGATAGGTGATGGTTTGTGAATTTGTTAGAACTCAACTCCCGCCATCCATATTTAAAAAACAACTCCCAAATTGGGTGGCGTGACTACGGCTCTATGACAGAGCGCCAGGTGGCGCGACCTCTTTGCATTAATTTCCCCATTGGCGCGAGTACTGAACTGCTCGCCCGCGCCAATGCTAAAAGGGCTGTTTTTAATGACTTTTGCAAGGAGATGTCTCAAGGGAAAATAAAGCTCATGTTCAGAGGGATGCATTGATGGTGATTTCAAGGCATGAAAATGTTCACAGGTCACAGAATGGGTCCTCCATTGTGTGGGATGGGGAATGGTAAGGACGGTGACAAATTACTGTGTAACAGATGCCCCCTAAAGTATGAGGCCCGAGAGGGAGAGGGGTGAAATGCTTTACGAGAACATGTCCAACTGAAAACCCGCCGTCGGAAAACCTGCGCAGAAAGATACAACTGATATCTCAAGTACATGATGTATAAGTGGTATGGACGCAGCCATCCGAACAAAGTATGCTATAATCCGGATCCAGGGTATGGGCGCAGCCATCCAACTAAGATCAAATAAATAGACTCGGGTATGGTCGCAGCCATCCAGTAAGTGAGTCATGTACATAATGATAATAATCCACAATCGAAACCTGGATTACAACAGACGCAATCCAGGGTCTTGCGCTCCATCTCGACCCAACAGAGTACAAGTTCAAGCATGTGAATGTGTGAGCTGAAGTCGAACATGCAAGAACATCGTCGGATTACCAGCCAATGATGAAAGCTGTTAACCGACGCGAGAGAAACCACCAATAATGACAATGGCCCTCAAGGTACTACAGGTACAATCTACGGCGTGCGAATAAATGAGTTGACGTCGAACACCCGCAGAATCACTCGATCGGAGGCCAATGATGTAAACCTCACGTCGAATGCGACGAACCTGCCATTGAGGCATGCAGGCTCCAAGGTACCATGAAGGAGTCTCTAGACCAACTTCCTGGATAATGAGCTGAAGTCGACAGGAAGTGACCTTGATCGAAGGTGGGCCATAATGTTTCCCACATCATCGACACGAGACAGAGGAACATGATGTTTTGTTGTGAATCAAGATCGTATGAGAAACAGAGGAAGGTTGATATTTGCATAGGCCAACTTCTCTTTAACACATGAACGGCACGACAGTGGACTTGGCAGTATTTGACATCAACGGATCAGAGGTCATGGTGACGAGGCAGTGAACAGATGAGAGGTCAAAAGTGATTACCCAAACCCATGGAGGCAAAGTGAAGCAACGAGATGAGATGTCCCCAACCCGACACGAATGCAGACAAGTGCCATGTTCAAGAGCGACATACTGCCGATGACAACGACGATGGTTCCATTTTTCCCCCACCATTTCTGGCGAGTACCCCAATTATTTTTGATAACAAGCTTGAAGGGGATAGCATATGCTTGTGATATAAGTCCGCCCTTCGGGCAAATCCATCCTAGTGCATTTAACGAGTCCTAGGAAGGAGAAACTCGGAGAACGTCATTTCGACTAAATCCGATGTCATCAGGTTTTAACGAGTCTGACAAAGGAAGAACTCGGCGTCTTTTCATGTTTAGAGAGTTTGAAAAGACAGCTGAAAAGAAAACTCCACAGGTCCCTTTTCGTAAATAGTTCCCCGGATCCGAAAAGGTAGAAAACAATATCCGGGAAAACCTCCTAGTCGCGATAGGCTAGGATATTCCTTTTTCGTAATCAATCCATCCCAGCTCGAAAAAGGGTTAAACTTATACTGGGTGGATGTCGATTCGTGTCCATTTTAATGAGATCGAAACGACAAGGGCCTCGGCGATCTTTTCATATTTAGAGAGTCAGAAAAGAGCTGAAAGATGACTCCAGAGTGAATTTTTCGTGTATTTACCGAGTCCGAAAAAGTATAAAATACAACTCGTCTCCATCTTTTTAAATCGCAAAAACCTGCTGCTGCACATCCCAAGCAAGCGTAAAATCCATTTTCGACATAACATATGCAAATATTTGACAAAAATAACTTTTAAAGCTCATTTAACGTCGAAAAAGTTATAAATATGTCTAATTGGTAAAAAATGAAATTACTTTTTACTATTTACCTTGTGGAAAGCAACAGTGGTCCTTTTGGAACAGAATCTTCTGACGGTGATTGCGACCAATCCAGGCAACCATTCAGCTCCTCGTCTGTCACAGGTAATAGGCGCTCCTTAGCTCTTCATTTCCATACATTTTTTAATGGTTTTCCTTTAGAAATCAACTTTGTGTGGCCACTTTTAAAATTTTAGGGCCGGGCCCAGTGGCGCGAGTATCGGGCATGGACCCGCGCCACTGAGTTCTTTTTACTAAAGGGCTCGCGCCACATGGCGCAACTGTTAGCAAAATAGCCGCGCCAGCGGCTGAACCTAATTTGCCGCCTAAAATTCCGGTATTTACACCAAATTTGTTGAAATTTGAAGCTCACCAAAGATCTAATCAGGGGTTTTTGACCATGTGAATGTAGATAACCACTCAAAATGGCAATCGAATGGAAGGAACGAGAGCACGGAGATGAGGATGAAGAGGCCATGCAAAGCCAAGCTTGCATGAACGCTCTAAGAGACTGTGGATTGAAAAAGTTCTTCCTCACGCCATGTTTACGAGCTCAGCTCGAGCTCCTCCAATATCTAATCAACATCTGGGATGAAAATGAACAAGTGTTCAGGCTACGAGACCAGGTGTTAGAACTGGAGGTCACTGACATTTATTTCATTACTGGATTGTCCCGCAGAGGTCCAATCCCTGTACTGACTGGGAGCAGACCATCAGGGGAAAAGATGGAATAGGTAATGGCGCGGGTGTGCCGAGGGGCACAAACAGGATCAGGAAGCAAGAAGGTATACATCTCCACCATCCCTGATCTAGCACTGAGAGTAGTTCTCCACACCATTACGCGGGTTGCTGGGTCGCAGGCTCCGCACGAGGCCACGAAGACTCAACTCCTGTTAGCCTCAGAATGCATGGGTCCCCTACTGTTCAACTGGGCAGAAGCAGTAACCATCAACATGAAAAGGCAGCTCACAAGGTGCAAACAGGGGAAACTGAAACAGTTCGGTTATGGTTCCATCTTGGTATCGTTCATTCTGGAACGCATACCAATCTTCCAGGGCCAAGGGGCCGCGGTGGCGAGTCCGATACCACGAGAGCCACGAATGGCTCGCTGGGCAGCACTGATGCCCAGATCTGGAGGTGGCCAACAGATGTCCTGGAGGCCAGAGTTCTTTAGGTGGCTACGGCACCAGCTGATCGTCGTGGAAGATTGGCCCTATTCGGGAACTGACTTTACCGGGGACCCAGATCTCCCACTACCAGAAGGAGATGACTGGGACGAGGAGCTGGGTAAGACCTCATATTTTGATTTTATGTTTATATGTTTTTTTGTTAATACACATTCGCCTTGACACAATTATATATGCATGCAGATGTAGGACCTGAGAGACCAGCCGGGATGTCTCCCATCTCCCGGAGGACACAACTCGCCCCTGAGATCCAGGGGGAAGGCACCGGAGGAGAGGACCTGATCCAGAACCTCGAGGGGATTGCCCATGGGATCCGAGACTATGCCCGACTATCAGATGTACCAATGGCATACCAGCGCCATACGGTGGGAGTTCCGAACCGGATCCACCGAATCCTGAGGCGCCTAGTGCGTGCAGTGACGTGCTATCATGAGCACCATACGGATTAGTCTCTAGGATTTAGCCACACCTATTTTTTGAGAGACACAGTGTCTCAGGATGTATTAAGACAATTATATATATTTTTTGAGTTTTATGTGACACACTCTATGTAAACATTTCGATATCTATATACATATCTATTTCCGGATGAGTCTTTCTTTACATGTGATGATGATTATAAATTGCGCAAATGTCTGTCTAATACCAAATTTTCTACTGCATCTGTTAATGTATTCAAATGCCTGGGTATATGATGATATGTAATGTAGTCAAAATTCCTTTCCAGTAATCGAATACGCAAATACAGACGTAATATGGACGGGTTTCTTACCGAATAGTGTCCGTTCAGCTGTAAGACTACAAGTTGTGAATCTAGATACACGAGCAATTCACGGATACCAAGGTTTACTGCCTCGGTTAATAATTCCAACACGGCACTATATTCCGCGATGTTGTTCGTGGTACATCCTAGACACACACCTTGCAGTTCAATCAACTCACCAGCAGGATCGTAGATTACCCAGGCTGCGGAAGACAGATTCCTGGTACTGCGGGAGGCACCATCCGCGAAACCAGCAAATGGATGAATAGACATCTGCACAACCAGGAAGACCCGATCAGCAGAAAGATGTTTACAAAGCACACCACACTATGCACACAAATGACAATCACACACCTATGTACACACATCACACCAAGAAATCACTTCAGGCATAGTACTTTTTAAGGTACAGCCCATTTCTGGGTTGCGCCAGCGGAACTCCTTCGTAATCTATAAGCTCGTAGGCCCCATTTTTCAAAACGCGTTTTACTATATAGGGACCGTGCCACATAGGCTGGAGTTTACCGGCTCCAAGCTTATCATGTGCCTAATCGTACAAGAGAACGAGGTCTCCTTCAATGAAAGAACGGGGAGAAACAGTTTGATCAAAATGAGTTTTGACCCTCTTCTTTTGTGCTTCGATGATCAAAGCAGCTAATCGACGGGTTTCATCCAATCGTTCGAGATACAGAAGACGTTCTTACTCAGGGGAGGTATCCGGTAAGAGCTCTACGGCTAATTTAAGCGAAGGAATTTCACATTCAACCGGCAGAGTAGCTTCCAGACCGTACACCAATTGGAATGATGTGAATCCGGTTGCACTCTTAGCAGATGTTCGGTATGCCCAGAGAGCTGAGAACAGTTGGAGATGCCAACTGGATTTATGAATCCCAACCGTTCGCTGAAGCATGGTGACCAAAACCTTGTTCACCGCTTCAACCTGCCCATTCGCTTGAGGGTAGTATGGTGTTGAGCTGTCGTGACGCAAGCCCAACGCTGAAGTCAGCTCCGTCATCATGTAATCACGGAAATGAGTACCATGATCAGTGACGATGGCTTGAGGAACCCCGAATCATGCAATAACGTGGTTGAATATAAATGAAGCAGCCGTTTTCCCGTCAGCAGCTAGTGTAGGCATCGCCTCGGCCCACTTAGTGAAGTAGTCGACGGCGAAAATGATATACGCATGCCCCCCGGCCGAGTGAGGGTTACATGTCATAAAATCCACGCCCCATTTCGCAAAAGGGCCGACGGTAATAACGGGATGCAAAGGCAATGGCGGCGCGTGCATCTTGCGCTGAAAAATCTGGCACGGATGACATTTACGGACTGCAGTGATACAATCCTTGAATATGGAAGGCCAAAAATATCCTGCCCTCAGAATCTTCTGGGCAGTAGCATATCCGGACATGCGTCCGCCACAGGCGCCACTGTGGCAGTCATTCAAGACTTTCTCAGCCTCTTCCAAGGTAAGGCATCGTCGGAGCACCGAATCTACTCCAATACGATATAAGGTATCTCCTACGATACGGTAGGGTTGGGACTGGTGCCGAATCCGACGGCGGGCAGCTTTATCCAACTCAGACTGAAATGTCGCGGTCTGAAGATACACTATGATGTCGTCGTACCAAGGATCACGAGTATCAATAAGAAACAGCGTTTCGTCCGGTATATGATCTTCTGAGTGTGAAGGAACAGAGTCTGTAGGGAGAGAACATATCAAATCCGCGAAGACCAGTGATTTAGTTGACTTGGCGGTGGTGAACTCCAAGTCAAACTCCTGCAGGATGACGATCCATTTGGAGTACTTGCCCCCTAGTAATTGTCTAGAAAGAATATACGTCATAGGGTTGCAGTCTGAAACCACTGTTATCGTACGCAAAAGGATGTAATGGCAAAAGCGTTGTACGGCATGTACTGCTGCTAAGGCCAACTTCTCGACATGTGCATAACGCGTTTCCGGGTCGAGAAGGTTCCGAGATAGGTAATAAACGACATGTTCGTCACCGTTCTCGTCATCCTGCACCAAGACCATGGCGATGGTGCTTAATGCGGCGGCTAGATACAAAGTAAATTCGCGGTGGTAGTCTGGAGGACGAAGCAACGGAGCATTGACTAGCAATGTCTTCAGCTTCTCAAAGGATTCCTGAGCAATTTCGTCCCAGTGAAAGGGAACATTCTGCTTTAACAAACGAGTGAATCCTTTGGCCACTTCGGCATAATTCGGGATAAAGCGCCTAAGAAAATTTGCTTTCCCTTGTAGACTCTGTAACTGATACAGGGAGGAGGGTGATGGGAGATTTATGATGGCCTCAACCTTTAGAGGGTCAAGGCGAATTCCGTCTTTCGAGACTATAAAGCCTAAAAGGCGGCCAGAATCGACGCAGAAGACGCACTTATGAGGTTTGAGCCTGATATTGTAGCGTCTGCAACGAAGGAATATCTGGCGGAGATGCTCAGGATGGTCCTCTCGCTTACCCGAATGGGCTGGCAAGTCGTCCAGATAAGGCTGGACGATATGGCGAATATCATGAAAAGCATAGGACATCGCGCGCTGGAACGTGGCGCCAGCGTTTTTTAAGCCGAACGAGAGTTTTTTGTACGCGAAAGTGCCCCACGGACAGATGAATGTGGTCTTATGTTGATCCTCAGGTGCAATATTGATTTGGTTATAGCCTGAGAAACCGTCCATTAAGGAATAGATCTCACTCCCGGCACATTCGTCGATGATCTGGTCGATAAACGGAGTGGGATAATTATCCTTAGGACAGGCGTGATTGATATCGCGATAATCCACACAGACTCGAATTGTACCCTACTTTTTATCAACAGGGACGATATTGGACACCCATTCTGTAAGGGGGATAGGATAAATAAAACCCGCGTTCAGAATTTTTTCAACTTCTGCCTTGATGGCGGCGGCTTTCCGAGGATGCATGGGACGTAAGCGTTGGCGCACGGGTTTCGCAGCTGGGTAGGTTGGAATCTCGTGCACGAAAATACTTGGATCAATTCCCGGCATTTCCTCGTAAGACCATGCGAAAACATCTCTGAATTCTTTGAAAAGCTCAGTATAGACTTGAATCTCCTCGGGAGAGCAAGTCACACCCACATGAATGTTCTCAACAATCCCCGGTTTAACAGAGATGTTGATTGGAACAGTTTGAGTAATGTTACTCAGATTACCCTCTGAAAAGACCTCGTGCGTCAAGATCGGTGTTTGAAGAGGAGGGGAAGGAACCTGAGTAGCATAACGCTCTAGACAGTCAGTCATTGCCCCCAAGCTAGGCATAAACGAGGAGCGATGATGTCCATCGCCCCAAGGCAGCTCCTCAAGAGACATAGTTTCAATGATAGCCTCATCGGAAGGAAAAGTCTCTCTGAGAGGATCAGGTGAATCAGCCTGACCAAGCCAGGGGGATTGCGAGTAGACGTCGAGAGCCATGCTCATCGGAGCATGCTGAGGAGGTGGAGGGTCCGATGCGGCAACAATCTCACAGTAGCTGATCTCTACTGGCGTTAAAGGCATGGATTCTCCAAACTCATATACCTGCTCAGGTGTAGGAATAAGCCAGGGGTCATCGGTCCTGGACAACATGTTGACTTGAGCGGTATTCGGTGGCGGTGCGGGGAATATACCCATGAGAACAGGGTCTTTGAACAGACCAGGTCCTATGCTGTCTGGGGGATTCGGAATTTGATCCACGTATGGCACGTTGTTCTCAGAGCTAGAGGTGAAAAATGACAACTGATCTACCGTAACAATCTTGCCCTCATGGGGGAACTTAATGAATCGAAAGACAGTAGACGGCACGCAAAGCATGGCATGGGTCCAGCTGCGGCCAAGAAGTATATTGTAGTTGAGTTTAGCGTCAACCACTTCCACTTCTACGTTGACAGTTTTTCCCTGTAATGTGATCGCAAGACTCTCAAGAACTCCCAGGGGTTTAGACTCCCGACCATCAAATGCCTCAAGGGCATTGGGAGATGACGACAAGGCTGGAGAGCCGATGGCCTTCCAGCAGGCGGAGGACATAACGCAAGTAGATGCACCTTCATCTACGACGGCCCTATGAACGTTCAGACCGTTAATCCCGACTTGAATGACCAAAGCGATTTGATGTGGAAGCCGGGGAGTAAAATTCTCCAGATCAAAGGTGAGAAGGCTCGAGTCGGCGGGATCGATACCACCGATGGCAGACAGTAAAGCCTTCCGTTGTGAAGGAAAACTTTGAAGAACCTCAAGTGCAGACATGGCACATGGCGCCTGTGCCAGATCCTCAACGATACTGTAATGTTGAGCGGCACGAGCATTTGGATTATAAGAGGATCTCCGAAGAACACCCTTGAGAGGTGGCTTCACAACGGGTTCGAGAGTCGGCTTCTCGATTTCCAACGGACCAGAAACAGGTGGGGGAGGCGGTCCATCCGCAACTTCCTTCCTGGGTGCCTGTTGCTGACTATTGTAATCCTTCGATCTCGTAGCGATAGTGATAGGTGCATTAGTCTTCATCATGAAAACCTGAGACCCAAACGGTGCAGATGATGAGCCCTGTTCGACCATCTGGGTCTGCTGAGATGGAAATTGCTCTTTTAAAACAGCCGGAGTTCCTTTTGAGCCTTTAAGAAGTTGACTAATTTCGGATCGTCGTGGACAATCCTTAGTGTAATGGTCACCTTCACAGATGAGGCAAGGGAATTTCGGCTTACGTTGGGAGCCATCCTCAGTTCGAGTTTTAGATTCCGGTTTTGGGGCATCAGATTTTGATTTTCCTTTGCCCTTCTTTTTCCCCTTGGAGGATTTGTCCGCAGGATTGGCCTGAATGGCATTTACCTCCGCAGTTTTACCAGAATCGGATGAGGCGGGATTAGCAGAGGTATTGTTGGAAGAATTAGCCTTCTGCTTCCCATTCGAAGACTTCTTCGAATTTTGAGAAACGGAACCAATGACACCATCCACCGTAGGGGTAGGCGGGGCCTTTGTGGCTCCGGGCCGTGGAGCATCAGGCAGGATGTCATAAATTGTGCCAGACTGTGAATAAACAAGATCCAGGTACTGGGCACGCGCGATAGCTTGTTCCTCCGTCACACACGCTCCCATCGCGATATCCTGAGCGATTTTATTGACAAAGGAGGTGGTGAACCAGTGAGTCAAAATCTGATCAGGTATGTGAAACTTGATCAGTCGACGACGACGCCGCCACTCATGGATGTGATCCGAGATGTGAGTGGCCGAGTCCTGCTTCAGGGAAGACAGGAGGTGCGTCCCGGCCTCATACCGGACCGGTAACTGGAAATGCGTGAGGAAAGCCATAGCTAACGAGTTGAAATCCTGAAAAATACCACGGGACAACTCTATGTACCACTTAGCGGCAGCTCCTGTTAAAGTACGCTGGAAAAGACGCAGACGAATCGAATCGTCGGTCCAAGAGTTAGACGAGCACCAGAGGTGATACGTCATCACATGCGCCTGGGGGTCTTCTCCAGCTTTGCCCTCAAACTTGGGACAGTCACCTGGTATCTTGGTGGGAACCGGGGGCCAATATGGATTATGAGCAATCGGATCATTGGTCAACTTCGAAACGTCCGGTAGGTCCAAGGTAGCCAGGAACGGCAATGGGGGGTTAACTACCATGCCAGTCCCAGGATAAGGTCCGGTACCTACGTTCCAGGATGGTTGTGAATATCCCTGCCCCCATGGGTTCTGTCCCTGAGGATTTTGACCGTAGGGGGCATGGTTCGTATAACCAGACTGATTTGGTTGCTGGTAACCATTGTGTGGGGCTTGATAACCAGGGTTCGGGCCTTGATTAGGCGTCTGCCCTGTATAAGCAGCGTTTGGATTTGGCTGCTGAGCGTAGGTAGAACCGGGTGGAGGAGGATGATACTGAGAGCCTCCAAAGTGGTTATAGTTCGGTTGAGACTTACCATGAGGATAATAACCACTCTGAGGATGAGTAGACTGCTGATAAGTGGAACCCTGCGGAGCCTGGTACGTAGGGCGCAGCTGGTGATTTGGCTGCGACATTGAATGAACAGGCTGTTGAGCAGAGTGAACGGAATGAGAGGGCTGCCCTGAATGAACAGGTTGACCCGAGTGAGGGGGCTGGCCTGAATGACCAGGTTGGCCCGGATAAACAGGCGGTGCTGGTTGCGCAGGTTGACCTGGTTGTAAGTGAGCCCCAGGTTGCACCGAATGGGTCGGCTGGCCTGGAGGCGGAACACCAGGCTGTACCGGATGAGCCGGTTGCCCTGGTGGAGGAACAGGACCAGGTGCTTGCTGGAAACCAGTTTGACCTGAAGCAGAACCATAGGGTGGTCCTGGCTGATATGCAACGTTAGAAACAGCAGGATACTACGGTTGCATTGGTAAAGAAGGCTGGATTTGCCCCCTAGGACCATAGGTCGGTCCCGGTTGATACCCTGGCTGAGGCTGAGCAGGTTGACCAGCAGGGTTGTAATATGGTCCTTGTGGATTGTACAATGGCCCTTGCTGGCCCGCAGAGTAGCCTTGAATGGGCTGTCCCTGTGGGTCGTACTCATAGCCAGGCTGGCCTGTGGGTTGGCCTTGGAAAGGCTGTCCCTGCGGGTTGTAAGCCTGGTTGTACGGTAAACCTTGAACATAAAGATAAGCCTCATGAGCAGGAAGGCGCAAAATGTCCCCATGCTCGTCAAGCTGACCCGGAAAACCATACACGGGAGTGTCGTCTTGTGCATAGTGCGAAAAGAAAGATCGGTAAGGATCTTGGGGAATCTGTCCAGCTCCGGCGTTCGGCTGTTGTAAAAACAACCGATACTCCTCCGGAGAGATATTCTCCGGTATAGCAGTAGCTAGGTAAATGTCCTCCGGAGTTGGCCCAGCTCTGGTAGCAGATGTTGAGACAACAACAGAAGAGGCAGCCACACAAACAGTGGGCCGAACGGGAACAGAAGTGACGGGCGTCGAAGGGGACACCCCGGGTGTAGTGGCAGCTGGTCTCGACGCGGGAGATGATATCCCCATAGAGGCAGCAGCTGAAATGATCTGACCCAGAGATCTGTATCGCTGTGGCAAAGAAGGACTGGCTGACGATGTGGTAGCCAGCTCGAAACCGTCTCCTTCAAACAATCTACGAGGGATGCGCTGATAGTCATCAGACCCCGGAATTTCCTCACCAGAATCACTCATGGTTGATCCTGCCGTTAAATCACGCAAAAGACGGTGAGGACTAGGAGGAAAAACAACAGCAACAAACGGTGAACCCGATGTAAGAGAAAGGAAATCAGCTCCTAATCTCAATTCAGACACAGGGTCCGAAAAGGGCCAATTGAACTCAACTGGTCCTCCAAAGGGTTGCTCAGCGAGAACCGGTCCCCCGTCAGGAAACTCGGAAACAACAGGCTGCTGTGGTTCAACAGAAGGCTCAGAAGCTTCTGAAGAATCATCCGTGTAAGGACTACCAGTAGACGAAACCGATGGTTCCGCCACTGTGGCAAACGACTAAAAGAAAAGGGCACACACACACACGGGCTGAAAATGAGTTAAGACACACGCTCAAACGGTCAACAAGCAACGTCTAAATAGGTGTGAAATCGTGGGCGATTAATTTTACCACATTGGAAAATAAGAAGTTCTACCGTTTCATGTTTCAAGAGTCGAGAAACGATAAAAATATGACTCTATCTCTTTCAGAGTTGACACAAGCGTGAAAGGACAAGCGCTTGACGGTCTTTTCAAGTTTAGGGAGTCAGAAAAGACCAAATGACTACTCAGGAAAAAACTAGGCACAAAGGGTGTACCAAATATCCGTGAACTGCAATATACACCTTGGTTTCAAAAATGAAACAGAAATCGACCAAGGACTTTCCGTACGTGCAGGTAGTCTCCCCGAATGCTGTGTTCGGTGTATCACGGGTATAGGGCGGCAGACTTGGCTTCCTGTGGATAAAGGATTGAAAACCTATGGGGGTCTCCCTTTATATACGCGATGGTACGGGGAGCACAAGTCCGTACTAGCGCTGTCTAAAGCCAACAGGCGAACGACAGCTGCTAGGTTTAACGACGCCGGAACACGTCTCTAGCCTAGACCTTCTAAATATGTTTCGTTAAGTTCCAATGCTGCCTTAGGTTAATTGAATAAATTTTACGGTTGATCTTCAATTAAGTTTCAATTTCCAGGCCCTATCGTATGTAGTGTCTCCTAAATGCAAAGCTATATGCCACAATGCAACATTTCGTTCGATGAAAACTAATTAGAGAAGAGTTAAGAGCTTTTATACAAACGAAATGAATGGAAACCAAACAAAGAGCTCTATAATGCAACTAATGCAATTGACAACTTTTCGTTCAAAACACTAATCACTAGTGATATGGAAAAGATTGTAATTTGCACTAATTAACAAAAGCAAAGAGTTTTTTATTTTTATTTTCAATGTTTAATGGCTAATATGCACTAATCAAACTTGAAAATGAATGGAGCAACTTGAGAAATGATATCCAAGAGAGCGAAACAAACACACTTCACTCACCAACACAAGCAATCAGATTCCCAAATCGACCGAAGTCTCTCAAAGCAAAGGAAATACTCAAAGGCTTCCAATGGACCGTGTGATCTAGGCCCAAAGCAAGACCAAATGAATTTCGAATGAAGAAATGAACAATCACCCAAAAATCGCAATGAAACAATGAACAACTACTTAGAGAATGTGGAGGATCAATCAGATAGTTGACAGGACAATCCAAACACCAAAACTCCCAAGGAGGGCTCGATGCACTAAGCCACTAGATGACCTAGGGCTTGAAAAGTGAAATCGGTAGATAAAAGCAAACAACCCAAGGACGGAGGTGAATTCCCAGCCAAAAAAAACTCCAACACACTCAGGCAGTCGGAAAATCAAGAAGAAAAACACTGGTCAACTTCAGAGAGCTCAGGAATGAGAAATCTCAAAAACTTACAGGGGTGGCGCGACTGTAAGAGTGAAACTGGCGCCAGAAGGCGAGTGGCGCGGGTTGTACAAAGGCAACATGCGCCAAGTGGCGCGACTGTCGGGTTAAAAACCGCGCCAGTCGAGTTTCTCAGCAAAAAATTAAAAATAAGCTACTCCAGAGACAGACCAATGCAAGCTAAGCAATCCAAGAAGTAAAAACACACAAAAAATCCAACCCAAAAGGTTCATCAAGCAAGGAAAAACAAGATACAAACGGCAAGGCAAGACAAAGACTCCAAGTCGTTCAGTCTGCAAACCAAACCGGAGATCGACTGAAGTAGCGTTGATCTACTCCGCTAATGCTAGGCAGAAGCATTTCGAAGGCTATCTGGCTGTACTTCAGACTCCGTCTATAGTTTACAAATCAAACAACAATCAACAACAAGCTGGATCCCCAGTGGAGTCGCCAATTTGTTGAGGAGGTAAATCCCCTCTGCGGACAGAGGCGATCCCTACTAGCCCAGCAGGGGTCTAGCAACAAACAAACAATGTCATGACGCAGGTTTCTAATTACGAATGAAAAGGCTGGAGATAGAAGCCTACCTGGATTCCAACGCTAGGATCTGAAGAAGAAGCGTCCCCGTTCCTCAAGCTTGGCAGATCACAATCCCTCCACGATCTCCGCGGATGAACACCTTCACACAGAAGAAACGAACATATACAAGCATAGAAACCAGCATACGTAACTAAACATCAGTCAGAAAGGACATTACTCACATTAACATGATGGAAAACAGAGTGGAACCATAATCATAATCATCTATTAAATAACCAGCGAAGAAAGATTACAACCAAGTTCTGACGTCGCGGTCTCCTTCGGACGGGTTTCCAGTCATCCACGTCTCGCAAAGCTTGCCAAGGAAAGGGAAAACCTCTCCAGAGTCTCGTGACAATGGTCTCCTTACTTGAGTCAGCCTTAAGGGAAAGAGAGGATGCTTTACAACACAAAGGCTCTTGGGAATATGGAGATTCGGAGCTTAGGCACTTCAAGACTAGCTTGCCATTGATTTGAGCAAGCTTTTATAGATGGGGAAGGAGGAGTTGGGATCCCTATTATTATGGGATTGGCCCTATCAACAAGGAAGGTTCCATGGGAGGTGGAAAAACCACTTCCCTCCATAGAACTCCCACAGCCAACCTCCCAACTCAAGATAGGTGATGGTTTGTGAATTGGTTAGAACTCAACTCCCGCCATCCATATTTAAAAAACAACTCCCAAATTGGGTGGCGCGACTACGGCTCTATGACAGAGCGCCAGGTGGCGCGACCTCTTTGCATTAATTTCCCCATTGGCGCGAGTACTGAACTGCTTGCCCGCGCCAATGCTAAAAAGGCTGTTTTTTATGACTTTTGCAAGGAGATGTCTCAAGGGCAAATAAAGCTCATGTTCAGAGGGATGCATTGATGATGATTTCAAGGCATGACAATGTTCACAGGTCACAGAATGGGTCCTCCATTGTGCGGGATGGGGAATGGTAAGGACGGTGACAAATTACTGTGTAACAACTACGAAGAAATGACATCTTGTTAGAACCTTCTACCCTTTGCAGTGTATGATTTATCTTAGGAAAAGGGTATTTTTCCTTTAGAGAGGTTTTATCCAAGTTCCTAAAGTCTATACATAGCCTATACCCCTTTTCTTTCTTTCTTAGTGACACACCCTGCTCCGAATATTTTTGGTTTTTCTTGAAAGGAATCCTATTTTGAATAATTTTTTTGTCATAAGGCTTTAAGCTCTCATCACCATATGCAAAAGGATCTTTAAACTCTTTGCACAACTCTATGTATTTATGTTTTATGTGAGGTGACAAAGTTTTGGATAACATGATCATTTTGGGTTTTTTTAGGCTGCCTATGTTGTATTCTTCTATATCAGCCTCGGTAGATATCACTTTAGGCTTCTTAATGATATTTTTGGAATCCAACAACTCTTCCGAAGTGAAAAAACCTTTTGGTGATGAGTTATCTTTGTATTGCAAGACCTTAAGGTTCTTTTGATCCAGGTTCCTAGAAATTTCTGCTATATGAAATTGTTCCAACATTTTTACATTGGCAGAAGGGAATGGTTCTATTTTTGATGTTTGTTCTTCATTTGAACAACCTTGTTCAGGCTCTAAGCCTAGTTTTGGTATTGCAATTTTATTTTCAAATTGAAAAAAATTAAGTTCAGTTCTGCCATTATGTTGTTATTTTGGGCTGCTAGAGTTTTGGCCGTTGAGTTATTCATGTAGTGCCTGGTTCGACTGTTGTGGTATGCCTAGATATGTCTCAATTTCATTTACCTGCTCATCAGTGTCTTCTTCATTATATAAAATAAATGAGTCAAGATCTGAATGGATGGAATAAAGAGGTGTGTTGTTTGGCTTTTCTTGGCTGCTAACCATATACCTCATATGTGATTTCCGATACAATATCCTTGTTTGGTTAAAAACAGAGATGGTAGCATATGACATGTCTAGTTGGAGGTTCCCATGAAGCTTGGATCCCCATGATCTAGATAAAATCATGCCATATTTCTGGGCAATGTCAGCCACTACTATGTCCACGACCAAGCCCTTAGCAAGTATTTGTGCCAGATTGACACATAGATCCTTGATTAGACCCAAACACTTGAATCTACTTGAATCAAAAGAATACAGGTCTTTGTAAGGTTTGGTTATTTCCAAGCCTAATCTCTCCATCACTACCTTTGGCATGAGGTTGTGAGAGGCACTAGAGTCCAACATGGCATTATGTAATATTTTGTTATGTATGTTTAAGCTAACATAAAAAGGGGGAATAGCTCCTTCTTGATATTTTCCCTCTATTTCAGGTCCAAACAACAACTCTGGTTTTTCATCAGTCAAGTTTAGAGTGTCAGTATCATTTCCCATGTTCAAAACCTTTAAAACAAGGGACCTGTACATATCTTGGGTTATCAGTTTAGTGAGAGGTGTGCTTATATTGATCTTGGCAATCTGTCCCTCAAAACTGAAAGGTATTTGTGTTTTGGGCATATTTACATCAATTTTATCAGCCATCATTTTTTCTAAAAGTTTAGTTTGCTGATTCTGATTTGGGACTTTGGAAAAAAGTGTTTTCTCAGGGCCACTAGTACATGCACTAGGGCAGCTTGGGTCACCACTTTTTTGGCTCGTTTTGTCTCTGTTTGGATCAATTTTTTTATCCATGGTGTTGGTACTGTCTGCTATCATATTTGGAGTATTTTCAGGTGTCTTCCTAACAATAGTGTCTACTTTATTTTTCTTGGAGGTTTCTTAGTTCTTTTTTCTCCTAAGGTCACATTGCCTATGAACCTCCATTATGGCATTTTCTAATATTAATTGGTAGTCTTCAGAATCCTCATAATTTGTTTCAGTTTGATCTAAGGAAAAGAAATCTTGTTCTTCTTCAGTGAGAAAAACATCAACCTCATTATCAGAACCTGTCAAGTTTACATGGTTCTCTTTAGGTTCTTTAGTCTCTCTTCCCTCTTCATATACATAATTGTCTTAGAAAGGGGGCCTGATTTGTTGGTAATTGTCTCTTTGTCTGTTTTGGGGAGTGTCTCTTCTAAAGTTTAGATTCCAATTTCTGTTTTGGGGATTTGCTTGGTTTTCCTTAGGAGGTGTTCTTTAACTCAAGTTTATCCTCTCCATCATTATCTCCATTACCCTCACTAAATTGTCAATTTTGGCATCAGATGAGGAGGTTGAGGCCATAGTTTCATCTTTGTAGGTGACTCTCTTTTCCGACCTCATCCTAGCCCTTTTTTCAACCAAGTTGGCCTCTACACTCACAACTCCCCTTTGCATGTATTCTAAAGTTAAGGGATATCTCTCTCTTAATTGATAGGCCATGTCTAGATCAAAACCTTCCAGAAATTTTGCTAAAGCTAAGCCTTATGGGGGTTTCATGTTTGGTGGGAGGGCATTGTAAACACTATTGAACATGGTGCAATAGTCTTGGACACTTTCCCCGACATTTCTCTTAAGGTTGGTATACTCTGAAAGGACTTGGAGAGGGTTTTCTTGATTGCCCACTTGTTTATGAATTTCTGGTAAAGGGAAGGGAGATCATGTATGTTGTTAGGAGTCAAGCTTTTGAACCATTTCTTGGCTTCTCCTCCTAATATTTGTGGAAAAATCCTCATTTTTATGGTTTACTCTTCTAATTCCATGTAATCAAAGGCATCATTCATCCTATCCACATGTTGTTGGGTAGTGGTAGATTCAGCTCTGGTAAAGTGAGGGATTTTGGATTGGTAGTCATTTGGAAAAGGTAACAAAGGTTGTGGCAGTGCTAGGGGGGGATACCATACTTCCATGATGGGGGGGAATGGAATCCAAGGAGGATTTACAAGGGGAGGGTTTGTGAGAGGAGGTGGAGGATGAAGTGGAGTGGTTTGCACAGTGGATGTGTGGATGGGGGTGGTAGAGGTACTTGGACTAGCAAACTGAATTTGAGAAGACTTGGGATAAAAAGAGCCAAAGTGATTGAGAAGCTAAAAGTTAGGAGGAGTGGAAGGAGAGGCTTCTACTAGAACTCTACTGCAAATCTATGGCCTCAAGGTCAATCTGGTCAATCCCACTTTGTGACTTGGTTCTGAAAAGTTTTCTTGTATGGTGTAATTCAAACAAGGGATTTTTCAAGGTTGTGAGATTTTCAGGGACAAAAATTGCTATATGAATGGTCCTAAAGTTGAATTTTCAGTTCTAGAATTTTTCCACAAAATATTTTCCAGGTCATCAACTATGGTAGGAGGGTTTGGGTCCGGGTGAGATCTAGTACTGATCCTTTGTGAAGCCATATTTCAAACCCAAAGTGTAGAGGCTAAAATTTTATGACTATTTTTGGAATGATGACCTCTCTTAGTGTTTTCTAAACTCACACAGTGTGTGACTAGGCCTCTAAACTTCTCAGGGCTGATTTGACACAATCCTAGGGAAATCTATGAAAACTAGTAAAGTTAGAAGGCCTACTGGAGGCTAGTGGAGTCGCTAGGTGGATTTTTTTGCTGTTTTGAAGATATGTATTTATGGTCCACCACCAATAACTAACAAAAAAACAATCTAGAGAATGTTTTTTGGTTTTTCTGAGTTCCTTTATGTAGCCCTAAGGTTTCTATGAGTGTTCTCCAGTTGAGTCATCATTTTGCTAGGATGGTGAGACAATTAGATTCTACTTTTGGCTAACACTTGAGTTTTCTATGATTTGATAAGGGTTTCTGAAGTCTTAAGGAGTACTTAGATTGTCACTAACCCAGAAAGTTCCACCGTGATTGCCATTATGTTAGGTGATGAGGTGGCAATAAAATAATAGATATTGTTTGATAAGGGCTTCTCAATTCTCTAAGGATGTATAAGATTGTTACTTACTCAGAAGGTCCCACTGTGATCGCCATTATGTTAGGTCCCCGTAATTTTTTATATTGGTAAGAAAAAATGAATAGGGGTAACATCAACCCAGTCTTTGGAGTCCTAGGACCTAGCCTTCTTGGACTTAGAGAGGGCTCTCTCTATTTTGTGCAAAGGATGTGAACTTGTTTGCTTTTAGTGTTTGATTTTAGGCTAGTTGTTAAGTTTAGGGTTTTTTTGTTTGTTTTGGTTGGGTGTGTTATCACACCCTAAATTTTCAAAATCATAACTTGAAATGTGTCAAGTTTTCATTTAGATTGGTTAGATTACATAGCATCATGAAATGATAAATTTTATGACTAAGCATAAGCTTAAAATATTGTTTTAAGTTGTTAGGAATGATCTCAAGTCATACCAAAGGAACAAATTTTGAATAGATACTTTAAATCGACCTAAAGTCTCAAATCTAGCCACCTGTCAGAATTTTTCCGAGTCCACAGCGATTTTAGTACTAAATAAATAGATTTTGCTGCGGAAACACCTAGTAGTTCTGTAGCGAAACTGAAACTTGTAAAACTAAATACGCTATGAAATTTGTGTCATCTTATAACGGTTTTCTGCATAATGATGAGTTGTTAAACTTTGAGGGTTTCGAGGTCATGTTATCAGAATAAGGTCATCATTGAAATTCTTTGGCACTTTTTGGCATCAGCCACCATTTTCTTAATAAATCCCATCTCATTCTTTCAAATTCATCCCTCATTTCTCACGCTTTATTTTCCACTCTTGTACACTGCTACCATAGCAACTTGCTGTCATTTTCATCTCCCGTAGAAATCCTCTGTCATGTCAGCCCTCTTTTACCATAACAGCTCGTTGTCATCAAAGGCTTTTTACTGAACAGGTGTAAGAATACAAATAAGGCCACCGCTGCAAAACAAGAATAAATGGCTACACCAAAGAAAGTGAATAAAGGAGGTTTTACATTCAAATACCAGCCTACAATTCCAAGTTTGATCATGCAAGATCCATATTTCATTGAGATTTTTAGAAAAGCAGGCTGCATTCAGTTCTGTCAGAAGTTGTAAGGTCATCACAAACAGGTATCACAAGACTTCGTACTCAATTTCCAAGGAACATCTACAAAGGTTGGTTTTCTTCATGTGCCAATTTTGCCTAATAGTATTTCTCAAGCAACAGGGATCCCTAGGACCAGAGAAGAATGTTTTAAAGCTATGAAGTTTGATTTAAGAAGTTGTGATGATTATCTAAAGCCTAAACATGTAAGGATAAATATGACTATAGGGATTCCCAGAACTTGCCTTAGAGATAACTACTTTAAATTATTGACAGTCATATAGAAATAATTTACATGTGAAGGTAGATTCTAAACAATATACATGTATCACTTCAAGTTGTTGCTTCATTTTACAGGGAAAAATCAAATAGATATTCCTTTGTAATATTCCCAATTCAGGATTTTCTATAATAGGGTCCAGAGGGATGTTGTATAAGGAAGCCATGCAAAAAATAAGCTGAAAGGGGACTTGGATCCCTTTCTTAACCCTTCATACATTAAAATTCCAAAATATTGGCTCAAATAAATAACCCTAGGTGGGTTATTCAGATCCTCCACTCCTAGGTATATCAAACAATGCTCAAAAGGGAGAGCTACAACAATACATGAACTCCAACAAGTAGCAGCAGTGAAACATCAATACATATGGTGCAAGAAGAGAGCATAGTCATTATATTATGTGCAGCTACAAATAGATATACAAGAACTTGAGGAAAGACCTCTCAAGATAGACCAGATCAGTCCCAAGACAGATGTACATGCAAAAGTGAAATTGCGTAGCTACACAATCTAGAAAAAAGCTATGACTGCGCATTCCATAGTGAGAAATGTGTTGTGTAACCAGCTCCAAAAAGAGAAGAAAAGAGATATCAACGCCTTAGAAATGAGCCACTTCGAGGGGGCAACCTCCAATACATTACATAAATGAACAATTCTTGGATGATACAATTTACAAAACCTCCTTTCTATATATAGGAGTCCATGGGGCCATAATATAATCCTAGTGGGGCCATAATGTAATCTAGCCGACCTAACAATAATAATGTGAGGGCACAATAATAACAATATGGGGGTCTAGGGAGTCACAAAAATATGGAAATAGGGATACTACCTCTAACTATAATAGGGAGGCTATCCTGTGTCTGGGGACTCCATACTCTCCTTCAAGCAGTGTTGTCCTCAGCAACAGTTGTTTCTTGATGTACGTATAAAATTCTCATCCTCCGCTGTGAAATATTTTCTGAGAAAGTCATACACTTCTTGCGAGATAATCACATGTCTATGTATATCGAGTTCTTGTTTCTATGACTGCTTCATAACTTCTTTCGATGTGATGTTGATCTTCCTGTTGTTTCATTAGATTCTGCACCAAAGTTGGGTTATCCTTTGAGAGTTGGAGAACTTGTTGTTGATGCTCGATGTGATCTTCCACTAATTTATCATCCATATTTACTATTATTTGATCCTTCAAACCATCCAACTTAGCCTCCATTTCTGCTTTTAAACCATCTATTTCATCTTCAATTGCTCTTCGTAAGATCGAAACTTGTTGCACTTGGTACCGTAATTTTGATATCTCATATTGCAATTCTTCCTCCTCATGCGTAATAGTATAGCTTTCTGAAGGCTTAATGGGTGTTGAATTCTTTTTAGGCACCATTTTAGAATCCAATATTGATACCTATTCTACAATATTCCCTTGGAATCAATTCAACTTGATTCTCCAAACAAGACTTATGCAATTCGGAAAAAAATACACACCTTTTACTTGCTTTGAGGAGCTCGATATTGAAATTGAATTATCTCTGTAATTGAAAATCTTCGATATCTGAAATTCAGCCTTGTAGTAGCCCTCTGAAGCTTCTTTCAAATGCCACAGGTCTGACCTGATTTGGATTCTCCAAGACAAAGTTGTGTCCAATCTCCCACAATGACCTAATTTTGAGTAGTTCGGTAAACGAACGGCTGTTTGGAGCGAGCGAAACCTAGAATCCCAAAGCTCGTACCAAATGTTGTGTTGACTCCAAAAAGAGAAGAAAAGAGATATCAACGCCTTATAAATAAGCCACTTCGAGGGGGCAACCTCCAATACATTACATGAATGAACAATTCTTGGATGATTCAAATTACAAAACCTCCTTTCTATGTATAGGAGTCCATGGGGCCACAATGTAATCCTAGTGGGGCCATAATGTAATCCTAGCCGACCTAACAATAATAATTTAAGGGCACAATAATAACAATATGGGGGTTACAAGGGTACAATAATAACAATAAGGGGGGCTACACTAACATAATAAGGGCTATACTATTAATATAGGGACTTAACAAAATGACTAAAATTTGATATAGACACAATGATATAGCAATATCAAGCTCAAATAAATTGGGGGAGAAATATCTCAACCCCGGAAAACAATATTACAACAATCCTCCAAGAGATTGGCCAAAATGTACAAATTGGAAAAATGCTAGAGTGCAGTGTAGCAGCTGCAACTCAATAACAATAAAAAAATGGAGAAGGATAGAAATTTTGCCTAAGATTAATAAACCTCCTCCAATGATCTTAAAAGTGAAAGGCTACTCCCTTCATTGAAGATTGCACCCTCCAATCTACAGTGTGAACCCCTCTTGCAAGTGCCCTCTGAAAATAATGCAATATGGGGAAGAGACTGCACTGGGAATGAGATGAAACATATGGCCCAATGCCAAAATCTATAATGAAGCTCTGGGATCTTCCTCACTGATCTCCCAGAGAAATAATGAGCTCCTCCTCTGCAAATCTAGCTCTGGAAGTGGGTGATAATGAATCCTCACTATAACCCCCAACAACTCAACGTTTCTGCCCAGTTGGAAAACGCTATAGCTGAAGATGGTTACCTTGGCCTAAAGTTTGGATGTGAGGAGAATAAAGAAAATATCCTCAAAATCTTCCCAATGAAGGAGAGGAAAATCCTAAACAAGAATCTCCCTTGTGCTAAGTAGCACAACTATCCCAGTTGAACAACTAGAGAGAGCAGCCAAAATCGAAATCTCAAACATAATGAGCAATGAATCTCCTTCCCCATTTTATGCAAAGGGGAGGCTTCCTTGCCATGTACCCCACCCATTAGTTTTTCTCTCATCCAATAATATCCCTCCTATCAAAACTGTGTTTTCTTCTCATGCAAGCTACACCTCTTTAGGCAGCGCTATTGACTTGGTCAAACTTGACCTAGTCTTCTTGTATTTTCCCCTTTTCACACTAGGAGATGATGAATAAGCCACTTAAGTGACCCCTTTTCACATTAGGAGTGCTTATTATGCTCCTTCATGGGTCCCCTTACCAATTTTATTCTTTTTATTAAAAGGAAAGCAAAATTAATGTTCCAATTAACTTAATGAAAATTTTGGAACATCACGGTCCTCCCCTCCCAAAGATTGCTTGTCCTCAAGCAATTGCAAGGGTAGAATGATTCCTCTTCTCCTCTCCTGCAGCATCCATGTATGATGATCCCCTCCAAGAAATAGGATGCTATCTCCTCAATAAAGCTCCGACATTGCTTCTCCTCAACACGTAAATTAGCTACCAAGCTATCATCGTGAAAAAGTGAGGTGCTCAAGAGAGTGGAAAAGTGATTTCTAGAGGTCCTCCCAAGGCATGGAGTTTAAATTTTGTTGGGAGACATTCTCCCCATGTGTAACCTACATCCCCAAGCAATCAACCATGCAAAATGAGTCACCTTCCAGCTAGGCAACTCCGGGAAATCATCCTCCACCTTGGGCTCATGTAGAATAGGTGGGCTAGAAATATGAACATGGTAGGCTTCATATCCTACCCCAAAAATTCCTCTTCTCCACTTATGATAAGTGTGGAGTGAAAGCTGAACTTGGGCTGCAATAGTGTTGCCCTCAAGTAGCAAGATGAAGTCTAGATCTCCAAGGATCTCTCCTCCAACGCTGTAAATCAAGATGGCCCAAATCATCTCATATGTGATGAGTTGGAAGTCATCATCATATGGCATCCAATTAGTCATATGGTTCACCTCATGGAGAAACAAATATATTGTGATGGTGACCATATCCTCATCCATACTCCCCTTAGAGCATGTGCTGCAAAGAGCATGGAGATCTTCTCCCCCAAAGGGTACATCCTCCCAATGTGTCTCTCCATCCTTATGATACATATGGGGCTGTTGTTGATACACAACTGAAACATAATGGTCCTCAAGAGAGTCCCAAGCCATCCCATCAAATCCAACAGCCATGGGGTGCCTTCCCAAAGAGCTCAAGCTCTCCATTTGGCTCCTCTCATTTGAAAGCAAGAGGTGTAACATGGAAATCAAGGCTGGCCCACTTGTTTTTCTGAAATATGTAGCATGATAAGTATGGAGAACCATACTCCCTATGGGCATCCTCAACTCTTTTTCCACTCCTCCAATGGTGCTTCCCATGTCCAACGTTCTACTAGCAGAATATGGAAGCATAAATCTGTGAGAGCGAGGAGGTGAAACATAGCTCCACACATGGAACCAATGCAAGGCATCATTGGCCTGCCTCAATATATAGTGCAAAAAATGTCCTTTCGGCCACTTTTTTGCTACCACATTCATCCTGCAAGATGAGATCATGAAAACATAACTTGGTGCCAATGGTGCACACCGAAAATCCTGTGGCTTTTCCCCATAATCCACCAATAAGATGGCCATCATAATTGCTGAAATTTACCATAAGTACAACAAAACATAATTTGAAAGAAGGAAATATCCTCCTCGATATGATATGATACTCATAAAGATAAGAGAGTGAAAAGCATAAAGAAAATAGTTACCTCCCTCATCATGTACTACGGTCTTTGAGATGAAATGGCTCAAGTGAAAATTCTCACTTACTGCAACAGAGTAGGGAAGTGGTTGTGCCAACCATATCATCATATCTCGGGCTATGCATCTAGCCATATTACGATATACATCCATTAGGATGCCCTAGCAAGTGGACTCCTCCATCAATAAATAGTATGCATAAGAGTGTGTGAAAGGAGAATCCATAAATGCTGCATGTAGGTATCTCCCCTTGTTCTTGTGAACCCAAGCCAAGAAGATCCAAATATAGTAAGGGATTCTTCCATCCATTACTCCCTCATCCACATATCCTACATGCCTCCAAGGTACATCACTTGTGAAGTGGTATTGGGAACACTTCAACAAGTAATCCCAACTCTTAAGTGACAGCGTTGCTGGCCTGTGGAGTAGGGCCACTGTCATCTCAAAGCTCAACTCTTTGACATTGATCTTGTCAAAGACTCTACTCATCATGTTGCTACAAATATAGAGTCCCTCCCATGAAGAAGGTACTGCTTAGGCATCTAAGGCCAAGGAGCAACCCCTTTGCACTATGCTATTGCCTCCTCCTGCTCCTGCAACATCTGAATACAATCTGAGCAACAAGAATGTTTGTTGCTCCTCCATACTCCCACCATACCAAATATGTTATGGTGAAATAATGAGTGGTAATAATAATTCCATCTCATCATAATGCACCCATGCTCTTTTCTGCCCCATGGTGTAAGTATCCTGCCAGTCCTCCTCCTTCTTCACAACCCGTGAAAAAAGGTAGGTCCTATGCTGGCCAAACTCTCTCAAGAGTAGCCAACGTAGCATTGCCTCTTTCTTTCCTGTGTCATAGATTTGAAAGAGGCTCACCATCCTCTTGCCTTCCATACACTTCCACTCAACTCCTTGTGGATGTCTCCCTTCCTCCTGCATCTTGGTATTCCCCCAACAAGGGCTACCATCTTCCCAAAACAGATTTTGGCCTTTGCATTTCATGGGAAATTGAAGCGCAATCTCTCCCATGACAAAGTTTCCAAACCCCAACCACAATGGTGGTGCACAACACATCAATGGTGTATGAAGATGATGGCACAATGCAGTAAAATTTTCCTGCTCTAGACAATCAACATGCAAAGATATACAATCCTTCATGAAAGATAAAAACTTAGGCATATCTTGGAGAGATTTGGAAGAGCCTTATGTTGCTGCAAGAGTTTCTTCCTCAATAGTGTTGTCTGTCTCAATTACCGGAGATGAAGGTTGCTTCTCCATCACTATGACAGCGCTGGTATGTGCCTCTTCAACTGGTGGTGAGGGCTCCTCCCTCTTTTGACCAAATATACTGATCAACCTTTGAGAAAATTCAGCAAGAGTAGAAACCCTTACATGACTCCCATGGCTGAACCACCAAGTCTTTGCTTCGCCCTCAAGGTGCAGTGGTGCAACTTCTACAATCTCTCTATATACTATATGATGTATTAGGAAGAAAGCCTCTAGCTTCTTCACCCAAACCTCTGCTGCACATGTGAGTGACCCATCGAATGTGGACAAT
Organism: Pinus albicaulis; assembly: GCA_034641835.2. Lineage (NCBI taxonomy): Eukaryota > Viridiplantae > Streptophyta > Pinopsida > Pinales > Pinaceae > Pinus > Pinus albicaulis. The sequence goes on from CM076583.1 coordinate 619,924,417, forward strand.
AGAAATCTATTGCCTCTCATCGTCCCATAGTTGTGGGGTCTTCTCTCTTCTTTCTGCTGAATACATTGTGGAAAAGATAGAGTATCTTGGAAGGATCTATGGTTTTCTTGATACTCAGCAAGATACTCACTTATAATCTCTAATTCCAAGTGTTTTTCATGCTCCATTTTTCCTCCTTGGTGAGAGTAGGAAGTGCATGGTCCTTCCTCTTCTCCTTTTTCAATCTTCTCAACCTCCTTGGAGAAGTCTTTTCTGGATCTAAAAAATTATGAGAGCAATCTCATCCTCTACATCATCTTGAACTCTTCTGTCTCTTTGATTCGAACTTCACAGGCTGAGCCAAGTTTGAAGCTCTGATACCACTGTAATATTCCCAATTCAAGATTTTCTATAATAGAGTCCAAAGGAATGATGTATAAGGAATCCAATGAAAAAAATAAGCTGAAAGGGGACTTGGATCCCTTTTTTTACCCTTCATACATTACACTTCCATAATATTGGCTCAAAGAAATAACCCTAGGTGGGTTATTCAGATCCTCCACTGCTAGGTATCTCAAACAATGCTAAAAAAGGAGAGCTACAACAATACATGAACTCCAACAGGTAGAAGCATTGAAACATCAATACATATGGTGCAAGAAGAGAGCATAGCCATTATATTATGTGAAGCTACAAATAGATATACAATAACTTGAGGAAAGACCTCTAAAGATAGGCCATATCAGCCCTAAGACAGATGTACATGCAAAAGTGAAAGTGCACAGTTACACAATCCAGAAACAAGCTATGAATGCATAGTCCATAGTGATAAATGACTGCAAAATGATATATACACAATGACATAGCAATAGCAATCTCAAATAAAGTTGGGGAGCAATATCCCAACCTCGGAAAACAATACTACAACAATCCTCCAAGGTATTGGATAAAATGTACAAATTGGAAAAATGTCGGAGTGCAGTGTAGCAGCTGCAACTCAATAAAAATACAAAAATGGAGAAGGATAGAAATGCTGCCAAAGATGAAGAAACCTCCTCCAATTATCTTCAAATTGAAAGACTTCTCCCTTCACTGAATATTACACCCTCCAATCCACAGTGTGAACCCCTCCTGCAAGTGCCCTCTGAAAATAATGCAATATGGGGAAGAGACCGCGCTGTGAATGAGATGAAACATATGGCCCAATGCCAAAATATACAATGAAGCTCCGGGATCTTCCTCATTGATCTCCCAGAGAAATTATGAGCTCATCCTTTGGAAAACTAGCTCCGAAAGTGGGTGATAATGAATCCTCACTACAACCCCCAACAACTTAACGTTTCTGCCCAGCTAGAAAATGCTATAGCTGAAGATGGTTACCTTTGCCTCAAGCCTGGATGTGAGGAGAATCAATAATATATCCTCCAAATCTTCACAATGAAGGAGAGGAAACTCCTAAACAAGAATCTCCCTTGTGCTAAGCAGCACAACTATCCTAGTTGAACAATTGGAGAGAGCAGACCAAAATTAAAATCTCAAACATAATGAGAAATGGCTCTCCTTCCCCCTTTTATGCCAAGAGGAGGCTTCCTTGCCATGGACCCCATCCATTAGGGTTTCTCTCATCCAATAATATCCCTCCTATCAAAACTATGTTGTCTTCTCATGCAAGCTACACCTCTTTAGGTAGCGTCGTTGACTTGGTCAAACTTGACCTAGTCTTCTTGTATTTTCCCCTTTTCACACTAGGAGATGAAAAATAAGCCACTTAAGTGACCCCTTTTCACATTAGGAGTGTTTATTATGCTCCTTCATGGGTCCCCTTACCCATTTTATTCTTTTTATTAAAAGGAAAGAAAAATTAATGTTCCAATCAACTTAATGAAAATTTTGGAACATTACATCCTTTTTACCTTTTTAGAAGCCTTGGAAAATGGCAGAAAAAGTGCAAGGTAGACCTGAAAGAAGAAAAAATTCCATATTTCACCATGGATTGATGAAATTACTAGTACTGGAAGAATTAAATAAACTAGACAGAGATTGGGCATCTTTCTTGTTTATGAATGGGTATGAAATGGATGTTTTATCTCCAAGGAAAGCCTCTAAACTAAAAACTCCTTCTTCTAGACAAAAGTTGAATGCTACTACAGAATTATAGTGGAATCAACAAGAAGGTTTAAAATCTACAGCTAAAGACGTGGAGGTAGAAGCTAAATTCATCCAAGATGTAGCACCACAACTAGAAACTAGTAAGCATGCTAAAAAACATGTCATAATTAGCAAGACTAAACCTGCAGCAAAAAGGTATAAAAGAAGCATAAAGGAAACTAGTGGAGGTAAAGGCAAGCTTGAAGACATCTTACAGGATATAGACATTACACAATCCCCTATAGTGAAAGAAATTGAGGTAGAAGGATCCAAGGTCAAAGGGAACGGGCTTATGGCCAAGAACTTAGATTTTTCATCAGAGGATTCAGGTTTTCTTTTTAAACCTAGAAAGCCTTTCACTAGATCACAGTTTTATGAGACTATCACCATTGGAAATAAGCAGCAGAAGGAAGATAAAGAAAAAGGGGCAGCAGTACAAGAAGTCACAATTATATCTCTTATTGAGACAAATATTACTAAAGAAAAGAAAGGTCAATCTAAAAGAAAGATTCAGAAGAAACCTGAGGTAGATTTTCTAGAGGGACAGTTTAAAGATAAGAAAGAAATAGTCAAACAGAGAAAGGGAAAGGAAAATGTCATAGAGAAAACTGAAAAAAAATTCTTGAAGAAAAGTTAAAAGTAGTTAGGGAAGATTTATCTGAAACAAAGAGAGAGCCGGAAAGATACAAGCAAGATAGACAAATGATAGATGAGGTGGAAAAGAAAGTGAATGATCAGGTTACTCATTTTGAAAAGTCTATTGGAAAGGCCAAAAAATTGTTGAAGAAATCGTAGCCTTTACGCATCATGATGACACACACAAGGTAGAGGAATTTATGGTTACAGGCAGAGAGGAAAATTCTTCAGATAAAATTCAAAGAGTTGAAAGAAAATATGGAGATGATGAAGACAAAATTAGAGAAGAAAGATTTGGAAAGAGGAGCTATGGAAAAAACTATGGAAGTTTATCATGAAGAAACTGCTGGTAAGTAAGAAGGTAACAATGGATTATAGATATTTTTTGTCTTATATTATCATATTTTACATGCAGGTATATTCATGGATCCTTTCAGAGCTGAAATCCTAAGTTTTTTCAAGTCTCTGAGAAGTTAGGCAATTCCACAACGTATGCCAGGCTTGAAGCCCATTTTCTACTGCGGAATTTATGAAGAATTCTTTTTGTTTTTGAAGTACTTGAACTGACAGGGATGAGGAAATTTGAATTTTGGGTTTAAGTTTTTTTGATCACTTAACATCCTCCAATGGTCAAGAATAGCAAATAATTATCACAGATAACCTTTTTTGTTTGTGCTACGAAAATAGCTACGAAAGTAGCTCAAAACTCTGTTTTGACAGCAAGGTTAATTTTGGAAGAAGGAGAAATGGTAAATAGATATTTCAAAGTTGTTCTCAATGAGAAATGATAAAGAGTATTAGGAAAATGACAAAGAGTATCAGATCATAATTTTTCTAAGTGGATGTATTATGTTAAGGATACAGTTCAAAGATACCAGCTCACTCTGTTGCCATATCATCAGACTGACAGCTCCTTAATAGTAGGTAGAGTAGCTTCATGAAGACAATCAAAGTATTAATGTTTTGTTTGTGGCCAGAATGGTTGAAAGACATGATTGCTTTTGAGGAATATTTGGATCATATTTGGATTAAATGTAATAAGTAGGTGTTTGAGTCATAGTAGGACTCTAACTCCTAATTCGAAAGGTGTCAGTTCTAGTTTTAAATATCTTGTTAGTGGTTATATTTGGTGTCAGTAATAGAGTTTAATGATCTAGCCAGTTGGAAGATTTGATGTAAAGGCTAGATGCCTATAATTAGTGAGTACTTTGATGTATGGAGGGTTGGAAAATGTGATCTCATCAGACTATTTTATTGTAAATCTTTTGGAGTGTTCGGATATATACAATAAAAATACAACTTTCCTTCACTTAAGATTCTTATTATATTTCAATGAGTTTATGTCCTATCTTTTGAAATGTTTTTCTTCCATAGTTTAAGTGCTTATTACTCAGAATTCATGATTTTTCATGCTTTGACTTTCTTTAAGTATTTAGCTATGGTAAAATGAGTTTTAGGTCCTATCTTTGAAATGTTTTCTTAAATATCTTAATACTTATTACTCAAAATTTATGATTGTTCATGCTCTGACTTCCTTTAAGTATTAAGCTATGGTGAAACCTCTTTGAGTATTTTTCTTTCAATACCTTGATGTCTCATTACTTAGAATTCATGTGCTACATGCTCTGACTTCCTTTGAACCTCAAGTTATTGGGATTTTCCTGAATGTGTTATTCTTTCATTGAAGTGTATACAAGCCTCAACTTCCATAAGGAGAGCCTTTATCATCTTTATCCCTATCACTAACTCCATAGCCCAATGGTAACAAGCCTTCATCTTTTCAATCTACAAACATACAAAACCAAGACATAATTCATAGAGTTAGGCATCTATATATATATTTATTCAATATCATTAACCCTTGAGAGAGCCCTCTCAGGATGAGGAGGCTAAGCCTCAGTCACATGATTGGTTTGAAATAGTTACACTGAAGTTGTCTGATCAATAGTCAATCAGGTACAATTTTGGTGATAACATTTTGGCACCGTTGCCGGGGACCGAAGGTGTATATTTTCCCTGGGAAGAATGACAAAGTTTCAGTTCTAAGGTCTGAGAGCAGTAGACACTTAGACACATATTGGATTTATTTCTTCTCTGGCAACTCCACACATCAAACAATCAATTGGAAGGTGACTCCACTGCTTGAAGATCAGTAGCTTGATGAAATTTCAAGATGAGTTCCATTGCAAGAATAAATTCCAGGTATGCCCCTATGAATCGATCTCATATCCCTGGTTTTCCAAATCCTATGCCAAAGGTTGAATGGTTAACTGATCTTCCTATATTTAAAGATGAAAATAAAGACAATGATGCTCTTCATTTTGTTATATTTGATATGCATGTACACATTTTTAAGGTTCAGTTTCCTAATGATTGTCTCATGAAGATGTTTATGGCCACTTTAGAAGGAAAAACATGGTCTTGGTATGAAAGCTTTCCAAATGGTTCACTATATTAACTTGTTGATTTCCATGTTGCATTTTATGAGATGTATGAAGAGTTTCATCCCTCCTTATTGCTGGTCAAAGACTGTTGTAAACACTGTGTGAGTTTTATTGAATATTTGGAGAATTTTTATGAAGATATTGAGTTCATGGATGAGGAAATTTTAGAGTCCCTTCATGACAATCCCTTTCATCACCAAGAAGAAAATATATCCTCTCTCTTGGATGAAAATGAAACCCAGCAGGAGTTTATTTATGATAATCATGTTACATCCTCTGAGTTTGATGAAAATTTGCAGCAGTCTTGTCAGTATTTTGATCATCAGGAGTATGAGAATCATTGCAAACAAAAAGTGGAAATATTGGAAGATAATTATTATAACTCTCAAGTAAAGGAAAAACTTGATTCTTCATGTTATTTATTGCATCAGTCTACATAAAATAATGATCACACTAAGTAAGAAGAGGGTGAAAAGTTTTCTTTATCCTTGTCTTCTAATCTCAAATCATTTGAGTGCAAGTCAGAAGATAAGATTCAATTTTTGGATGAAGTTGCTAAAAACATTGAAAAATGCATTAAATTTTTAGAATATCAAATTCAATCTTATATTATTCATGATCAGGATCAGTCTTTTCAAATTTTTTTAATGCTAGAACACAAAGAGATGGTGTTGTTACCTTTCTCTTTGGAGATAGAAGGAAAAAACCTTGTTCTTGAAAATCAGTTTGATAGTGCACAACTGAAGTCTTGTGTGGTTGATCAAAGCAAGTATGAATTTTCCAAAGCTATAGAATGTCATGAGAAGCATCAAACTGATCATGTATTCTTTGATACTATAGCTGACTACATGGAATAGTTCTACAGTCCATATTTTCAATTATATTTTCATTATGAGGATCAGATCCATTTTATGTTTCCTTGGTCATTTCAGTATCATGCTTACTGTTGGTTCAAGTGCATTCAATAGGTTCAAGTGTTAGATCATATCAATGGCTCCCTTCATTGGAAGTTTCATGTTGCTTGAGTTTAAAAACAGAGCTTGCAGCTGTTAGGGTAGGTAGGAGTGTGTGAAATAAGCTCAAATTTGACTGAGCATATTTTCAGTAGGTACAGATTGGTTTCTTCTGCAGTGATCATCAAGCTTGAGCCCGAGGTGAATGCCATAAGAGTTTGAAAATGACTTGGAAAAATTCAGAGTTTTTATTCCAAAAGGATGGATGGCACTGGAACTATAGGTTATTTTGTATACCACAGGGGCACACCATCCTAAGTGGACCCACTGTTATCACACCCTAAATTTTCAAAATCATAACTTGAAATGTGTCAAGTTTGCATTTAGATTGGTTAGATTGCATAGCATCATGAAATGATAAATTTTATGATTAAGAAAAATCTTCAAAGATTGTTTTAAGTTTTTAGGGATGACATCAAGTCATATCAAAGGAAAAAATATTGAATAGATACTTTAAATTGACCTAAAGTCTCAAATCTGGCCACCTATCAGAATATTTCTAAGTTCATAGCGATTTTAGTACTAAATAAACCGATTTTTTTGCGGAAACACCTAGTAGTTCCGTAGTGAAATTGACACTTGTAAAGATAAATGCGCTACGAAAGCTGTGTCATCTTATAACAATTTTCTACATAATGATGAGTTGTTAAAATTTGAGGGTTTCGAGGTCACGTTGTCAGAATAAGGTCATCATTGAAAGTATTTGACACGTTTTGGCAAGAGCCACCATCTTATTAATAAATCCCATCTCATTCTTTCAAATTCATCCCTCATTTCCCACGCTTTATTTTCCGCTCTTGTAAGCTGCTACCAAAGAAACTTGTTGTCATTTGCATCTCCCATAGAAATCCTCTATCATGTCGGCCCTCTTTTACCACAACAGCTCATTGTCATCAAAGGCTTTTTACTGAACATGTGTAAGAACACAAATAAGGCCACCGTTGTAGAACAAGAAGAAATGACTACACCAAAGAAAGTGAATAAAGGAGGTTTTTCATTTAGTCCAAGTTTAATCATGGAAGATCCATATTTCATTGAGATTTTTACAAGAGCAGACTTCATTCATTTTTGTTAGAAGTTGCAAGGTCATCACAAACAAGTATCACAAGACTTCGTACTCAATTTCAAAGGAACATCTACAAAGGTTGGTTTTCGTCACGTGCCAATTTCTCCTGATAGTATTTCTCAAGCAACGGGGATCCCTAGGACCAAAGAAGAATAGTTTAAAGCTACGAATTTTGATTTAATTATTTGTGATGATTATCTAAAGCCTGAACATGTAGGGATAAATATGACTGTAGGGATTCCCAGAACTTGCCTTAGAGATAACTACTCTAAATTATTGATAGTCATAAAGAAATACTTTACATGTGAAGGCAGATTCCAAACAATCTACATGTATCACTTCAAGTTGTTGCTTCATTTTACAGGGAAGAAGCTGATAGATATTCCTTTTTACCTTTTTAGAAGCCTTGGAAAAATGGAAGACAAAGTGCAAGGTAAACCTGAAAGAAGCGAAACTTCCATCTTTCACCATGGATTGATGAAATTACTAGTACTGGAAGAATTAAATAAACTAGACAGAGATTGGGCATCTTTCTTGTTTATGAATGGGTATGAAATGGATTTTTTATATCCAAGGAAATCCTCTAAACTCAAAACTCCTTATTCTAGAAAAGAGCTGAATTCTACTGCAGAATTAGAAGGGAATCAAAAAGAAGGTTTAAAATCTACAACTAAAGACATGGAGGTAGAAGCTAAATTCATCCAATATGTAGCACCACAACTAGCAACTAGTAAGAATGCTAAAAAACATGTCATAATTAGCAAGACTAAACCTGCAACAAAAAGGTCTAAAAGAAGCATAAAGGAAACTAGTGGAGGTAAAGGCAGGCTTGAATACATCTTATAGGCTATAAACATTACAAAATACCCTGTAGTGAAAGCAACTGAGGTAGAAGGATCCAAGGTCAAAGGGAAGGGGCTTATGGCTAGGAAGTTAGATTTTTCATCAGAGGATTCAGGTTTCTTTTTAAACCTAGAAAGCCTTTCACTAGATCATAGTTTTCTAAGACTATCACCATTGGAAATAAGCAGTAGAAGGAAGATAAAGAAAAAGGGGCAGTAGTCTAAGAATTCATATTTATATCTTCTATTGAGATAGATATTACTAAAGAAAATAAAGGTCAATCTAAAAGAAATATTCAGAATAAATCTGAGGTAGATTTTCTAGAGGGACGGTTTAAAGATAAGGAAGAAACAGTCAAACAGAGAAGGGGAAAGGAAAGAGTCATAGAGAAAACGGAAAAAGAGCTTCTTGAAGAATAGTTAAAAGAAGTTAGGGAAGAGTTGTGTGAAACAAAGAGAGAGCTAGAAAGATACAAGCAAGATAGACAAATGATATATGAGGTGGAAAAGAAAGTGAATGATCAGGTTACTCATTTTGAAAAGTCTATTGGAAAGGCCAAAAATGTGTTGAAGAAATCACAACCTTTATGCATCATGATGACACACACAAGGTAGAGGAATTTATGGTTATAGGTAGAGAGGAAAATTCTTCAGAGAGAATTCAAAGAGTTGAAAGAAAATATGGAGATGATGAAGACAGAATTAGAGAAGAAAGATTTGGAAAGAGGAGCTATGGAAAAAAAATATTGAAGTTGCTCATGAAGAAACTGTTGGTAAATAAGAAGGTAACAATGGATTATAGATATTTTTTGTCTTACATTATCATATTTTACATGCATGTATATTCATGTATATTTTCAAAGCTCAGGTCCTAAGTTTTGTGAAGTCTCTGAGAAGTTAGGCAATTCTGTAGCGTATGCCAGGATTGAAGCCCATTTTATGCTGCAGAATTTCTGAAGATTTTTTTTTTTTTTAAGTACTTGAATTGAAAGGTATGAGGAACTTTGAAGTTTCAGTTTAAGTTTTTTTTATCACTTAAAATCCTCCAATGGTCAAGAACAGTAGAGGATTATCACAGATAACCCTTTTTGTTTGTGCTACAAAACTAGCTATGAAAGTAGCTCAAAACTCTATTTTGACAGCAAGTTTAATTTTGGAAGAAGGAGAAATGGTAAATATATATTTCAATTTTTTTCTCCATGAGAAATGACAAAGAGTATCAGATCATAATTTTTCTAAGTGGAGATATTTTGTTAAGGATACAGTTCTAAGATACCAGCTCATTGTGTTGCCATATCATCAAATTGACAACTCCTTAATAGTAAGTAGAGAAGCTTCATGAAGACAGTCAAAGTATTAATTTTTTGTTTGTGGTCAGTATGGTTGAAAGACATGATTCCTTTCGAGGAAGATTTGGATCATATTTGGATTAAATGTAATAAGTAGGTGTTTGAGTCATAGTAGGACTCTAACTCCTAATTCGAAATGTGTCAGTTCTAGTTTTAAATATCTTGTTAGTGGTTAGATTTGGTGTCAGTAATAGAGTTTAATGATCTAGCCACTTGGATGATTTGAGGTAAAGGCTAGATGCCTATAAGTAGTGAGTAATTTTATGTATGGAGGGTTGGAAAATGTGATCTCAACATACTATTTTATTGTAAAGCTTTTGGAGTGTTATGATATATATAGTAATAACACCACTTTCCTTCTCCTGAGATTCTTAGTATATTTCAATGAGTTTATGTCCTATCTTTTTAAATTTTTTTCTTCCATAGTTTAATTTCTTATTACTCAGAATTAATGATTGTTCATGCTTTGACTTCCTTTAAGTATTTAGCTATGGTCAAATGAGTTTTAGGTCCTATATTTGAAATGTTTTCTTCAATGTCTTAATACTTATTACTCATAATTCATGATTGTTCATACTCTGACTTCCTTTAATTATTAAGCTATGGTGAAATCTCTTTGAGTATTTTTCTTTCAATACCTTGATGTCTCATTACTCAAAATTCATGTGCTACATGCTCTAACTTCCTTTGAACCTCAACTTATTGGGATTTTCCTGAATTGTTATTCTTTTATTGAAGTGTATACAAGCCTCATCTTCCATAAGGATATTCTTTGTCATCATTATCCCTGTCACTAACTCCATAGCCCAAAGGTAGCAAGCCTTCATCTTTTCAACCTATAAACATACAAAACCAAGACATAATTCATAGAGTTAGCCATCTATCTATATCTTTATTCAATATCATTAACCCTTGAGAAAGCCCTCTCAGTCTAAGGAGGCTAAGCCTCAGTCACAAGATTGGTTTGAAATAGTTACACTGAAGTTGTTTGATCAGTAGTAAATTAGGTACAATTTTGGTGATAACATTTTTCTGTCGTTGCTGGGGACTGAAGGTGTATATTATCCCTAGGAAGAATGACAAAGTTTTAGTCCTAAGGTCTGAGAGCAGCAAACACTTAGGAACATATTGGATGTATTTATATTGTGGCGACTCCACACATCAAATAATCAATTGGAAGGTGACTCCACTGCTTGAAGATTAGTAGCTTGATGAAGTTTCAAGATGAGTTCCATTGCAAGAATAAATGCCATGTATGCCCCTATGAATCAGTCTCATATCCTTCATTTTCTAAGTCCTATGCCAAAGGTTGAATGGTTAACTGATCTTCCTATATTTAAAGATGAAAATAAATACAATGTTGCTCTTCATCTGGTTAGATTCCATATGCATGTACACAGTCTTAAGTTTTAGTTTCTTGAGGATTGTCTCATGAAGATGTTTATGGTCACTTTAGAAGGAAAAGCATGGTCTTGGTATGAAAGCTTGCAAAATGGTTCATTATATTCTCTTGTTTATTTCCATGTTGCATTTTATGAGATGTATGAAGAGTGTCATCCCTCCTTATTGCTGGTCAAAGACTGTTGTAAACACTCTGCGAGGTTTATTGAATATTTGGAGAATTTTTATGAAGATGATGAGTTCATGGATGAGGAAATTTTAGAGGCCCTTCATGAAAATCCCTTTCATCACCAAGAAGAAAGGATATCCTCTCTCTTGGATGAAAATGAAACCCAGCAGGAGTTTATTTATGGTAATCATGTTACATCCCCTGAGTTTGATGAAAACTTGTAGCATAATTTTCAGTATTTTGATCATCAGGAGTAGGAGAATCATTGCAAACAACAAGAGGAAATATTGGAAGATAATTACTATAACTCTCAGGTAAAGGAAAATTTTTATTCTTCATGTTATTTCTTGCATCAGTCTACATCAAATAATGATTGCACTAAGGAAGAAGAGGATGAAATTTTTTCTTTATCCTTGTCTTCTAATCTAAAATCATTTGAGTGAAAGTTAGAAGATAAGATTCAGTTTTTGGATGAAGTTGCTTAGAACATTGAAAAATACATTGAAGTTTTAGAAGATCAAATTCAATCTTATAGTATTCATGATAAAGATTAGTATTTTCAAAGGTTTTTAATGCTAGAACAAAAAGAGAGGGTGTTGTTATCTTTCTCTTTTGAGATTGAAGGAAAAAACCTTGTTCTTGAAAATCACTTTGATAGTGCACAACTAAAGTCTTGTGTGGTTGATCATGTTAGTCATCAATAATTTTTTCCTTCATAGATGACTAAATGATTTCCCTAGATTTATAGAAACAAAGTTCATGAACATTGTGAGTTCTAGAAATCTCACTACCTTCATCATCTTTAAGATAATTTTTCACTATTTCATCATTCCATCATGTCAAGCTATCCTTGAAAATCCCAGAAAACCCATTAGGGGCTTATGTCACTCATTTTGTCTATATTTTGTCACCTTTTGCCCAAATCCTCTATTTTTTTTTTCCTAAACCCCCCACTGCTACATAAGGGCACCGATCAAATAGCTCTGTTGTGTCTCCCAAAAATATCCCAAGCATCGATGGTCTCATAACTGTCTCTGTAGGCTCTTTAGATAAATCAAGTACATTGGATTTTGGATCTTCAATACATCAAATTATCATAAACTCTGTTTTACACTTGATGGCCCCAAATTCTAAGTTTTTGTCCAAAAGGCATGTCCTAGGAACCCCCCACTAGGTCACCTAGGGTTTCATAGGTCATAGGGTGGATTTGGTGTCCTAAAAAAGCTCTTTTTTTTCTGTTTAAAGATACTTCTTTCAAAGAATATGAGGGACAAGTAACTTTGTCCAAAATTGATCAAAGGGTCATTCAAGAAAGGCCTCTTTGACCTAGTGCACAAATTCTACAAGGGACAACTGCCCTTGCTCATATTACTGCAAAAAGATCAAGATGACCATCAACCTAGAAAAGAGGTAAGGTAATAGGGTGAAATCACCACTGAAGGCACCCATAGAAAAGAAGAAGGCAACAAGGCCTATGTTTGAAGAGAATCAAGGTTTGTGACTGATTTGGAAAAATAAATGAGCCTATGCAAGGAATCAGTACAAGGGCTACAGGGACAAAGGTCACCTCAACTCCGTCCAGTGTACATTGAATATTTTTAGAAATAATTAATTAGTTTAGAGAAGTTTTAGAGAAATTAGAAGACAACACTATTTACTTTTTTCTAACTACCCTAAAACCTAGGAGTTTGGGAAGAATGACAAACTGGTCAAAAAATGATGATAAAGCCTCCTTAATAATAGAAGATGGCATTCAAAGGGTTTCAAGCTACCCTCTAATGGTTTGACAAAGAAGCACTGATTCCACCTCACCAAAAGGACAAATGAAAAAGAGTATTAGTGCAAGGGCATGAGTTTTCAAATATAGTCAGAAGATTTCAAAGTGGTCAAAAGGGAGGCAAGCATGAGATGAAAAGACTAAGGAGGAACCAGAGATATATCACTGTCAACACGGTCAAAGAAACAAACATGTAATTAGTCTAAAAACAAAGTAGAGAAGCCTCCAACAAGGGTTTCCTTATCAAAAGTATATTCTGCAAAAGATAGTTAGCCATGAATGACACTTCTACAGGACTATCAAAGACAGATACCTACAGGAATATTGATAAGGTCAAACAAACCTAATGTTTATCAAAATGGTGGCACATATGAAGAATAAAGGAATTTTTGATGCCAACTACTAGGGTTTTCAAACCAAGAGGTTTTCACTGCTTCAAAGTCAAAACATGACAGAATGTCAGTTAAAAGAGAGAAAATTTATTCTCTTCAGTCTCATCCACCAAGAAAATCAAAGGCATACAAGATACAGGACTGAAGACTCCAAGGTGAAGGTGCAAAAATGATCACATATTTATTGTTTCCAGGCCTTGAAATTCATGAAAAGGATAAAGTGGAGAAGACCTTCAAAGAGCACTAATGTCACTGTTTGTCTTTTTCCTAAAAAAAATTTCAAAATACCTTTTTCTTTTTAGAGAACTGGTTCATGTTTCCAAATGTGGGCAAGAGGCACAGTTTGAGCTTCTTAAAGAGTTTGTAAATCTGAGGGGAAACATCGAAATTCTCCAACCAAAGCAAAAAACCATTTTTCTAAGGATTCTGCCACCTACAGGACAAAAAGACCAAAAACTCAGTAAAAATAAAGAAGGGAAATCAAACATTAGAAAAGTGGTTTTGTTCATGAAAATATTTTTCAAAATGAAGTATAAGGGTCTTCTTTCCCTCTTCCCACCTCATTTTTGTCTTTGCAGGAGAGAAGGAGAGCCGTTGAATCATTTTTTAGGGCTTTTTCTACAAAATTGGTTGAAATTCCAGGCGTTGCGTACAAATGGAGGTGCTACGCACAGAGCCTTCGGCGTTGTGCACAGAGGAGAAGAGGCAGTGCTAAAAAGTACTACGCTATGCACCGAAGGGTCGGTGCTATGCAAAATAAGTAGCGTTGTGCACACGCCTAGTTCGGAGCCCGACTTGCCCACCATTCAATGGCGCTGCGCATAGGGAAGGCCCGACAGACCCGATAACTCACTCGAGGCACCCACAGCCTCCCCAGCGCTACGCACATGCCTGCCAACAGCTCAACCTAACCTGACACTGCGCACAAGGAAGGAACAACTGAACGGCCAGTCGGGTGGGGTTGCGCATAGAGGAGATTTCGCCAAAGTTTCCAAAAAGTGGCCAAAATCACTCTTTTTCTCCTCAGATTTGCCCCAGGTTTCTGCATAAGTTTGAAAAGGTTGGTGGTCACTCTTCCTTTCCCTCCAAGTGTTTTCTTTGCATCCATAATCAAAGGAGAGTATAAAAAACCTAAATTGGCTAAACCCTAATATTCATGGAAATCAAAAATTTAACCCTCTAGGGCAAGGATTACTAATTGGAAAGTTGTCATTAGCATGAATACACTAAATTCAAGCTAAGCCTCCTTCTAAAATCTGAAATTATTCCTTGAATTCTTCCATTTTTCGTCCTTTTGTTAAAGTTTTCCCTCACCATCACTCATTTTTCCTCCATATACCTAAAGCTCTCCCTAAGCTAAAAAACATTTTGTTTAAAGACACAATCAGTCACCATGTCTGGAGAAGAGATCAATACCAGTAGTGATGAAGGCCAAAGGCCTACCAAGCCAAAACACAAGGGAGGAAGGACTAATAGGTTTGAGCCCTTGGATACAATTCAAATTACCTCTTCTCCCATTATCCTTGCATGTTTTCAAGATGTTGGATACTATCAGTTATTTGAGAGGGTTAAATAGGTCCAAAACCACTCATATTAGACTAGGTTGTTCATTCTCAGCCTACAAAACCACCAAGTTGACCTAGCAGGAGTAAAATTTGAGTTATCATCCGAATCCATTGCTAAAGCCACAAGGATACTAGATGTGGGTGAGAGATGGTTCAAGCAGAAAAAATTAGCCTTAAGCTACTATGAGCCCTTCCTGAAACCTAGCCATCAACAGGGATACAAGACTTTTTTCCCCTTCTCCCAACTACTAGAGAGATATTCCCCACTGATGAAGTAGATCATCAAGTACTTCACTTGTGAGGGGAGGTACTCCAGGCTTTATTCATATCACATAAGGCTGCTAATGTACTTCACCAGGGTTAATTTTCTAAACCTACCATACTCTCTCTACCAGAGCATTGAAAAAATGGCTTCGGTGGTCAAGAAAAGGAGTTATACCCACCAAATGCAAAGCCTTTTTCACCACTCCTTGGTTAAGATGATTTTTTTGCACCAGCTAGAGCAGCAGGGAATCCCTTGGGAAGTTTTCATCTCACATGATATATTTGAAAATCCCCAAGCCTTCATTCAACAAAATTTTCCTTTCACTTCACACTCACTTACCTCCACTCCTCCATCACCTCCACCTATGCCTTATCACAAGGAAACCTACCTCTTTCCTATTCTCCTGATGCATCAAATGAAGACGATGACAGTGATAATGAGCAACAAGCAGATGATAGTGGAGATGAAGAAATTAGTAGGTCAGAGACAGATTTTAATGAGGAACAAGTGGGTGGCAGTAGCGATGATGAACAAGAAGATGATGGTGGAAATGATGAAAACAGTGGGGTAGACATAGCGTTTAATGAAGAAGAAAATGAGGATGATGATGAACAAAAATATGATGGTGGAAATGATGAAAACAGTGGGGTAGACACAGAGTTTAATGAAGAAGAGCAGGAGGATGATGATGACAAGGAAGAGGGAGATGAACATGGCAGTCATGAAAAAAATAGTGAGCACTTGGAGGAAGACAATGATGGTAGTGATACCAATGAATCACTCTCAAGTATACAAAAAGGTGGTGTTGATGAGCAAGATGAAGACCAAGAAGATAGCGAAGACAATGATGAGGGTGGCAGCCAACAAGAAAGTGAACATGACAATCAAGAGAAAAATGTGCATCAACATGAAAATGAGCCTAATAATAGTGAAAACGGTGACAATATGGACGAAGATAATGAACATAAATAAAAAAAAGGTGATGGTGAGGAAATAGAAGATCAAGAACAAGGAAATAATGAAGTTGAAACAGAGTTTGAAGAGGCAGGCAGTGACCAAGGAAATGACATTGATAGGACAGTTAATGAGAAAACATACAACAAAAGTAATAGTCATGACAGTCATGACAACTGTCATGATTGTCATGACACAAATTAACCTCCTAATGATGATGGAAGTGGAGATAGCCCAGAAGATGATGAAGAAAAGGACCTTTATGATGGATAGAACCAAATTGAGGCAAGTATAGGAGCTGATGATCAATTTAAAGGCCAATGTGGCAGTATAGAAGGCAGTGAGGAAAATAAAGATGATAATGATGTTGAAGGTCAGGACAGCAGTGATCAAACAGAGCATGAGGTGATTGATGAGTACCACAGTAAAGATAAATGTGTCTATGAAAACACCAAGGGTCACAGCCAATATAAGGCCACTACCAAAACCATCATCACTCCTCTCACATGCACATACCACAGAGGAAAGAGATATGTGTTTTCTGCTTCAAAAAGGCAAAGGGACATCTCCTCTCTAGCTATCAAAACATTGGACAAGGGCAAGGAAAATATGGAAAGGGGTGAGCAGCAGGTAAAGGTGAGGAGAAGTAAGAGAATCAAGAAAAATACTCAAGAGCCTCAATTCATTGATCTAGAAAGTGAGAATGAGTACAAGGAGATGACCACCGGATTGCTACTCTTAACCAAAGATGCATAGCTTAAGGAGTGCGAAAGAGATTTTGAGATGGCACAACGTATCATTCAGTATTACAAGAATGATCACAAAAACTTCAAGAAGGTGAAAAGGGGCCTTGCTCTCCAGAAGAAAATGACCAAGCACTATGCAAAGAAAAACAAGCTTGCTTGTGCCAAACTGAAGGAGGCCCTCATGGAGATAAAAAACCTAAAAGAGGAAAAAAATCATGATAGCTTTGTATTTTTGGCTGAGTCTTCTTAACAGGTGTCCAAGAACTCTTGAGGGACCACTCCACCAATTTTGGGCAAAATTGAACAAAATTTTGTGTTTTTGAAATTTTGAGGCCTGTCTACGCAGCCCCCTTGGCACTGCGCACAAATATCATGCATCCTTAGCTTACAAACTTGACATTTTTAGATTCCTGTCATCATCAAAATTCTACTCACAAAATTTCAAATCATTTGGAGTAGTTTTGACCCCCTAAAAGGTCAAAAAACACCAAAATTTTGACCATTCTGCCTCATTTCCAAGCAAGGTGCTATGCACAAAGCAGTGTTGGGAGAATGGGTTTTTGGACAGGAAAATGGCACTCATTTAGAAAATATCTCTAAAGGTATCAAAATCTCTCTCAGCAAAAAGTGTCTGCCAATAATATCCCGCTCTCAAAATTTTGTTGGCCGTTGTTTTCCAAAAAAGGTGACCCCTGCAATATCCCTTATGAAAATCCTCCATAACCTGCTTTGCTTCTTCTTCAACCAAAAAATTCATCAAAACACCACCGATATCATTCCAATGGAGTGAATTATTCAAAATATAAAACTTAGCAGCCTTCAATTTCAGAGTTCTACTTTTGCTTCTAGCCATGCCGGGCAGTGGTGACAAATTTTAAAGCACATATACAATATCTGAATACCAAGGAGAAAGCACAAAGATTTTTGATACCTGAACTGATGAAATTTCCTCATTCTCCTCAGACATAGCAGCAATGAGATTAATTTACAATGCATGTAAATTTGATTCAGCCATTATCTTAGCCAACCCTTGTCCTTTGATAAGCTTTGTAGGCTTTATCTCCACATCATATTCCAACAAGGCAACAATCCATTTGCCTCGTCTCCCTTTTGGATCTGTTTGCACTAAAATATCCTTAACAGCAGTGTTAGGAACATAAGCAAGAATATAAGAATGCAGAATATATACCCGAAAATATTAAAATGCTTTCACTAAAGCAAGAGTTTGCTTTTCAATGATGTTATACTTTAAGGCTGCATCTCTTATGGTTCGGTGGAAAAAAGAAATTGGTTTTTCATGCTCATCTCTTTTCTGCATCAATACTGATGCCATAGTATGCTCCGAAGAAAATGAAAACAGAATAAAATCCTGAGTATAATCCGGGCTGATCAAAACCAGAGCTGAAGAAAGAACCAATTTTACTAAATTGAAAGATTTTATAGCCTCCTCGGTCCACTTCACTACGCTATATTTCTTAAGCATGTTTGTAATCTCTCTTAGATGTTCGGCAAGATTAGGCACAAAGCAGCATAAGAAATTCATCTTACCATTGAATGATTGGATCTCCTTTTTGTTCCGGGGAAGATCAATTTGCTGAATAGCTTCTACTCGAGCTGGGTCAATACGGATGCCATCCTTTGATATTATGTGACCAAGAAGCTTACCCTCATCCATGGCAAACAAACTCTTCTTCGGATTGAGTGACACACCATACTTTCTACATCGCTGAAAAACAATCTTCAAATGGTAAAGGTGCTCTTCATCAGAATTGGAAAATATTGTCATATCATCAAGATACACAACTAGAAAAACATCCTTCTCATTTGCAAATGCCATATCCATTACTCTCTGAAATTTCGCACCAGCATTCTTCAAACCGAAAGGCATTTTAGCATAATGGAAGGTTCCCCACGAAGTGGTGAATGCTATTTTGTCTCTATCATCCTCATGGACCAGAATTTGGTTATACCCAGAATAACCATCGAGTAGTGACATACGAGATGCTCCAACTACTTGCTGAAGTATGTGATCCTTTTTGGGCAACGGATAATTATCTTTCAAAGAAACCTTATTCAGATTCCTAAAATTAATGCACAAACGAATCTCACCTGTCTTCTTGCGTACAGGCACGAAATTGGAAATCCAATCTGAAAACCTTATGGGAACGATGATACCAGCCTTGTACAATCGATTCACTTCCTTCTCAATTGAGGGCAACAAATTTGGATTTATTCTTCTCAATTTTTGCCTTAAGGGCTTTTGATTTGGCTTAATCGAAATGGTGTGTTGAATTATGTTTGGATCATATGTCTTCAAATCTGAATAGTCCCAAGCAAATACATCAGCAAAATAAGACAATAAACTAACATATTTTTCTTTTACCTCCGGTGGCAATGCTTTGGACAATTTCACCATCTTTGGATTTTCAGCTGATCCAATGTTCACATCTTCAACTCCCTTTTCGGTTGGCCGCAAGGTTAGTTTTCTAGATACGTCATCTTGATCGAAGAGCTCCTCTAAATGTATCAAGCCTTTAGGAATGACATTATCCTTCAGCTCCAAAACTTCCATCTGATTTACTTGCACATCAGCCTCACCATCATCATGCTCCATATCAATTGAAGTGTCTTTGAATTTGCCTTCATTTTGCAGAAATTCATCGATCTCATCATCATTTTGGAATAATTTCCAATACCTTTGATTTTCTGGGATAGTCGGACAATGTTTCACATGAATTTCAAATTTGTTACTTGATTTCATCAGAATCTTCAAATTACTTGTTTCCTTTGCAAGTGCATCTGCAATACCATTCTGAATACGAGGGACACAAGTCAAAGTATAGTCTGAAAACAATTTTAAGATATCAAGAACAACATTTCGATAAGCCCGCATTTGAGGCTGCTTAGCTTGGTATTCACCTTTCACTTGCTTAATAACCAACTCGGAGTCGCCATATACTGCAATCCTCTTAGCATTCAACTTTCTAAGAATTTTCAGACCAGCAATCAAAGCTTCGTATTCTGCCTCATTATTTGAACAATCAAAAGCTAATTTATAAGAACAGACCCTTACATTACTCAGTACCTTGTTTGGGGTGGAAAAAGGGCTGCGTACCCCAATGCCAATTCCAACACCATCACTTCCTACTGCACCATCGAAATCCATGGTCCACAAACCATCTTCATCTTCTTCCAAGTGCTAAAGTTCTGTTTGCTCTGTTATTTTTGCTTGCTATCCATCAACTTTTTGCTGCTGTCGGAAGGCTGATTGCTCAACGAAACTCTCAAGATTTTGTTTCTCTTTCTTTATGAACTCTCTGAAATTCTCGGTGATTTCTGGAATGTCTTCTACTTCAACTAACTAACTATTTACATCATTGAAACTATCTGAATACAAAACAAAATAATCTAAGTCTGTATGTACATAATTGATTGGATGATTTACCGGTTTCTCCTTGCTGGTTATCGTATACTTCATATTTTGTTCCCGGTACAGTTTCCTCATCTGACCAAACACAGGAATGGTAGCATTGGAGAAATCAAGTTGCAATTTTCCCTTCAGTTTCGCTCCCCAAGATCTGGAAATAAGCATGCCAAATCTAGGAGGAATATCCACCACAACCACATCCATCAAAACATTCTTAGTTGGAATCTGATCTAAGCTAACCACCAAATATTTGATAAGCCCAATGCATCTTACTCTGCTAGAATCGAAAGAATAAAGATCATGATACTTCCTAGTGATGTCCAATCCCAATTTCTCCATGATTGCTCTCGGCATGAGATTATGAGATGCTCCAGAATCAAACATGGCATTATGTAACACAAAATCATGCAATCTAAGGCTGATATAAAAAGGAGGCACGTCACTATCTGGAGACCCACCATCCAATGCTGGTCCAAATATCAACTCAGGTTGATCATCTTCCACATTCACCATATCAGACATTGGATCTAAATTCAGAATTTTAGACACCTGACCCTTATAACTGCTATTCTTCATCAATTCAGTCAAAGGAATGGAAAATTTTAACATAGCAATTTCACTCTCTAAGTTAAAAAATGAAGTTTTTTCTACCTCTTTGACTGGAACATCCTTCTTTTCAACTTTCCCCCTTGATACAATTGGCTGATTGGATCTTTCATTTGCTGATGGGGATTTTCTAGTAGTGGGATTAGCTATCTCTTTTCCCTTCTTTTGTGCAACGGGTGAATCATTCTTTGGTGCTGAAACTTCCTTTCTCTTTTGAATTGGATTGATAGGCACATCTCTGTTTCTAAGTGAATATTGACGCTACTGGGCGGACAAAGCATTCATATAATCTCTCTGATATTCATCCGACTCTTCTTCAAGAGCTGTCTCATTTGCCAAGATGAAATCATCGTCTTTTTGTACAGCTGATTTTTCTGCATACTCCTCATCTTCAGTGATAAAAGTTGGCAAATCATCAGGTGTAAAGAAGTGTTTCTCTTCTCCTATTACATTATCTTCATCATATGATTCCGGACCAACAAAATTCTGATGTAAAGGTGTCTTTACCTGCTGTTGTACTACTGGTTCTTGTGCTCGCTACTCTCGTTGTTTGATCCTAAATTGGGGTTGCTGTTGGCCACGGAAGTTAGGATTTCTGATCTGTGGTTCAGGCTTATCAAGTGTCAATCTTTCAATCATCTTTTCCACCTTGCAGAGTGCTTGATCTGAAGTAGAAGCCCCTTCCTTTATTACTACTTTCTTTTTAGCTTTCAATCTAGCTCTCTTGTCATTCAAATTAGCTTCAACACTCACTGCAATTTTCTGCATGTCCTCCAAAGTGGCCGGATCTCTTTCTCTTAATTGATAGGCAATGTCTGGATCAAAACCATCCAGAAACTTAAGAAAATACGACCTCCTAGATGGCCTTAAATCATCAGGAATTGCATTGTAAACCGCATTGAATCTAATACAATAATCTTGGACAGACTCACAAACATTCCGCTTGATCTTGGTATATTCAGAAGTGATCTGAAGAGGATCTTTATTTACTTCCCATCGATCCAAGAATTGTCTCTGAAGCTAAGCCAATGTAGCAATACTCCTTGGCTGCAAAGCTATGAACCATTTTATCACTTCTCCTCCAAAGGTTTGCACAAATAATCTCATGGTCACATTTTCTGCATCAATTTCATGAAGGTCAAAGAAATCTGCCATTCTATCCACATGCTGCTGAGAAGGAACAATTTGAGAAGTACCATCAAATAATGGAATCTTGCTTTGATAATCACCGGGCATGTCATCCAAGTTTTGAGGTAACACAAGAGGTGAAAACTGGGTAGCCATTGCTCTTGGTGGATTTACAATCGGATTTGGAAATATAGGAGGAGTCGGAGCAGTTGATGTATGAGGTGTGGATGGAGGCGATACTGTTGCAGATTGTTGATCAGAAATAGATGGTTGCACAGGAATGGTAGGAATGAAAGGAGGCTCGGTATGAACTTGTGAATTGGATGTAACTGCTGATGGCCCAAGAGTTTCAGATGCAGACTCTATAAACTCAGGAATATTTGTTGCCACAATGGAATTTTGAATATTCAAGATGTAACTATCAATGGATCTATTAGCTTGTTCAATTTCAAGATATTTGATAAACTCTGGATTTATGACAGTAGAACCAATAGCACTTTTAGACTTAGTCTCAAACAATGACAACTCAAATTGTTCATCAAATTCAAGATCTTCAAGGTATTCAAACATAGCGGGACGAATGAGATTTGAATAGAGGAATCATAGGCCTTTCTCGATGAAGGATTATTGAAATAAGATTGGGATTTTCATACACTGGAGGTGGATCGGGATCCAGATTTGCTCTAGTATGTCTTCTAGAAGCCAGTGTGTTGAATTATTTTCAAAAATCAAAGGGACAAAACCAACTTGTTCAACCTAACAAATTCTAGACTCATCATCCAAAGTCTAGAACGATCTGATGTACTGGGGGGAATTTACAAGTCAAGTGTCACGTTTACAAACTAGACCGGAGATTGACTGAAGCAACGTTTGTCTACTTTTGCTAATGCAAAGCAAGATCGTTTCGAAGGCTACCTAACATAACTTCAGGCTCCGTCTGTAGCTTATAAAAAGAATAACACTAACAAGCAAATCATTTTGTACCCAGTATGGTTGCCACTATGTTATTACCTAAATCTACCTCAGGCTGAAAGAAGGCAGAGTTCAGGGTAACATCAAACCATGCTCAGTCTAGTAGCTAGCCCTACCAGATCAGGAGAGGGCTCTCTCCGGGTCAATCTCAACAAAAATAATCAATAGGGCTTGAGATGACTTGAAATAAAGGCTAATTTTAGGCTAGGTATATAATTAAAGGATTTTGGTTTAGATTTTGGGGGTTTTGTTGGAATCAAAGGGAAAGGCAGTTTTGGGTTCGGGGATGAGGCCTAGTTTTTGCAGAGTTCTGAATGGGGCAAGGAAGGAAATTGTTTTGATACTTTGGATTGAATGAATTAATAGTTCAGACCGGTGAGTAGCTGAAGAGGGAAAGAGTCTTTCAAGAAACCTCTTTAAACAGATGAAAACATGGAAAAATAAACAAAACTTAAGGCAGAGAAAAGCAATCTAATGAATTCCACCTTTATCACTCTTTTGTTTAATTTAAGAAGAAAGGAGAAGGGAAATGGTACACCTAAACATCAATGAACTTACAATCACATAGAGAAACACACCATAAAAACACAGAGCCACATGGATCCCAAAGAGTGCTGCAAACCCTGGTCTATTCCTTTGCCAAAATTGGAGAGATGAAATGTACAATGAAGTGCCAAGCAATCCCAAGTGTCCAACCCTGAAAATGACTGAAGAAATATAATATATAGACATGCCTAACTCATCCCCATGCCTCTAGGGGTTGAGATCATCATTATAGGAGCTATTTCAACCATATCTAAACTAAAAACTGGAAAATAAGCAATGAAACAACTCACCTCTATATGATAGGAAACTGATTCACTCACTTACATCTCACTTTTTGGTGAATGAATCTACTAAGATGAGTAAAAATGTGCCAAAATTACATCATAGTCATGAAATTACATCAAGTTACATCCATAGTTACATGAAAAATTCAAACTAGCCAAAACTAGGTGAAAATCTGAGTTGCTGAGTGAAAAATAGGCCAAATTTCCCAATGCGCCGCGCCTGAAATCTCTATGCGTAGCACAACGTTGAGGCCGATTTTGAGGGCCTTCCCAAAGTCCAAATTGAGTGCAGGATAGCTCGTTGGAAAGCCCTGCCTGTCTAATTTCCAACCCAAGTGGAATTTATTAATTTTGTTGCCATTTTCCCCTCCAAAAATCCAATCTCCCAACACTACTTCCTATGTGTGCAAAAAGTGGCAGAAAGGCCATTTTTGAGGTGTTTTTGACCCATTAGGCAACCCAGAACTTGTCAAAATTCTTAGGTAATGTGTAGGAATGCATAAATTTTCATGAAAAATCTAGAAATGAAAATTTTTCCTCCAAAGGAGCTTCCAATTATAAGCGTGCGCCAAGTGGCGCTACGCATCGGGCGGAAAAATCTGTGTTTAGGCCAAAAAATTCAAAATTGACAAAACGTTTCCCAAATTTCTTGAAATTTGGACTGAATGTCCACCATCAAGCACTATGCTGGGCCAAATAAGCTTCGGCCAAAATTTTGAGTCTATCATGCCTTTTACGATGCTTTAGTGCCTTCCTTAGCCTTGCTTTCAGGATCTTGATCCTCGCTTTGCAAACATGATTTCGCGCCCAATAATGGTTCTTCATGTGCCTGAGCATGTTATTTTCCTTTTTTGCCTTCTCCAACAACTTCTCAAGATGAATATTGACGCTCTCAAGTCAATTCTCTCTATCAGCCTCATTCTCCAGCTCAATGGGTGTCATCTCTATTTGGCTTCTTTGGGCAGCTTGCCGGTTTTCACGGACGTTTTGCAACTCCATGATTGTTTGTTGATCCTCCAACTGTTTGTTCCACTGCTCCAAGTAGTTTATGATCCATTGGGCTATTTTCAACTTGACGGTCAATGTTTCAATCTCTGCCCTCTTCTCCTGAATAGTCTCTCTCAACTTTGAGCTTGGAGAGCTCAAATTCTTATCAATCAATATGAAATCAGTATCCTAGCCTCCTAAAGGGCCCTCATCCTGCATAGGCCTCTTACCTCTGTCCACCTGCTGTATTTTGTTCCACTGTTCACCCACATTTGGTATTCTGGTTGCTTGAGAGATGGTTTCCGATATCAAAGTGAAATTTACACCAGCAAGAGTTACCTGACCATCATGTAAATGCAATACAAACAAATGAGCCAACTCCTGATGATGATGAATCCTAGCAATCATCTCACAATACTGATAGCATGAATGCTCTCGAAAGCATGCCATGGCAAGTGGGCAAGCCTGCAATTGAGTCAATGAGGTGGGCTCTTCTCTCACATGTTTTCCACCTTTACGAGGCCTTCTAGGTGCATGTAACTCAGTGGTAGAATCACTATCTCTGTCATAGGATGTATCAGTGTCTGTCTCCATGATGTCCATGCAAGGTATATGTTGGCTTGTATGAGATGAAAATGAGAATTTGGTGTTTTGTTTCAATTGCCAAATATTTGTCAAAGGGGAGGGACTGTAGGAGAAATAGGGAAGTGGGAACAATGGGGTTTAATCAAGTGGAATTTACCTTTTGGAATTTTGACAAATGTAAGGACAATGGACAGCCACTTGACTGTTTGGGAAAGTTGGGGTTTAGGAATTTTTATAAGTGAGATGGGAAAGGGAGAGTGATAAGAAATGAAATGACTTAGGGATAGGGGTAATGGGAATGAGATGATATGACTGGCTTTAGGGATGTAAGGGGATAGGGGATGTATTGATAGTATAACAGTGAGAAGAGGAATAAACAGTGAGAAATGAACAAGTTTGGCACCAAAATTTTTTTTAAAACTTCAACTTCAAAACCGTAAGGAGGCACTTCAACAAGAGGATAGGGTTTATATTTTTGGCATTAAAATTCTCCAAAATGCATTTTCAAATACTTGTAAATGACAAATACAGTCTCACATGAACTTAATTGGACAAATGAGAGCGAGCGATTTGGAATTTTTTGGAGGAAATGATAAAAATTTGGGTGTCGGCCCTATGCATCGTGGCAGTGGCCCAATGCGCCGTGACCGTTGTATGCGCCACGCCAGAACAAAAATGAATGGAGGTGAGCGGCCTTATGCTCCGCGCTCAACCAGTGCGCCGTGCCCAATTCCTAGTGCGCTGCGACACTGAAGTTCACCACAGTTCCGGCCTTCAAACACTGTTTCGCCCTCCACTTTTTCTTTTCTCAATGATGTCTCTTGGTTTGCAAATGGATTTTTGAATATGAAAATATCTTATATATATTAATGAATTTTATTTTTGATTTGGAAAACACACTTTGTAAAGTCTGAAAACTTTGGCACTTTTCACATAAACTCTGTTTTTGTTTCCTTTTTGATTTTTGAGCTGAATGATGAATCTTTTGTCTGTCTTTGCAGGGATAGTTGCCATGGGGTTTTGGAAAAGGTGACCAGGGCTTCTCCTGAAGAACTTTACAACTGAAAAAAACTTTGAAAATTACATTGCATTTATTACAAACGGATAAAATAGACAATTTTTCTTCAAAACAGAGTTTTGAAGAAAAATCATTATCAAGCATTATGATGAAATTTTTTTTTCGATGAAAACTTATTTCGAACCTCCCTCATGTGCCTACTGACATTATTAGTCATTTTGAAGACTAAATCAACGAAACCCTAGACCTAATGAGACTAAAACCATAAAATGACTCTTTGCTAACCGGGAGACCAAAAATGACTGTAAATGATTTTGATGAACAGACACAGACCAACAAGTACATGACATGAGGGATATGAGTGACAAGACCCTACCATCAGATGATCCATGATCCTAATGGAATGCAGCTGACTGAACTGAATGAGACACCTGAAATGAAATGCAACAAGAGAAATTTGATCTCTGATGGAGGGATGAAGATACCAACTCTAACATTGGCTGCAATGGGGATGGTAGCTCCTTGGAGGTGCCAAGAACTATAGATCTCTGGGAGAGTAGGCAGTGCCTTCGTCCATTGGGCTATGGAGTCCATAACTTTGACAAATCATGACTCATTTTATTGATTGAAAATTTGACTCAAACTGACTCAATTTTGAAACCAAAATGACTGAAAAACCTGACTCGACAAACTCAAACCAAAACTGAAATCAATCTTCAGAGTTATAGCCTTCACCTTGGTCCCCAAACTGAAGAAAAGATCACAACCCACACTTGCAATGAAACTGAAATAAACGGTATGTACAGTGACAATGTAAACACCAGAAAACATTTCAGAAATGATACCGCTTGAGCAGCCGACCATTGACTGGCCCTCCTAGACAATCTTCCCCGTTCATCTCTTTCAGAAGAAAAGCATTCTCACCCCGATATGCAGCAATTTTAAAGGGTCCTTTCTAGAGATTTTCAAACTTACCATGCTTACCCTTTTCCTCGTTTTTTGCATCCCATTTCAGCACCACTTCTTCCAGTTGAAATTTGTCCGCTTTGGCTTTTCTGTCATATATTTTCTTAATTCTCTCTTGCAGCTTGAATGTGTTTTGAAAAAATTCTTCTCTCATCTGCTGCAAATGGATCATTTGATTTATTCTTCTTTGCATATGATCATCTTCACTGCTAGCTTCCTGTAGAAGTTTGACCACTGGAATTGCGAGAGAGGTAGGAAACACTGTGTCAACTCCATATACTAACTCAAAGGGGGACATACCAATGGATTTCTTCTGACTCACTCTGTCTGCCCAAATTGCATTAACCAATTTCTTATGCCAACCTTTCTTGCTTATTTCCAACAACTTTTTAATGATGTTGACCAAATATTTGTTCGAAGACTCTGCCAATCCGTTGCCTTGTGGATTATAAGCGGTTGAGTGTCCCAAAATGATGTGATACTTGTTAAAAAACTCAACCATCCTTTTTGATTTGAAAGCTGCTGCGTTATCAGTAATTAACTTATTCGGGCAACCAAAATGAGACACAATATTATTCTCAAGGAACGAAATTATTACCGAATTTGTGGCCTGCCTGGTGGGAATCGCTTCAATCCATTTCGTAAAATAATCTGTCACTGTGAGGATCCACCTGTGCTGAGCTAAAGAAGCGGAATGGATCTTGCCAATGAAATCCAAACCCCACTGCTGAAAAGGAGCACTTACCTCAATGGGCTTAAGCGGAAAAGGCTGCAATTTCTTCCTCCCTTCAAAAATCTGACATTCATGACAGCTTTTGACAGTCTTATACACATCAGCAAAAAGTGTCAGCCAATAATATCCCGCTCTCAAAATTTTGTTGGCCGTTGTTTTCCAAAAAAGGTGACCCTTGCAATCTCCCTTATGAAAATCCTCCATAACCTTCTTTGCTTCTTCTTGAACCAAGCAATTCATCAAAACACCACCGGGATCTTTCCAATAGAGTGAATTATTCAAAATAAAAAACTTAGCAGCCTTCAATTTCAGAGTTCTACTTTTGTTTCTAGCCATGCCGGGCGGTGTTGACAAATTTTGAAGCACATATACAATATTTGAATACCAAGGAGAAAGCACAAAGATTTATGATACATGAACTAATGAACTTTCCTCATTCTCCTCAGACATAGCAGCAATGAGATTAATTTCCAAGGCATGTAAATTTGATTCAGCCATTAGCTTAGCTAGCCCTTGTCCTTTGATAAGCTTTGTAGGCTTTATCTCCACATCATATTCCAACAAGGCAACAATCCATTTGCCTCGTCTCCCTTCCGGATCTGTTTGCACTAAAATATCCTTAACAACAGTGTTAGGAACATAAGCAAGAATATGAGAATGCAGAATATATACCTGAAAATATTTCAATGCTTTCACTAAAGCAAGAGCTTGCTTTTCAATGATGTTATACTTTAAGGTTGCATCTCTTATGGTTTGGCTGAAAAAATAAATTGGTTTTTCATGCTCATCTCTTTTCTGCATCAATACTGCTGCCATAGTATGCTCCGAAGCAAATGAAAACAGAATAAAATCCTGAGTATAATCCGGGCTGATCAAAACCGAAGCTGAAGAAAGAACCAATTTTACTAAATTGAAAGATTTTACAGCCTCCTCGATCCACTTCACTACGTTATCTTTCTTAAGCATTTTTGTAATCTCTCTTAGATGTTCGGCAAGATTAGGCACAAAACGACGTAAGAAATTCATCTTACCATTAAATGATTGGATCTCCTTTTTGTTCCGGGGAAGATCAATTTGCTGAATAGCTTCTACTCGAGCTGGGTAAATACAGATGCCATCCTTTGATATTATGTGACCAAGAAGCTTACCCTCATCCATGGCAAACAAACTCTTCTTCGAATTGAGTGACACACCATACTTTCTACATCACTGAAAAACAATCTTCAAATGGTAAAGGTGCTCTTCATCAGAATTGGAAAAGATTTTCAGATCATCAAGATACACAACTAGAAAAACATCCTTCTCATTTGCAAATGGCATATCCATTGCTCGTTGAAATGTCGCACCAACATTCTTCAAACCGAAAGGCATTTTAACATAATGGAAGGTTCCCCACGAAGTGGTGAACGTTGTTTTGTCTCTATCATCGTCATGGACCAGAATTTGGTTATACCCAGAATAACCATCGAGTAGCGACATACGAGATGCTCCAAATATTCGCTGAATTATGTGATCCATTTTGGGCAACGGATAATTATCTTTCAAAGAAACCTTATTCAGATTCCTAAAATCAATGCACAAACGAATCTCACCTGTCTTCTTGCGTACGGGCACCAAATTGGAAATCCAATTTGAAAACCTTATGGGAACAATGATACCAGCCTTGTATAATCGATTCACTTCCTTCTCAATTGAGGGCAGTAACTTTGGATTTATTCTTCTCAATTTTTTCCTGAAGGGCTTTTGATTTGGCTTAATCGGAATGGTGTGCTGAATTATGTTTGTATCATATGTCTTCAAATCTGAATAGTCCCAAGCAAATACATCAGCAAAAGAAGGCAATAAAATAACATATTTTTCTTTTACCTCCGGTGGCAATGCTTTGGACAATTTCACCATCTTTGGATTTTCAGCTGATCCAATGTTCACGTCTTCAACTCCCTTTTCGGTTGGCCGCAGGGTTGGTTTTCTAGATACGTCATCTTGATCGAAGAGCTCCTCTAAAGGTATCAAGCCTTTCGGAATGACATTATCCTTCAGCTGCAAAACTTCCATCTGATTTACTTGCACATCAGCCTCACCATCATCATGCTCCATATCAATTGAAGTGTCTTTGAATTTGCCTTCATTTTGCATAAATTCATCGATCTCATCATCATTTTGGAATACTTGCCAATACCTTTGAATTTCAAATTTGTTACTTGAGTTCATCAGAATCTTCAAATTACTTGCTGCCTTTGCAAGTGCATCTGCAATACCATTCTTAATATGAGGGACATAAGTCAAAGTATAGTCTGAAAACAATTTTAAGATATCAAGGACAGAATTTCGATAAGCCCGCATTCGAGGATGCTTAGCTTGGTATTCACCTTTCACTTGCTTAATAACCAACTCGGAGTCGCGATATACTGCAATCCTCTTAGCATTCAACTTTCTAAGAATTTTCAGACCACCAATAAAAGCTTCGTATTATGCCTCATTATTTGAACAATCAAAAGCTAATTTTTAAGAACAGACCCTTACATTACTCGGTACCTTGTTTGGGGCGGAAAAAGGGCTGCGTACCCAAATGCCAATTCCAACACCATCACTTCCTACTACACCATCGAAATCCATGGTCCACAAACCATCTTCATCTTCTTCCAAGTGCTGAAACTTTGTTTGCTCTGTTATTTCTGCTTGCTGTCCTTCAACTTTTTGCTGCTGTCAGAAGGCTGATTGCTCAGCGGAACTCTCAAGCTTTTGTTTCTCTTTCTTTATGACCTCTCTGAAATTCTCGGTGATTTCTTGAATGTCTTCTACTTCAAATAACTAACTATTTACATCATTGAAACTATCTGAATACGAAACAAAAGACTCTAAATCTATATGTACATAATTGATTGGATGATTTGCCGGTTTCTCCTTGCTGGTGATCATATACTTAATATTTTGTTCCCGATACAGTTTCCTCATCTGACCAAACACAGGAATGGTAGCATAGAAGAAATCAAGCTGAAATTTTCCCTTTAGTTTCGCTCCCCAAGATCTGGAAAGAAGCATGCCAAATCTAGGAGGAATATCCGCCACAACCACATCCATCAAAACATTCTTAGTTGGAATCTGATCTAAGCTAACCACCAAATATTTGATAAGCCCAATGCATCTTACTCTGTTAGAATCGAAAGAATAAATATCATGATACTTCCTAGTGATGTCCAATCCCAATTTCTCCATGATTGCTCTCGGCATGAGATTATGAGATGCTCCAGAATCAAACATGGCATTATGTAACACAAAATCATGCAATCTAAGGCTGATATAAAAAGGAGGCACGTCACTATCTGGAGACTCACCATCCAATGCTGGTCCAAAGATCAACTTAGGTTGATCATCTTCCACATTCACCATATCAGACATTAGATCTAAATTCAGAATTTTAGACACCTGACCCTTATAACTGCTATTCTTCATCAATTCAGTCAAAGGAATGGAAACTTTTAACATAGAAATTTCACTCTCTAAGTTAAAAACTGAAGTTTTTTCTACCTCTTTGACTGGAACATCCTTCTTTTCAACTTTCTCCCTTGATACAATTGGCTGATTGGATCTTTCATCTGCTGATGGGGATTTGCTAGTAGTGGGATCAACTATCTCTTTTCCCTTCTTTTGTGCAACGAGTGAATCATTCTTTGGTGCTGGAACTTCCTTTCTCTTTTGAATTGGATTGATAGTCATATCTCTGTTTCTAAGTGAATATTGACACTGCTGGGTGGAAAAAGCATTCATATAACCTCTCTGATATTCATCTGACTCTTCTTCAAGAGCTGTCTCATTTGCCAAGATGAAATCCTCATCCTTTTGTACAGCTTAGTTTTCTGCATACTCCTCATCTTCAGTGATAAAAGTTGGCAAATCATCAGGTGTAAAGAAGTGGTTCTCTTCTCCTATTACATTATCTTCATCATATGATTCCGGACGACCAAAATTCTGTTGTAAAGGTGTCTTTACCTGTTGTTGTATTGCTGGTTCTTGTGCTCACTGCTCTCGATGTTTGATCCTGAATTGGGGTTGCTGCTGGCCACAGAAGTTAGGATTTCTGATCTGCGATTCAGGCTTATCAAGTGTCAATTATTCAATCATCTTTTCCACCTTGCGAAGTACTTGATCTAAAGTAGAAGCCTCTTCCTTTATTACTACTTTCTTTTCAACTTTCAATCTAGCTCTCTTATCATTCAAATTAGCTTCAACACTCACTACAATTTTCTGCATGTCCTCCAAAGTGGCCGGATCTCTTTCTCTTAATTGATAGGCCATGTCTGGATCAAAACCATCCAAAAACTTAAGAAAAGCCGACCTCCTAGATGGCCTTAAATCATTAGGAATTGCATTGTAAACCACATTGAATCTAATACAATAATCTTGGACAGACTCACCAACATTTCTCTTGATCTTGGTATATTCAGAAGTGATCTGAAGAGGATATTTCTTTACTTCCCATCGATCCAAGAATTGTCTCTGAAGCTCAGCCAATGTAGCAATACTCCTTGGCTGCAAAGCTCTGAACCATTTTCTCACTTCTCCTCCAAAGGTTTGCACAAATAATCTCATGGTCACATTTTCTGCATCAATTTCATGAAGGTCAAAGAAATCTTCCATTCTATCCACATGATGTTGAGAAGGAACAATTTGAGGAGTACCATCAAACAATGGAATCTTGCTTTGATAATCAGTGGGCATGTCATCCAAGTTTTGAGGCAACACAAGATGTGAAAACCGGGCAGCCATTGCTCTTGGTGGATTTACAATCAGATTTGGAAATATAGGAGGAGTCGGAGCAGTTGATGTATGAGGTGTGGATGGAGGTGATACTATTGCAGATTGTCGATAAGAAATAGATGGTTGCACGAGAATGGTATGAATGAAAGGAGGCTCGGTATGAACTTGTGAATTGGATGTAACTGCTGATGGCCCAAGATTTTCAGATGCAGACTCTATAAACTTAGGAATATTCGTTTGGCCCAAGATTTTCAGATGCATAATCTATAAACTCAGGAATATTCGTTTTCACAATGGAATTTTGAATATTCAAGATGTAACTGTCAATGGATCTATTAGCTTGTTCAATTTCAATATATTTGATAAACTCTTGATTTATGACAGTAGAACCAATAACACTTTCATACTTAGTCTCAAACAACGAAAACTCAAATTTTTCATCAAATTCAAGATCTTCAAGGTATTCAAACACAGCGAGACATGAATGAGATTTGAATAGAGGAATCAGAGGAATTTCTCGACGAAGGATTCTTGAAATAATATTGGGATTTTCATACACTGGAGGTGGATCGAGATCCGGATTTGCTCTAGTATGTCTTTTGGAAGCCAGTGTGTTGAATTATTTTTAAAAATCAAAGGGACAAAACCAACTTGTTCAGCCTAACAAATTCTAGACTCATCATCCAAAGTCTAGAACGATCTGATGTACTGGGGGCAATTTACAAGTCAAGTGTCACGTTTACAAACTAGACCGGAGATTGACTGAAGCAACGTTTATCTACTTTCGCTAATGCAAAGCAAGAGCATTTCGAAGGCTACCTGGCATAACTTCAGGCTCCGTATGTAGCTTATAAAACGAATAAAACTAACAGGAAAATCATTTTGTACCCAGTATGGTCGCCACTATGTTATTACCTAAATCTACCTCAGGCTGAAAGAAGGCAGAGTTCAGGGTAACATCAAACCACGCTCAGTCTAGTAGCTAGCCCTACCAGATCAGGAGAGGGCTCTCTCCGGGCCAATCTCAGAAAAAATAATCAATAGGGCTTGATATGACTTGAAATAAAGGCTAATTTTAGGCTAGGTATATAAGTAAAGGATTTTGGTTTAGATTTTGGGGGTTTTGTTGGAATCAAAGGGAAAGGCAGTTTTGGGTTCGGGGATGAGACCTAGTTTTTGCCGAGTTCTGAATGGGGCAAGGAAGGCAATTGTTTTGATGCTTTGGATTGAATTAATGGATAGTTCAGAATGATGAGGAGCTGAAGAGGGAAAGAGGCTTTCAAGAATCCTCTTCAAACAGATGAAAACATGGAAAATTAAACAAAACTGAAGGTAGAGCAAAGCAATCTAATGAATTCCACCTTTATCACTGTTTTGTTTAATTTAAGAAGAAAGGAGAAGGGAAATGATACACATAAACATCAATGAACTTAAAATAACATAGAGAAACACACCATCAAAACACAGATCCACATGGATCCCAAAGAGTTTTGCAAACCCTGGTCTATTCCTTTGCCAAAATTGCAGAGATGAAATGTAGAATGAAGTGCCAAGCAATCCCAAGTGTCCAACGCTGAAAATGACAGAAGAACTACAATATATAGAAATTCCTAACTAATCTCCATGCCTCTAGGGGTCGAGCTCATAATTCTAGGAGTTGTTTCAACCATATCTAAACTAAGAACTGGAAAATAGGCAATGAAACAACTTGCCTCTATATGATAGGAAACTGATTCATTCACTTACATTTCACTTTTTGGTGAATGAATCTACTAAGATGAGTAAAAATGTGCCAAAATTACATCATATTCATGAAATTACATCAATTTACATCAAGAGTTACATGAAAAAGTCAAACTAGCCAAAACTAGGCGAAAATCTGAGCTGCTGAGTGAAAAATAGGCCAAATTTCCCAATGCGTCGCGCCTGAAATCTCTATGCATAGCACAACTTTGAGGCTGATTTTGGGGGCCTTCGCGAAGTCCAAATTGAGTGTAGGATAGCTCATTGGAAAGCCCTGCCTGTCTAATTTCCAACCCAAGTGGAATGTATGAATTTGGTTTCCATTTTCCCCTCCAAAAATCGAATCTCCCAACACTTCTTCCTGTGTGTGCAAAAAGTGGCAGAAAGGCCATTTTTGAGGTGTTTTTGACCCTTTAGGCAACCCATAACTTGTCAAAATTCTTAGGTAATGTGTAGGCATGCATAAATTTTCATGAAAAATCTATAAATGTAAATTTTTCCTTCAAAGGAGCTTCCAATTATAAGCGCGCGCCAAGTGGCGCTACGCGTCGGGTGGAAAAATCTGTGTTTAGGCCAAAAAATTCAAAATTTACAAAATTTTTCCCAAATTTCTTGAAATTTGGGCTGAATGTCCACCATCAAGCACTATGCTGGGCCAAATAAGCTTCGGCCAAAATTTTGAGTCTATCATGCCTTTTACGACGCTTTAGTGCCCTCCTTAGCCTTGCTTTCAGGATCTTGATCCTTGCTTTGCAAACATGATTTCGTGCCCAATAATCGTTCTTCATGTGCCTGAGCATGTTATTTTCCTTGTTTGCCTTCTCCAACAGCTTCTAAAGATGAATATTGACCCTCTCAAGCCAAGTCTCTCTATCAGCCTCAATCTCCCGCTCAATGGGTGTCATCTCTATTTGGCTTCTTTGGCAGCTTGCCAGTTCTTACGGATGTTTTGCAACTCCATGTTTTTTTTTTTATCTTCTAACTATTTTTTCCACTGCTCCAAGTAGTTTATGATCCATTGGGCTCTCTGCAATTTGACGGTCAATGTTTCTATCTCTGCCTTCTGCTCCTGAATAGTCTCCCGCAACTTTGAGGTTGGAGAGCTCGAATCCTCATCAATAAGTATGAAATCAGTATCCTGGCCTCCTGAAGGGCCCTCATCCTACATAGGCCCCATCACGTGCATCGTTTCGTCCACCTCCATCGTCTTATTCCACTGCTCACCCACATTTGGTAGAAATCGCTGTTTGAGAGATGGTTTCTGGTATCAAAGTGAAATTTACACCAACAAGAGCACTCGACCATCATGTAAATGCAATAAAAAAACGAGCCAACTCTGATGATGATGGTCCTAGAAATCATTCATTAACATCGATAAGATGACTGCTCTCAAAAACATGCCATGGCAAGTGGGCAAGCCTGCAATTGAGTCAATGAGGTGGGCTCTTCTCTCACATGTTTGCCACCTTTATGAGGCCTTCTAGGTGCATGTAGCTCAGTGGTAGAATCACTATCTCTGTCATATGATGTATCAGTGTCTGTCTCCATGATGTCCATGCAAGGTATATGTTGGCTTGTATGAGATGAAAATGAGAATTTGGTGTTTTATTTCAATTTCCATATATATGTCAAAGGGGAGGGACTGTAGGAGAAAAAGGATAGTGGGAACAATGGGGTTTAATCAAGTGATAATTTTCCTTTTGGAATCTTTACAAATGTAGGGACAATGGACAGCCACTTGACTGTTTGGGAGACTTGGGGTTTAGGAATTTTTATAAGTGAGATGGGAAAGGGAGAGTGATAAGAAATGAAATGACTTAGGGATAGGGATAATGGGAATAAGATGGTATGAGTGGGATTTAGGGATATAAGGTGATAGGGAATGGATTTGTATTGATAGTATAACAGTGAGAGGGAGGAATAAACAATGAGAAATGAACAAGTGTGGCACCAAAACAAATTTTAAAACTTCAACTTCAAAACCCTAAGGAGGCAATTCAACAAGAGGATAGGTTTTATGGTTTTGGCATTCAAATTCTTCGAAATCCATTTTCAAATACTTGTAAATGACAACTGCAGTCTCACATGAACTTACTTGGAAAAATTAGATCGAGCGATTTGGAATTTTTTTTTGGAGGAAATGACAAAAATTTGGGTGTCGGCCCTGTGCACCGTGACAGTGGCCCAGTGCGCCACGACCATTGTATGTGCTACGCCAGAACAAAAATGCATGTAGGTGAGCGGCCTTTATACAGATAAGCTCAACTCCGTTAGGTCCCTATATTGTCAGTATAGTCCCTTATCGTTGTTAGTGTAACCCCTTATTGTTATTATTGTACCCTTGTAACTCCCATATTGTTATTATTGTGCCCTTACATTATTATTGTTAGGTCGGCTAGGATTACATTGTGGCCCCACTAGGATTATATTGTGGCCCCATGGACTCCTATATATAGAAGGAGGTTTTGGTCATTTGTCTCATCCAAGAATTGTTCATTCATGTAATGTATTGGAGGTTTCCCCCTCGAAGTGGCTCATTTCTAAGGCGTTTACATCTCTTTTATTCTATTTTTGGAGTTGGTTACACAACATTTGGTATCAGAGCTTTGGATTCTAGGGTTTCGCTGCTCCAAACAGGTCATCGTGGCATTTTCGCTATAACTTTTTTGCTACGAAGTTTCAGAAGCTGAAATTTTTAGGGTGCGAAGCCAAAATCCTGAGGAAGCTTGTCTAAAAATTTCAGAGCTTGGTTCGTAACATTTTCGGAGATATCATCTGTGGAATTCAGGTCTTTTTTCAAGCTCCTAAACAGGTGATCGTGGAATTTTAGCTATAAATTTTTTTCTACGAAGGGTAAAAATCTGAAATTCATATGGTGCGAAGCTGAAATCCTGAGGAAATTCTTCAAAAAATTTCAGAGCTTGGTTCGCAATCTTTTTGGAGATATGATCTGTGGAAGGTAGTGCTTTTTCAGGCTCCTGAATTGCATCTCAAAGAGGTGATCGTGGGAAAAGTTCAATAACTCTCTCTCTGGGCATCAGATTGGAGTGCCGTAAAAAGTGGTCACAAGTACACAGATTGTAGTTTATTGGCTATCAATTTCAGAGACAAAGGATGAAATAGTGACACGTGGCAAGTCGTACAAGTTCGCTCTACTGAACTAGTCCATAATTAAGTCATTGTGGGAGATTGGACACAACTTTGTCTTGGAGAATCCAAATCAGGTAATACCTGTGGCATTCAAAAGAAAATTCAGAGGGCTACTACAGTGCTGAATTTCAGATATTGAAGATTTGCAATCACAGAGATAATACAATTTCAATATCGAGCTCCTCAAAGCAAGAAAAAGGTGTGTATTTTTTTCAAATTGCACAAGTCTTGTTTGAATAATCAAGTTAAATTGATCCCAAGGGAATATTGTAGAATAGATATCAGTATTGGATTCTAAAATGGCCCCTAAAAATAATTCAACACCCATTAAGCCTTCAGAAGGCTCTACTATGACTCATGAAGATGAAGAATGGCAACATGACATATCAAAATTACAAGAGCAAATTTCGCTCTCGCAAAGAACAACAAAAAATGAAATGGAAGTTTTGAAGAAAGGCATGGAAACTAAGATGGTTGGTTTGGAAGCTAAGATGGATGGCATGGAAGTGGGCATGGAAGCTAATATTGATGACATGGAAGCTAAGATCGATGAGAAAATGGAAAACATGAAGAATTTTATAAAAGCAGACATGGAAGGTTTGACAAAGTTCATACAAGAAAGGTTTCCTAATGGTGAAAAGATAGTAGAAGAACCTCATGATGAGAACAAAATAAATGTTAATTGTGATTTCATAAACTCTAATGTTGGCGGGAAGAACCACCATATTCCAAAAATGGATATGAGGAAGTTCGATGGAAAGGATCCTGTAACATGGATACTACAGATGGAGCAATATTTTGATCTCCATAACGTGCAAAACACACAAAAGGTACGCATTGCAACTTTACATTTAGAACAAAAATACATTTGTATGGTGTCGATGGCTTTGTTCCCGTAAAAAAATTGTCACTTGGTCAATTTTTACGGAGGAAATGATAGCACATTATGAGGATACAAAGAGCAACACCTTCTTTACCCAATTGATAAATCTCAAACAAAGGGGTTTAGTGGGGCAGCACATTGAGGACTTCCAAAAATTGAATATAAGGGTAACTGATATTCCAGAGGGACACAGGATTGATCTCTTCCTAGGCACTTTAAGGGATAACATCCAACATGAAGTTCACGTTTTGGAACCTGATTCATTGGAGAAGGCATTCAGGTTGGCAAGAAAAGTTGAATGTAAAATTATGGCGACAAGGAAGCCTACCACTCAATTCTATAAAGAAGGAAGTGTTTCTATGCCTATATTTCCACAACCTACAAGGTTGACACCACAACAATTGGAAGAAAAAAGAGCAAAAGGGCTTTGCTACAGTTGTGATAGCAAATACACTAAAGGTCATAAGAGTGCTGAGAAGAAATTATTTTACATAGATTGTGAAGAAGAAGAAGAAAATGAACAAGAAGAGGATATACACCAGGAACCAGCCCTAGAAGAGGAAGAAATGAATCCGACCATATCGTGTAATGC
This sequence comes from Pinus albicaulis, assembly GCA_034641835.2. NCBI lineage: Eukaryota > Viridiplantae > Streptophyta > Pinopsida > Pinales > Pinaceae > Pinus > Pinus albicaulis. Next base: position 619,963,541 of record CM076583.1, read on the forward strand.
ACTGGCAAGAATTACCACTTCTCAAACTCTCAAGATAGAAGGACATATCAAGAAGAAAAAGGTAATAGTGTTGATTGATTCAGGTAGCACCCATAATTTTATTCATTGTAAGGTAGCCAAGGAATTAAATTGTTTCCTATACCCAGCACCAGAATGTCAAGTGATGGTTGCAAATGGAGGAACTATAAATTTCACTGGAAAATGCCATAATATCAAGCTAACCATGGGGGAATATGTGTTGAAAAGTCCAATGCTTTCCATTCCTATGGGAGGTGCTGATGTTGTACTAGGAGTACAATGGTTACAATCTTTGGGGACGGTAGCTTTTAATTTTCAAGAACTTTTCTTGAAATTTTTTTCAGAAGGAAAGGAAGTCGAATTACGGGGTATTGAAGGGAAGCCAGGAAGGATAATAAGCTCTAATGTCATGACAAATCTTTTAAAGAAAGAAAAACGAGGCGTAATTGCACAATTATGCTCACTAGAAGTTCTGACATCAAAATCATCTATTTTTGCAGATCTCCAACAAGTCTTGGACAATCATTCCAAGGTGTTTGAAACTCCCAAAGGACTCCCACCTATTCGTGATCATGATCATGCTATTCATTTGATTCCAGGAAGTGTTCCTCCAAACATCGGGCCTTATAGATATCCTTACTTCCAAAAGAGAAAAATTGAACGTATGATTGCAGAAATGTTAGAGGCGGGTATAATTCAACCTAGTCAAAGTTCTTTCTCTGCTCCCGTAGTATTGGTACACAAGAAGGATGGATCATGGCGAATGTGTCCGGATTATAGGGAGCTCAATAAGCTCACCATTAAAGATAAATTTCCCATTCCTGTGATTGATGAATTATTGGATGAATTACATGAGCAATTTATTTTACCAAGTTGGATCTTCATTCAGGATATCATCAAATTAGAATGAAGACTGAAGATATTCCAAAAACATCATTTCAAACTCATGAGGGTCATTATGAATTTTTGGTCATGCCTTTTGGCCTTACCAATGCACCTTCTACATTTCAAGGGTTGATGAATTCCATTATCAAACCCTTCCTTAGAAAATTTGTGCTAGTATTTTTTGATGATATACTAATCTATAGCAAGTCTTGGAAGGATCATGTTGAGCATGTTGACAGGGTGCTCAAACTATTGCAAGAGAAACAATTATATGCAAAAGCATCCAAATGTTTCTTTGGAGTACAAGAGGTGGAATATCCGGGTCATATTATATCCCACGAGGGTGTTAAAGTAGACCCTAACAAAATTAAAGCCATTAAGGAATGGAAAGTCCCTAAGACAATAAAGCAGTTGCGAGGATTTCTCGGGTTAACAGGCTATTATCACAAGTTTGTTAAGAATTATGGAAGAATAGCAGCACCTCTAACAACATTATTGAAGAAAGATGCATTTTCATGGACTCCTGAAGCAACTAAGGCCTTTGAACATCTTAAAGAGGCAATGTGCCTAGCACCGGTCTTAGCTACGCCAGACTTCACAAAAACCTTTATTGTGGAATGTGATGCCTCAGGAAATGGAATTGGTGCGGTTTTAATGCAAGAAGGAAGACCCATTTCTTTTGAAAGTCGTCCAATCAAAGGAAAGTATTTACAGAAACCTATTTATGAGAAGGAAATGTTAGCAATACTGCATGCACTAAAGAAATGGCGAACTTACCTAATGGGAAGACACTTCAAGGTAAAAAACTGATCATGATAGTCTTAAACACTTTTTGGAACAAAGACTATCATCAGAAGAGCAGCAAAAATGGGTCACAAAGATGTTGGGTTATGACTTTGAAATAATCTACAGAAAAGGAAAGCTTAATGTTGTTGCAGATGCACTCTCAAGAAAGAATGAAGAGGTGGAAGCATTGCTTTGTGCCATTTCTATTATCCAACCAGATTGGATAACTCAAGCAAGAGATGAATGGAAGAAGGAAAAAGATGTATGGACACTCATTCAAAAGTTGCAGCAAGATCCTAGTACATCTGATACATTTAGTTGGAAAAATGATTCCTTATGGTACAAAGATCGCTTATATCTTTGTAAGAATTCCCAACTAAAACAAAAGATTCTTCTCGAATTGCACACTTCTCCTTTAGGAGGACACTCAGGATTTTTAAAAACTTACCACAGGGTGAAGAAAGAATTTTTTTGGGATGGCCTTAAATCTGATATTCAAAAGTTTGTGGCAGAATGTTTGGTTTGCCAGCAGAATAAAGTGGAAACAATTAAGACCCCAGGACTTCTACAACCTTTATCCATTCCAAGTCAACGTTGGGAGCAGATTTCAATGGATTTTATCACAGGTTTACCTAAGTCCGAAGGAAAGAGTGTCATCATGGTGGTAGTTGATAGACTTACCAAGTATGCACACTTTTGTGCATTATCTCATCCATTTAAAGCAAGTACAGTTGCTACTACATTTGTGGACAAAATTCAAAAGCTACATGGAAGCCTAAGGGGATATTGTGGATGCATGTAGATCCCATTTTTACTGGAAATTTTTGGACGGAGTTATTTTCTTTTTTGGGTACTTAATTAGCTCATAGCTCATCTTATCATCCTCAATATGATGGTCAAACTGAGATAGTAAATAAATGTTTGGAAGGATATATTCGTTGTTTTGTATTTGATAAACAAACATAATGGGTCAAGTGGTTACCTCTTGCTGAATGGTGGTATAACACTTCCTTCCATACTGCAGCAAAAATGACCCCATTTATGGAACTTTATGGATATCATCCTCCATCTATCACATTATATTTAAGGGAAAATTCGAAGGTTCAAGAAGTGGAAGATCACATCGAGCATCAGCAAGAAGTTCTCCAACTCTTAAAGGATAACCTTAATTTGGCACAAAACCGATTGAAACAACAGGTAGGTCAACATCGTAGAGAGAGAAGTTATGATGTAGGATACCGAGTATTTTTACGGCTACAACCATACAAACATATGTCCCTTAAGCAAGTTAAGAAGGATAATAAATTATCGCCAAAGTACTATGGTCCTTACAAGGTGTTACAAAATATTGGTACTATGGCATACAAATTGGAGCTTCCTTCTTCTTCACGAGTGCATCTGGTTTTCCATGTTTCATGCTTAAAGAAGGTTATAGGTGAAAATCTTCTAGTTCAAACAATATTGCCGTAATCTCTGATGAGGAAGGAAAATCATATTGGAACCGAAAGCGGTCACGCAACAATAACTCGACAACTACTAATCGATCAATTTCAGAGTATCTCATCAAGTGGAAGAACTTACCCACCGAAGATTCTACATGGGAGGATGAGACTTTTATACAAAAGCATCTAGAGCTACTCAAGCGTTGAGAAAAACACTTTTTTGAAGGGGAGAGGCATGTTAGGTCCCTATATTACTAGTATAGTCCCTTATTGTTGTTGGTGTAACCCCATTATTGTTATTGTTGTCCCCTTGTAACCCCAATATTGTTATTATTGTGCCCTTAAATTATTATTGTTAGGTTTGCCAGGATTATATTAGGTCTACACTAGGACGGTATTTATGGCCCCGCGATTCCTATATAGAAAGGAGGTTTTGTAAATTGTATCATCCAAGAATTGTTCATTCATGTAATGTATTGGAGGTTGCCCCCTCGAAGTGGCTTATTTCTAAGGCGTTGATATCTCATTTCTTCTATTTTTGGAATTGGTTACACAACACAACCAGTGCACCGCACCCAACACCCAGTGTGCCGCGACACTGAAGTTCACCACAATTCCAACCTTCAAACACTGTTTCGCCCTCCACTTTTTCTTTGCTCAATGATGTCTCTTGGTATGCAAATGGATTGTTGAATATGAAAATATCTTATATATATCAATGAATTTGATTTTTGATTTGGAAAACCCACTTTGTAAATTCTGAAAACTTTGGCACTTTTCACATAAACTCTGTTTTTGTTTCCTTTTTTATTTTGGAGCTGAATGATGAATCTTTTGTCTCTCTTTGCAGGGATAGTTGGCATGGGGTTTTGGTAAAGGTGACCACGGCTGCGCCTGAAAAACTTTACAACTGAAAAAACTTTGAAAATTACATTGCATTTATTGCAAACGGATAAAGTAGACAATTTTTCTTCAAAACAGAGTTTTGAAGAAAAATCATTATCAAGCATTATGATGAAATTTTTTTTGCGATGAAAACCTATTTCGAACCTCCCTCATGTGCCTGCTAACATTAATAGTCATTTTGAAGACTAAATTAACGAAACCCTAGACCTAATGAGCCTAAAACCCTAAAATCACTCTTTGCTAACCAGGAGACCAAAAATGACTATAAATGATTTTGATGAACAGACACAGACCAACAGGTACATGACATGAGGGATATGAGTGACAAGACCCTACCGTCAGATGATCCATGCTCCTAATGGAATGTAGCTGACTGAACTGAATGAGACACCTAAATGAAATGCAACAAGAGAAATTTGATCTCTGATGGAGGGATGAAGATACCGACTCTAACAAGGCCCTCATGTATTTTGTTGGCTTTTGATGAACTTGGAGAGAAATTCATGGTTTCTATGAGCCTGGAGAAGAAATTGGTTTTGTGAAGTTGATGAATGGCTTGCTTGGATTGATGATGGAGGAGCTTGTTTGCAAGATTCCTTAGCTTCGTGAATGGTGATGTCTTCTTAATTTGTTTATGTTTCCTTGTTATCATTATGTTTCATCCTTCTTGGTTGCTATAAATCAGAAAAGTACAGGCTAAGACATGCTCTTTGAGGCACCTCAGTCCTCTTGTTTGTTATAGCTTTGATGTTTTCCTCTATTTGGCCATCTTAAGGAATTCTTGATTGCTCTTTAGGTCCACCTAAACTCATTTTGTTTCATATATGGATTAGTATGCTATTACAAGTATGATTCACGGTATGTGCTACTTACTTGAAGCTGTCCAAACTCTGTCTTGAAACCTCTCTCTGGAATATTGTTTTCTAGGTTAAGCCAAAGAGGTCTCATTCGATCTTTCCCTTTTTCCATGCTTGTCAACTTATTTCAGAGTTCTTTATAGCTTGATATATGATGTTTAGCAGTTCCCTCTTCATAGATTAAGTTATTGTGCTATTTTATATGTTTTCCCAAATTATGAAGGTGAATTTACTAAAGTTATAAGCTATTATGATTTCTGTGTTTCACTAGAATGTTTATCTTTGATATTTATCAGTTTAAGTATTGTTCATTGAGCTTAATGGTTTTCCCTACCTCATGAGTTGTAGCTTTTAAATATCTATATTTAAGAAATCTTTATTTTTTCCAAACTTGATGTTCTCTCCACCTCACACATTACCTTAAGGATCCATTAACCTTGCTAGATTGGCCCTACAACACACTCTTATTCATCATTGAGACACTCATGACTTTCATTGACTCCATAGCCCAATGGATTTGAAAAAATCTCACTCCACCTATTCCACTTGACCATATTACCCAACAAAAACAATCAACAAACCCTACACTTAACAACCAACCTAAAATCAAAACCCTAAAGAAAAAAGAACACATCCTTTGCACCCAATAGAGATATCCCTCTTTAAGTCCAGGAAGGATAGGTCCTAGTACTCCAAATACTGGTTCCATGTTACCCTATCATTTGGTCTACAAATCTGCCAAATCACGCGACACTAATAGATCAAAGCATGTATGAGTTGTCCAAAGCTTCAGAATTTCATGAGAAGCATCAAACAAATCATGTCTTCTTTGATCCTATAGTTGACTACATGGAAGAGTTCGAAAGTCCAGATTTTCAATTATATTTTCAATATGAGGATCAGATCCATTTTATGTTTCCTTGGTCATTTTAGTATCATGCTTACTGTTGGTTTAAGTGCAGTCAATAGGTTCAAGTGTCAGATCATATCAATGACTAGCTTCATTGGAAGTTTCATGTTGCTTGAGTTTAAAAATGAAGATTGTAGTTGTTCGGGTAGGTAGGAGTGTGTGAAATAAGCTCAAAGTTGACTGAGCATATTTTTAGTAGGTAAAGATTGGTCTCTTCTACAGTGATCATCAAGCTTGAGCCCGAGGTGAAGGCCATAAGAGTTTGAAAAATACTTGGCAAAATTTCAGAGTTTTATTCCAAAAGGATGGATGGAACTGGAACTACAGGTTCTTTGGTATACCACAGGGGCACACCATCCCAAGTGGAGCCACTATTATCACACCCTAAATTATCAAAATCATCACTTGAAATGTGTCAAGTTTTCATTTAGATTGGTTAGATTGCATAGCATCATGAAATGATAAATTTTATGATTAAGTATAAGCTTCAAAGATTGTTTTAAGTTGTTAGGGATGATCTCAAGTCATATCAAAGGAACAAATTTTGAATAGATACTTTAAATCGACCTAAAGTCTCAAATCTAGCCACTTGTCATAATTTTTCTGAGTCTGCAGCGATTTTAGTACTAAATAAATAGATTTTGCTGCGTAAACACCTAGTAGTTTCGCAGCGAAACTGCCACTTGTAAAACTAAATGTGCTACGAAAGTTGTGTCATCTTATAACATTTTTCTGCATAATGATGAGTTGTTAAGCTTTGAGGATTTTCAGGTCATGCTGTCAAAATAAGGTCAGCATTGAAAGTATTTGGCACATTTTGGCATCGGCCTCCATTTTCTTAATAAATCCCATCTCATTCTTTCAAATTCATCCGTAATTTCTCATGCTTTATTTTCCACTCTTGTAAGCTGCTACCAAAGCAGCTTGCTGTCATTTGCATCTCATGTAGAAATCCTCTATCATGTCAACCCTCTTTTACCATAATAGCGCGTTTCCATAAAAGATTTTTACTGAACAGGTGTAAGAATACAAAGAAGGCCACCGTTGCAGAACAAGAAGAAATGGCTACACCAAAGAAAGTGAATAAGGGAGGTTTTTCATTCAGATATGAGCCTACAAGTCCAAGTTTAATCATGGAAGATCCATATTTCATTGAGATTTTTACAAAAGCAGGCTACATTCAGTTCTTTTAGAAGTTGCAAGGTCATCACAAACATGTATCACAAGACTTCGTAATCAATTTCAAAGGAAAATTTACAAAGGTTGGTTTTCTTCATTTGCCAATTTCGCCTGATAGTATTTCTCAAGCAACAGGGATCCCTAGGACCGAAGAAGAATGTTTTAAAGCTACGAATTTTGATTTAAGAAGTTGTGATGATTATCTAAAGCCTGAACATGTATGGATAAATATGACTGTAGGGATTCCCAGGACTTGCCTTAGAGATAACTACTCTAAATTATTGACAGTCATACATAAATACTTTACATGCGAAGGCATATTCCAAACAATCTACATGTATCACTTCAAGTTGTTGCTTCATTTTATATGGAAAAATCTGATAGAAATCACAGCCTTTACGCATCATGATGACACGCACAAGCTAGAGGAATTTATGGTTATAGGAAGAGAAGAAAAATCTTTAGAGAAAATTCAAAGAGATGAAAGAAAATATGGAGATGATGAAGATAGAATTAGAGAAGAAAGATTTGGAAAGAGGAGCTATGGAAAAAACTATGGAAGCTTCACATGAAGAAACTGCTGGTAAATAAGAAGGTAACAATGGATTATGGATATTTTTTGTCTTATATTATCATATTTTACATTCAGGTATATTCATGGATGTTTTCAGAGCTCAGATCCTAGGTTTTGTCATGTCTCTGAGAAGTTAGGCAATTCCGCAGTGTATTCCAGGCTTGAAGCCCATTTTCTACTGCGAAATTTCTGAAGATTTATTTTTGTTTTTAAACTACTTGAACTGATAGGGATGAGGAACTTTGAAGTTTTGGTTTAAGTGTTTTTGATCACTTAACATCCTCCAATGGTCAAGAACAACATAGGATTATCAAATAAAACCTTTTTTGTTTGTGCTACGAAACTAGCTACGAATGTAGCTCAAAACTTTGTTTTGACAACAAGGTTAATTTTGGAAGAAGGAGAAATGGTAAATAGATATTTCAAAGCTATTCTCCATGAGAAATGATAAAGAGTACGAGATCAGAATTTTTCTAAGTGGAGATATTTTTTTAATGATACAGTTCGAAGATACCAGCTCATTGTGTTGCCATATCATCAAACTGACAACTCCTTAATAGTAGGTAAAGAAGCTTCATGAATATAGTCAAAGTATTAATTTTTTGTTTGTGGCTAGTATGGTTGAAAGACATGATTCCTTTCAAGTAATATTTGGATCATCTTTGGATTAAATGTAATAAGTAGGTATTTGAGTTATAGTAGGACTCTAACTCCTAATTCGAAAGGTGTTAGTTCTAGTTTTAAATATCTTGTTAGTGGTTTGATTTGGTGTCAGTAATAGAGTTTAATGATCTATCCACTTGGCAGATTTGATGTAAAGGCTAGATGCCTATAAGTAGTGAGTACTTTGATGTATGGAGGGTTGAAAAATGTGATCTCAACAGACTATTTTATTGTAAAGCTTTTGGAGTGTTCTGATATATACAGTAACAATACCACTTTCCTTCACCTGAGATTCTTAGTATATTTCAATGAGTTTATGTACTATCTTTTGAAATTTTTTTCTTCCATAGCTTAACTGATTATTACTTATAATTCATCATTTTTCATGCTATGATTTCCTTTAAGTATTTAGTTATGGTCAAATGAGTTTTAGGTCCTATCTTTGAAAGGTTTTCTTCAATGTCTTAATACTTATTACTCAGAATTCATGATTATTCATGCTCTGACCTCCTTTAAGTATTAAGCTATGGTGAAATTTCTTTGAGTATTTTTCTTTCAATACCTTGATGTCTCATTACTCAGAATTCGTGTGCTACATGCTTTGAATTTCTTTGAACCTCAAGTTATTGGTATTTTCCTTAATGTGTTATTCTTTCATTGAAGTGTATACAAGCCTCAGCTTCCACAAGGAGAGACTTTGTCATATTTATCCCTGTCACTGACTCCATAGCCCAATGGTAGCAAGCCTTCATCTTTTCAACCTAAAAACATACAAAACCGAGACATAATTCATATACTTAGCCATCTATATATATCTTTATTCAATATCATTAGCCCTTGAGTGAGCCCTCTCAGGCTGAGGAGGTTAAGCCTCAGTCACAATATTGGTTTGAAATAGTTACACTAAAGTTGTCTGATCAACAGTAAATCAGGTAAAATTTTGGTGATAACATTTTCGCACCGTTGTCAGGGATTGAAGGTGTATATTTTCCCTGGGAAGAATGACAAAGTTTCAGTTCTAAGGTCTGAGAGCAGCATACACTTAGGCACATATTGGCTATATTTCTGCTCTGGCGACTCCACACATCAAATAATCAATTGGAAGGTGACTCCACTGCTTCAAGATCAGTAGCTTGATGAAGTTTCAAGATTAATTCCATTGCAAGAATAAATGCCAGGTATGCCCCTATGAATCAGTCTCATATCCCTGGTTTTCCAAATCCTATGCGAAAGGTTGAATGGTTAACTAATCTTTTTATATTTAAAGATGAAAAGAAAGAAAATGTTGCTCTTCATTTTTTTAGATTCCATATGCATGTACACAGTCTTAAGGTTCAGTTTCCTGAGGATTGTCTCATGAATATGTTTATGGCCACTTTAGAAGGAAAAGCATGGTCTTGGTATGAAATCTTGCCAAATGGTTCATTATATTCTCTTGTTGATTTCCATGTTTCATTTTATGAGATGTATGAAGAGTGTCATCCCTCCTTATTGTTGGTCAAAGACTATTGTAAAAACTGTGTGAGTTTATTGAATATTTGGAGAATTGTTATGAAGATGATGAGTTCATGGATGAGGAAAATTTAGAGGCCCTTCATGACAATCCCTTTCATCACCAAGAAGAAAGGATATCCTCTCTCTTTGATGAAAATGAAACCCTACAGGAGTTTATTTATGATAATCATGTTACATCCTCTAAGTTTGATGAAAAGTTGCAGCAGACTTGTCATTATTTTGATCATTAGGAGTATGAGAATCATTGCAAACAACAAGAGGAAATATTGGAAGATAATTACTATAACTCTCAGGTAAAGGAAAATTTTGATTCTTAATGTTATTTCTTGTGTCATTCTACATCAAATAATTATCACACTAAGGAAGAAGAGGGTGAAAATTTTTCTTTATCCTTGTCTTCTAATTTGAAATCATTTGAGTGCAAGTCAGAAGACAAGATTCAGTTTTTGGATGAATTTGAATGGAACATTGAAAAATGCATTGAAGTTTTAGAAGATCAAATTCAATCTTATAGTATTCATGATCAAGATCAGTCTTTTCAAATGTTTTTTAATGCTAGAACACAAAGACAGGGTGTTGTTACCTTTCCCTTTTGAGATTGAAGTGTTGGCAATATGATGTAATGTGTTGTCCTTGATGGAAACCTACTTGATGAAGTTGTCCTTGATGGAAACATACTTGATGAGTTGCCTATGATAAGCAACCTATGTGTTAAAAATGTAAGAATGATGTAGCTGAAGATTATTTTAGATGTGACAGAGAAAATAATTCCAGTAAGTGCCAAAGAAATGATATATATAATATGTTACAATGTATACGCTACTTTTGTGAAGGCAACCCGTGTATGGATGCAATGTATATGCTACTTTTGTGAAGGAAACCCGCTTATACATTTAGGGTTAGCATATAAGCAGTTTTTATGAAGAGAAGTTGTGTATACATGCAGAATCGAACGCTCCAAGTTGTGTATTTCCTTTGCGCTCTAAAATTATAACACCAAGAGGAATTAACATGGTATTAGCCCACAATATTGATTGTTGTATTGTCTATTTGACTCCATCCAAGAATACCATCAATAGTTGAGTGTTTTTTGACTCATGGTATTGGTAAAGGCTAAATCTATATAAGGAGAAGAAGATCATAGTGCTAAGTGTGCATGTAAGGGTTGTTGATGAATAAATTTCTCTAAGAAATATCTGCATGGATGAACTTTGTTCTTAATTGATAGATCTAAATCTATGATGCACCCATGGATATAATGATGGTTCAATATCTCTAGATCTGATGATGATGAATCTCTAGAATGACCTACTGAAGGAATGATTAAGAACTGGTGCAAGTCTGCTGAAGAAAATGAATAAATATGGGTAATTTTATAGATCTGGTCTATTCTGCAAAATTAATTTTTTACAGATCTATACGCTAGTTGGTTTCAACAAAAGTGCATATATACACGGGTTCGCTTCATGAAAAGCACGTATAGCAGTTAGGGTTTTCTGAAGAACAAAATTCACAGAAGTATACGCAGGTTGGTGTGTAGGAAAGCGCATATGTACGCGGCTTCAGTGAGGAAAAGTAGTGTATGCTATTTGAATCAATGACTGTTCAGGGTTGATTTTGTATCTGCATATTTATTTTGAAGTCTGGGTTATTTCTGAAGTTCTGATCACAGTGTTTTCACTGTTCTAATTAAAGTGTTGGGAAAAGTTTATGATTTTTGATAAAGGGTTGTGTTGAAGCTGTTTGATCCAGTATGAAAATTGATGAAACGTGGTCTGTAGTGAGTCCGAGGGTTGAAGCCTTTAGTATGGAAGTAGAATCTTCCTGCCAGTAGAAGCTAGTGTTATGTTCAGGGGGTTGAAGCTCCCTTCCAGGAGTGGCCAGTAAACAAGATCAGGGGGTTGGAGCTCCTTTCCAGTAGCATCTGGTAAACGAGTGAATGTTGCAGGCTTCTGTAGGTAGAAGCCTACGTACTGATATGATCCTGCATCAGTAAAATGTTGTAAACATATTTCCATATAATAAATATTGAAGACATAGACGACAACAGCAGTGGTTTTCTCCCGAATTGGGTTTCCACATTAAATACTGGTGTTCATGTGTATTCCACTTGTGTGATGTTTTATACTGATGTTACTGCAAATATTTCATGTTTATCTAACCTGATGCATAACTGGTAAATCTATTTTAAATTCTGTTTCTGAGATACTTTATAAACTAGAAATTTATATTAGTATACGCGAGTTTCTTTCAGCATATCCACATGTATACACGAGTTCAGTTCATAAAAGCCGCATATGAAATTCTGCAAAAGAAAAATTTAAAGTCAAGATATAAGCTCTAAATATTGATTCACGCGCCCCCCTCTCAGTATTTTTCCCAAAAATTGGTATCAGAGCAGGTCCTTCTGAAGAAGCTTAGCCACTATAAGGAAGATCAGCCAAGATGAGAAATCAAGATGGGAAAACATCTATCAGGCCTCCACTCTTCAACGAAAATAATTTAATCTTTTGGAAAACACGGACAATATCCTATCTTCAGTCTCTTGGAGTAGATGTATGGGCTATTGTTGAAGGAGGTTATCAATATCCAGCCTCGGTTCCAACAGATGCAACAACAAGAATTAACTATGAAAGAAATGCAAAGGCAGTAAATGCACTATTGGGGAGTCTAATGAAGTCATAATTTGTCAAGGTCTTGCAGTTGAATACAACAAAGGAGATATGGGACAAAATCATTCTAAGCTATGAAGGTGATACAAAGGTAAAAAGTGTTAAACTCCAAACTCTCAGAATTCAATATGAAATCTCAGGATGCATAATGAAGAGATCATTGCCAGTTTATTTTTACATCTAGATGATATTGTAAATCGTATGAGAAATTTGGGTGAAACCATAACTGATACTACTCTGGTTGAAAAAGTTTTAAGTTCTCTAACTTCAAAATTTGAGTCAAAAGTGTCTGCTATTGAAGAGAAGCATGATCTTCAAAGTCTTACTATTGTTCAACTTCATGGCATTCTAACTGCATGTGAAATGAGAAAAGGAGGATCATGTGAAGTCAATAAGTCATCTTTAGAGCTTATACAAAAGGAAAATAAGTACAAGAAACAAAAGGATCAGGGTATGTTTCAGAAGAAGACGAGGTAAATTTTGTAAAGAAGCTCCAACTTGGCACTGGAAGGTTCATAGGTAAGCTTCCTTTAAAAAAAATTTCTTGTGGAAGAGTTGGTCATTATGTTGCTAAGTGTCCTTATAAAGAAACACATGAAAAATGAAAGGAAGTAGCAAGAAGAAACAAGAGTCGGTTTAACACTAGAAAAATTTATTATACTCATGAAGATAGTGATGGGTTATCAGACAGTGAGGAAGAATCTAATCAATATCTTAGACTTCTCATGGCATTTGAAAAATACTCTAGCGAATAAAAGGATACCTTTATGGATGCTCTAGAAGACAATGGTTTTCTGTTGTGTAACCAGCTCCAAAAATAGAAGAAAAGAGATATCAACGCCTTATAAATAAGCCACTTCAAGGGGGAAACCTCCAATACATTACATAAATGAACAATTCTTGGATGATACAATTTACAAAACCTCCTTCTATATATAGGAGTCCATGGGGCCACAATGTAATCCTAGCCGACCTAACAATAACAATGTAAGGGCACAATAATAACAATATGGGGGTTACAGGGGTACAAAAATAACAATAAGGGGGGCTACACTAACATAATAAGGGACTACACTATTAATATAGGGCCTTAACATGCCCCTCTCCTTCAAACAAGTGTTGTCCTCAACGCTTGATTATTTCTTGATGCTTCTGTATAAAATTCTCATCCTCCCATGTGGAATCTTCTACAGGAAAGTTCTTCCACTTGCTGAGATACTCTGAAATTGATCGTACTTTTCGAGTTCTTGTTTTTGTGACTGCTTCATAACTTATTTCGATGTGATGTTGATATTCCTGTTGTTTGATTATATTCTGCACCAAAGTTAGGTTATCCTTTGAGAGTTGGAGAACTTGTTGTTGATGCTCGATGTCACCTTCCACTAATTTATCATCCATATTAGCTATTATTTTATCCTTCAAACCATCCAACTTAGCCTCCATTTCTTCTTTTAAACCATCTATGTCAGCTTCGGTTGCTCTTCATAAGATCGAAATTTGTTGCACTTGGTACCGTAATTTTGATATCTCATACTGCAATTCTTCCACTTCATGCAACATAGTATAGATTTCTGAGGGCTTAATGGGTTTTGAATTCATTTTAGGAGGCATTCCAGAACGCAATACTGAAATATATGCTCAATAGGCCCTTGGAATCACTTCAAATTGATTTTTCAAACAAGATTTATGCAATTCGGGAAAAACAATACACACCTTTTACTTGCTTTTGAGGAGCTCGATATTGGAATTGGATTATCTTTGTGATTGCGACTCTTCAATATCTGAAATTAAGCAATGAAATAGCCCTCTGAATTCTCTTTTGAATGCCACAGGTCTGACCTAATTTGGATTCTCCAAGACAAAGTTGTGTCTAATCTCCCACAATGACCTAATTATGGACTGGTTCAGTAGAGCGAACTTGTACAACTTGCCACGTGTCATTTTTTCTTCCTTTGTCTCTAAAATTGATAGCCAAGAAACTACGGTTTGTGTACTTGCGACCAATTTTTATGGCACTCCAATCCGATGCCCAAAGAGAGAGTTATTGAACTTTTCCCATGATCACCTCTTTGAGATGAAATTCAGGAGCCTGAAAAAGCACTACCTTCCACAGATCATATCTCCAAAAATATTGTGAACAAAGCTCTGAAATGTTTTGAAGAATTTCCTCAGGATTTCAGCTTCGCACCATACAAATTTCAGATTCTGAAACTTCGTATAAAAAAGGTTATAGCACAAATGCCACGATTACCTGTTTAGGCGCTTGAAAAAAGACCTAACTTCCACAGATAATATCTCCAAAAATATTGTGAAAAAAGCTCTGAAATTTTTAGAAAATCTTCCTCAGGATTTCGGCTTCGCACCCTAAAAATTTCATCTTCTGAAACTTCGTAGAAAAAAATTTATAGTGAAAATTCCACGATGACCTGTTTCGAGCAGCGAAACCCTAGAATTCAAAGCTCTGATACCAAATGTTGTGTAACCAGCTCCAAAAATAGAAGAAAAGAGATATCAATGCCTTAGAAATAAGCCACTTTGAGGGGGCAACGTCCAATACATTACATAAATGAAAAATTCTTCGATGATACAATTTACAAAGCCTCCTTCTATATATAGGAGTCCATGGGGCCACAATATAATCCTAGTGGGGTCACAATGTAATCCTAGCCGACCTAACAATAATAATGTAAGGGCACAATAATAACAATATGGGGTTACAGGGGTACAAAAATAACAATAAGTGGGGCTACACTAACATAATAAGGGACTACACTATTAATATAGGGACTTAACATTTTCTTGAAGAAATCAATCAGCTTAAAATATGTTTGTAAGAGAAAAAAATATCCATAGAAACTCTAAAAAATCAGCTTGAAGAAAAGGAGAGACACAATGAGAAATTAGAATGTGAAGTAGTAAGTCTAAGAAAAGAAATTGAGAAAGTAAAGACTTTGAATCTTAGATTTTCTAAAGGATCTGAAACCTTAGATGAAATTATCAAGGTACAACATTCTCCTCTTATGAAGACAGGTCTTGGATATGTCAGAGAATCTTCTCAGTCTTCAGCACCAAACTATCTAAAAGTAGCTACAACCAACCTACAACATTCTGCCACTCAGCAAGGAAACAAAGAAACTTTACAGGTAAGCATGACCACCTCAATACAAAGAACACTAACATGAATACCTTTCAGAGAAATACCAACCAACATGTAAACACAAATAGAAGGTTCAATGATCGAAGAAATTTCTTCTTCAATGGACAATGTTTCTCATGTCATAATTTTGGTCCTAAAGCTATTCAATGTGTTGCATACAAAACCATCATGACTAGAGAAGCAAGAAAGAAAATAATTGATACTGGAATAAAGAAGAATACATATAACAACTTTTCTCCTCTTCAAAATGAAATTTAATGTGCTTATTGCAATAATTTTGGTCATGAAGAATCTGAATGCAGGAGAAAACTTCAGCCAAAAGAGCATATACCATCAACTACCAAAGTATGGAGGAAGAAGGAATTATAGGTTGAAAACTGTGGCATAGATTTATTTGCAGAAGGAGAAGAAAATAAATGGTAGACTTATAGTGGATGCTCAAAACACATGACAGGTGACAGAAATAAACTTCTTGCATACAATGATCTAGAAAGAGAAAAGAATGTTACTTTTGGAAATGATACTCCTGCTGTCATTAAGGGAAAAGGTTCGGTTTTTCTAAAAGAAAAGGTGAAAGATAACAATGTTATTTATGTGGATGGATTAAAGCATAACCTGTTAAGTGTAAGTCAAATTTGTGATCAAGGAACTGAAGTTGTCTTTAGCTCAAAAGAATGTGTGGTACATGATCTGGATACAGGAAAAACAATCATAAAAGGAAATAGAACACCAAGTAATTTGTATGTATTGAAAGGTTGTAAAGAACAATGCTCCTTGGGTAAATCTTCAGAAAATTGGTTATGGCATAGAATATTGTGGCATTTGATTTTCTCTCAAATCAAAAAATCTAGCAGACTCAACGCTGCTCGTGATCTTCCCAATATTACTCTGCCTGAAAGTACCATATGCAAATCTTGCCAATTTGGTAAGCAAACCAGAGTGCAATTTAATGCCAAGGAAGGATCTGCAAGTAAGCCTCTTGAACTCATTCATACTGATATATGTCGACGCATGATAAAAAGTTCATCCCGTGGAGAAAAACACTATATTCTGTTTATTGATGATTTCTATAGAATGTGTTGGATTGGGTTGCTAAAGCACAAAGATGAAGCATTCGAAAATTTTCAGATCTTCAAAGCATTGGTTGAAAATGAATTAGATCTAAAAATCAAGTGTCTTATATCTGATCATGGAGGTGAATATATATCAGATGAATTCTTTGATTTTTGTGAACAACATGGCATAAAAAGACAATTTTCTGTAGCTGGTACCCCACAAAAAAATAGAGTAGCAGAAAGAATGAATAGAACAGTTCAACAGATGGCTCGGGCTATGCTTGATGATTCAGGAACACCTGACACATTTTGGGGAGAAGTAGCACATACTGTTGTAAATATTCTTAACAAAGCACATGTTCGTGTAAACAGTGATAAAACTCCATATGAGCTCTAGTATGGTAATCTTCCCACTGTAAAGAATTTTAAAGTTTTTGGAAGAAAATGTTTTACCAAGAACAATGATGAAAAACTTGGCAAGTTTGAACCTAGGGAAGATGAAGGAATATTTCTTGGTTACTCTTCTAGAAGTAAAGCATATAAATGCTACAATAAAAGACTTCAAAAGATTGTTGAATGCATTGACGTTGTAATTGATGAATCTCTCTCAACTCCAAAAGGGGAAATACAAACAACAAATGAAAAAGATGATGATGTATATCTTCCTGCATCAAATAGAGATAATATAGAAGGTGAACCCAATGAAGCAGCAGAAGAAGATGTATCTGAAAAGGCTCCATCCAGGTATGTTCAAAAGAATCATCCAGAATCTCAAATTTTGGGAGAAAAGGGATTAGGTGTCCAAACAAGAAGAACTCTTGTAGGATCTACTAGATATCTAGCATTTTTATCCACCATTGAACCACAGAATGTCAATCAAGCTAGCAAAGATGAATGTTGGATTCAAGCAATGAATGAAGAACTTGATCAAATTGATAAGAATCATACTTTGGAAATAGTTCCAAGACCTCATGATAAAAATGTTATTGGAACAAAATGGATATTCAAAAAAAAGTTAAATGAAAATGGAGATGTTATTAGAAACAAGGCTAGAATTGTTTGTAAAGGGTATGCTCAACAAGAAGGTATAGAATTTGAAGAAATTTTTTCTCTTATATCTAGAATTAAAGCCATCAGAATGTTTCTTTCTTTTTCAAGATTTCAGCAAATCAAAGTTTATCAAATGGATGTTAAATCTTCTTTCCTCAATGGTGATCTGGAAGAAGAAGTTTATATAGAACAACCAGAAGGATTCATTTTGGGAAATGATGAAAAACTTGTTAGTAAACTTAAAAAAGATTTATATGGTCTCAAAAAAGCTCCAATTACATGGTATTATTGTCTTGACAAATATCTTCATCAACAAGGATTTTCAAAGGGTTCCGTTGATAGAAACTTATACACAAAAACTGAAAATGATAAAATATTGATTGTGGTTGTATATGTTGATGATATAATTTTTGGAAGTAATGAAGAATCCATGAGTCAGAAATTTTCTTTTGTTATGCAACAAGAATTTGAAATTTCATTACTTGGGGAACTAAAAAATTTTCTTGGCTTACAAGTGCAACAAGCAACCGATGGCATATTTTTATCTCAAGAAAAATAGCTCAAGCAAATTTTGAAGAAGTATGGGGTGGAAGATTGCAAACCTGTAAGTACACCAATGATAACCAGGTGTAACCTCAGTTCTCATGATGATTCTCCTGCAGTGAATCAACCATAATACAGATCCATGATTGGAATTCTACTTTATCTAACCGGGACAAGACCAGACATTATGCATGCAGTTGGGATTGTTGGAATATTCCAAGCTAATCCAAAAGAGTATCACCTTTAGGCTGTCAAAAGAATATTCAAATACATACAAGGAACTCAAGACTTTGGACTATGGTATCCAAATAATGATGATCTCACTCTTCATGCTTACACAAATGCATATTGGGCTGGAAATGTTGATGATCAGAAGAGCACTAGTGGAGGTGCATTCTATATGGGGCCCCCATTAGTATCTTGGTTCAGCAAGAAGCAAAGCTCGATTGCCTTATCTACATCATAATCAGAATATGTGGCTGCCGCATCATGTTGCACACAACTTATTTGGATGATGCAGACCTTACAAGACATTAAAATCACATGTTCACCTCCCATATCCATTATGTGTGATAATACGAGTGCCATCAGTATCTCAAATAATATTGTTATGCATTCCAAGACCAAGCACATCCCTATCAAGTATCACTTCTTACATGAACATGTGCTTGAACAAAAGGTGAAATTGGAGTATGTACCCTCCAAAGAGCAAGTTGCTGATATATTTACTAAACCTCTTCCCAGGGAAGCCTTTGAATATCTCAGACAAAAGAGGGGAATTGTCTCTGCCACTCAGAAGATCAGATATACTTAAATTCAGAAGATTAAATTGGATACACGGATTTCATAAAGGACAGTCGCGTATATACACGAGTTTATATACAGAAAGTCGCGTATGGGTTTTTTCTGGCATAATTTTCTGGATCAGCATTTTCAGAACAGTTGCGGTGTTGTTGATGTTCCAATTCTTACATTTATGTTTCATTCTCTAATATATTGTTGATAAATATGTCTTGATGATTTGATATTGAAAGTGTTCAGGATGCACAAACTAAGGGGGAGCACTTGTCCTATGGGAAAGGATGCATTGTTGGCATTCTAAGTGTTTGTTGTGGTCTCATCTCATTCATTGGTCTTGTTTATAAAAATTCATTTGATGAAAATGTCATGTTGAGACTTATGCTGTAAAATTGTTATATTCAGTCATGTAAGGACTTGGTCAAATTTGTAAACCCACTTGGTTGGGTAGCTAAGTCAAAATTTGTAAACCCACTTGGTTGGGTATTTCAGTCAAATATGTAATTCCACTTGGTTGGATCATTGATGTAAGTATGAGTCCTTGGTGATCAGAATGGTCATACTTGGTTGAGTTATAGAGTCATGTACTTCATTGAAAAATCTGTCTAAAGATTCATCATGAACTTAGGGGGAGCATGGTAAATTAAGTGCTCTTCAGATCTACAGAGCTCATCTCTCTACACGGGAAGAGAAACCTTGTTTTGGTTTTGATATGTCCTTTGCCCTTGATGTTAAAGGGGGAGAGTATCATTGTGTTTGATTAATGGTTATGATGTGTTTGATTAATGATTATGATTAATGTGTCTATCTGTTGTGGTGATCAAACACCATCGTGGTTGCCATCAAGTCCAAAGGGGGAGATTGTTGGAAATATGATGTAATGTGTTGTCCTTGATGGCAACCTACTTGATGAAGTTGTCCTTGATGGAAACCTACTTGATGAGTTGCCTATGATAAGAAACCTATGTGTTAAAGATGTAAGAATGATGTAGCTACAGATTAGTTTAGATGTGACAGAGAAAAGAATTCCAGTAAGTGCCAAATAAATGATAAATATAATATGTATATGCTACTTTTGTGAAGCCAACCCGCGTATACATTCAGGGTTAGCATATATGCAGTTTTTATGAAAAGAAGTTGCGTATACACGCGGAATCGAATGCTCCAAGTCACTTATGCACTTTGTGCTCTAAAATTATAATACCAAGAGGCATTACCATGGTATTAGCCCATAATATTGAGCGTTGTATTGTCTATTTGATTCCATCCAAGAATACCATCAACAGTTGAGTGGTTTTTGACTCATGGTATTGGTAAAAGCTAAATCTATATAAGGAGAAGAAGATCATAGTGCTAAGTGTGCATGTAAGGGTTGTTTATGAATAAATTTATCTAAGGAGTATCTGCATGGATGAACTCTATTCTTAATTGATAGATATAAATCTATGATGCACCCATGGATATAATGATGGTTCAAGATCTCTAGATCTGGTGATGATGAATCTCTAGAATGACCTATTGAAGGAATGATTAAGAACTGGTGCAAGTCTGCTGAAGAAAATGAATAAATATGGGTAATTTTTATAGATCTGGTCTGTTCTGCAAAATTTATTTTTTATAGATCTATATGCTAGTTGGTTTCAACAAAAGCGCGTATATACGTGGGTTCGCTTCATGAAAATTGTGTATGGCAGTTAGGGTTTTCTGAAGAATAAAATTCACAGAAGTATACGCAGGTTGGTGTGCAGGAAAGCGCATATGTACGCAGCTTCAGTGAAGCAAAGTAGTGTATGCTATTTGAATCAATGACTGTTCAAAGTTGAGTTTGTATCTGCATATTTATTCTAAAGTCTAGGTTATTTCTGAAGTTTTGATCACAGTGTTTTCACTTTTATAATTGAAGTGTTGGGAAAAGTTTATGATTGTTGATAAAGGGTTGTGTTGAAGCTGTTTGATCCAATATGAAAATTGATGAAACGTGGTCTGCAGTGAGTCTGAGGGTTGAAGCCTTCAGTATGGAAGTAGAAGCTTTTTGCCAGTAGAAGCTGGTGTTATGTTCAGGGGGTTGAAGCTCCCTTCCAGGAGTGGCTGGTAAATGAGATCAGGGGGTTGGAGCTCCCTTCCAGTAGCAGCTGGTAAATGAGTGAAGGTTGCAGCCTTCTGCAGGTAGAAGCCTGCATACTGATATGAGTCTGCATCAGTATAATGTTGTAAACAGTTTTCCATATAATAAATATTGAAGACAGAGACGACAACAGCGGTGGTTTTCTCCCGAATTGGGTTTCCACTTTAAATACTGGTGTTCATGTGTGTTCCACTTGTGTGATGTTTTATACTGATGTTATTGCACATATTTCCTGTTTATCTAACCTGATGCATAACTGGTAAATTTGTTTTAAAGTCTGTTTCTGAGATACTTTATAAAATAGAAATTTTTATCAGTATACGTGAGATTATTTCATCATATCCACGTGTATACGTGAGTTTAGTTCATAAAATCCGTGTATGCAATTCTGAAAAAGAAAAATTTAAAGTCAAGATATAAGCTCTAAATACTGATTCACCCCCCCTCTCAGTATTTTTCCCAACATGAAGGAAAAAATATTGTTCTTGAAAATCAATTTGATAGTGCACAACTGAAGTCTTTTGTGGTTGATTAAAGCATGTATGTGTTGTCCCAAGCTGCAGAATGTCATGAGAAGCATCAAACAGATCATGTCTTATTTGATCCTATAGATGACTACATGGAAGGGTTCTACAGTCCATATTTTCAATTATATTTTAATTATGAGGTTCAGATCCATTTTATGTTGCCTTGGTCATTTCAGGATCATGCTTACTGTTGGTTCAAGTGTCAGATCACATCGATGATTGGCTTCATTGGAAGTTTCATGTTGCTTGAGTTTAAAAATGGAGATGGCAGCTGTTAGGGTAGGTAGGAGTGTGTGAAATAAGCTCAAAGTTGACTGAGCATCTTTTCAGTAGGTATAGTTTGGTTTCTTCTACAGTGATCATCAAGCTTGAGCCTGAGGTGAAGGCCATAAGAGTTTGAAAAAGACTTGGCAGAATTTTAGAGTTTTTATTCCAAAAGGATGGATGGCACTGAAACTACAGGCTCTTTGGTATACCACAGGGGCACACCATCCCAAGTGGAGCCACTGTTATCACACCCTAAATTTTCAAAATCATAACTTGAAATGTGTCAAGTTTGCATTTAGATTGGTTATATTGCATAGCATCATGAAATGATAAATTTTATGATTAAGCATAAGCTTCAAAGGTTGTTTTAAGTTGTTAGGGATGATCTCAAGTCTTATCAAAGGAAAAAATTTTGAATAGATACTTTAAACAACCTAAAGTCTCAAATCCAACCACCTGTCAAAATTTTTCTGAGTCTGCAATGATTTCAGTACTAAATAAACAGATTTTGCTGCAAAAACACCTAGTAGTTCCGTAGTGAAACTGACACTTGTAAAAATAAATGCGCTACGAAAGTTGTGTCATCTTATAACAATTTTCTGCATAATGATGAGTTGTTAAACTTTGAGGGTTTCGAGGTCATGCTATCAGAATAAGGTCATCATTTAAAGTCTTTGGCATGTTTTGGCATGATCCACCATTTTCTTAATAAATCCCATCTAATACTTTCAAATTCATCTCTCATTTCCCACACTTTATTTTCCTCTCTTGTAAGCTGCTACCAAAACATCTTGTTGTCATTTGCATCTCCCATAGAAATCCTCTATCATGTCAACCCTATTTTACCATAACAACTCATTTTCATCAAAGGCTTTTTACTGAATAGGTGTAAGAATACAAATAAGGCCACCGCTAAGAAAAAGAAGAAATGGCTACACCAAAGAAAGTGAATAAAGGGGGTTTTCCATTTAGGTACGAGCCTACAAGACCAAGTTTAATCATGGAAGATCCATATTTCATTGAGATTTTTACAAGAGTAGGTTGCATTCAGTTCTATCAGAAGTTTCAAGGTCATCAAAAATAGGTATCATAAGACTTTGTCCTCAATTTCAAAGGAACATCTACAAAGGTTGGTTTTCTTCATGTGCCAATTTCGCCCGATAATATTTCTCAAGAAACCTTGACTGATGCTTACCCCATTATCTTCAACATCAGCCTCACTGTCTACCTCTTCACTGATTTCTACACTATCCTTTGTACTGCCTTCATCTTGTTCATCATTATTGCTATTAGTCACCATGTTTTCTGATTCATCACTGTCTTCTTTGTTTCCAACATCATCACTGCCCCTATCACTACTAGGAAACTCACTATTTTTACTGTCATTGTGGCTCTTATTTTCACTACCACCATCATCATCATCTATCTCTTCATTACTAAGAGCCTCATCAAACTCCGTTTCATTGTAACTTGCTTGTTCACTGCCACTTCCTTATTTTGTGTCCATACTGTCTTCTGCCTCTTCATCTTCAACATCATCATTGCCCTTATCATCATTTGTTTCTTCCATGCTAACATCACTGCCCCCTACTTCTTCATTTTCTTCCTCTCTACTATCCTCTTCTTCATCATTGCTTAATTCATCTTTGCTCTCTCCTTCACTAGTATTTGACTGCTCATCATGGTCACTTTCTTCTTTGGCCGATGCATTTGGAGAGGGTGAGGAAGGGAGGTTTTCTTGAGGATAGGATACATGTGTAGATGATGAAGCATGATCAGGAGGAGGTGATGGAGGAGGCTGAGATGATGAGGGTAAATTTGGCTAATGATGGGGTTGTGGGTTTGTGAACACTTCATGAGCAATGAACACCTCCCATGGTATGCATTTTTGCTCCAACTGATGTAGCACAACCATCTTGATCAAGGAGTGATGGAACAAACTTTGCATTTTCTCGGAGTAGTTCCTCTTTTTTACAATAGAGGACATCTTATCAATTCTCCTATATAGGTAGTAGGGTAAATGAAGCATTTTAACCCTAATCAAATACATGAGTAATTTGATATGATATGTGTAAATCCTAGAGTATCTCCCCTCACATGTAAAATATTTCATGACGACCCTCATGAAAGACTCATACCTATCCAGCAAGTGTGAAAAAGGGAAGATAGATTTGCAGCCTTCTCTGTATCTAGGTTTGAGAAATGGCTCATAGCAGCTTATGTCTAACTGTGTTTTTTTGAACCATTTCTCACCAACATTGGGTATGTCTGTAGCACGGGAAATGGCATCTCAGGAGAGTTCAAAGGTCAACCTTGCAAGATTCACTTGTTTATTGTGTAGGTTGAGGATAAACAACCTAATGAGCTCAGGGTGACTTTGCACCTGTTGGAATTTTTCACAAAACTGAAAGCATCCTAAATTTTGGAAACAGGTGATAATAATAGGAGAGGCATTAATCTCCACAGTGTCTTGGGGTTAAAACCTATTAACCTTCCCACCCCTGTGCTTCTGCCTCATAGGAACTTGGCCTACTTCACTACTAATATTTCCTCCTTCTCCTGACATTTTGATTTCTGCTGACTTTAAACAAATCCTAGCTCTGCTTGTGAAACTTTGGTATGAGGACCGATTTGGAATGAGGGTGAAAGGCAACCTTTGCAAGTGAGTGAGAGGAAGGTGTACGTGTATGACTGAGCCCCTTAAGCTTTGATGAAGGTTTAATCTTTAACTCATTGTAATTACCCTACTTCATACCCTACTTGATTGATATATTTTTGCTTGGAGGTTTAAACAGGGTTTAGCATGAAGATGTAGGGCTTCTAATCCTTAGGGTTTGGTCAATTTCCTTTAATCATCAAATCATAAAATTTAATGGAGGACAAGGATAGACATCCACCTACCAAATTTTAATGCCTTTAAAAGTCCTTTGATGTAGCTTGGAAGAGTATTTTTGTCATTTTTTGGCATTTGCAAGTGGAGGAGGAGCTTCTGGCGAAGGCGCAGTGCCTGAACGCACAGTCGGGTCCTCTTTGCCCAAAGCATAGTGCCTGCATGTGTTTCCTGGTCTACCTACCCAACGTGTAGTGCCTGCACACAGATTCGGGTGTCGGGATCCCCAAGGTGTAGCATATGCACACAGAGTCGGGTGTTGGGCTCTCCTATGCGTAGCACTTGCATGTATTTCAGGCCTGTACGACTCTCTTGGGTGCAACGTCGGCACATTTTTCTCCCTGTTGGGCCTTCCCTAGGCGAACGGGTAGCACTTGCATGAATGCGCAACATAGTGAAATTTTTGACTAGAAAACCCTCTGAACGCGTAGCGCCGGGCACTGAACGCGTAACGTTGGGCAGAATTGCTCAGAATTTGAAAAAAACTTTCAAATTTCTCTCTTGGATGCTCTGACTATTGTTGGAAGTGCATAATGAGTTGGGTGAAGGAAAAAATGGGTCCTCTATAGCTGAGGTAAACAAATTTAAATTAGAGAACCCACTTTGCTAATTTTTTTGAGATTTTTCATTTGACTGATCTTCCCTTGACCCTTTTTTGATGAAGCTGGCTAAAAAATATTTGAATTGTCCTTTCCTTTCTAACCATTTTTCTTTGTTTGCTCTGTAGGTTGCTGATATAGTGAAACTGACTTCCGTTTGATGTTTGAAACATGATAACTCTACCCTTCATAACATTAGGATTTTTAAACATAAAGCAACATCTTCAACATTCTTGTGTTCTTACCTTGGAGATCAAATTACCTTGTGCTTGGTGGGTGACTGAAAAAACTTGTTTTCAACTTTCTCATTGATCCTTAGGCACGATAAATCTACCTTTGACAAGAACCATATTATTCACGAAAATGTATGCTATCTCCTCTTTTGGTCACTTCTGATTTGTAGGTGCCATGACATACTGACTTAGCCCTTTCTAATATTCTTGAAGTTTAACATATTTTAGTCACATTGCAGCAACCTTATAATCATTTTGGCTTTCCATATTGGAGCTCAACACTATGTCTTTATCCCCTTTATCACTGAGTGTAAATGACTCAAAATGTGAGCTTGGCCTTCCTTTCACTGATACTCTTTGCATTCTATTTCTTTTGAGGCATTGAGACACTTTACCTTGGAAAACTATAGAAGTTACCTACAACACTTTCTTCAAACCTTCCTTTTTCTATCATCATGGAGGTCTTAATCATCTTTAATTTACCTCCCTTGCCTATATTTCGAAAACCTTAGGTTTCTGGGCTGTTTGAGAAAACTTATTAGCGTTGTCTTCTAAGTTTTGTATAGCCCTTTGAAGTTCATTCATTTCTGTCCAGTTTAACTCACATTTTTCCATTTTTCGTTTATAATTTCTAACAAATATCTTCCATGCTTGGTTCATTTGGTGTGCCTCCTCCATGTGTTCTTTTGCATTGGATCCTTGCTTGGCACACTGTTGGCCCAATCAGGCTTACAAACCCTTATTTCTCATTGGACATAAAATGCTCCCTGTCCTTTTGCTATGAATGTATTTAAACATGAGCAGGCCTCTTACCTTACCAATTTTCTACTGATAGTCACCTTGACACTCCTGTAGAAATGTCAAAATGAATAGCTTCCCTTTGTAGAACTTGAACTTGATAAGGTGGTATTCCTTGGATATTTTTCTGATCTATCTCGGAAAAACAGGTGCTGACCTTCTTTCACATTTGATTCAGCTTCTAGCACATGCAAAATAGTTCTTCAAAACACCAAGGATAAACCTACAACCTATGAAACCCTAATGACCTAGTGGGAGGCTCCTTTGACTTGGTCTTTGACTGAAATCTTGGCTTGGGGTCTTCAAGTGTAAAAGATAGAGTTTTTAACAAATTGATGTATTGAAGATCCAAAATCCAATGTGCTAGATTTATATAAAGAGCCTACAGAGATATTTTTGAGACCATCAATGCTTGAGGCACCTGGTGAACATGAGAAGGAGCAGATTGTTTGGCAATCCTAGATGGAAAGTGGAGGGATTAGGCAAAGGAAAAACAGAGTGCTGAGGTTATGGGTGGGAAAATAGGATAAAGATGAGTAGCATGAGCCCATGAGGGGTCTTTTAGGAGTGTTAGTTTAACCATGGAATGGAAAAATAGTAGAATAGTGAAAATTTTGGTTTAAGGATAATGAAGGCAGTGAGATTTCTAAAAATCACAATATTCATGAATCTTGTTTTTAGAAATCTAGGACAAGCATTTAGTCATATATAAATAGAAAAAATTACTGATGACTAACAACGTAGATGAATATAGTCTCCTAACCGATTTACTAGATACATGGCTCTCATGAGAAATTGTATTGTGACTGAACCATCTTCCTTTCATGATTCCATGTAGCAACCTACTTGGGTTTGTGCAATGGTGAAGGAGTATGACTCCATTGTCAAAAACAGTGCTTGGAAAATTGTTCCAAGACCAGTTGATAAATCAGTGGTAGGTTTGAGATGGATCTACAAGATAAAGGAATATTCTGATGGGAGTGTGGAGAAATACAAGGCCAAATTTATGGCCAGGGGATTCTCATAGATCGAGGGGATAGATTATGATGATACCTTTGCACCTATCACAAGGTACTCTTCCATAAGGACCATCCTTTCACTCTCAGTGCAAATGGGCTAGTGCATTCATTAGATGGATGTGAAAATTGTGTTTCTCAATGGGATCATTGAGGAAGAGGTGTACATAGAGAAGCATGAAGGTTTTTAGATCTTCAAGAGCGATTCACATGTGTGCTGACTCAAAAGAGTGTTGTATGGGCTGAAGTAAGCACCCCGTGCTTGGTACATTCGGATAGATAGCTATTTCATCAGACTAGGCTTCACCAAAGTGAAGCAAATGAAAACCTATACCAAATTGTGGTGGAGGGTAAAATTTTAATCATTTTTCTTTATGTTGATTATTTAATATTGACTGGTGATGAGTAGCTGATACACTCATGCAAGGAGGATCTTGCAAGGGAGTTTTAAATGAAGGATATGGGCCTCCTTAATTATTTACTTGGATTGGAAGTATGGCAGCGAGATGGTGAAATTTTTGTGTCTCAAGGAAACTATGCAAAGAAGATACTGAGTAAGTTTAACATGGAGAGCTGCAAACCCATGGATACTCCTCTTCGAGGAAACTAGAGGAAAGAGGATGCTAATTTTGGAGAACTATTGGATGCTACTGTCTATCGACAGTTATTGGGTTCGCTAATGTATCTAGTGAACATGAGACTAGACATTTTCTATGCGGTTAACTAGCTGATTCAAGCTATGGTAAAGCCTACCAAGCTATTTTGGAAGGCGGGGAAGGATGTCATGAGATACCTGAGGGGCACATCAGAGTATGGTTTATGGTATTGACAGGCAGATGGAGTGAATTTGCATGGCTTCACGAATTCAGATTGGGATGGAAGTCCAACAGAGAGAAAGAGAACATCAGGGGGGATCTTTAGCATTGGATCTACAATTATTTCTTGGTACAACAGGAAGCAGAGATCCGTGGCACTTAGTTCAGTGGAAGCAGAATACATGGAAATGATTCAAGCTGCATGTGAGGCTATCTGCATGAGAAAGATCTTGGTTGGTTTGTTTGGTTCTCATATGGATCTGATAGTGATTCATTGTGATAATCAAAGTTGCATTAAAATCTCAATTAATCTCGTGTTTCATGATAGATCCGAACATAGATATCACGTACCATAATCTCAAAGATTATGTGCAGAGGAGAATCATGTTGCTTCAGTAGATTCCCATGGAAGATCAGGATGTAGAAATTCTGACGAAGGTGCTCACTAGGAGCAAATTAAAATACAATAGAGACAAGATTAGGGTGAAGGATAATCTTTTTCTTGTTGAGAGGGAGTGTTGAGATTCAACAAGAAGATCCTAGTGAAAGCTAAGCACCTACACTAGGATGGGGCCTCAGGCTATTTTTAGGTGTATGTCTATTTATAGATATATGTGCATATCTATTTTTAGATGCATGTCCATTTTTATTATCCCTTAATATTATATGGACAATAAACTATAATCTATTATCAATGTGGACTTGGAAATAATTAACTGAAGTGGAAAATCAGTTAGCTAAGTGAATTTCAGGTTAAGTGGTTGGTTGGTGGGACATGCAGGTTGAATTTAGTTGTAACTGAGTGATTTGATTTGTAACAGAGTTGGAAGTTTAGTGGTGCATGAGTTGTGCAAGTTGTAAGTAGTTTAACTCAGTTAAGTGAGTTAAAATTTGTTGTGCTAGTTGTAATTGAAGATACACTAGTGAGAGAGAAAATAAATTAATTATTAATTACTTCACAATCAATGGTCTCACATGCAACTGAATATTTACTATTATTAACTGCATTCATGTCAGATCCAGTGAAGACCCAATTGAGTTCTAGGTGAAAGGGAAGTAAACTATCAGTTGTGAAATTATCCTCTTGCACACATGCAAGCACACACACATTGGATGTGCCCATCAGGACTGTGCAGTCAAGGCATGCAAGAAGGCATCAATTCATGGATTTATTTCAGTAGGGTTTGCTCAATGGAGGTAGGCTATTTGGAGATAGTTCATTGAGCAAGGGATTTTCCAATTTTTGTATGATAGTGTGAGACAATTAGCTGATGTAATGAGGTCTCTTTTGAGAAGTGTTTTGTATGTAATTGTTTCATGATCCATGATATAATATACAATAGAAGATAGTGGGGTTTTTAGTTGTAATATTTCCCCGGGAAATTATTTGTGTTGTGTGTGATTGATCTTTCTTCATGCTTATGTAATTGGCAATTGTGTTTTTAATTCCGCAAGGATTTGTAGAAGAGATTCAGTATTTAACTTTAACATATTGTTAGATTGGGTGAATCCAAGATATGCATGAATATTGTATAATTTCTACAGAAGGTAATGAAAATTTCAAGAGGGATGTCAAAGATACCATTGTGGAAGATGAGTTTCAGGTTTCAGAAGCTAATGACACACTCAAGAGAGCTCAAGTAGTTTTAGCATGGAGTCTTCCCATACACATACAGGTGAAAAAATATTATACAATAAATTTTACTATGAGGAGAAGATTTAGGCCAATGAAACAGAAGTTGGCTAAGACTAGAAGACATCTCAAGAAAATCAAACAGTCACAATCACCTAGAAATATGCCCACAGTAGCAAAAACATATAAATAAGCCATTTAAACCTCCAAAAAAGATACCAAACGATCATCTAGCAAGAAGAAGAGGGGGTAGATTTGCTATCTTGTCCTAATTTAGTCATTTTTTATCACATTCTATGTTCCATTATGCTGAAAGTCAAAATTGTGTAGCCAAGGGCTAATTTTTCAATCACAGGAGGTCTATTTTATTTGATGAAACTGTGAAAGTTATGGATTTTTTATGCATACTTGGAGTTATAAGGTGTATGTGATGAATTTCTGGATAATACAATGCTTTTGGAGTGGGAAATGAAAAGAAAACTTAGAATTTGAATTTTGTCGTGCAACTGCTACACAAGTGGTGACTGGGCATTTGTGAGGTTTGTGCATGTGAAAGGAAGCATCCAGTGGGGCCTACACCAACACCATTTAAAATGTACCCATTAGTTCGGTTTCACCCAGTACAACCTGTGACCATGCTGAGATGGAATTATGTTGCATAATGCTGCCCAAGTTATCACTCAGGCTTGCTTTTCTATTTTTCTTATTTTTGAACCTTCCATAATTATGATAGTGATTAGGATATGTTGTTAGTGATCAAGATAGGGATGAATATATGGATAAGTTTGATTTTGTGAAGCTTTAAGTTGCCAAGTTTTCTTAATTTTTTGACATGATGTTTCTAAGATTAAGTTTGTCTCGATCTTATTAGCCGATAGGAGATATATTGTATCTCATATTTTATTTTTCAAGTAAGAATATATTTGTAATTGTATTTAAGAATATAAATATATGATAAAATGGTTTGGTTGGGTAAAAAATGTAAGATATTAAGGCTATTTTGTATTACATTATTTTTCCAAATGAATAGAAGAAGGTGAATTTTGTTTTGGACAGGGATGCTTGTGTCATTCTTCACTAGTTTATTTTCCTTCGTGAATCACATATGTTTTGTTTTCATATCTGTTTCTCAAAACTAGTTTAATATTGTATAAATTATTCCTGCTCAGTTGATAGAAATTTATTTTAGAATTCCTTTATTTTGTCTGTCTATTTTTCAGCTGGCCATAAGTGTTATTTTTCTTCTATCACAAATCTGAATTCATCTATAGTTTGATTCTCAATTTGTCATTTTTCTCCTACCCCATTTACCCTTCTACTACAACGAACTTTTGATAAATCACCAATGACTCTGCCTATCTTGCCCATGTTCACAAATTGCATTATGTACCTTATTCATCTAGTTCTATGACTTTGATCCAAAGTAGCTCTTACCCTCTGCACCCACCTTCAAAAATTAAACCAAAAATCAATTTTTGATCATTCATAGCCAGCCTAAAACATAGATTTATCAGTCCCTTGGGTGATTTTTAGTTGATCTTAGTGGGAGAGAAATCTCCAAGGCTAGGGGGTTGTACCTTAGCCTACAAGAGGGTTTTGGTTACTCCTGTAAAAATTTTATCAACCCGGAGGTTCAATTAAAGGGTGCAAACATTCTAAAACCATTTTTGGGTAGCGAGAGTCAAATTTTCCCTAGGAATGCTGATAATTTTGAGAAATATATACTAGCAATGTGGGTGATAGGTTTCTAGACATCAATAGGCTGAAAAATCGCATTGAAAAGTATTGTTGTGATCAAGTGCATATGTAATTGTGTGAGGAAATATGGCTTCAAGGAGATACACTAAACAAAAACCTAACCCAAACCCTCCTGAAAATGTAAATATTCCTAAAAATATGTTTAAGGAAAAGATAATACCCGAAGAATGCCAAGAGAGTAATATTCCCCTTGGAAGGTCCTACTCTCTTCATGAAGGCTTGTTTACAGTTGAAGACATCAATTTTGACTTCCCTTTTGAACACTCTCTTTTTACAACTAAGTGCGAGTCTTTTGTTTCTGAAATTGTCATGGATGAATCAATATTGAGACCCTATGTCTCAACTCCAAAGTTTGATGCCAATGAGTTTGATAGAAATGCATTTTATCAGTTTCAAAAGCTCGAGGGTTTAGTAAATAACTTGCACCAAACTACTAAAAAGTAAGCCATCTTCCAGCACACAGTACCTCTCTCATCTACAACCTCTACTTAATTTGTTGTGCCTACATCTACTGCATCTTCATTTACAGTTTTGTAAGTCCACCTCTAAGCTTAACTCCTATATCATCTTCTCTTTATGCATCGCCTACTATAAGCACTCCTTCTAACAAAGTATTTTTCTTCCACCTCTTCCATCCATACTAATTATCACTACAAAAATCTCTTCAATTACTCAAACATCAACCATGTCAGCTAGGTATGCCCCTTTGATTTCACCTACTCAGTTTCATGAATTTCCTTAAAATTATGGTCAAATACTCCCGTAGTATGATGGCACTGGTGAAACTATTGTGAGACAACATGTATTTAAATTCAATGATTTTTTGAATCTTGCAAAGCTCGATCATGAGGATGTAAAGATGAGGTTGTTTGCGCAAAGTTTCTCTGGTGAGGTGAAAAAATGGTTTAGAAGTGTTAGATATGGAACATTTTCTACTTACCAAGAACTTGAGGATTCTTTCATTCCAAGATGGGGTGATAAAAATAATCCTTTGCAAATCCTTGCTAAGTATGACAGTTTAAAAAGAAATAGTAGTGAGAGAGTCTAATACTTTTCAAAAAAATTCAAAAAGGTATATAAATCCATTCCAACAGATATGAAGCCCCCTCCTAGATTATCCTTACTCCACTACCGGGATGGTTTCGATCCAGAGATGGAATAAAAACTTAGATAAATGAACCTTGCAACACTTGAAGACATGCAGAGCAATGTAGTTAGTGTTGAAAAAAAACCTTTTGGTGAAGAAGACTAAGATGAAGCAAGAGAGGAAAGTAACCATAAAAGAATAACCTTCTACTTCATATAATGAAAAATTGGATACCTTAGTAAATACCACGGAGAAAATGATGGAAAATATAACACTTTCAGATAGAGTTATTGCTAGAGAACCCCAAGGAGGTCCACAAGTTCAGAATCCAAACTTTAGGAAGTAGCCATAGATCCAGATTAAGAAAAGGGAACAAAAGGGTTCAGAACAACAACAAAAACAAGTGAGAACCCCTTTCCAGAAAAATTATGCACAAGATCAAGATGAGGAAGATAAGAAAACACTTGAAGACCAAGTGCATTTTTTTGGTGATAGACAAAAAACTATTTATTTGACTAAATGAACTCTTGTTTTCTCACTCTCAAGATGATATCATGATGGCTGAATCTGAAGAGTATAAAAAGGGTTACCAAAATTCCATCATGTAGTTCCAAAGGAAATATAATTTAAGTAAAAGTATTGGGAACAATTCTACAAAGAAGGATGTAGCAAGTAGAAGCATTCAGAAAAGGGATGTAGCAGGCAACATCATTCCAAGGAAAGATCATTCTACTAGAGACATTGTAGACAAGAAAGATCCAACTCATAAGGAGGCAAATAAAATGCATAATAATTTCAATTTTGAGACTAAAATCGCTAAAATAAATATTTCCATTCCTCTAGGTGAGTTTCTGAAGAATGATCAGTATAGGGTTCATATTATAAAAGCTTTGAAAATTGAGAAGACCTATGATATTTTTAATGTAACTAATGATCATCCCACCATTATATTAGGACCAAATATTTACGACAAGGGTTGGGATGGTGAAGTTCCTCCTTTCTATGTGAGCCTGAACATACATGATATAATCCTTCCTAATGCTATGCTCGATTCAGGGGCTTAGAATAACTTGCTGCAAAAGGTAATCATGGAGAGGCTTAGGATTGATATCACTAGGCCATAAAAAGATTTGTATTCTTTTGATTATATAAGAGTGAAGTTTTTGGGATTGATAAAAGATGTAGAGGTTTCCCTAACTTGAATTCCTTCCAAGAGCATGGTCATGTATATTATAGTGGCAGTCATACATTTTAAGTTTGGAATGCTCTTATCTAGGTCATGGATAGAAAAATTGCAAGGGGAAGGACATACTAACATGTCATACATCACAATTTAAGTTTTTGGTGGCTAAACCAAGAAACTTTACAAGGAACCATTGATGAAATATATGATCAGTAGTAATGAGAATCAATTGTACCAATCACCTTGTTTATGAAATACACTCTTATTTGGATTCTTTCATCTTGTTCAACATTGGGTGTCCATAACAGGAGAAGAAGAATTCAATTGTTATATCAGAACTAAAGGAAGAGGAAGAAAAGAAACAGGACAACAATACATATGATAAGAAATTCGAAGATTTTAAGGCCAAGGTGGATGAGAAGAAGGGTAAAAAAACCTTTGGAGCATGCATTTTGATGGTGTAGTAAGAAAAGAACTTGTTGGTGCAGGTGTGCGGATAATTAGGCTAGTAATTGGAAAGACCAAGATATGGTCCTAAAAGTTGGCTTTTGATTGCACCAACAATGTAGCTGAGTATGAGGCACTCCTTTTGGGTTTGAAGGTCTTGAAAAATTAAGGGGAAAAAAGGATAACAATTTATGGAGATTCATAATTAATTATCAAGCATATCAAAGGTGAGTAACATAAAAAACACTCTCGAATGCAAGCCTACCATAATGCTATCTTAGAATGTCTACAAAATTTTTCTCGGTAGAATTTTTCCGTCATTCCTAGGAGACAAAATGTTGTTGCAGATGCCTTGGCTACATCTACTTGTGATTTTCAAACTTAAATTCGCACTAATGGAAATATGAAATTGAAATCAAGTATAGGCTCATTGTCCTGGATAATGTGAGGAATTGGCAGGTTTTTGAAAATGATGGGAAATCAGAAAATTTTATGTTAATGTAGGAAGAATTTGATAAGATGTGGATTGATGATGACAGTGGGTGGGAAGAGGAGGAAAAGTAAAATTTTATAAATTATATCAAAGAAGATGTGGCAGATTTAAAGGTGTTGAATTTGAAGGATAGTGTCATTCCGAAATGGCTAGTACCACTTGAAGAACCTTTTGACCAAAATGATGTAGCTAAAAGGAAAAAGTTGATGCCTACTAAGACATGAGTAGAAGAGTGTAACATAGGTAAATAATAAAAGCCCAAAATGGTCAAACTGTCTAAAACCTTAAGCCTGAAAATGAAGCACAGTTATTTGGATCTTTTGAGATAATTCTTTGATATATTTGTGCAGGGGTATGAATATTTGAATGTTTATGATAAGATTATCATCCAACATACTATCACAATCAAAGAGGACCAACATATATTCAAGCAAAATTTGCGGAGGAAAAATCCTATTTTGTTGCCTTTGATCGAAAAGGAGGTAAGAAAGTTAATTGATGTTGGAATTATAGTACCTATCATATTTTCGAAGTGGTTGTCTAACTTACTGCCAATTATAATGAAGACGGGAGAAATAAGGTTGTGTGTAGATTTTAGAAACCTCAACAAGGTATATCTCAAGGATAATTATCCAGTTCCCAAGATGGAACACATTCTTCAAAAGGTGGTAGGTTCAAGGAGGATGTCATTGCTAGATAGTTTTTCTGGATACAACCAAATTCTTGTTCTTTTGGAGGATCAAGATAAAATTTAATTTACCACATCATGGGGTATCTGTTAATATGCCAAAATTCCTTTCAGTCTGATGAATGTAGGAGCCAAATTTCAGCAAGCTATGGATATAGATTTTGTGGAAGAGAAGGACAAATTTATGTTCATATATTTTGATGGCGTTACTGTATATTCATAGTCTGATGAGGATAATCTATAGCACCTAAGAGATGTGTTTGAAAAATGCAGAAATTATGGCATCTCTATGAATCCTAAGAAGTCTTTGATTAGGCTAGAAGAAGGCAAGTTGTTAGGACATATAATTTCTAGAGATGTCATTAGAATAGATCCTAGCAAAATCAAAGAAATTCGAAAGATGGAAATTCCGGGAAACAAGAAGGAAATTTAGTATTTTATTGGAAGGGTAAAATTCTTAAGGAGGTTCATCCCCAACTTATCAGAGATCTTAAGGGAAATTATAAACATGCTGAAAAATAATGGTGAGGTTTAGTGGACCAAAGAAATAAGAAATTATTTCAATTAGGTAAAATATACCTTGTCTAATGCTCCTATTCTTATTAGTCCATATTACACTCAAGATTTCATCATTCTATAATTTTCTTTAGAGCATAGTATAGAAGTTGTCCTAATGCAAAAAAATGAGCAAGGTATAGAGTAGCCGATAGCATTCTTCAATAGGAGTCTCAAAGATGCTACCCTTAAATACAACAGAAAACATGTCTTTTACTTGGTAAAATCCTTAAAGAATTTCCAAGTGTAAACTCTACATTCACACAACATTGCCTAGGTGCCAAGCTTTGTTGTCAAAGATACCCTCAATCGAAATGATCCGGAAGGTAGGAGGAAAATGGATTGCTTCGATACTTGAATATGATTTGGAAATTAAACCCACAAAGTTAATTAAATGGTAAGTGTTACACCATTTTTTGGTCATCTAACCTATTTTTATTAGATGGACCCAAGTAGACCATGTAAGACCAATTTTACCCTAAGTAAAATTGCATTCACTATGAAAAATAACTTAGTAAACCACCTTTATTAAGTTGTTTATGGTCTAAACAGGAAACCCCATGAGGAAATATTAAATAAATCTACATTTGTTTGATTTTCCTCAAGGAATAATTAGTTAAACAATAGTTTAATTAATATTCTTGGTTATATTTAACCCAAAACAGGGAAATTAATTAGATAAATCATTATTTATCTTATTATTTCCTAAGAATAATTATTTAAACCTTATTTAAATAATATTCTTTGTTGAATATGACTAAATCACCCATAAATAATTAAATAAATCATTATTTATTTGATTATTACTCAGCCACATCCTTACAATGATAAATAAATCATTTATTTATTTATTGTTTACAAATAAAGAGATTTGACCCAAGTCAAATTCCTTTTCCCTCCAACAAATATAATAAAATATTCCATAAAAGTTGGATCTTGATTTGGTTAATAATATTTTAATTATGCACCAATATCTAGACTAACTCAAGATTTTGTTATAAATAGAAGGGTTTTTCCATTCATTCACTACCTTTTGTTTCCTAAAGATCACTCTGGATCTATACTTTTGGTCTGACTTTGATCCACCATCATAGGCATATTTTGCTACCATTTTTTTTTGGGTTTTCTACACCATCAAGAAAGAGGAATTTTAGATCTGAAGTGCTGAGGACTTACAAGAAGCCATCCCATTGAGGAAAACTGGTAACACCCTTATGTGTTTTCCTCCTAGGTTCCATTAATACAAAATTCATTAAACATATTCTTGTGTTGTTTGTTGGATGCATGGAGTAAATCCTGTTTTTTCTACTGCTTAATGTCTTTTGATGCACAGATCTAGATTTTTGCAGCATTTATCTTGATCACCTAATTGCAGATATGAGGATATTAGCAGCCATATTTGTTGTTATGGTTGTTTGTTATGCACAAATAAAGTGGTATTTTTTCGTACACTTGGAATTAAGATTCATACTAACAACGGGTGACTCCAGAGGGGTTTACGATTATGACCGATGTTGTTTTTCTGATCCTTGCATATCTAGCTACTTCAAACCTTAGTATTTCTCTTCAGCCTCTTTTTTTTTTCTTTTCTTGATGTTTTTTTTAACCTATGAAACCCTAAAACTATAAAAATTCTAACTTCCGTGTGTTTTCGGAGCTATTGCGCAGGTGACAGACATCAACCGCAGCTGAGACGACACTTTTTTCTAAAATATGCCGCCGAGAGTGCCGGAAGTGAAGGTCACACTTTTTGGCCCAAAAAATGTGACCTAGACCTTCAGGATGCACCGTTCAGCCCAAAAACTGCAACCTCTGCTGAAAACAGGTTAGAAACTGCGGCCTGGACTTTTTGCGGGAGTTTTTCTGAAATTTTTCTGGGTTTGTCTGGGCCTCTATTCAGGGTTGTCTGATCTCTGTCTCTTCCAATTTTGGAGCTGTAATTGTTTTTTTTTACTCAAATAAGTGGGAACCTACCCCCCTATGGCTTCAGTACCCTCCACACTTTTTGGAAGAGTTTTAGCTACTGCAGGTTGTCTGAAATTTTCAGAGCATTCAACCATTTTTCAGATCTGATACCTCACCTTCAAATCCACTTCAGATTGGCTTTTTATCCATCCAAATCATCTCATTTAGCTTTGTTTGGGTTTTCCTCTAGGGTTCACTTCGTTTCCCTCCAGGAGATAGCCTTTCACCACCTCATTTACAACAATTTTTCCTCGAATTTGTTGCTGTTTTCTACACCACTTTCCAGCAGATTTTGACCTTTAGATCCCTGTCCCTCCCTGACCTTAGATCTATTGGCTACTTTGATGTGTTTTGACTATATTTTTTCCCACCTACAGACTACTTTTTGAGAGGCCCGCCTCCTTGGGTTTAGATTATTTCATTATTAGCTATTTATTTACTGTTATTTTAGTTTCATATACTGTTATCTGCAGGTTTATTTTCAGTTACACAACACACTTTTTCTTTTTCTCTACAAACATCTGGGTTTAAAAATTAAAATTTACACACTTTGCACACACACCCTAAGTGAAAAAGGGCTTGGTTAACACCGCCAAGAAAAGACTCTGAAACATTGAAATCAATTGATCCTGCACCTCTCTGCCCTTGTTTCGACGTTGTAATCAATTGATCCTGCACCTCCCTGCCATTTTTAGTATATTTTTCCTTTTTGCCATGTTTGTGTCATCATAATTTCACCACAAAGGCATTTATCCCAAAGACTTCTTGTCCT
Organism: Pinus albicaulis; assembly: GCA_034641835.2. Taxonomy (NCBI): domain Eukaryota; kingdom Viridiplantae; phylum Streptophyta; class Pinopsida; order Pinales; family Pinaceae; genus Pinus; species Pinus albicaulis. The sequence goes on from CM076583.1 coordinate 620,002,402, forward strand.
TCATCCTCAGTTTCCAGTAGGAAGACTTACTCCTCCACGTAGGATTCGAGTTAGTCCTCCACCGAGTCCGCACTCCGAATCTTTGTCTGGTTCATTGGGTTCTATTTCTTGTTCAGCCTTCGGTTCTCCCCCTGTCACCTTCACCATGTCTGGTGCAGGACCTAATCCTAGTGGTAACCCTGGACCTCATGCTAGGAATACCACTAGTGGGACCGCAACGGACACTACCCCAATTGCACCCTTTCTCCCCTTCATGGCAGGCCTCAGACTTCCCGATTTTGACCAGTTGATAAATGACCCTATACACCATGATTCTAGTTGTCCTGCTATGCTGACTAAGCTCCCTTCCAACATCCCCAAGTTTGAAGGCCTTGTTGGAGAATATCCTACAAATCATGTTCAATCTTTCTACATGTGGTGTTCATCTAACTCCATTAGCGATGATTGTGTCCGTCTTCGGTTGTTCCAAAGTACGCTTACTAGTGAAGCTTCTAAGTGGTATGTTGATCAGGCCCCTTCCTCTCATACCACCTTTGTGACTCTTGCCTGTGATTTTTTGTCTTACTTCCAGCTTCCCCTTCGTTATGACACTGGTATCAAACTTTTGACTTCTTTCCGTCAATCATTTGTGACTCGCCTATCCAATCATGTCGAGGAATGACGGAGAAGAAAGAGCCTATGTCAAGCCCCTACATTAGAAGACCATGTCTACATGGACTGGTTACTTAGATATCTATTGCCTCCTATCGAGAAAGATGTCACATCACATTTTCCTCAAACCGAAGAAGCTGCTCTCCAAATAGCATTAAAATATGACCTGATCTACGCTTAGTCGGGTTATGTTTATATCGTTCTACCTGATCTTCCTAGACCTAGTGGTGCTAACACACCGGGGGCATCTAATGTCGTCGACGATATTTTTGGAGCTCTCTCTCATCCATACTCTCAGCCTACCATGGGCTATGGTTTTCCTCAAGGGGGGGCCAGCACCTCCTGCACTTTTCCCCCTCTCAGTAGCATGTATCCAGGATACATAATGCCTCCTCCTTTTGCCAAACCTCATGTTTACTACATTGTTACCCAACCTCTTTATTTTACGTATCCACAGCCTGGTGCTCCAGCTCCTCCAGCATTAGCACCTCCACCTCCCTTGTCTTCTCAAAGCCCGTAACAACAGCCACCACCCCCTTAGGGGCAGGTGTATTCACAGTAGGTTGCGACTAATCCTCCATCCTCCAAAGAGAAGAGGAAAGGAACTCAAAATAAATCTACTCCCGGTAATCCTGGACCTAATCCTCAAAATAATCCACCTAACACTGCTAACCAGCAACAGGGCACTCAGCCCAAGCAGGACAGGCCTGTTCCCACAAACTGGCCTTGTTCTTGTTGTAGTGTTTATGGTCATTACATGCACAATTGTCCTCTTTTACAACAAATGAAGCACATGTGGGAGTCTCAAGTAGAATTTCAAGGACAACAAGCCTCCCCTTCCTTCCCTCCCAATCCCACACCTAGTCAGTTAGCTGTGTTTACTCATCCTTTCCCTCAGCAAGGATCTGTGGCTACCCAACCACCTAAAGGTTAGGTAGCCACTCAACCTCCTCCATCTGGTACCTCTGATTACTGGATTCTCATGATGAACTCTGACCAACCTATAACCGTTGATCTCAACCTTTAGATTCAGTCCCGTCAGTACAACCAACCTCCCGCTACGTCTGTCCCCGAGCCACCTTCTTCAGGTTCTACAAATATTCTTTCGACACCTAATGGTCCTTTTCAGATCCCTCAGCCTAAGGCAGAGGTTCATACCAAGGTCCCTAAGGGACCATTACGCTGAAATGCTGCTTCTGGCAAAGCTGCCCATTCCTGTAGTATAGTAGATGATTTGGCTCAATCTCCGGCCGCCATATCAATGCTGGAACTCCTCCAGTCATGCCCTTCACAACGAAAATATCTACTATCTGCCATGGATGTTGTAGAACCTACAGATGATCACTTGATCATCTTCGATGCTGACCAGTCAGAACATCCTCCTCTTCCTACTTCCATCGCCTTCCAAATCCCATTCAAAATCTGGAATGCTCACGTTTCCCGGTGTATCATTGATGAGGGGGCATCCACCTGTGTGATGTCCGCTTCGGTTTGGAAGCAACTCGTATCACCTGAGTTGGCTCCTTCCACGATCACTCTTCGAGTGTGGGATGGCCACGTCTCCCAGCCCATTGGCCTATTCCGCAATTTTCCTATTACTCTTGCGGGCAAGATTGTTTGCATTGACGTAGAAGTCATTGATGCCCCCTTAGATTACAACATTCTATTGGGTCGTAGCTACACCTATGTGATGTCTGCTGTCCCATCTGTAGTTCACCACAAGATGTACTTTCCCCATAATGGAAAGATAGTCACCATTGACCAGTTGACATATTACGAACCGAAGTCTCAGACCTCCCTTGAGTCCATCATCTCTTCGGTGGCCAATAAGAAAATCATCAATCCTTTGACCAGTGTCTCACCCAGAGTATGCAAAGATTCCTTGCTTCTTGGTACATTCCCTGGTCTTCCTCCTCTCATCTTTGATCCTATCTCATCGAATGTTTGCATGATACAATCGTCTCTAGTTGCCCTCAAGCAGCTCGCCTCGGCTAGTCAGCAGCCTCCTCGCCCTCCGTAGCCTACTCCGAGCCCTTTGATTCAGCCTTCTGGACCTCCTCCTCTTAACCCTTCAACTGGTATCCCTGAGCCTCTTTACCCTCCTAGAATGATTCCTCTAGGACTTAACCATTTAGGAGCCGTCCCACCTGGCCATTACCCCTCCAGTCAGATATCGTTCCTAGCTCCCCCACCAGGAGTATATACGACACCTGTCATGGCCACCCTCTCTCTTCCTAACTTGAACCTTGGGATTACCGTCTGGTACCTTGATCCTCCAGCCACTACCCCGCCTGGTCAACCCAAACCTTATCTTGCTTTGATCCCAGTTCAACCGGTCCACATGACTTCTCCCACTTCTACAGTGCCTTAGCCACCTCAACAGGAACCCTCTCCTGTTGCGAAAGCTTCAGGTAAGAAGGGCAAAGCTCGCAAGAAGGCAACTAAAGACAAGGTTGCCCCGACAAACCCTATCCCTCCTCAGCCACCAAAGCGTACTATCCAATATGATTTGTGTAATGTTTTCGGTCATGCCACCCATACCTATCCAGAATTGCCTCACCTCAAGCCCATGGTTAACGAAGCTTTTCTAGAGTCTGATATCACTATACCTGATTCAGTCCTAAAACTCAAGTATTTCTGCACAAATCACCCATGTCCACTATACTTACCTCTCTCCCCACCTCAAGGACTTCCGCACCTCTCTAGAGGCAATTCGCGAATTCGAGGCCATGCACAATGAGTCCACCGCTCCCTTGTTTGCGTGTTTTGTTTTAGTAGAACCAGAGGACACATTTACTCCCATAGAAATTCCCCCTCCAGATGTCGAAATGACAGATTCTTCGGCCACTGTCTACTACCTGTCATCATCTATGAGATCCTCGGTGGAAGACCCCCCTGGGCCTTCCTCTTCTATTTCACTTAACCTCACTTTAACGATCACCTTGGGCTCAACATCGATAGATCCTTCATCTACTTATTTTTCTGTCACCCCTTGTGACGATGTGCATGTGAAACTCTCTTCTCATGATGATGAATCAGGTAGCTTTGCCGCGTCAGGTGGTGTTTCTTCCACAAGTCACCCCATCCTCTATTACGATGATGACATTATGGAAGCAGCCACCACCCCTGACTTTATCTATCCCCCCTTACCTCGAACCCATGCATTCAAAACACATACACCTTGTGGCGATTAAATTGACACCCAATTTTTGGGTAAGGGGGCACCCATATTTGAGAGACCAAGAGAAGCAATTCTCCACAACTCTCCTAGTGTATTTGGTCGTGTCGACTCTAGTACCATTATTCTTCCACATTTAGTAGAACCTCTAGAGTCCCATATCACTTCAGATCACTCTAGGGATGACACCCCTCATCATTCCTTCATCTTACATCAACAACCCAGTCCCTTCTACATTGTTGTTGACCAACCTGTGAGTTTTCTAGGAGAGCACCAGTTCATTATCCCCAAATCCTCTCTTTGGGATAGTGACACCATGTATGCCAACTTGGAAACTTAAAGTCCATTTGATTCATATATGCAGTACCAAAAGAGATTAGTAATCCTCCATTCCCTTTCTTAAACTACATAACCATAAATAAAATAAATGGTGCACCACATCATTAAAATGTGTTTAGATTCCCCTTTTTCTAAATACATTTTGGCATGACCACAATATGCTTGGGGGCACCTATACCCCTCAACCATAAAAAATCCCAGATCTCAGCCAAAAATAGCACTAAAACCCCCTTTCTCTAATAGGTCACACTTTTCAGGTCATTTCCTAGGACAGGTCATAGTTTTCTACCCAGTACCTGCTACCCAGGTTGCAGAACAGACCCCTACAAGTGCAACCTGGCCTATTCATGAGCTCTGGGGACCTAAATTGAACTTTCAATCCACTGAAATGAAAGAGTAGGGTTAGGCCTCTTACCTGCAACTGATGAATCTCGATTCCAATGGTCGGTTTGTCCACTATGCTTGCCGCAAGATTCAGGGCCTTCTCTCCTCTCTACATTCACCACAGCTCCACATGAAAATGAGTGAATTTGGAGGGAAAACACCTTATTAAAAGAAAACCCCCGATTTTTATTTCACCTACTGCGGCCAAACCATAGCTCAGTTTGACAAACTGTAAATACTGTTGGAAAGCTCTCACCGAGCCCTCAAATGGGTATATGTTAATTTTTAGTTATTTGATACTTCACCAGGACACTTTTTATCCAGGAAGCGTCACTTCACCCCTCCTCAAAATCGAATTTATTCACTTGCAACACTCATACTAGGCTCACCACTTTGCCTCCATACTTGTCCACACTTGTGTCTATTTTCGTTGTGAGTTACCATCTTGTATTCATGTTTCTATGGTCCCCCATTAGACCTTTACTGTGTGGCAGCACCATCGAGTTGCCCTTGTTTAGAGCATCAGAGTTGAGTCACTGTCACATTCATGGAGTCTATCCCGAGTCCCTTTGTATCCCGCTATAGTCATCCATCCATCATTGCTTGGTCCCTCTCTCGTGTCACACATTATGGCCTCTAGTACCATTGTCCCCTATCCCTCAAGATATTTTGTCAGTCGCTGCCAGGTCATCCATGCCCTTTATTCTCTAACAAGGGAAGTCATCCGTCCACTACTCAGCACCCCACCCATTTCATCATCACCCCTGGTGTCCATCTGTTAGTTGCTTTACTATTTTCTCTCATGCCGTAGTTGAGGACCCCTTATTGCCTCACCTATGGCAGACCTCCTTCTATTGACATCAGATCATTTATTCCAGAAGACAAGTCTAGAGGGCAGTGTACCTTGGTTCTAGCTTCCACCCTTATTCAGTGCCTCGGATCAAGCAAAGGGACTCCTCATAGCACATTGAATTAATTTTTTCTAAGCTCCATCTCCTTTCAGCATGATCAAGATCCATATTCTCGATGGTTCAGTGATGCAGCAAATTAGACCAGTGATTCCCAGGTGTGTGTCAGATGTCTCAGCCCTCATGAGGGGGTGACCCTACAGGTAGCCCCCCACATGCCTAGATGACCTCTTCCTTTCAGCCTTCGATGTAGCTCCATAGATTTGATGATGTTGGCCTCAGCCTCTTGCAACGCCTTTTTGGTTGCATGTATCAGTTAGATTTTTAGATCCCTTTCCTGTTTACAGGGGCATATGGGTTGTATTTTGTATCTCATGTACTCATATATTATTGTAAAAGTCCTGGTTGTTATCCCAGGCACAATATTTATGTGAGATTCATTATCATGTTCTTTAACTGGCCCATGTTTATGCCATCATGTACTATATTGTTCAATCCCTTTTTTACTGGACACCTTATTCTTTGTACTTTGTCCCAGCGAGCATAGGTATGCCTTCCCCGCTGCCTATAGCACATGTACTTATTCATAAAAAGAGACTTGTCGCACCTGTAATTCTTGCCTCCTTAGGGTCTAGTCCTCTCAGCACATTGGTCTACCTTACATTTCTCTCTCTTTGACTTCCCCTGCGGTGTCTAGTGATTGAGTTATTACAACGTTCTTCGGTCATACGATTAGCTCCTAACGCTCGCATGCTGGGGGGAAATCTGTTACACCATTTTTTGGTCATCTAACCTATTTTTATTAGATGGACCCAATTACACCATGTAAGACCAATTTTACCCTAAGTAAAATTGCATTCACTATGAAAAATAACTTAGTAAACCACCTTTATTAAGTTGTTTATGGTCTAAACAGGAAACCCCATCAGGAAATATTAAATAAATCTACATTTGTTTGATTTTAATCAAGGAATAATTAGTTAAACAACAGTTTAATTAATATTCCTGGTTATATTTAACCCAAAATAGGGAAATTAACTAGATAAATCATTATTTATCTTATTATTTCCTAAGAATAATTATTTAAACCTTATTTAAATAATATTCTTTGTTGAATATGATTAAATCACCCATAAATAACTAAATAAATCATTATTTATTTTATTATTACTCAACCAAATCCTTAAAACGATAAATAAATCATTTATTTATTTATTATTTACAGATAAATGGATTTGACCCAAGTCAAATTCCGTTTCCCTCCAACAAATATAATAAAATATTCCATAAAAGTTGGATCTTGATTTGGTTAATAATATTTTAACTATGCACCAATATCTAGACTAACTCAATATTTTGTTATAAATAGAAGGGTTTTTCCATTCATTTACTACATTTTGTTGCCTAAAGCTCACTCTGGATCTATACTTTTGGTCTGAATTTGATCCACCATCATAGTCATATTTTGCTACCATTTTTGTATGAGTTTTCTACACCATCAAAAGAGAGGAATTTTAGATCTGAAGTGTTGAGGACTTACAAGAACCCATCCCATTGAGGAGAAATGGTAACACCCTTCTTTGTTTTCCTCCCAGGTGCCATTAATACAAAATGCATTCAACATATTCTTGTCTTGTCTATTGGATGCATGGAGTAAATCTTGTTTTTTCTACTGCTTAATGTATTTTGATGCATAGATCTAGATTTTTATAGCATTTATCTTGATCACCTAATTGCATATCTGAGGATATTAGCAGCCATCTTTGTTGTTAGGGCTATTTGTTATGCACATCTAAAGTGGTATTTTTTTGTATGCTTGGAATTAAGATTCATACTAACATTAAGGATGGGTGAAGATGATGGCAAAATCAAATTTTCATGCACTTGAGATTAATTTCTTGGCTGCTATGTGAGAAGAGGATGATTCAAGGTTAGTTTAATAGGTATCAAAAATATTTGTTGTTTCCCCATGGTATGAAAACATTTTGTATGTGTTGCCACATTTTCAAGCCCCTCCAGGTTTGACTAAGACTAAAGCTCGATTCCTGAAATTGAAAGTTGTGAATTTTTGTGTTATAAATCAATTCTTGTATTGGAAATATCATGGTGGTATGTTGCTAAATTGTTTTCTTGAATATGAGGTGTAAAAAACCATAGAAGAGTTTCATAAAGGTGATTATGGTAGACACTTGTTTTGGAAGACAACTTCTAACAAGATCTTAAGGGTTGGTTTTTACTAGCCAACATTTTTCATTGATATATATAAAAATGTTGCCAGTTGTCATGAATGTCAGGTTTTTGAAGGAAGAAATAATCTACTCCTATTGCCCCTATAACCTATTGTAGTTTAGTCACCCTTTCAGTAGTGGGGACTTGATTTTATAGGTGAAATCTACCCAAACTCATCTGGACAAGATAAGTGGATCATCATATGAACCGATTATTTTACTAAGTGGATTGAAGCAGTCCCAACTAGGAAGGATACATATCTGGTTATTATTCAATTTTTGGAAAGTAACATATTTTCTAGATTTGGCTTCCCTTATAAAATCATTACAAACAATGTTGTTGCTTTCAAATCAAGGAAGATGGTGGATTTTTGTCATAAGCATAACATTACCCTTGGACACTCAACAACCTATTACCCCCAGGGTAATTGTTTGTCTGAGTCTTCTAATCAGATTTTGGTCAACATAATCAAAAGGTTGTTGCAAGAAAACAAAACGAATTGTCATAATAAATTAGGGAATGCACTATGGCCTCATCGATTAAACACTAATAAATCAATAGGCATGTCAGGTTTCTACTTAGTCTATGGAAAAATTATTTCCTTTCCTTTTTCATTAGGAGTTCTAGTGATCAAATTGCTACAAGAGGCTTAAGTGGAACCCAGTGATGTACACAGGAAAATCAATCAAATTATCCAATTGCAGTAGATTAGGGAAGATTTTTTATGAAATTATGAGGTGATATAAGACTAGATTAATAAGACTTATGACAAGAGGAGTAAGGAGGTTTATTTTTAGATTGGAGACTTAGTGTTAAAATGGGATCCTATAAATGAGGAGAAATAAAACCATGAGAAGTTTGAGAATTTGTGGAAGATGTCCTTCAAAATTGCTGATTTTCATGGAAACAATGCCTACTTTCTCAAATATCTAACATATGAACTACTTGGAGGAAGGCCTATGAATGGAAGGATGTTTAAAAAATTTCTCACTTGAAATTCAGGTGATCCAACACTTCATTGTACATACCATTTTGTTTTCATTACTGCAATTTTGGGTGGTTAACATTGGAACTTGAATCCTGAGGAGAAGGCCCTAAGGTTCCAGTGATCTGTTGTCATATGTGTCAAGGTCAAGTCAGTAAATCAGTTGAGATTTAATTTTTTTCATTTGACTCCATTACCTAATGGGTAGGATACTATCCTGCAGTGTTCTTGGCACCTCACTAGGAGGCTTCCATCTCCATTGGAGTCAATGTTAGGGTCTTAGAGTTTAGGTATCAAAAATTCTTTGCCTATTTTTATTCATTTTGGGGATACAATTAGCCTATGAAACATTGTTTTCATAGTCTAAAACATCATTATATAAGGTCACAATAATTTTTTCATGTCATAGAGGATCCTTAAAGACAAAATTAAATTTGAGAGAGTCTAGGTCCTTGAGAGGGTCATCAGGTCATTTTTCACGTAGATTCATTGAGGGTTCAAGGGGTTTTATTTCACGGGGTTTCCATTTATCATCAATTCAAAAAATAATAGTCAAGTTCCATTTTTTAAAGATTTATATGTCGGTTACTACTGTCCATCATTTCCCCATTCCATCATTCATAATTCGTCATTCTTGAAGCGGGGTTCCCTAGGGTACATTTTTGAGTAACTTTTTGGTATATATTTTTGCATATGCACCCTATGAAGAAAGGTCAAGGGGCTTTGTGGCAGGTCAAAGTCCCTCTTTTTTGTAAATTGGTTGTAAGGTTCAACTATGAGCCTCAAATCATGGTTTGAGACCATAGTATCTGCGTGTTAAGATAGATATAAATAGAGATATATCGAGTCTAAGTAAGCCTAATTAGATATGTAGTGTTTTGGATCAAAGTACATTTTTCTTCTGTGATACATTTGGTAAGTGTGGGTTGGGTAGAAAGGCTCCTGATGGCCATGTGCATGGAGACATAGTCCTGACTGTGTGCAGACTCCGCTGGTTGTGTGCATGGAAGGGTAATTATAAGGGGAAAGTCTTTTGTATTGAACTGTTGGAATCTAATACAAAGATTGGTTTTGAGGAAGCACTTGTGATTATGTATCTGTGTTATCTTTTTACTGCTATTGCTTGAGATCAATTTACTTATGCTATATCTTCCCAGGTAAATATGTTCTTTATGCATGAATATATGTTGATGGTTGAATACATGAATAGATCTGCTAAAGTAATTGTGCCTTACATAGATCTGGTTCTGTTCTTATATATTTGTGATGAATTTGGTCTGTGATTTATCTGTATATGCATTATATGTGTCTGTGATGAGCCGATATCATAAGTATTGTTATATATTTACACGCATCTGTTTCCGATCTGCATCGAGTTCTATTATAAAAATGTTTAGCGCTACCACATTAATTTCTTCCTCAGGATGCAGAACCCTATTTCTAGCACTCCCCCATATTGCTTCGGGTGATAATTTGACCTACACAAGAAGGTCATTTTTGAAAGGGCCAGAAGTTGGAGGGTTTGTTGGTTGCGCAATAAAATTTGAACATGGGTCAAGACCCCTCATTCATTCAAGCGTTGCACAAGTGGTCTAGATGCAAGCGACCATGCATGCCACTACCACAAAACCACTCAATAAATTCCTACCTGTAACTAGGGACAATCACCTTATTCAAATTCCTGAGCTAACCATCCATGTAGAATCAGTGAGATGGCGTGTGAAACTAAGAGGTTGTGGTGATATTAATGTTAAATTATCTTTTTTTCTTGTAGGAAAATTACATATGCTCCACAGTATGTGTAGAAATTTGAATAACTGATATATTATCCACCGAGATTCTCCTAATCACACACTATTTTAACTTCATGCACAATACAAAATCTCTTCTACCATTGATCATTAATTGCTCAAATAAAAAACAATCACATGCACATATTAAAACCATAAACAGTCACACGTATGAACACAATATTTTATGGGAAATATTAAAGCTGAAAACCCCTAACTATCTGTATATTATATGTCATAGATATCATGTAACAATCATCATACAAAGCTCCTCACAATCTCTCAGTACAATCTCCAATTGCTACACACTAATCAAGCTAGATCTAGCAAAACACATGCTAAAATATCTGCCACCTGATAGCATGCCTTTGCTACGCAATCAATGCTGAAGAATGGCTCATAAATAAATTCAAACCACCTGGATTGTACTGCGCAATCCTCATTGGCATCTCCAATCACTGGTTGTTGCAAATCATGCAACAGTATAGTCACAACTGATAGTCACACTGCTCTTTCACCTATCTCTTCACTAGTCTCCACTGAAAATTTCCATGCACTGAATTTAACTGATGTATTCTTTAGTTGATTAATGAGTTTATAATTAGTGAATTAATTAATAATTAATTCACACCACTCTCACTATTGTATCAGTCAGTTAGACTAGATACAACTAGCTCAACTATGTTTAGCTTAGTTAAACTGAACACAACTCCATTAACTTCCTCAATCAACTCCACCAAACTCTCCAACATGAGTTCTAACTGAAGTATCCATGCAATAGGTCCACTTAACCCTTAGGAATAGCATAATTCCTTCTGTCAGCTCCTGTGCCACATTTATGCACTTAACTGAAGTGCTTCAAGAGAATAAGATAATGTTTATAGTCCAAATATTATTAAGAGCTAATAATATTCGACATATCTATTTTTAGACTGGAAATATAAAAATAGACTCCGCCCAATATGTCTAAAAATAGAAGTCCATATATTTTCCCAACTTGACCAACCATCCACAAATAGCATCCTGTAACTCATAGAATATGATCGACATGTCTAAAAATAGACATAGTATAAAAATAGACTTTGCGCCAGAAATAGCCTGCGAGCCCACTTAGTGAAGGCGACTTCTTTCCACTAAGATCATCATCTTGTTGCAATCTCAACACTCCCTCTCAACAAGATAAGGATTATCTGCCACCCCTATCCTGCCTCTATGGTATTCGAATTTGCTCCTGGTGAGCGCCTTCGTCAAGATATCAGCATCCTGATCCTTCGTGGGAATGTATGAAAGTAACATGATCTTCCGCTGCACACAATATTTGATATGATGATACCGTATGTCAATGTTTTTAGATCTATCATGAAATACTGGATTAACCGAGAGTTTGATGCAAATTTGATTATCACAATAAATCACAGTAGGATCTAAGTGTGAACCGAACAACCCAACCAGGATCTTCCTCATCCATATAGCCTCGCATGCAGTCAAACTTGCTGCCATATACTCGGCCTCTGCTAAGTTGAGTGCCACGGATCTTTGCTTCCTACTGTACCAAGAAACTATTGTCGACCCAATACTGAAAATCCCTCCAGATGTGCTCTTTCTGTCCATTGGGCTCCCTGCCCAATCTGCATCTGCGAAGCCACATAGCCTCACCTCATCCGACTGTCTGTACCATAATCCATATCCCGATGTGCCTCTGAGATATCTCAATACATGCTTTCCTGCCTTCCAAAAGAGCTTGGTAGGCTTAACCATAGCTTTCAGAAAGATACACAAAGATAAACATATGTCGGTCATTTATCGAATTAAATACATAAGTGACCCCACCAACTGTCGATAAACAGTGGCATCCACTACCTCTGCCGAAGTAGCATCCTCCTTCCTCCATCCACCAGGAAGAGGAGTATCAACAAGCTTGCAGCCATGCATGTTGAACTTCTCCAGTATCTCCCGGGAAAACTTGCCTTGAGAAACAAACAGTCCATCACTGCGCTGCCAAATTTCCAATCTCAGGAAATAATGAAGGAGGCCCAAGTCCTTCATCTCAAACTCCTTTGGAAGATCAACCTTGCATGAGTGTATCAACAGTTCAGCACCTGTCAAAATCAAATCATCTACATAAAGTACAATGATCAGTAGCTTACCCTCCACCACAATCTGGTATAGGTTTGGATCCGCCTCACTCTTGGAGAATCCAAGTCCGGTGAAATAACCATCTATCCATGTGTACCAAGCACGAGGTGCTTGTTTCAACCCATACAACACTCTTTTGAGCCTGCACACATGCGACTCGTTGCTGAAGATCTCGAAACCTTTGGGATGCTCTATGTACACCTCCTCCTCAATCACCCCATTGAGGAACACAGTCTTCACATCCATCTGATGAATGTGCCACCCCATCTGCACTGAGAGAGCAAGAATCATCTGTATGGAAGAATACCTTGCAACAGGTGCAAAGGTTTCATAATAATCAATCCCATCAATCTGTGAGAAGCCCCGGGCAACAAATCTTGCCTTGTACTTCTCCACACTCCTGTCACCTGCTTGCTTCACTTTGTACATCCATCTCGAACCCACCACTAATTTCCCTTCCAGCCTTGGGACAATCTCCCATGCATTGTTTCTGACAATCGAATCATACTCTTCCACCATGGCATCTACCCATGCGGGATCCTCCATAGCTTCCTTGAAAGAGGATGGCTTCATCACGATACACTTTCTCATAAGAGCCATTTATCCAGTATACCGGTCAGGTGACTGTCTCTATCTGCACTATGATGTAGGTGCTCCTACAACCTTCTTTGCATCTTGAGCCAGTCGCTCAGCTTCTGTAGTGCGCTTCCACCCTCTGATGGTTGGCGCTGCATGAGTTGTCTCTTCCACTCCATGAAATTCCTCTTGTGAGTGATCTGCATCCAAAGACTCATCCTTAGGAACTAATAGCTCCTCATCTGCATGCAAGTGTGGCTCCCTCTCAAGCGAACACTTCATGGCTCTCTCCTCATGAAATTTGATATCCCGTCGCACAACAGTCTTGCGACTGTCTGGAAAATACACACGATAGTTGTGGGGTGTATTAGTGTACCCCACAAATATCCCAACCTCTGCAGTTGGATCCAGATTCTTCCTGGCATCCTTCGTCACATGAATGTAAACAGGTGAACCAGAAATCCTCAAATGGGAAATATCAGGCTTCTTACCAGAAAACGCCTCCTTGGGTGTACTCATGCCAAGTATCCTGTGAGGACAACGGTTTTGCACATATACTGCAGTATTGCATGCCTCGGCCCACAAGTGTATGGGAAGGCCCTTATCATGCAACATCGCCTGTGCAGCACCCACGATCATTCTGTTCTTTCGCTCCGCAACCCCATTCTGCTGTGGGTTATGAGGTGCTATGAGCTCTCTTCGAATTCCTTCTACGCTGTAAAATTCCTTGAACTCACTAGAGATGAATTCACCTCCATTGTCACTCCTAAGAGCCTTCACCTGCTTCCACGATTATTTCTCAACCAGTGCCTTGAACTCACAAAACTTTGAGTATGTCTCGCTCTTATTCTGCATGAAGAAGATCAACACTTACGAGAAAAATCATCAACAAATATCACATAGTACCTGTGCTTTGCTGTCGAAGCTACTGAGAAAGGTCCACACACGTCTGTGTGAATTCTCTCAAGGATCGTTGTGGCGCGACTATCCTTCTCATGAAAGGTGGCTTTCACAAATTTTCCCAAATTACATCCCTTGCACTGATCTGATTGTGCAAGTGTACCTTTGGGAAGCCCGGTAGAAATTTGTTGCAAAATTTTCAAAGCTCCATGGTGAAGGTGGCCAAATCTCCGGTGCCACAGCTCGCCATCATCCCGGCTCACCACTCCTTCTGCCTTGCCTGCCATTGCTATGCATCCATATACCTGTAATTGATAAAGGTTCTTAACTCGAACCCTTATTTTCTGAGTTTCACCAATTTCCTTACTGCGCAGGAAAGCCTTTCCCTCGCTAAAGACAACATCATATCCCTTGTCTTCTAACATCACCACAGAGATTACATTCTTCTTCAATCCTAGAACATGCATCACTTCCTTCAATATGAAGGGTTTACCAGACTCCCTCTCAAAGGAAATGGTACTGATACCGGTCACGCTATATCTACCATCATCGCCCATCTTGATGTGCACTCCAAGATCTTTCTCATCCAGATCAGTAAACAAATTTTTGTCTCCGATCATATGAAAAGATGCACCACTGTCAAGAAACCACACTGAACCCATCACACTTGAGACCAAGCATGCAATCAGCAAAAAATCCAGCTCAAACTGTGAGGCTAAGGCCTCTCCAGCTGCAGATCCAGCAGCCTGCTTATTTTTTTTCTTCTGTGGACAATTAGTGGCGTAATGTCCGTGTTGGTGACAATGAAAGCACTTCACCTTGGACATGTTCTGCTTCTTGCCTTTTGCACCGGATTGAGAAGAATTATTCTTGCTCTTCCCCTTCCTTGCTTTGGAAGCCAAAGCACGATTTTCTTCATCTGAGTTCTTTGATGAAGATCCGTCCCTGGTACTTCGCCTTATCTCCTCCTGCACAAGATCCGACCAAAGTCGCTCCCATCCTGGTAATTTCTCCTGACCATTGACAGAGTCCTGATAGGAATGCCAAATATTCAGAAGCCCAAGGAGAGCCAAGCTCACCAAGTCCTCGTCATCAACAGTAACCCCCACACTTCCCATCCCATCCCTACATTAGATGAACTTCGTGAGGTACTTGGGCATACTGTCGCCTTTCTCCATTTTTATGTTTCTGAGTTTATCCTTGAGCGCCAACTTCCTCTGGTCGCTCTTTCTTTGGAATAAGTCTGTCAACGCTTTCCACATCAAGGATGGAGAAGCTTTAAAATGAAGGCTGGACACTATGTGATCCTTCACACCTTCCAACATAATCCTTCGACACTTTGTTGTCTTCTTTTGCCATGAGTCAAGTACGGCAGCATCGCTAGAAGTAGGTTTTGGAATTTCTGCATCTATGAAATCCTTCAACCATTGTCATCCAACACTGCCTCCATCCTGTCCTTCCATGTAATATAATTCAAGCTTCCCTCAAGGGCATAATCCAATCGCAATTCGTTGAAAGACATCTCAACTTCAACACCAAGAAAACAGTGTTGTAAATTCGAATTCCACTAGCTCAAAACTCAACCGCTTCAATGTTTTGCAATTGCTCCAATGATCAATATTTCTCTGATACCATGTAGAAATTTTAATAACTGATATGTTATCCACCGATATTCTCCTTATCACACACTATTTTAACTTCATGCACAATACAAAATCTCTTCTACCATTAATCATTAATTGCAGAAATAAAAAAACAATCGCATGCGCACATTAAAACCATAAACAATCACACATATGAACATAGTATTTTATGGGAAATATTAAAGCTGAAAACCCCCAACTATTTGTATATTATATTTCATAGATATCATGTAACAATCATCATACAAAGCTCCTCACAAGCTTTCAGTACAATCTCCAATTTCTACACACTAATCAAGCAAAACACATGCTCTAATCTCTGCCACCTGATATCTTGCCTTTGCTGTGCAATCAATGCTGAAGAATGGCTCATAAATAAATTCGAACCACCTGGCTTGTACTGCAAAATCATCATTGGCATCTCCAATCACTGGTTGTTGCAAATCATGCAATAGTATAGTCACAACTGATAGTCACACTACTCTTTTACCTATCTCTTCACTGGTCTCCACTGAAACTGTCCATGCACTGAATTTAACTGATGTATTCTTTAGTTGATTAATGAGTTTATAATTAGTGAATTAATTAATAATTAATTCTCACCACTCTCAGTAGTGTATCAATCAGTTAGACTAGATACAACTAGCTCAACTATGTTTAGCTTAGTTAAACTGAACACAACTCCATTAACTTTCTCAATCAACTCCACCAAACTCTCTCACATGATTTCTAACTGAAGTATCCATGAAATAGCTCCACTTAACCCTTAGGAATAGCGTAATTCCTTCTGTCAGCTCCTGTGCCACATTTGTGCACTTAACTGAAGTGCTCCAAGAGAATAAGATAATGTTTTTAGTCCAAATATTATTAAGAGCTAATAATATTCGACATATCTATTTTTAGACTGAAAATCTAAAAATAGATTCCGCCCAATATGTCTAAAAATAGAAGTCCATCTATTTTTCCAACTTGACCAACCATCCACAAATAGCATCCTGCAACTCATAGAATATGATCGACATGTCTAAAAATAGACTTTGCGCCAAAAATAGCCTGCACGCCCACTTAGTGAAGGCGAATTCTTTCCACTAAGCTCATCATCTTGTTGCAATCTCAACACTACCTCTCAACAAGATAAGGATTATGTACCACCCCTATCCTGCCTCTGTGGTATTTGAATTTTCTCCTAGTGAGCGCCTTTGTCAAGATATCAGCATCCTGATCCTCCGTGGGAATGTATGAAAGTAACATGATCTTTCGCTGCACACAATCTCTGATATGATGATACCAGATGTCAATGTGTTTAGATCTATCATGAAATACTGGATTAACCGAGATTTTGATGCAACTCTGATTATCACAATAAATCACAGTAGGATCTAAGTGTGAACCGAACAACCCTACCAGGATCTTCCTCATCCATATACCCTCGCATGCAGTCAAACTCGCTACCATATACTCGGCCTCTGCTAAAATGAGTGCCACGGATCTATGCTTCCTGCTGTACGAGGAAACTGTTGTCGACCCGATACTGAAAATCCCTCCAGATGTGCTCTTTCTGTCTGTTGGGCTCCCTGCCCAATCTGCATCCGTGAAGCCACATAGCCTCACCTCATCTAACTGTCTATACCATAATCCATATCCCGATGTGCCTCTGATATATCTCAATACATGCTTGCCTGCCTTCCAAAAGAACTTGGTAGGCTTAACCATAGCTTGTGAAAGCTGGTTAACAGCATAGCATATGTTGGGTCATGTATTGACCAGATACATAAGCGACCCCACCAACTATCGATAAACAGTGGCATCCACTACCTTTGTCGAAGTAGCATCCTCCTTCCTCCATCCACCAGGAAGAGGAGTATCAATAGGCTTGCAGGCATGCATGTTGAACTTATCCAGTATCTCCCGGGCATACTTGCCTTGAGAAACACACAGTCCATCACTGCGCTGCCAAATTTCCAATCCTAGGAAATAATGAAGGAGGCCCAAGTCCTTCATCTCAAACTCCTTTGAAAGATTAGCCTTGCATGAGTGTATCAATAGTTCATCACCTATCAAAATAAAATCATCTACATAAAGTACAATGATCAGCAACTTACCCTCCACCACAATCTGGTATAGGTTCGGATCCGCCTCACTCTTGGAGAATCCAAGTCCGATGAAATAACTATCTATCCATGTGCACCAAGCATGAGGTGCTTGTTTCAACCCATACATCACTCTTTTGAGCTTTCACACATGTGACTCGCTGCTGAAGATCTTGAAACCTTCGGGCTGCTCTATGTACACCTCCTCCTCAATGACCCCATTGAGGAACACAGTCTTCACATCCATCTGATGAATGTGCCACCCCATCTGTGCTGAGAGAGCAAGAATCGTTCTTATGGAAGAATACCTTGCAACAGGTGCAAATGTTTCCTCATAATCGATCCCCTCAATCTGTGAGAAGCCTCGGGAAACAAATCTTGCCTTGTACTTCTCCAGACTCTCGTCAGCTGCTTGCTTCACTTTGTAGATCCATCTTGAACCTACCACTGATTTCCCTTCTGGCCTTGGGACAATCTCCCATGCACTGTTTCTGACAATCGAATCATACTCTTCCACCATGGCATCTACCCATGCAGGATCCTCCACGACTTCCTCGAAAGAGGATGGCGCGCGATCACGATACACTTGCTCACAAGAGCCATGTATCCAGTGTACCGATCCGATGACTATCTCTGTCTGCGATGTGCTGTAGGTGGTCCTACAACCTTCTCTGCATCTTGAGCCAGTCACTCAGCTTCTGTAGTGCGCTTGCGCCCTCTGATGGTTGGCGCTGCATGAGTGGTCTCTTCCACTCTCTGAACCTCCTCTTGTGGCTGATCCACATCCGGAGACTCATCCTTAGGAGCTAGCAGCTCCTCATCTGCATGCAAGTGTGGCTCCCTCTCAAGAGAACACTTCATGGCTTTCTCCTCCTCAAATTTGATATCCCGTCGCACAACAGTCTTGTGACTGTCTGGAAAATACACACGATAGTTGTGGGGTGTATCAGTGTACCCCACAAATATCCCAACCTCTGCGGTCGGCTCCAACTTCTTCCTGGCATCCTTCGTCACATGAATGTAAACAGGTGAACCAAAAATCCTCAAATGGGAAATATCAGGCCTCTTACCCGAAAACGCCTCCTCGGGTGTACTCATGCCAAGTATCCTGTGAGGACAACGGTTCTGCACATATAATGCAGTATTGCATGCCTCGGCCCACGAGTGTATGGGAAGGCCACGATCATGCAACATCGCTCGTCATGCACCCACAAATCATTCTATTATTTCGCTTCGCAACCCCATTCTCTTGTGTGGGTTATGAGGTCTTGTGGGCTCTCTTAGAATTCATGCAACGTTTGCAAAAGTCCTTGAATTTGCCAGAGATGAATTCACCACCATTGTTGCTCCTAAGAGCCTTCACTTGCTTCCCCGACTCTTTCTCCACCAGTGCCTTGAACTCACATAACTTTGAGTATGTCTCTCTCTTCTTCTGCATGAAGAAGATCCAACACTTTCGATAAAAATCATCAAAAAAGATCACATAGTACTTATGCTTTGCTGTCAAAGCTACTGAGAAAGGTCCACACACGTCTATGTGAATTATCTCAAGGATCGTCGTGGCGTGACTATCCTTCTTGTGAAAGGTAGCTTTCACAAATTTTCCCAAGGTACATCCCTTGCACTCATCTGACTGCACAAGGGTACCCTTAGGAAGCCCAGTAGAAATCTGCTGCAGTATCTTCAAAGCTCCATGGTGAAGGTGGCCCAATCTCCGGTGCCACAACTCGCCATCATCCCGGCTCACCACTCCTTCTGCCTTTCCTGCCATTGCTGCACAGCCATATACCTACAATTGATAAACGTTCTTAACTCGAACCCCTATCCTCCGGGTCTCACCAGTTTCCTTACTGCGCAGGAAATCCTTTCCCTCGCTAAAGACAACATCATATCCCTTGTCTTCTAACATCGCCACAAAGATAAGATTCTTCTTCAATCCTGGAACATGCATCACTTCCTTCAATACGAAGGGTTTACCAGACTCCCTCTCAAAGGAAATGGTACTGATACCGGTCGCACTGTATCTACCATCATCGCCCATCTTGATGTGCACTCCAAGATATTTCTCATCCAGATCAATAAACAAATCTCGATCTCCTGTCATGTGAAAAGATGCACCACTGTCAAGAAACCACACTAAACCCATCACACTTGAGACCAAGCATGCGATCAACGAAAAATCCAGCTCAAATTGCGAGGCTAAGGCCTCTCCAGCTACAGATCCAGCAGCCTGATTATTTTTCTTCTTCTGTGGACAAATAGTGGCATAATGTCCGTGTTGGTGACAATGAAAGCACTTCACCTTGGACATGTCATGTACCTTTCGCACCGGATTGAGAACCATTCTTCTTGCTCTTCCCCTTCCTTGCTTTGGCGGCCAAATCACAATTTTCATCGAGTTCTTTGATGAAGATCCATCCCACAGTACTTCGCCTTATCTCCTCTTGCCGCAGATGCGACCAAAGTCGCTCCCATCCTCGCGATTTCTCCCGACCATGCGGAGTCTAATAGGAATGCCAAATATTCGGAAGCCTTGGAGAGCCAATCTCACCAAGTAATCATCATCAACATTAACCCCCACATAACGATGCATCCCTACATTTTGATGAACTTCGTGAGGTACTTGGGTATACTGTCGCCTTTCTCCATTTTTATGTTTCTGAGTCTATCCTTGAGCGCCAACTTCCTCTGGTCGCTCTTGATTTGGAATAAGTCTGTCAACGCTTTCCACATCAAGAATGGAGAAGCTTTACCATGAAGGCTGGACACTATGTGATCCTTCACACCTTCCAATAGAATCCTTCGACACTTTTTTGTCTTCTTTTGCCATGCGTCAAGTATGGCAGCATCGCTAGAAGTAGGTTTTGGAATTTCTGCATCTATGAACTCCTTCAACCCATTGTCATCCAGCACCGCCTCCATCATGTCCTTCCATGCAATATAATTCAACTGCCCTCAAGGGCATACTCCAATTGCAATCCGTTGAAAGACATCTCAACTTCGACACCAAGAAAACACTACTGCAAATTCGAATTCCACCGGCTCAAAACTCAACCACTTCAATGTTTTGCAATTTCTCCAATGATCAATATCGCTTCGATACCCTGTAGAAATTTGAATAACTAATATGTTATCCACCGATATTCTCCTGATCACACACTATTTTAACTTCATGCACAATACAGAATCTCTTCTACCATTGATCATTAATTGCGGAAATAAAAACAATCGCATGCGCACATTAAAACCATAAACAATCACACATATGAACACAGTATTTCATGGGAAAGCTTAAATCTGAAAACCCCAACTATCTGTATATTATATTTCATAGAGATCATGTAACAATCATTATACAAATCTCCTCACAAGCTCTCAGTACAATCTCCAATTGCTACACACTAATCAAGCTAGATATAGCAAAACACATGCTCCAATCTCTGCCACCTGATAGCCTACCTCTATTGCGTAATCAATGCTGAAGAATGGCTCATAAATAAATTCAAACCACCTAGATTGTACTGCGTAATCCTCATTGGCATCTCCAATCACTGGTTGTTGCAAATCATGCAACAATATAGTCACAACTGATAGTCACACTACTCTTTCACCTATCTCTTCACTGGTCTCCACTGAAACTGTCCATGCACTGAAGTTAATTGATGTATTCTTTAGTTGATTAATGAGTTATTATTTGTGAATTAATTAACTAATTAATTCACTCCACTCTCACTAGTGTATCGTTCAGTTAGACTAGATACAACTAGCTCAACTATTTTTATCTTAGTTAAGCCGAACACAACTCCGTGCTTTATCAATCAACTCCACCAAACTCTGTCACATCAGTTCTAACTGAAGTCTCCATGAAATAGCTCCACATAACCCTTAGGAATAGCGTAATTCCTTCTGTCGGCTCCTATGCCACATCTGTGCACTTAACTGAAGTGCTCCAAGAGAATAAGATAATGTTTATAGTCCAAATATTATTAAGAGCTAATAATATTCGACATATCTATTTTTAGACTGGAAATCTAAAAATAGATTCCGCCCAATATGTCTAAAAATAGAAGTCCATATATTTTTCCAACTTGACCAACCATCCACAAATAGCATCCTTCAACTCATAGAATACGATCGACATGTCTAAAAATAGACATAGTCTAAAAATAGACTTTGTGCCAAAAATAGCCTGCGGGCCCACTTAGTGAAGGCGACTTCTTTCCACTAAGCTCATCATCTTGTTGCAATATCAACAGTATGATTGTGGATGGGTTCCAATTCCATGAAGCAACTACTCACATCACTTCAGTAGAGTCGCAGCAGTAGGATGCTGAAGTACATTAGAAATAGTATACTGCGGAGGAAATATGACGCGCCACAGAGGCTCAATGCACTACACTTGAAGAAAATATCAAGCAGGTGTGCATGAACATGCCAATAGTCCCAGCCACAATGGCCTCAACCGAGAAATTAGAAGGGTTGGTTGCTGCATTGAAAGTTTCACGCGCCGAAGTTCAAAATGTCCAGGCTGAATTCGAGCATCAGATTGTTGAATTACAACTAAAATTGAAGCCAAAGACCTTGCTAGAAGTAAGAGTGAAGAGGGTTGCTGACGTAAAACGAACAACAGAGAGTATTTCTGCCGGATTCACATAGTGGGGTCAACTTTTGGACAAGGCTGTTGGTGTCTAGGCTTTAGTTCAGAATGACCCTATGGTATAACAGTTGCGCAATGAGTTGTGCATCAAGGAGCAAAAATTTGTGGATATCAGGATGGTGACGCCCACCCTCGTAATTGCACATCACCTTTCCCGCCTATAGGAGGGTCAAGTTATTCAGAAGGAAATCGAGGACCTATGCCAGATAGAACAATTTATTGAGGCAAATATGTAGTCATGGACCGAGGATTCTCTACAATTTTCGCAAACATTGGATGGTATGTTGAAGACCCTTCAATAGACACAATGAAGCATTGAATTGGCCACTGAAGGGACCACTACTAGTAATTTGGTTACCGAAGCACAGGGAGTTGTTGTACAGAGCCTTGAGCTGGTGCTGCCACTCAAGAATTTTGTCGCTATGCTCCAAGCCAAGATGAAGGAACCAACCCCACAGTGACTCGAGACGAGTCACATGTTTGTGTTGGGTCTCGTAGGGTAAAATTTTGAGTAACTTTTTGGTATATATTTTTTCATATGTGTGCTGCACGGAAAGGTCAAGGGGATTTAGGGTGGGTTAAAGTCCCTCTTTTTATAAATGGGTTGTAAGGGTAAACTGTGGACCTCAAACCATGGTTTGAGACCATAGTATTTGAGCTCTAAGATAGATATAAATAGAGATATATCGATTCCAAGTGAGTAATTATATTTGTAGTGTTTTGGATCTAAGTATGTTTTTCTTTTGTGATACATTTGGTAAGTGTGGTTTGGGTAGAAAGGATCCTACTGATTGTGTGCAGACTCTGCTGGCTGTGTGCACGGAAGGGTAATTGTAAGGGGAAATTTAATTGTACTGAATTGTTGGAATCTAATACAAAGACTGGTTTTGGAGAAGCACTTGGGATTATGTATCTGTGTTATCTGTTTACTGTTATTGCTTGAGATGGCTTTAATTTTGTTATATTTGTGTGAGTAAATATTTTCTTTATGCATGAATATATGTTGATGGTTGAATATATGAATAGATCCGCTTAATTAGTTGTGCCTTACATAGATCTAGTTTTGTTCTTATATATCCATGACGAAGTTGGTTTGTGATTTATCTGTATATGCGTTATCTATGTCTGTGACGAGCCGAACTAATAAGTATTTTTCTATATTTGTGTGCATATGTTTTCGATCTGCATCAAGTTTTGTTATAAAACTGTTTAGGGCTACCACATCAATTTCTTCCTTGGAGTGAGGAAACCTGCTTCCAACACCCACCATACTACTTCGAGTGAGACTTTGATCTACGCAAGCAGGTCATTTCTAAAAGGGTCAGTAGTTGGATGGTTTGTTGGTTACGCAATAAATTCTAAACCTGGGTCAGGACCCCTCAAGCCAAAAATTATTCACAGTTCACCATTTATAACTCATAATTCCTTTCATATACTCTTTCCATACACCCCATGCAATCATAACTCATATTCATGGCCTCCCTTCGTTTACATTTTACCATCATAGGCCCACCCTCCTCCTTAACTCATGTCTCATAATCATTTCCATTACATCCCCCTAAATCCACAACTCATTATCATCATTCATAATTCATAATTATTACAACCATTTACCCAAAGTTTACACCCATGAGAAATACAAGACATATGAGGTGCACATTTTCAATTTTTTTATTTTATTCCCTCATTCTCTCTCCAATCCATAGTTCACGATCTTAGAAGGTTTGACAAGATGCACAACACAAAGCCGAAATCATCTTGGCATGGGTTCAAAGGAAGTCTCTTTCAAGTGTAATAAGGTTTCTATGCAAAAACTACACAAATTCTAAGTTACATAGTCACTGCACAAATGTTACGTAATCTCTTCAAGATCCTTATAGAGCTATCCCACTACATTCAATCAATATTTCTTGTTTCCTGAGGTAGGAAATATATACTCCAACCATAGTTTTCCTTAAAAAATCAATTGGAAATTTATTGTTAAAGCCTGTGTGCATTGATTCATAATCCTTGTGAAAATCCCTGCATGATAATTGGTTTGTGTTTAAAATGTTTGAATCATTTAGGTTTCATGTGTGAGTTTATATGTGTTGATATGTGTCTATACATAAGCCTGTTAGTCCAATTTCATGATAATTGGTACAATTTCCTTTGCATACATTGCATAAATCACATAAATCACATACATTTCATTTTAACAAGGTTGTCAGGGTATAATAATTTTCCCAAGACCCAAAGTCATTTAAATCTTGTGAATACCTTATCAGTCACCTCTTTGCATTCCGTTGTCATCCTTTCCATTGTCCATTGCTCTATCAGTTAACCTTTTCTCCAGAGACTTGGCGTGTGCCATGAAAACATATTTTAAAGTATGTGCTGTAGTTTTATAACTATATGGAAATCTTAGGGAGCAGAAAAAAGGCAAAGGGAGGAGAGGTAGTTCATGTTGAGCCTAGAATTTTAGATATAGTGACTTTGACCTTGCAATTTGAGTGTCATTCAAACAGACAAGGCACATAGCTTTATGTGAGAAAATCCAAACACATGGCCACCATTTTTAGCTTATTAGTATGTTTGCCATAAATTTTAAATGTGACAAGGTCAGAATTGGTGATTTAGAGTTTACAGTGTCTGAAGAAACTATTTCTAAAGCGATAGAGATTCTTTTACAAGGTGAAAGTCGGTTCAACGACAAGGAGTTAGATGCCTCACATTTTAATTTTTTTGTAAAACCTCAATACAAGGATGAATATGAAACCACATTCCCAAGGATTTACCCATTGAATCAATACAATAAACTGTTGAAGGTAATACAAAGGTATTTTACACGTAAAGGTTAGTTCAACAAGGTGTACCAGTATCACTTTAAGTTTCTTATGCACTCCACTAGTAAGAGGAGTCTGAACTTACCTTATTACCTATTCAAAATCTTGGGAAATATGGAAGAAAGGTTTCAGTCGAAGGGATAGAAACGCTTCCCTAGCTTATTCCACTTTGCATTAATCAAGTTTTTAGTCATGCAAGAGTTAGAGAAAAGGAAAATGTCTTGGGATGGTTTCTTGTCATCCTCAGGTTTGTTGGCTCATGAATTTTTTTTTTGCTATGGAACCAAATGAAGAAGAACCTAAAGCTGACGTGACAGTGAAGGAATCAATGAGGGATAATAAAGAAGCCCAACAAAATTAAAGTGACTTGTCCAAGAGGCCTCCTAGACCCACAACCTAGGAAAAAGGAAAACACGTAATTGATGTGGAGGAGATAAGAGAACCTAGTGTGCAAATAAGGAATCCCATGACAAGGTCAACAACTAAATGGAAAGAGAAGATCAAAGAGACCTTTCAATCAACAGAGAAGCTAGATTTTGATCAATGGAATGAATATCACAGGATATTTGAGGAGATTGAGGATTTCCAACAGAAAGGTACTCAAATAGCAGAAGATAATGAATATTTCAAGAGGGTTTTCAAAGAAACCATTGTGGAAGTCGATGTTCTAGTTCTAGAAGCTAATGAGGCACTCAAGAGAGCTCAATTAGTTTTGAAAAGTTGTTATAGCATCATTTTCCACCTCTATACACTTGATGCACTGTGTTATGGCCTTGGGCATCCCTTTCCCTTTAGACTTGGTTCTTTACCTAAAAACAAAATTTAATTCCATATGCGAATATGCCCTCTCAAAAGTGTGTGCACATGAGGGTCTAGTTATACTCAACCGCGTATATAATTTGAAATATGAAAAACCATAAAATTCCCTTTTTTTGGATGGGGTTTATGGGTTACACAAGAAGCCTAGCTACAAGAGCCCATGGCCTAACTGTATCCCAACTGAAAAAACTGTTTTGGGGTGGTATAAATACACCTCATTGGAAGGCCTAAAGGGGAGAGAGAGAAAGGTATTGATATTATAGCCATTTAGTCCTTGATCAATTTTGATTTATCCTTATGCCTCCTGCAATTCCTAGATTGTGGAAACCATTGTTTTACTCATATAGATGTTCATTCCATTACCGTTCTATAATTTTAATATTGGCAAGAATAATCATAAAATGACAACATAAAAACCTCTTTGGAGCCTAGGATCTAGCCCTCCTAGACTTAGAGAGGGATCTCTCTGTAAGATTTAGCTTTGTTTATAATGTTTTTGTTAGAAAATTGTATATAACATAGCAATGAAACACATAAAATATGCGGAAAATACAAGCACACAAAACACATAACACCAGAGAGACACAGATATACGTGGCTCACCAATTTTGGACTACGTCCACCCTGAAAAGCCAGTCCTTCCTTTCTATTATCTAGCAAAATGAAGAGACACAACCTATAGCAGATCCGTTGTGATATCCTTTGTTCTCTCTCACAGTCTCCCTCTCTGTTTCTCGCTCTGAGAATACACATACAATCCACAGCCGCAATACAATACCCTCATACAAAGAGAGGGGCTTCCTTCTAGGGCAAGAAACCCTAAACTAAACATAACTTCTACCGTCAGATCATCCACCTAATGAATGACCTAGATTGACTAGAAATTACTATACTTTTACAAGGCAATTTTACATCTGTTTTTAGCTTTGGGGGTGCTTCCCCCGAAACCCCCTGCTGGGGGGGGGCTCCATAAAGTCGCACCTGCCACCCCCTAGACCCCCCAGGAAATGTTTAATTATGGGTGGAGTTGCCACCCCATTAAGGTACAGGGGTCCAATGCTTTGATACAAAATAAACAAGATAATCAGGCTCCAAACCTAACAATATCCCACTTGGAGACTAATTGTAGAAATTGCACCGCTGCTTCATTTGTTGGACAATGAATCCTCTTTGGACCTAGATGTTTCTCATCTTCATCGTCATCCTTGAATACCAATTTAAACTGAGCATGTTCTCAGTTTCTCCCTGGTTACAACTTTTTTTAGCATATCTGTAGGATTCTGGCTAGTGTGTATCTTTTGCAGCTTCAACTGTCCATCTTCCAATACGGACCATATGAAATGGTACTTGAGCTGTATGTGTTTAGTCCTTGAATGAAATGATGAGTTATTTGCAAGATGAATGGAACTTTGGCTATCACTGTATAACGTGCCCATATCATGCTTCTTACCCAATTCATCCATAAACCTTTGTAACCAAATCATTTCCTTACTAGCCTCTATAGCAGCAACATATTTTGCTTCTGTTGTTGAAAGTGCAACAACACTTTGAATTTTTGAAACCTAACTAATCGTTGTTCCACCTACAGTAAATACATATCCTGTAGTGCTCCTCTTGTTATCTTTGTCACCTGCCTTATCTGCATCAACATATCCCTGTAGATCAATGTTTGAACCACCAAAGCATAATGCTTGATTTGTGGTACCTCTCAAATATTTGAGAATCCATTTCACTGCCATCCAATGTTATTTTCCTAGATTGTTCATGTACCTGCTTACAACTCCCACAGCATGTGCAATATTAGGCCTTGTGTAGACCATTGCATACATTAAGCTTCCAACTGTTGATGCATATGGAACTTTAGGCATGTAGTCCATTTCTTCTTGGGACTTGGTGCAAATATCCTTACTAAGTTTGAAATGGCTAGCAAAAGGTGTACTAACTGGTTTTGCATTCTGCATATTAAATATTTTCAACACCTTTTGTATGTACTCATTCTGAGATAGTGTTAATTTGTGATTTTTCCTATCTCTTGTTATTCTCATACCAAGGATTTGTTTTGTAGCACCCAAATCCTTCATTGCAAAGAAATTTGCTAGTTTTCTTTTGAGAACATTTATTTCCTGCATGTTAGACCCTGCAACAAGAATGTCATATACATACCATAACAATATAATATAGCTGCCATCATTTTGTTTTTTCATATAAACACAATGATCAGAGTGACATCTAGTATAACCTTGTTCAGACATAAACTTGTCAAATTTTAGATACCACTGCCTTGGAGCCTGTTTTAAGCCATACAAGCTCTTCTTTAACCTACACAATAATTTTTCTTTCCCTTTGACCTCATATCCTTCTGGTTGCTACATATATATCTCTTCCTCCAAATCTCCATGCAGAAATGTTGTCTTTACATCTAACTGTTCAAGATGTAAATCTTCTGCTGCTACAAGACTTAAAATAGTTTTTATTGAAGTCATCTTAACAACAGGAGAAAATATTTCATCAAAATCAATACCTTTCTTATGTGCAAACCCCTTCAGCACAAGTCTAGCTTTGTACCTCTATTTTCCTCCATCTTCTTCCTTCAGCCTGTAAACCTATTTATTCTGCAATGTAGTTTTACCTATAGGAAACCTGACTATGTCCCAAGTCTGGTTATGCTTTAAGGATTCCATCTCTTCTTCCATGGCTAGCTCCCACTTCTTCCTGCTTTCAACCTGCATTGCTTCTTCATAACATTCAAGTTCACCAGAATCAGTCAACAATAAATAATATAATGAAGGAGAGTATCGTTCAGGGGGTCTACTTATCCTGGTAGATCTTCTAACACCACTTTCAGGTGTTTGAGGTGCATGTTGCTATTGTGGTGGTTGCTATTGTTGTGGCTCTTAATTATTATTATTTTCAGGCACCTTTACTTTTTTTGTGATCTCATCAAGAACTATGTATTCTTTGTTTTCTTTTTCCTGTTTCTTTTCCTACAACTGATTCTTATACAAGAAATTTTTATTGAATATTACATCTCTACTCCTAATTATTTTGTGATTTTCATAATCATATAAGCGATAACCAAAAGCATTAACACCATATCCAATAAAGGTACATTTCTTTGATTTTTCCTCAAGATTTGTTATGTTTTCCTTATTAATATGGACAAAGGCCTCACAACCAAAAGGCTTTAAAAAAGAGTAGTTTACCTTTTTACTTGTCCATACTTCCTCTGGAATACCACCATTCAATGAACTTGAAGGCCCTCTATTTATTAGATAAACAACAATATCTACAGCATCTGCCCAAAATTGTAAAGGAAATCCTTCATGCAATCTCATGCACCTTGCACGCTCCATGATTGTTTTGTTCATCCTTTCTGACACACCATTTTCTTGTGGTGTTCTTGGAACTGTCTTCTCTCTGCGAATTCCATGCTCTGAACAGTACCTATCAAACTCTTTGTTGCAATATTCACCTCCATTGTCTGATCTGAGACACTTCAACTTCTTTCCTGTCTCAATCTCAACCGAAGCTTTCCGTTTCTTGAAAGTATCAAATACATCAGATTTATTCTGAATACAATAAATCCAAGTTTTTCTAGTTGCATCATCAATAAAATTAACATAATAACTAGAGCCACCAAGAGATGATACTTGAGCAGGTCCCCATACATCTGTATGCACAAGCTCTAATTTTTTTCTCTTATTTTCTTTCCCAACTCTGATAAATCTAACTCTCTTATGTTTTCCATAAATTCAATTCTCACAGAAATCCAAATCAACATTCTTCAAACCTGGCAACAAATTTCTTGAGTGAAGAATCTGCATCCCCTTCTCACTCATGCGTCCGAGCCTATGATTCCATAATGCTACATATTCTCCTTTGGAAGTTAAAGCATTAATAGAGTTAGAAATATCGTTGCATAAATACAATGTACCAACCTTTTCTCCTTTTGCTATTACGAGGGCTCCTTTGGTGACCTTCCAAGTTTTATCTTTGAAAGTTGTCACACAACCTTCACTACCTAACTGCCCTGTTGAAATCAGATTTTTCTTCAAATCTTGAACATACCTTACCTCCTTTAATAGCCATTGGTTTCCATTCTGTTGTTTTACGAGAACCTTACCCATTCCAACAATTTTACAGGGTTTATCATCACCCAAACATACTTGTCCAAAATCTCCTTGAACATAGGCATGAAAATATTTTTTATCAGTTGTGGCATGGAATGAGGCCCTTGAATCTACAACCCAAGAATTAGTAATATTTTCAAAAGAAAGAATCAAAGAATCTTGTAACACATCACCTATCACATTTTCTTCATGATTGTTTTCTTGATGTGCATCTCCTTCTTTTCCCTTCTGAGATCTACAATCTTTCTTTGGGTTTCCTTTCTTTCCGCATTTCCAGCACACTATCCTTGATCTGGACTTGGATCTGCCTTTCCTTGATTTACTGCGATATCTCGAGCTCTTTCCTCTTTCCATTTTTCTTCCCCTAGACTCTGCACTCAAATCATTACCCGATGTCTCACTGGAGATTTTCTGTCGCATTTCCTCGCTAAGGATAGCACCGAAAACATCATCAAACTTTAAAGTACTAGATCCAAAGACAGTGTTACTAATGGCCATAACTAAACCATTCCAGATTTCTAGCAATGAGCATAGAAATAACAGAGCTCTAACTTCATCATAAAAGTTTACCCCTACAGAACTTAACTAACTGGTAACTGTATTAAAATCATTTAAATGGTTTGCAATAGATCCACCTTCCAACATCTTCATATTAAATAAATTTTTCATAAGAAATACGTTGTTTGAGGCTGAGGGTTTTTCATATAGTTTCGCCAACACCTTAATCAAACCCTCTGTTGTTGTTTCCTTGAAAATATTGAAGGGTATCGACGCTGTGAGGCACAACCGTATTGTTCTGAGTGCCTTTCTATTAATAATATCCCATTATGCATCTGTCATAGTCGTCAGCTTCTTTGTTTTTCCACTCAATGGTAGGTACAGATCTTTCTGATACAGATAATATTCCATCTGCATGTTCCACAGTGGGAAGTTTTGGCCGTTAAATTTCTCGACCCTAAACTTACCATCTTCTACCATTGCTCCCACTCAAACCAGGAACCCTTCTTTCCTATGAGTTTATCAGCCAAATAGACCTTCGGCTCTAATACCAGTTGTTAGAAAATTATATATAACAAAGCAATGAAACACATAAAATATGCAGAAAATACAAGCACACAAAACACATAAAACCAGAGAGACATAGATATATGTGGTTCACCAAGTTTGGGCTATTTCCACCCCGAACAACCAGTCCTTCCTTTCTATTATCTAGCAAAATGAAGAGACATAACCTACAACAAATCTGCTGTAATATCCTTTGTTCTCTCTCTGCACAGTCTCCCTCTTTGTTTCTCGCTCTGAGAATACACATACAATCCACAGCCGCAATACAATACCCTCATACAAAGAGAGGGGTTTCCTTCTAGGGAAAAAAACCCTAAACTAAAAATAACTTCTACCGTTAAATCATCTGCCTAATGAACGACCTAGATTGACTAGAAATTACTATACTTTTACAAGGAAATTTTACATATGTTTTTAGCTTTAGGGGCGCTGCCCCCGAAACCCCCTGCCAGGGAGGGGGGGGGGGCTCCATAAAGTCGCAGCCGCCACCCCGTGGACCCCCTAGGCAGCATTTAATTACGGGCGGCATTGCCACCCCATTAAGGTACAGGGGTCCAACACTGTGATACAGAATAAATAAGATAATCAAGCTCCACACCCAAAAATTTTCTTATATTAGGCTAGTTAAACTAATTGTGATGGTTTATTTTGATTAATAATTTTGATTGGATTAAGGGATATCTTTAAACTATTTCCATTGGGCTATGGAGTCACAATAGGTTGGGTTGTTGCATCAATTTTTCTAGAGAAATTGCAAGGCAAGCTGACTATATTTATTGGATCTCTAAAACATAGTGAATTGTGGAATGAAAGAATAATAATTTCAATTGTGGTTAAAAATATTTTAAGCATTATTTAACCAGATCTCAGAAGAAAAACACTTATATTGTAAACATAGCCAGAATTAAGGTGCTCTAATGCAGCAAAACTCAATATTCACATTTTTGTGTTACAATTAGAATGTAAATGATAAATTGAAAGAAATAACAGTGGAAAACATTAAACATAGTAAAGAAAAGACATCACCAGGAAAATACAGCTCAAGAATCCTGCAAAATGGTCTTTTATTATTGATGCTCCAGCTCCAAAATTACAATGCTCCAATAGAAAAGCTTACAATCTAGGGTCTAACCCTTAATACTAAATAGAAATTAAATATTTAAGTGATTCCGAGTGATTTTCTTATCTACATAGGCAATCTGCTTATCTATTACATTGATAACTGAAAATTGACAAATGTGATAGCAACGTGGACATGTTGGAATATCTGTGGAAGGTGGCTGAAATCTCAATAAATTCATTATTGTGTGTCGTAATCTATTATTGTGCTGGAAGATCTGAGGCTGATACGTTGAACTAATACACTGGTCTGCATAATTAATTGATGAGCTGAGGTGGTTGTTCAGCTGATGTGCTAAGTTGTCACCCTTTCTAGTAGTCACACAAATTCTCCCATTGTTGTGGATTTAGGATCTTGATTTTGATTAGCTTCTTGTAGATTTCATTAGTATCTGTATACTTTATGAAAGTTGGCCTTAACTGGAAAATATTCTTGATTTCATGTTGAATGAAAATATCATTGCTGAGAACCTCATGGAAAGCCCTTCTTGTCATGGTATTCTTCACATTGGCATGCTTGGATGCATCCTTTGAAATCTCAGTGAGATTATTTACATAATATTTCTTAGCCATAAGCTTTTCATTTATCACAAGCAAGGAAGGCAATCATTTTTTGGTCAAAGGTTCAATTCTGTTGAAGAATCTGCTAACACCAATTTGTACTTGATGACACTTTTCTTTTACCTGTGTAACAAAATATTTTTGTTTAGTAATTTCTTGAGCTCCAGGATGGTTGTTGTCCTGTCCTCCACTCATATTAGTTCCAATTCAAAATTTCTTTAATAAATTTATGATATTGTTTGTAGTTTCAGGCATGCCTATCAGCTCTCTCTTTGCCTTGTCTATGGCAACACTCACTAATCCAATTAGATCTCTCTGTTCAAAAATTATTTGGATGGAGGGCCATATCTCATTCATGCACTCGATTATATTCAAACAAATTATTTCTTTGACTCTACCTACCACAGTCCCAATAGAACACTCTTGAAGAGACATTTGCAAACGTTCTTTCAACCTTTTGCTTATCTGCATCTTGGTGGCATGCGCATATTCCTTTCTTTTCATTTGATCTTGTAATTCCTTTACCTAATCTTGCAGCTTTTTAATCTCTTCTGTCTTTAGAGACATGTTCTCCATGGATTTAGCTAACTATTATGTGCTTCCTAAAGTACCTATAGCTGATGATGTGGCTGAAGTGAAGAGTGCTAGAGGAACTGCCTCTAATGAAATGATGGCTTTTGTTGCCTTCTCTTTCTCTTTTATCCATTTCTCCATCTATGTTTCCATTTTCTTGATCTGTTCTAATTGTTCCATTACCATTTTCATCATTTCAGATTTATGTGTTTCATTTTACTGTATATTATTTTTCAAAGGATCTTTAGTTGCTAGCATTTTGAGCTGCTTCCTCAAAGATGTTATATTTGCATTCTTTTTTGTTACAATTTCCTCTGCAACTTGTAAATTAGTTGGGTCATACCCAATTTTAATCACTAATTCCTGTAGGGATTTGATTCTTGTATCTTTGGCTAGAGAAAATACCTTCTCCATTTTTAGCCGTGATTGTGCATTGGCCAATGATACCTACAAATTAGATAACCTCATGCATGTGCTTTTCAATGTGGATGAAATCATCTCTCCAGTTTGTTTATGTATATCCATCTGGTCTATTGGATGGATGTACTTGACATCATATTCAAAATTAGTGTGCTTAAAATCTGTAGATGACTTAGGCTGAGGGATCTGTGCTTCTAGGAACACCATTCTCATCCTTCCTTTCTCTGAGTCAAAATTTGATAAGAGCCTACCCTGTGTATTGTTTTTGTGTTTCTAGAAATGATTGTAATTGTTGGTTTTGAGAATTTTATTCTTACTCTTGATCTCTCTGAATGTATCAAATATTTCCTCCTTCTTTCCCCCTGTAGTAGCAGTGGATGTGGGAGTTTTTAAGTTCTGCTGTTGGAATGGAATGGTGGCTGAAGATGTGGAGAAAATGGTCTAGGCACCTACTGGAGAAGAGATTGGAGAATATATGATTTTGATGACCGTATGTTGCTCTTTTTCACTGCTTTGGTCAATTTACATTTGGACTCTAACTCTCTTCTTGTACTTAATCTTAAATTATTTGTTAGATGTATTAATTTCCATATTAGTGAGATTATCTCTTGACCTCTTGCCCGTTGTTTCTTTCTTTGGTTATTTTCCTTTGTCTTCTCCTTCTGTAGTCTGGTTTTCTTACGGAGTAGGGGTTTGAATACTTGAGGTGGAAATCACCTGTTCTTCAGCCTCCCGCAGTGTGGTGGCTGCCCACTCTACTTGATTCATAATCTATTCAATCTCAGGCTTGTGTGTGTGGATATATGGGGTTGATTTGTTTTCCACTCTTTTCTTGGAGATGATCCCCATTGGGTCATATGATCAAGCAAAATTGTGATTGAATTTCATGTCTCTCAACATCTTATCAACCTCTTCTCTTGCTGCTCTACTATTACAAATAAAAGGACCAATTTGGGATTTGATCCTAAATTGGGATTTCTTCTTTGAAGAGACAAAGTGCACCTCATCTGCATTTATCATTTTTCTTATGTATTCCAATGCAAAGATCCTTGTGGAGAGTAACTTTAGTAGTTTATAGGGGGCTGAATCACACCCATAAACTCAGATCTCAGTATAATTTTGGTACAAGAACAAATCTATTTCTCTTAATTGATCTAACAACTGCATAATCTTATTGATTTCCTCATTTACCCTTGGCTTTTTTGCACTACTGACTATATTTACTGCTGGATGTACAAATGAATCAAAAAATCTCTTAAATGTATAATTATTCTACTCCTTCATTATCAAAGTGGTCCAAAATATGACTGATTGAGGCTGAGAGTCATCATTAAGCTTTGCCATTTCAAATTGGAATCTATTGGCCTGAAATAAACAAACGTATATACCAAAACCAAAGTGTATTTGAACACTTCCTCAGTGTGAAACTTTAGGAATTGATCATGGATGGCATCAACAAGGGATTAGCTAAAGCTGAACATGATTGAGGGCTTATAATTTGAAGAAAGGATAGAAAAAAAACCTATTATAGCCTCATCAACCCACTGGTCTATATTATACCCTAGAAAATATGACAAGCCAGTAACAATATGTTGGGTCCTATCAGGGAAAGTGGATGAGGGATATGGAGGATTCTTTTTGGTCATTGGGGCATTAGTAGCAATGAAAATTTATAATGTTTTAGCTCTGCTGGAAAAGTCCTGTTTTTGATATATTTATTTAAGAGCTTCATAATTTAAAGGGGTGGTGTCTTCAAAAGTGGAAGCCTGCATCATCTGCTGGATTGATTTGGCACTGATAGTAAACATAATCTCTCATGTTGGGGTAACTACAACTCTTTTATTGATGTCATAACATGCATGGAATTTCCTAATGAATTCAGGACATCTATGGGTATTTGGGAAAATACAATATGGAAATTTGGTTTCCCATAATCCTATGTCATCAACCTCATCTAACAGTTCATCCTCAAGCCAGCAGTAGACATTGAATAAATTGAAGTCTGAATCTGTCTCATGGATCTCGTAATATCTATCATCCAAATCCACATGGTCCAGGTCTACTTGAGGGTAAACCATAGGATTGAAGGGTTGTTGATCCTTATTTGGAGGCATTATGTCTTATGTAACTAATATGACTATTTTTTATTGTTTGCAGAGAAGGATGGGAGTAAAAGAAGTAGGGAGTTCAGAAAGGGAATTGTTGTAGATCTTAAATGGGGAGGGGAGATGTAGAAAGGGGATTCAGATTGATTTTGTAGACAAATGATAGCTATCTGCACTTGTATTTTTTTGAAATTCTTCACAAATCGATCACCTGTAATAATTGAATACAATAACACTGGTAAACCTTACCATCAGTGATGAATTTGGGTTTTATAGAGTGATTGGGTGACCATTTGATATGGCATGGGCACGTTGAGTAATATCTTGAGCCATTAATTTTACAACGGGCTCTTTGGTTGGAGCTCATTTGATTGGATGGAGGAAAAATGTGGGTGGAGTCGTGGCACAACAGTAATGGGTAACAGTCATCAAACGGTTCGTGGTGCGACAATTTAGATTGTAGTGGAAACAAATTTTCAGAGGGGGGTGTGCCCGGTAAGTAGTATTGGAAGGGTGGGGGTGCAAAACAATTTGGGTGTGACACGTAGCAGCAGAGGTGGTATTGGAAACCATTCATTTCGGACCCCCCCCGATGTTAACGTTCGGAGGTTGAGGGATGGCCGAAGTAGATGAGCGTAGATGATGGGAAGACAAGGGGTGTTTAGCATTGATGGGACGTGAGATTTGATGGTGGGATTGGGGAGCATATGTATGGAGGGGGTATATTTTAGGACTTAGGATATAGGAGAGTATAAGGTTCCAGGAGTTGGGATATAAATTGTGACATAGATATGTCAAAATATCTTTTAAATGAGCTATAATTCCAAAATTTGGTATAAAACACATTTTACCCAAACTTTAGAATAATACACCCTTTGTTCTTTCATTTTTATCTTTTGATCAAGGGCACATGAACCCTTTAAACTTCACTTTATAGGATAAATTTCATGTTTCCTCCAATCTTCCTTTTTTTTTCTTCAGTTCTACCAACCCATGTCACTAATCTAAAATTTTTTTATTCTTTTACAGGGTGCATTTGGACTTGCCGACCCTAAATCATCTTTTCTTTAAAAATCTAACCTACGTATATCCTTATTTCATCCATTGACTCAGATTAAATTGTTGAGTCAATTTCATTTCTACCTATCTACTCATATTCCAATATTAAAAATTTTGACAAACCTTATTTTCTAACCTATCCAACAGAAATTTAGATTTGTACAATCATGCTTAAACTGTATGATTGAAAAAGCCTATCTAATCAGTAGTGGCATTTTGATTTGCAACACTTTTAGTATTATTTCTTTTTTGGGGTTTCTCTTTCTTTTTCTTTTTCTATTTTTCATTTTTTATGTATTCTTTATACCCTCCTTTATTTTCTTTTTTCATATTTTTTGGAAATCACTTGAATATTGAAAATTATTCTCAATATGAAATTGAAAACTCATGAAATATTCAATCCCCTTGAGATCCTATGATTTATAGGATACTAATAGTGGCTCTAGCTGAGGATGGAACTTCTCCAAGTGAAGTGTCAAGAACCTAAGACCAGTGGCCTTGAATGCTTCATTTTCTGCAAAATCTTCATCTGACTTATTTTTCTATTTTATGACTTCTCATCAAGCCAAGGCTTAGGGCCTTGTCTTCGGGCTTCAAACTCAGTTAATAAATTATTCAAAACACAAATTTTAAGACTTTGGTATTTACAATGATGAAATACCAACCTTAATTTTCAAGAGAAATAATGTTTCAGCGTCCTGCCATTGACATGACCTCCAGGTATCTCTGTTCCATCCAACTATTTAAGAAAATATGCATTGTTCCCTCTAAAACCATCAATGATAGTACTGTACCAAATATTGTCAAACTTTCCATGTTTGCCTTTATATTCTCTTCGAGAATCCCATTTCAGAAATTTGTCTCCTAAATTAAAATCATTAGCATGTGTTCTCTTATCAAAAAATTTCTTGATATTCTCTTGAATCACTTGAGTTATGTTATAAACTTCCTCTCTCGACTACTGCAGCTAAATGGTTTCATTGATCCTTCTATGTATATCATTTGGTTCAGCTTGAATTTCCTGAATAATCTTCATAACTGGAACTCTTAAAGAGGAAGTAAAAACTGCATCCATTGCATAAACCAATTGGCATGGAGACATGCCAATTGACTTTTTGGTAGTAAGTCTATCAGCCCAAAGAGCATTGATCAACTTGTTGTGCCATGAATTCTTTTTATCTTCCAAGAGATTTTTGATTATATTCACCAAAATTTTGTTTGAAGATTCAACCAATCCATTACCCTGAGGATAATAGGTTGTTGAATGCCCCAAAGTTATATGACACCTATGACAAAAATCCACCATTTCTTGGACTTAAAGGCAGAAATATTATCTGTGATGATTTTTCTAGGACAACCAAATCTAGAAAGGATATTGGTTTCAAGGAATTTTATGATGACAAAGTCAGTGGAATTTCTAGAATGAGTGGATTCTATCCATTTGGTAAACTAGTTTGTGGCATTGAGAATCCATTTATGCTAGGTAGAGGATGGGGGATGAATTTATCCAATGGAGTCTAATCCCTGTTGTTGGAAAGGGATCTCAACAGAAATAGGCTTTAATGGCAAGGGTAGTAGTTTTCTCTTTCCTTCAAAGATTTGGCATTTATGGCAGGCAGTGACCATCTTGTGGATGTTAGGAAAAAGAGTAGGCCAGTATAAACCAACCCTCATGATATTGTTAGTAGTGGTTGTACAATAAATAGTGCCACTACAATTACCTCCATGGAATTCTTGCATGAATTTATCTGCATCATCCTTTAGCAAAAATTTGATTAAAATGCCTCCAATATCTTTCAAATACAAAAAAATTTCTAGAATGCAGAATTTGACAGCTTTAAGTTTTACAAACCTTTCTTTATCCTTGTATAAATTAGGAGGATCATTTAAATTAAAGAAAAAATACAATATGTATGCATACCAGGGAGAATTGAGGAATTCTTCGTCAATTTGTGGAGTCGCTAGTTCCTCTTGATCATCTAATGAGTGGACCATATTTATGTCTAGTGCATGAAAATTTGATTTGACCATCAATTTGGCTAATCCTTGGCCCTTAATCAGTTTGGTAGGCTTGATTTCCACATCATCTTCCAAGATCACAACAATCCATTCGAATATTTTTCCATGAGGACCATTATGTGTTAATATGTCTTTGACCACTGCATTGGGCATTTGGTAGGCTTGATTTCCACATCATATTCCAAGATCACAAAAATCCATTCGAATATTTTTCCATGAGGACCATTATGTGTTAAGATGTCTTTGACCACTGCATTGGGCACATAAGCAATGATATTTGAATGTATAATGTAGACTCTGAAAATCAATTAATGCTTTGACCAAATCAAAAGCTTGTTTTTCCATGATATTATATTTGAATGATGCATCTCTTAATGCCTTGCTAAAAAATGTTATTGTTTGTTCATGTCATTCATTGTTTTTCTACAATAAAACATCTGCAATAGTATGTTCAGAAGAAAAAGAAAAAACTATGAAATCTTTGGTAAAATCTAGGCCAATTAGGATTGGAGCCTTAGTCAATGATTTCTTGACTAAATCAAAATATTTTTTTAGCTTCAATGATTCATTTAATTTCTTAATATTTCTTGAGCATGTTCGTAATATTTCTCAAAAGTTCTGCAAGATTGGGTATAAACCAACTCAAAAAGTTGATTTTACCAATAAAATATTGAAGTTCTTTGAGATTCCTAGGATGACTAATCTTTAGTATTCCTTATATTCTTCTAGGGTCAATTCTGATTCCATCTCGAGAAATAATGTGACCCATCAACTTTCCTTCTTCAAGACCAAACAATATTTTCTTGGGATTTAGGGAAATTCCAAACTTTCTTCATTTTTCAAAAACTCTTCTCAAATGTGCTAATTTCTCTTCATCAATTTTCCAATATACAGTGATATCATCAAGATATATTACATTGAAATGGCCAATTTCATCTACAAAATCTATGTCCATGGCCCTTTGAAAATTAGCTCCAACATTCATTAATACAAAAGGCATTTTCACATACATGAAAGTCCCCCAAGGAGTAATAAATATTGTTTTGTCTTGATCATTAGGATGTACTAAAACTTGATTATAACTTGAAAAGCCGTCTAACAAAGAGATCCTACTAGAACCTACTACCCTCTGCAACATGTGGTCCATTTTTGGTAAAGGGTAGTTGTCCTTAAGAGATAATTTGTTCAAATTCATAAAATCAATGCCAAGTCTAATTTCACCTATTTTCTTTCTTTTAGGCACAATGTTGGATACCCATTTGGAATATCTGAGTGGAAATATGATTTTTTCTTCACACATTTTCTTGATTTCTTTCTAAACCAAAGGCATCAAAACAAGATTTATTCTGCGCAATTTTTGTTTGAAAGGTTTTTTATCCTGCTTGATTGGAATTTTGTGTTGGATGATGCTAGTATCATAAGATTTTAAGTCCTCATAGCTCCAAGAAAAAACATCTATAAATTCTTTAAATAGAGCTATATATCTTCTTTTTTTAATGATAGGCAGTGATTTTGACAATTTTATGATTTCTCGATCCTATTCAGTGACTATGTTACATTCTTCAATGTTTGTACATGTTGGTTCCATTTTGGGTTTCTTAGCCACATCATTAAAGTCAAATAGTTCTTGTAAAGGGACTAACCCTCTAGGCAGGATATTATCCTTGAGATGTAGTACTTCGAATTCCTCTTTTTTAGGGTCTTTATGAATTTATGTTTTATGTACAATATTATTGGCTGAAATATTTACATTAGTATTTATATCAGAAACAACAGATTGTTTTTCTAAACTAATTTGTACATTAGAATTTTTTTCTTCTTCACAATCTAGGTCTATTTTACTATCTTCAAATCCATACTTACATTGTAAGAAACTTTCAATTTTTTTGTCACTACCAAATACTTGCCAGTATCTCCTGTTATCTGGAATAAGGATGATGTTTAACCTGTATTGTGTATTTTTTGTTTGGATGAGGGAGTTGACATGTACTTGATGAAAAGGCTAGACCAGTTGCTAGGAAATTTTGATTTTTGGGGATAACTGATAAGTCATATTCATCAAATGTTCTTAACAAATCAAGCACAACATTTCTATAAGCTATCAACTTGGGATGTTTTGATGCATATTGTCGCTTTATTTTTTTTATGACTAACTCAAAATCACCATGAACAAAAATCCTCTTAGCTCTTAATATTTTCAACAACTTTAATCCTAAGAGTAGGGCTTCATATTCTATTATGTTGTTTGTGCACTAAAAATTTAACTTGTATGAGTGACCTTGTGCACGATTGTTCACTACATTATACACCCAAATGCCTTCTCCTGAGCCTGCTTTTCCACATGAGCCATCAAAGCTCATATTCCAAACAGGTTCATTTTTCAGGATCTAGTTTTACTGTGTGCATTTGACTGTCATCATTTTATTTAAGATCATTTTTTGCATGGGTAACCTGTGAATCAATGCCTCCATCATTATAAAGAATGAAAGAGACAAGGTCAGTGTGAATAGAATACAAAGGGTAATTTTGTGGTTTTTCTTGACTAATCACCATGTCTTCATTAATGTTTCCCTATACAGTCTTCTTGATTGACCAAACACCGGTATTATAGCATAAGTCATGTCCATTTGTAGGGTCCCTTGAAAATCTGCTCCCCATGAGCATGATAAAAGAATGCCACATTTAGGAGGGATGCCAACTACTACTATATCCATCACTAGACTCTTTGTTGGTATCTGAGCTAAAGTGACACAAAGATATTTGATAAGACCTAGACATCTACCTTTGCTAGAATCAAATGAGTACAAATCTTTTTAAGGTCTAGTAATTTCAAGGCCAAGCTTCTCCATAACAACGGTTGGCATAAGATTATGTGATGTACCTGAATCCAACATGGCATTATGGAGAATTTTGTCATGAATATTAAGATCGACATAAAATGGAGGGACTCCTCCTTCTTGAGGTTTAACATAAAATTTTGGTCCAACAAAAAGTTCAGGTTGATCATCATTTAAATTTATAGTATCAGTAACTTCTCCTATGTTTAATGCTTTTAGGACCTGAGAGCTATATACATTCTTGTTTATAAATTCAGTGAGAGGAATAGAGATTTTAATTTTATCAAGTTCATTCTCAATACTGAAAGGTGTTTTAACTTTGAGATAGGAATATCAGTTGTTTTCTTAGTGCTATTTTTTGTGTTTTTCTTTTATGAACTATTCACTATTTTATTTGGATTTTCCACTGTTTTATTGAAAGCTCATTCAGAAACCTTTTTTGCAAAGTTTCTGAATTATTTTTATTCGAATTGTCTAAGTTTTTCTTGATTCTAAGGTTATAGTTCTCATGAACTTCCATGTTAGCATTCTCAAATCCTTGTTTATAATCATTAGACTCTTCATATTCTAATTCTGTATGATTTAATAAAAATAATCCTTTCTCTTCTTCAGTAAGAAAAACAGAGTCATATTCATTAATTCCCATTAAATTAATTTGATTTTATTCCACTTCCTCAGCTACTCCCTCATCCTCATCAGTATAATTCTCTTGGAATGGAGGCCTAATTTGTTGATCATGTAATATTCCCAATTAGCTATAAGCTAGTTGGAATATTAAATTTTGTTTTTTGTTCTTAGTTTGATGAATACGAGGGTATGGAGACCCATAAATCTCCTTAGTAGGAATAAAATCACTCCTAATGTGAACATAGATCATTTTAGTAGCTTAATTGAGCACCCTTGTGTGTGAAAAGGGGATGGAGCATGTAGACTAGGTCAACTTTGACCAAACCAACAGCGTTGTCATCGAAGGAGTGGCATTCTTTGAGGGACAACGTAGTTTTGGAGGGAGACTCCATGCAAGGAAGTAGTGACTTAAATGAGTGGGGCCAAGGGTGAGGAAGCTCACAACTTATATAAGGAATGGGATGGCAGCCATAGAAGGCATGTTTTAGATTATTATTTTGATATGGTCTGTATGACTATTTTCTCTCTTCAGTTGTTTAGCTATGACTGTAGTGTTGTTTAGCACAGAGTGTTCCTAAGTGGGAATCCCACCTTCATCCTTGGAAGACTTCGAGTGCCAACTCAGGAGAATTATTTGCACTATATTTCCACATTCCAGCATCAGGCCAAGCTTCACCTTTCATCTACAACACAGTTCCTACAGAGGGTTGTGTTGTGTTGCAGGGTGTAGCAGTGGAGAGTTGATTTGGGTAACTTCAGAGCTTATTTTGAGTGGAGGTAGGTTTTCTTTCATTGGGAGGCTAGAAAATAAGGCCCTTGACATTATTTTTAGTATTTGGCACCAAGCCACATTATTATTTTCCCCTACAACGAAGTTTCAGTCTTGGTCTGCATTATTTTAGGGAGGAGTTGCAAGGGTGGTTTCAGTACACCATTAGGGGAGATGGTTTTCCAGTGAAGAGATCAACCTTTCATCTGAAGAGTCTATTGAGAGGAAGAAAATTCTATGCTACATCATATCAGCCACATATTTCTTGTTGTTTATTTACAGTGAATCTTCAACCTTAGGGCTTTGGTTGACCTCTTTATATATTGGTGTATTTTCTAGAAACCCTCTTGGGTTCTTTAGAGAGGTTGTTATAGAGCCTTGTTCTTCACGTATGTTATCCTTTGAAGCATGTATCAGCCATTTTGTATTATTTTATTATCTCCTATTGCAACTATGCTCTTTATGACTACGTTGTAGCAACTTTTCGGCATTCTATATAGTAGCAACACCTCATTTATGAGAGTGTTTATTCGTGGGAAGCTTGTTGGTTCTTGTTGTATAATTTGAGCCCCATTATTTTTTACTATTTTTCTACTGTTATTGTTAATGAAAAGGCTCCATATTGGTCTCCATTGTTGATGTGATGTTTTTCACTGCTATTTCGAGTATTTTGTTTAATATTTTTGCTTTTCCTGTTTAGGAATATTACAGTGGTATCAGAGCATAATCTTGGCTCAGCCTGTGCATCTTAAGCCAATATATCATCAGAAGAAGGAGG
The DNA here is from genome assembly GCA_034641835.2 of Pinus albicaulis. Lineage (NCBI taxonomy): Eukaryota > Viridiplantae > Streptophyta > Pinopsida > Pinales > Pinaceae > Pinus > Pinus albicaulis. The sequence goes on from CM076583.1 coordinate 620,046,574, forward strand.
TCCTCTTATAGATAGAGAGAAGATGTATCTCAAAATAAATTGGAGATATGATTATACAAATGATAAAGAAGACAAGGGTAAGACCCTTTATCAAGAGAAGATGAGGAGAAGAAGTTCCTTAAGCTTCTTCTTCAAAAAATATGCAAGACATTGAAAGAGAATTAAAGGAGATGAGGATGGATAGACACAAAGAATCCCATAATGGATTTCTACATGGAGAAGGCTCTGACATTTCTCATCACTGGAATGATTAACCAGTGAAGCAGCAGGTTTCCCAATGCTCTACAATGCCTACATTTTTAGTAGTGGGAAATGGAGGGTTTCAAGAACAAGAAAATCTTGAAGATTATTTTCTTGAGTATGAGTCTCAATATCAGAGATTCAAGGACCATTTGAGCTTTCAAGAGTTCTGTCAGATCAAGGACAATAAGAGACCCCCACATCACAATAGAGGTGGAGGATTCATACAGAATCTTGATCTACACCGGACTATGGGCATATTTTTCTTACCCAACTTCGATGGGTCATCAAATGCACTGCCAAATCATGGGTAGAGTAGCTAGACATCTACTTCCAATTGAACCAAGTACCAGAGATGGAGGCCAACAAAATAGCAATGCTACACCTTGAGGGTGAAGCACATTATTGGTGGTTTCATGGACTTTCTATTTTGGGTCATGCCAATGTGACTGCATATTCAGAGTTCACAAGGAGGTTGGTGGAGAGGTTTGATCAAAGAGACCTGGTGGTACCTTTCATGGGACTAGCTAAGCTCAAACAATCAAGTAATCTGTAATATTCCCAATTAGCCATGAGCTAGTTGGAATATGTTAAGTCCCTATATTAATAGCGTAGTCCCTTATTATGTTAGTGTAGCCCCCCTTATTGTTATTGGTGTACCCTTGTAACCCCCATATTGTTATTATTGTTCCCTTACATTATTATTGTTAGGTCGGCTAGGATTACATTATGGCCCCATGGACTCCTATATATAGAAAGGAGGTTTTTTCATTTGTATCATCCAAGAATTTTTCATTCATGTAATGTATTGGAGGTTTCCCCCTTGAAGTGGCTTATTTCTAAGGCGTTGATATCTCTTTCCTTCTATTTTTGGAGCTCTTTTCACAACATTTGGTATCATAGCTTTGAATTCTAGGGTTTCTCTTCTCCAAACAGGTCATAGTGGCATTTTCGCTAAAACGTTTTTTCTACGAAGGTTCAGAAGCTGAAATTTTTAGTGTATGAAGCAAAAATCCTGAGGAACATCATCGAAAAATTGCAGAGCTTGGTTCGAAATATGTTTGGAGATATCATCTACGAAATTTAGGTCATTTTGCAGGCTCTTGAATGTAACCTAAACAAGTCATCATGGTACTTTCACTATAACTATTTTTCTACGAAGGGTCAGAAGCTGAAATTTTTAGAGTACGAAGCCGAAATATTGAGTAACATCTTTGCAAAAATTTCAGAGCTTGGTTCGGAATATTTTTGGAGATATGATCTGTGGAAGTTAGGTCTTTTTGTAGGCTCCTAAATTTAACCTAAACAGGTCATCGTGGAAGTTTCGCTATAAATTTTTCTCTATGAAGGTTCAAAAGATGAAATTTTTTATAGCGTGAAGCCGAAATCTTGAGGAGCATTGTCACAAAATTTCAGAGCTTGGTTCGCAATATTTTCAGAGATATGAGCTGTGGAAGTTAGGGCTTAAGAGGTGACCGTGGATAAATCTTCATAGCTCTCTCTCTGAGCATCAGATTTGAATGATGTAAAAAGTGGCCACAAGTAAACGGACTGTAGTTTACTGTCTATCAATTTTAGGGTGAAAGGAGGAAGCAATGACACGTGGCAAGTCATACAGGTTCGCTCTACTGAACCAGTCCATAATTGGGTCATTGTGGGAGATTAGAAATAACTTTGCCTTGAAGAATCCAAATTAGATCAGACCAGTGACATTTGAAACAAGCTTCAGAGGGCTACTACAGGGCTGAATTTTAGATATTCAAGATCTAGAATTATAGAGATAATTCAATTTCAATATCGAGCTCATCAAAAGAAAGTAAAAGGTGTGTATTTTTTTTTCCCGAATTTCATAAGTCTTGTTTGAAGAATCAAGTTGAATTGATTCCAAGGGCATATTGTAGAATAGATATCAGTATTGGATTCTAAAATGGCCCCTAAAAATAATTCCATACCCATTAAGCCCTTAAAAATATATACTATGATGCATGAAGAGGAAGAATTGTAGTATGAGATATCAAAATTACGGTACCAACTGCAAAAAATTACTATCTTATGAAGAGCAACCGAAGATGACATAGATGGTTCAAAAGAAGAAATGGAGGCTAAGTTGGATGGTTTGAAGGATCAAATAATAGGTAATATGGATGATAAATTAGTGGAAGATCACATCGAGTATCAACAACAATTTCTCCAACTCTCAAAGGATAACCTAACTTTGGTGCAGAATCTAACGAAACAACGGGAAGATCAACATCACATCGAAAGAAGTTATGAAGTAATCACAGAAACAAGAAATCGACAAGTACGATCAATTTCAAAGTATCTCAGCAAGTGGAATAACTTTCCTGTAGAGGATTCCACATGGGAGGATGATAATTATATATAGAAGCATCAAGAAATAATCAAGCATCGAGGACAACACTTGTTTGAAGGAGAGGGGCATGTTAAGTCCCTATATTAGTAGTGTAGTCCCTTATTATGTTATTTTAGCCCCCCTTATTGTTATTGTTGTACCCCTAAAATCCCCGTATTGTTATTATTGTGCCCTTACATTATTATTGTTAGGTCGGCTAGGATTACATTGTGGCCCCATGGACTCCTACATATAGAAAGGAGGTTTTGTCGTTTGTATCATCCAAGAATTTTTCATTCATGTAATGTATTGGAGGTTTCCCCCTCGAAGTGGATTATTTCTAAGGCATTGATATCTCTTTTCTTCTATTTTTGGAGTTGGTTTCACAACAGAATATTAATTTTTGTTTTGTTGTTTTGTTTTATGAATAAGAGGACAATGGAGGTCCATTAGTCTCCTTAATAATGAATAAAATCAATGCCAATGTGAAAAGAAAACATCTTTGCAACTTAATTGAGCACCCTTAGGTGCGAAAAGGGGCTGGAACATCTTGAATGGGTCAACTTGACCAAATCAGCAACATTGTCATGAAGGAATGGCATTCAATGAGGGACAACGTAGTTTTAGATGGAGACACCTTGCATGGAAGTAGTGTCATAAATGAATGGAAGTTAGGGTTTGGAAGCTCATATCTTATAAAAGGAAGAGGAAGGCAGCCATATTATTCATATTATGATATGTAATGTTTTTGATATATGGCCTGTTTAGACATATAGTTTTCTTTGGTTGTTTAGCTAATATTGCAAGTATTGTTTAGCATTGGGTGTTCCTGATCGGGAATCTCACCTCTTTCCTTGAGAGGCCTCTTGGAAGATTTTTCACTACATCCACTATCATTCATTTGGCCAAAGCTTCAGTCTTAATGTACAACACAATTTTCTATTGAGAGGTTGTGTTGTGTTGCAGGGCCGAAGTTGTGGAGGTTTTATTTGGGAAATTTCTGAGCTAGATCTCATTGGAGGGAGGTTCCTTTCTCATGGGAGGCTAGTAAAGAAAGCCCTAGAGCTTTATTAACACATTTGGCATCAGGCCATAGTATTTTTATCCCATAAAGCACAGTTCCAATCCATGACTATCTTATTTTAGTGAGCTGTTGCAGTGGGCAACCCAAAAAGGGTTGAAAATCCAAAGTTAAAATCTGGCCAAACCATTTCTGGGTTTTTCTTGGTTTTGTGAGTAGAATCCATGGTTAAAATCCTGGATTATTGTAGGCACTCTAACAGATTTCCGCACATGGTTCTTCTCCTCAGTAGCAGTAGTTTCCAGCAACAGCAACAATCACAGCACAACCTTTCCAGTGCTTGGTTTATTTAGTGTATTTCAACCATCTTGTGGCTTGAGCGCATTCCTTTTGGAGCACTATGTACATTCATATTTGTTGTGTTTATAATGATATGACTCAGCTTTTACTTCTCATAGTTATAATGTCTTGATGTAAATTTCAACTGCAGCATATTTCCAGCATTTTCCAGATCTTAGTGCTATATTCTTCTTTTGCTTTATTTGGAATGATGCATTTGTTCTATATTTCTGCTTTTCCCATTTGGGAATATTACATAATCTAGAAACTTATATTTCTAAATTTCTAAGACTTTATGTTATGGTTCCTCATTTATTTGCAGCAAGGAGGGTCTATATGTTCATTGATGGGCTAGCAGAACCTCTACATGGGTTGGTTAAATCTACCAAACCGACTACCCTTTAAGATTCCATTGAGAGGGCTAGAGATATACAAGATTCCTTTCCAAGAGCAAAGGAAACATTTCAGCAAAATCCCACTTTTCCATTAAAGGGAAAAGATGAGAAGGCTCCTCTTTCAAAGGAGAGACAAAACAAAGCACCTCTTAGTGATGATGTCCAAAGAGACTTGAGGAGAAGAAATATTTGCTTCACATGCCAAAAATCATGGGCACCTGTACATAGATGTGCAGCAGGAAAGGCACACTATATAGAGGTCTTTTCAGATGATGAGGAGGAAGAAGAAGAAGAACCGGAAGGGGGTCACAGCGCTGGGATAGCAGGAGAAGATCCACCACCACTAAGAGGTGGGAATGAAGCATTTTCTCCAATTTGAGTGGCCCTTGCATCATTGAGAGGAGTACCCAAGTACTTTACCTTGAGAGTTTGAGGTTCCATTCAAGATAAGAGGGTTTCAGTTTTTATTGACAATGGGGCTACCCACAACTTTATTGATGCCCAACTAGTGCAGAGGAGGGAGATACCCAGTGATGATTTTGAGGGATTTTCAATTTTGGTCCCAGGAGCTAGAACTATGAAGTGCATGCATTATGTTCCATGTTTATCTATCACCATGGGGACATATACATTGACTGATCACTTATTTTTGGTTGACATACTTGACACTAATGTGATATTGTGTGTGAAGTGGCTGATTATTTTAGGGAAGGTCACCACAGATTGGGAGACTTTGCAGATGGAGTGGGTGGACAGAAAGAGTGGAAAAAATAAGATGATTAGGGGCATGCACACATATCCATCACAAACAACTTCCACACATAAAACATAGTTGGATTTTCCCAGTGAAGAAAGGACCTAACAGTCCCATCATGTATGCAGATGACTTTGGCCCATGAGACATTATTGTTTAGTGGCAAACCACTAGGGAGGCCACCTGACCAGGAGTTGCTGAGAAATTTCTCACAAAATTTTGCACCAGTCATAGATCCAAGAGGAGTGGGAACATTGGGAGGTCATGGTACAACGTAGAGAGTCTTGGGTAGACTCAAGGAGGAGGGAGACATTCTCCCAACATCATCATTGCCCACTCTCACCTCACATCTTGCACTGAGAGAGGAGAAACAGAGGGAGGATAGCAGCATCTCGGTATGTCACTTTGGCATGGGAGATGTCAAATAAGGGGGCAGCCACATGAAATTTTTTTTATATGATATATCATCAGTACTGTCACTATGGAGGATAGATCCTTATTGGAAGTCCCAACTGTTGGTGGATTATTCCAAGGATATTTTTACATGCATGATACTTGATGACCAACTATTAGAGGAGGGATATTTAGTAATGGATGGGGTCATCTACTATCAGAGTAGGATCTTCTCTTCTAGAGCATCTAGGCTCAAGGAGAAGTTAATACAAGTAGCACATGAAGGTTTTCTCTTCACCCACACTTATTCCATGAGAGCATACCATACTATCATGGAAGGATTTACTTGGGAAGGCTTTGAAGAGGAGATATATCAACATTTTAGGAGATGCATGGATCATTTGGAGATGGAGGAGAGACATAACTCTTTGATGGAGTTATCATAGCCACCTCTTTCCTCTTTGGGAATGAGAGGGGATCTATTTATGAACCACTCCATTAGTATGTTCAAAGTATATGGTAAGTAACATGTTTTTATGAATAATGATTTACTTGATGAATATTTACATTCCTTTACCACATACATGCAAGCCATTTCTCCAAATAGGGGCACTTTACCTTATAAACTTCATTTTCAACTTGGGGCCATAAACGATGTTGAGCATGGCCACTCCCGAGGAGGATATAGAGAGATGACATATCATTCAGGGTGTACTACAAATGCACCAAAACATTACTCACCTTCTCAAAGCATGTGAGAAGACTATGGCAACAAGTAAGTGGTGTGGAAACCATTACCATATCATTATTTGAGGCAGTTAGGAGATATATTGCGCTGGTTCCACATGTGGGACTTTGATCCTCCTCCAGTATTACATATGACAACTTATTTATCCTTGGTTTTGATCCCATACATTGATGATGTCCTTATTATTATTGTGGGAATGATTGGAGGAAGGATGAAAGGGTTTAATATGCCCATTGGGAGAGATATTCTCCATGTTTCTTATGCTTCATGTTTCAGGGAGAACATTGGGAAAACCATGATTGCTACATTGGATCTTTTGCTTCCTTATGAGGTAAATAATTTGCATCTCATGAGTACTTGGGAGGAGAATTTCATGGAGGGATTGATTGGGACACACTTGGTATATGAGGAGAGATTATCACATGGAGGTGTCACCAAGGAATGAGGAGAAGAGTTGTAGCACTCACCTTTACAGTTGCTTGAGGACAAGCAACATTTGGGAGGGGAGGACTGTAATATTCCCAATTAGCTATAAGTTAGCTGGAATATTAATTTTTTTTTTTCCTTAGTTTGATGAATAAGAGGGTATGGAGTCCCATAAATATCCTTATTAGGAATAAAATCACTCCTAATGTGAATGGAGATAATTTTGGTAGCTTAATTGAGCACCCTTATGTGTGAAAAGTGGCCAGATCATGTAGACTGGGTCAAATTTGACCAAATCAACAATGCTCTCATGGAAGGAGTGGCATTCATTGAGGGATAGCACAATTTTGGAGGGAGACTCCATGCATGGAAGTAGTGACTTAAATGAGTGGGGCCAAGGGTGAGGAAGCTCACCATTTATATAATGAATGGGATGGAAGCCATAGAATGCATGTTTTAGATTATTATTTCGATATGGTCTGTATGACTATTTTCTCTCTTCAGCTATTTAGCTAAGACTGCAGTGTTGTTTAGCACAGGGTGTTCCCGAGTGGGAATCCCACCTTCATCCTTGGGGGACTTTGAGTGCCCACTCAGGAGAAGTATTTGCACTATATTTCCACATTTTGGCATCAGGCCAAGCTCCATCTTTCATCTACAATGCAGTTTTTGTAGAGGGTTGTGTTGTGTTTCCGGGTGCAGTAGTGGAGAGTTGATTTGGGTCACTTCAGAGCTTATTTTAAATGGAGGAAGGTTTCCTTTCATTGGGAGGCTATAAAATAAGGCCCTTGAGCTTATTTTCGGTATTTGGCACTAGGCCACATTATTATTTTCCCCTATAATGAAGTTTCAGTATTCGACTGCGTTATTTTAGGGAGGAGTTGGAGGGGTGGTTTCGGTACACCATTTGGGGAGATGGTTTTCATGTGAAGGGATCAATATTTCATCTGGAGAGTCTATTGGGATGAGGCTCATTCTATGCTACATCATATTAGAAATATATTTCTAGCTATTTATTTATAGTGAATCTTTAGCCTTAGGTTTTTGGTTCACCTCTTTATATATTGGTATATTTTCTGCAAACCCTCTTGGGTTCTTTTGAGAGGTTTTTATATAGCCTTCATCTTCATGTATGTTATCCTTTCAGGCATGTATCAACCATTTTGTATTATTTTATGATATCATGTTGTAGAACAACTCTTTATGACTATGTTGTAGCAACTTTCTGGCATTCTATATAGCAGCATCACCTCATTTATGAGAGTGTTTATTCATTGGAGGCTTGTTGGTTCTTGTTGTATGATTTGGGCCCCATTATTTTGTACTATTTTGTTGTTTTTATGATTAATGAAAAGGCTCCATATTGGTCTCCATTGTTGATGTGATGTTTTACACTTCTATTTCGAATATTTATTTCAATATTACTGCTTTTCCTGTTTATGAATATTATAGATCAAGACCTCTTTTCTCCCTCTGTCTTATTTGAGGAGGGTTTCTTCTAAGATTTTGATTTCTATTTTGAGGAGCTCGTTGATTTTATCTAGGAACATTCCTATCATTTAGATTAATCCTCTCCATCATTCACTCCATAGCTCTAACCAATGAGTCAACTTTAGCATCAAATGTGGAAGTTGAAGTTTCTTCTCTTATACTGACTCTTCTTTCAATTATCATTCTAGCTCTTTTTGCTCTCAAGTTGGCTTCTACACTCACTACATCTCTCTGCATTTCTTCTAATGTGGAAAAGTTTCTTTCCCTTAGCTGATAAGACATTTCTGGTTCAAAACCATATGGGAATTTCAACAATGCTAAACCTTGTGGTGGTTTTATATGAGAAGGTATTTCATTGTATAAACTATTAGATCGAGTGCAATAATACTGAACACTTTCAGCTAGGTCCCTCCTAATTTTCTCATATTCAGATAAAATTTGAAGAGGGTTCTTCTTTACTTCCCACCTATTTAAATTTTTTTGGTGAAATCTAGGAATATCATTGATACTATTTGCAAGTAAAGCTTTAAACCATTTCCTAACTTCTCCATTAATACTCTGAGAAAACATTCTTAGTTTAACACTTTCTTCATCTACCTCTTGAAGGTCAAAAAAATCATTCATTTTTTAAACATGTTGTTGGGTAGTCACATGACTAGTTCCATCATATAATGTAATTTTAGACTGGTAATCATGTGGCATAGGAGGAAAAGGTGCAGGTAACACCAATGGATCATATCTGGCTGCCACGATTGGTGGAGGTGTTGGAGGAAGGTGAACAGTGGATGAAGTAGGATGGATAGTGGGAGAATATGTTTGTGCAAAGGTTTGAGTATGGGGATGAATAAAATTAGTAGTGGGGATTGTGGAAGCAATATGACTAGTTGACTTAGGATGGATAGTTTGAGAGCTAATTGAAGAAGATTCTATAGTCAATACAGTTAATACTACATATTGTTGCAGGTAAGCATCATCAAATATTGAGGTAAAATATGTTACCAAATGTTGGAGAGTATCAAAATCTTGGAGAAGATGAATATCAGTTTGAATTTGTAAATTGGATTCCCTCATTGGAATTTTTTGTAATATAGATGGATCAAATAATGTATGGTCAGTATAATTTTCAGATTTAGTCCTGAATAAGCCTTGTGAAAATGTAAATCAAATTGAATGTCCTGTAAAGTGACAAAGTTTTCAGGGAGGGATTTTGATCTGTGGAAAACCCTGCTACTTGTTTGAATTTCAGTTCTAAGAGTCTTTGTTAAAATATTCGCAGGATCGTCCACTATAGGAGGAGGATTTGGATCAGGATGGGATCTAGTATATATTCTTTTAGGAACTAGAATTTAGATCAGAAGCAGAGAAAAACTTATTATTTTCAAAAACTGAAAGAAACCAATCTTAAAAAATAAAATACTTCTATCATTGAGTTCCTTCAAATAGGGTTTCTAAATTTGAATGAAAAGAGTGTTTTTTCAGTTTAAGGTTCCCTAGTATGGTCGTGACTATGTTATCGTTCTATAATTTTAATATTAGCAAGAATAATCATAAAATGACAACACCAAAACCGCTTTGGAGCCTAGGATATAGCCCTCCTAGACTCAAAGAGGGATGCCTCTATAAGATTTAGATTTGTTTATAATTTTATCTAATATTAGGCTAGTTAAAATGATTGTGATGGTTGATTTTGATTGATAATTTTGGTTATATTAAAGTATCTCTTTAAACTATTTCCATTGGGCTATGGAGTCACAATAGGTTGGGTCATTGCATCAATTTTTCCAGAGCACTTGCAAGGCAAACTAACTGTATTTATTAGATCTATAAAACATAGTGAATTGTGGAATGAAAGAAGAGTGATTTCAGTTGTGGTTAAAAAGAAATTAAGTATTTCTTAACCACACCTCAGAAGAAAAAACACTTATATTGTAAACACAACTAGAATTAAGGTGCTATAATGCAGCAAATCTCAATATTCAAATTTCTATTTTACAATTAGAATTTAAATGATACATTGAAATAAATAATAGTGGAAAACATTAAACAAAGTAAAGAAAATACATCACCAGGAAAATACAGTTCAAGAATCTTGCAAAATGGTCTTTTATTATTGATGCTCCAGCTCCAAAATTACAATGCTCCAACATAAAATCTTACAATCTAGGGTCCAACCCCTAATACTGAATAGAAATGCAGTATTTAAGTAATTCATAGTGATTTATATATCTACATAGGAAATCTGCCTATTTATTACAATGATAACTGAAAATTGACAAATGTGATAACAACATGGACATGTTGGAATATCTGTGGCGGGTCGTTGAAATATCCATAAAGACATTATTGTGTGATGTAGTATATTGTTGTGTTGGTAGATCTGAGGCTGATACGCTGAACTGATACATTGGTCTGCAGAATTAATTAATGAGCTGAGGTGGCTATTCTGCTAATGTGTTGAGCTATCACCCATCCTAGTAGTCACACAATTTCTCCCATTGCTGTGGATTCAAGATCTTGATTCTAATTAGCTTCCTATAGATTTCATCAATCTCTGTATACTTTATGAAAGTTGGCCTTAACTGGAAAATATGCTTGATTTCATGTTGAATGAAATTTTCATTATTGAGAACCTCATAGAAATCTCTTCCTGTCATGGTATTCTTTACATTGGCATGCTTGGATGCATTATTTGAAAGATAAGTGAGCTTCTTTACATAATATTTCTTAGCCATAAGCTTGTCATTTATCGCAAACAAGGAAGGCAATCCCTTTTTGGTCAAAGGTTCAATTCTGTTGAAGAATCTGCTAACACCAATTTGTAGTTGATGACACTTTTTTCTACCTGTCTAACCAAACTAATTTTGTTTAGTACTTTCTTGACCTCCAGGATGGTTGTTGTCCTTTCCTTTGCTTCTAGTGGTTCCAATTCAAAATTATTTTTTAATTCAAGAATTTGATGATATTTTTTGCAGTTTCAAGCATGCTTGTCATTTCTCTATTTTCCTTGTTTATGGCAAAACTCACTAATCCAATTAGATCTCTCTGTTCAAAATTTATTTGGATGGAGGGCCATATATCATTCATGGACTCAACCAAATTATTTCTTTGACTCTACCTACCATAGTACCATTAGAAGACTCTTGAAGAGACTTCTACAAACCTTCTGTAAATTGTTTTCTTATCTGCATCTTTGTTGCATGTGGTGATTCCTTTCTTGTCATTTGATCTTGTAATGTCTTTACCTAATCTTGTAGCTTTTTAATCTCTTCTGTCTATAGAGACATGTTCTCCATGGCTTTAGCTAACTATTCTGTTCTTCCTGAAGTACCTATAGATAATGACGTGGTTGAAGGGATGACTGCTAGAGGAACTGCCTCTAATGGAATGATGGATTTTGTTGCATTCTCTTTCTCTTTTATCAATTTCCCTGTCTCTCCATTTTCTTGATCTGTGCTAATTGTTCCATTATTAGATTCATCATTTGAGATTTATGTGTTTCATTTTCCTCTATATCCTTTGTCAAAGGATCTTCAATTGCTCGCATTTTGAGCTGTTTCCTTAAAGCTACTATATCTACATTCTATTTTCTTACAATTTCCTCTGCAACCTGTGAATTAGTTGCATCATACCCAATTTTAATCACCAAGTCCTACAGGGATTTGATTCTTTTATCTTTGGATAGAGAAGAGATCTTCTTCATTTTGAGTTGTGATTGTCATTAGCCAATGATACCTGCAACTTAGATAAGCTCATGGTTGTGCTTGTCAATGTGGATGAAATCATCTCTCCAATTTGTTTATGTATCTCCATTTGGTCTACTAGATGGATGTCCATGACATAAAATTAAAAAGTAGTGTTCTTAAAATCTGCATATGACTTATTCTGAGGGATCTGTGCTTCCAGGAAGGCCATTATCATATTTCCTTTCTTTGAGTCAAAAGCTAATAAGAGCCTACTCTTTGTACTACTTGTTTGTTTCCAGAACTGATTATCAGTGTTGTTTTTTAGAATTTCATTCTTCCTCTTGATCTCTCTAAATGTATCAAAGATGTCCTCCTTACTTTCCCCCGTAGTAGTAGTGGATGTGGGAGTTTGTAAGTTCTGTTATTGGAATAGCATGGTGGCTAAAGATGTGGAGAAAATAGTCTGGCCACTTGCCAGAGAAGATCTTGGAGAATCTCTGATTGTGATGACTGTCTGTTGCTCTTTTTCACCACCTTTTTCAACGTCCATGTGGTCTCTAGCTCTCTTCCTGTACTTCAACTTAAATTCTTTTCTAGATGTATCAAATTCCATATCAGTGAGATAATATCTTGACCTCTTGCCTGATGTTTCTTTCCCTGGTTCTTTTCCCTTGTTTTCTCTACCTTCTGTAGTTTGTTTTTCCTGTGGACTATGGGTTTCAATACTTGAGGTGTAAATCACCTGTTCTTCAACCTCCTGTAGTGTGTTGGCTTCCCACTCTACATGATACATAAAATATTAAATCTTACGCCTGTTTGTGTGGATGTATGGGGTTGATTTGTTCTCCACTATTTTCTTGGAGATGATCCCAAATGGGTCATATAAACAAGTAAACTGTGACTGAATTTCATGTCTCTCAACATCTTTTCAGCCTCTTCTCCTGCTACTCTGCTATTAAAAATAAAAGGACCAATTTGGGATTTGATCCTAAATTTAAATTTATTCTTTGCAGAGACAAAGTGCACCTCATCTGCATTGATCATTTGTATTATGTATTCCATTGCAAAGATCCTCATGGAGAGGAACTTTCGTAGTTTATAGGGGGGAAACTCACACCCATAAACTTGGATGTTAGTATAATTTTGGTACTATTACCAATCTCCTGTTCTTCATTGATCTGACAACTGCATAATCTTCTTGATTTCCTCATTTACCCTTGGCTTTGTTGCACTACTAAGTATATTCACTGCTGGATGTACAAATGAATCAAAAAAACTCTTATTTGTATAATTATTCTGCTCCTTCATTATCAAAGTGATCCAAAATATGAATGATTGAGATTGAGAGTCATAATTAAGCTTTGTCATTTCAAACTGGAATTTGCTGGCCTGAAAAATAAAAAAACATATATACCAAAACCGAAGTGTATTTGAACACTTCTTTTTTTTTTTGAATGTAAGAAATAAGGCTACCTAGTTACACTTCTCCAACAACGGCGCCAAAATTTTTGGTCAATTTAGTGTGTCCTAAATTGCTAACATAAATTATCAACCAGGGATTCGTAAGCTGACGAAGTGTGGCGCATTATATGTGCAAGATAACCTATCTCTTACATTTTGTCGTTTTTGGATTTTTATGAAATTCTAAAAGACAAGTATGGTTATGAATGTTCAAGGCAATGATGTCCTTTATAATGATTTACCAACTTCAAACTTAAAAAGGAATTTGAAACATACAATGAAAAAACTTGAAAGGAAATGAAAATGTGTTGCTAGCCTAATAAATCAAACAGTGAACTATTGAGCATGAAAACCAAATTATCCTTGCTGCTGTCTAAACACAAAAGAAACTATGCTTAAAGAAATCCTAAGAATTGCAACAAAGTAAATCTAAATCAAATTACATCAACTTATATTCTGATCCCTCACCATTAGTCCAGCTATGGCTTTCGGAGGTAACCATAAACAACTTGAGAAATCTGATATCTAATTTGCAGAAAAAGAAACTAATATCAAACTACACACCCATACTTCAATCCCTCACCATCAGTCCAGCTGTGGCTTTCGGAGGTAACTGAAAATGACATGAGCAATTTAATATATCTAACTTGCAGAAAGTAAACTAATATAAAACTACACACTCATACTTCAATCCCTCACCATCAGTCCAGCTGTGGCTTTCGGAGGTAACTGAAAATGACATGAGCAATTTAATATATCTAACTTGCAGAAAGTAAACTAATATCAAACTACACACTCATACTTCAATCCCTCACCATCAGTCCAGCTGTGGCTTTCGGAGGTAACTGAAAATGACATGAGCAATTTAATATATCTAACTTGCGGAAAGTAAACTAATATCAAACTACACACTCATACTTCAATCCCTCACCATCAGTCCAGCTGTGGCTTTCGGAGGTAACTGAAAATGACATGAGCAATTTAATATATCTAAATCTAACTACTGAAACAAATGTGCAAGATTGAAATAAACAAAGCAGTACTGGAATTAAACAAAAACTAAGAAAAATAAATTAGCAGCAGAACAATATTGATTCCATGTCATTAGTCAAAAGATATGCAAATGCCCGGGCTGCCATGAAAAATTATGCTAAAAGCTATGATTTCAGAAAGCAATCTAAGTAAGGAAATATGACAAAACAGAATTGAAAGCAAATTATCTAGAAAACATGTAAAAGCCTCCTTGGATAGCAGGGGCCCTCTGCTACCAATTTGGTGAAGTCCTTCAGCTCCTTAAAGATAAGATCACAATAGCATCAAATAACTAAGCTTCTTTATTCAAAAACTCATAAATCTACATCCCATTCCATCTTAAACTTTGTTACAAATCTACTTCATCATTACTTCCTCATTACTTTCTCATTACCTATAATAGGAGAAAGCTTCTCCTATTTATACAAAATATGAGGAGTCATCTCATTAATGGGAGTCCATGAATCTCTCCCTCCATCTCTAGAGTTACAATCAAAATAGGAAATGATAAGACACATGTCTTTCTAGAGTTTTAACATAACTTGAGGAATGAGACACATATCCTCTTAGAGTTTCAATACAACAAGGAAGTGAGACACATATCCTCTTGATCCCATAATCTTCTCCAACCAAATTCGAATTTGGCTTTAGAGTGCCACATAAGGGTCTTCTAGAAGTCTCCTTTTGACCTACACATGTCACAAAACTCATAACACATATATAGATATATGAAACTACGTTAATTTTCTAATTTCTAATCATAAATTCACTTAAAATACATAAAATAAATAACTTTGGAAAACAAGGATCCTAACCCATATATTTATGAAAATGGTTACTTGATGTAGGGTTTTAGGTCAAATGGCTATGAAATAAGAGCTAAATGGTTATGACATAATAGAAATATGTATGAATATGGAGAACACTTTTGAGACTCAACATACCCCCCAACTGAAGTTGTTGCATGTCCTCATGCAACTATTGCAATGATTCATTTGTCCATGAGTTGATCTTTATGAGTTTTGACTCATATAGATTCATTCCAAACTTTGCTTCTTGATATTTTCCTTTTTGGCAAAGTATAATACATTTGATTGCAACATTTTTTTTTTTCAATGGTTGGTTCTTGTGTGACAACCATTTTTTTTTATTTTTATTTTTAGCATTGGTTCTTGTGTAACAATGCTTTATTTTCTTTGTTGCATCAAAGTTCATGAAAACATTTAGAATCAATTACTTCATCAATGAATTGATCAATTGCAAGGCATATAATCTTTTGGATCATGTTGCAACAATAGTTGGTTGGGAAGTATATGTGAGTGGAAATGAAATGAAAATGTGTGATAGTGTATGACATGTGGATATGAAATGATGTCCCTTCCCCCCCCAACTAAAGATATGACAATGTGGAAAAGGGAGTGAGGAATTTTTCCAAAGTTACAATTTTAACATTCTAATGAATTACATGACTAAAAATTAGAAAACAACATACCTTCACTTACCTTAAATGTGGATGAGTTGTGTATGTGTGGTGGCTGCAAAATTCTCATCATATTCTTCTTCAAGTGGCTGAACAAGAGGAGTCATGGATAAAGAGATGAGATGACTTTTTATTGCTTCTACTAAAACTTGCTGAAATCTGCTCCAAAATGTTGAAAATAATAGTCTTCATGTCTTCAAAACTCATTAGCATAATTCCTACTATGTGAAAAGATGTTCTGATGTCGAACATAGTAGGAAATTGTTGACTTAGTGGCCATTAATGGATGCCACTAGTCAACACGAGAACTCTCACCATTGATGATAATGAGAGTCAAGATGCCCAAACACATCTTGCTAGGTACGAATGATTTTGCTGATGTCGAGTCACCTAGAAGATCTGACGAACAAGAGACATTAATGTATTCCCATTGTTTGTCAGCATTAGAACTTGCCATTAAGGCATGCAAGCCTCAAGGTGTTTTTACAAATAACTTAGACTCAAAGGATTATGGACTCAATAATTTGCATTGAAGCAGGGCTTATTTGCGGAATGAAAATGACAAGAAATGGAAAATGAAAATGGAAGATGGCAATTGAGAGTAGAAATGGAAATGAGCAATAAGCATGTGAATGAGCCTCTTGCTTTTATTTGTGGGTTATGTATGGACAAAAAGAAATGGAAAGTGGATGTGAATGTAAATGGAAAATATGAAGTGAAATGAGGTGAATGGTTTATTATGGGGTATGGATGTGATGGAGACAATAGTATCTGAAAGTTTTTCAAGTGTTTGGATCTGATTTTGCATCAGCATATTTCCTCTTTGTTGCTGATCATCCTCTTATGAAACAAATTGGTCTCTTAGAGAGACACCATTCTCTTGTAGTCATTTGTCTTTCCTCCTGGAACCTGCAAAAAACTAATACTTCTTCTGCAATGGAATGTAAGATTATCAAAGGGAGAGAGGTGATCAATCTCTCTAGTTATGATATTTACACACAAAACTAAGAATTTGTATTAATGAAACAAGTTCTCAAAGAAAAAATCAAAAGAATTTATACCTGTTTTGGAATTAGTGCCTCAAGTTGAATGTAGCTTCTTTTCAACAATTTATTTCATTATTTACCATTTCAAACTCTAATGATGGATTTCTCATTGTGTAGATCTTGTTGAGACATTTCCAACAATACTTAAATCATCAAAATCTGATTTTGTATGAGAAAGTTAGGCTGATTTGAGCAATGAGGTTTTTCAGCTGCGGAATTGGAGAACAGTTGCGGAATTGGACTTTAGCTGCGGAATTGGAGAACAGCTGCGGAATTGGACTTTAGCTGCAGAATGTCGATGGTTTCTGTAGCTAAAAATCTTGAATAAAAAGTTAGCCATTCATCTTTCATCATCAGTCCAAAATTAATCAATACCTTCAGAAAAGTGAGCAAATAACTTATTCATTTCATTGATTCAATTTTTTTTTTTTTTTTTTTAATAACAAAATTGAAAAAGAAAAATGCAATTTTTTATTTTTATTTTTATTTTTATTTTTTTAAATATTATATATGTTACATTTTTTTTTTTTTAAATATATACATATATAATTTTATTAAACCGATATGTAAACACTCTACAGAAATGAGAAATGAGAACAGTGCTACCCAAAGCGTGCAAGCAATGTAAATGAGACAAGCTTGTTGAAAAGGGCAATATTCACGTTAGCAAACACGATAAATGGAAAAACAAATTGTCTAACAACAAGAACTCAAGTACATATCCCATTAAATCTCTTTGAAAAGATCCAGGATTAAAGCTCAGGTTGACTATGATCATACAAAAAAAAATAGACCGCTGGCCAGCTCTGATTAGAATCCTTTATTGGCACAAAGTATTATGTTACTGAAAATTGATTTGTTGTACATGGCTCATATTAATATGATTTACACCCTCAGATATCTGTTAAGTAACAATAATATTCAAGCCGTGCACCTAAATGTGGAAATTTCCAGCAACCCTTTGATCATCAAAGACCCGACATCCTTCACCATCATAAATCATGTGGAATGTGGTTATATGCCACGATAAGACTTTGATTTTGACTGAAATTCTTCTTCTTGGATTTAGAAAACCGGATTATTAATGCAGTGCCGTTTTCAAATTCTTCACTCAGAAAAACCATTTTTCCTCACGCGGCAAGCAAAAATGGCCTTCAAAGAACCAAGAAATTCTCCCAGACCGCCACGAATTTTGTAAAACTATTTCTGGGTTATCTAATTGAGCACGTTGGCGAAAAAACCCATTTTTTATTTTTTCCAAATTCATCACCATTTGGCCAGATCGTGCTTTCAAAGTTTGACGTTTTTCTCTGTTTTGCGTTTCCCTGAATTGTTACATTCGGTTGTGAAATTGATTTTGAAATTTTTTTTAAGATTTGATCACAGCACAGATAGATGACTGAACAATACAATCATGGCATCCTCCTCAAAATTTCTCTTATTTTCATTTCTAAGCTGTGCATTACTTTCTCTTAACAAGTTTGTTTCTGCTACCTGGCATTACACAGAACTGAACTCTTCATCTTTTCCTGTTCTTTACGTAATGCAGCTTGTGCTATTCCATTTCAGAGAACTTGAACTCTGTAGAGACAACCATCGTTTTGATTTACATGTTTTTGGTTTCAGGTAAATGTCAAAGTGTGTGACAGATAGACATGTATAGCTGGAGACTGCAAGTTGACGAGGACCTCAGTTTTAGAAATAGTATTGAGCCTTTCAGAATAAAGTCTATAGTTCACATGAATTAATTCCTTCAATTCTTGAGACCAGCAAATTGCGCACCAGGAATCTTCCTTTCAAACGAATCATGGAGTTAGTATGAATCTGGACTCTTATTGGTTTTATTGCGAAAATAGTGGAGGTTGCAAGTTTGTTTCAGGCCACCTCAGTGAGGAGTAAATCCGACATCGAAATCCCTTTGTAAAGTTTTAACAGAAATACAACACTTACAAGTAAATTCCTCATTCATAACAAACCATAAAAGGCATGGAGAATGAAACTGTAGGTGAACATGGTATAGGGCCAATGAAAATTTATTTACAAGCTGTATTTAGGGATGAAGTCATGGAGAGATCTCAAGTTTTTTTTTTTTTTTTAATTTGTGATTGTTAATAAAACTATATGTTATATTTTTAAAAACTAAAAATACACATATATATTTTATAAGCAAAATGATTTTATTTATTTATTTATTTGTTTTGTTAATAAAATTACACATGTTAAATTTTGAAAAAAATTTAAAAATATACATATGTAATTTACTTAAACAAAACAATTTATTGAATTTTTTTTTTTTTTTAATGATTTGTTATTAAAATTATATATATATTTTCAAAAATTTTAAAAATATACATATATATATCTTAGTAACAAAACAATTTTTTATTTTTTTTATTTTTATTTTTTTATTTTTATTTTTTAATTGATTTGTTTAATAAAATTATGTATGTTATATTTTCAAAAATTTAAAAATATACATATATATTCATTAAACAAAACAATTTATTGAAATCAAAGTTTTTCATGAAAACAATTTTTATTTTTTTAAATTGTTGAATCAATTGAAATGATGAAGTTTTATTTTGTCTCTTTTTTTTTTTCACATAACAATTCTTTTTCTGATCCTCCAGATCACACAAAGTGCAAGAGGAGAGCATACTCAAGAATTATTAATTTTTTTTATATAACAATCCTTTTTCTGATCCTCCAGATCACACAAAGTGCAGGAGGAGAGCATACTCAAGAATTATTAATTTTTTTTTTTTTTGAATGTAAGAAATAAGGCTACCTAGTTACACTTCCCCGGCAACGGCGCCAAAATGTTTGGTCAATTTAGTGTGTCCTAAATTGCTAACATAAATTATCAACCAGGGATTCGTAAGCTGACGAAGTGTGGCGCACTATATGTGCAAGATAACCTATCTCTTACTTTTTGTCGTTTTTGGATTTTTATGAAATTCTAAAGACAAGTATGGTTATGGATATTCAAGGCAATGATGTCCTTTATAATGATTTACCAACTTGAAACTGAAAAATGAATTTGAAACATACAATGACAAAACTTGAAAGGAAATGAAAATGCGCTGCTGAAATGAAAATGTGCTGCTAGTCTAATGAATCAAAACAGTGAACTATTGAGCATGAAAACCAAACTATCATTGCTGCTGTCTAAACACAAAAGAAATTATGCTGAAAGAAATCCAAAAGTTGCAACAAAGTAAATCTAAATCAAATTACATCAACTTATCTTCTGATCCCTCATCATTAGTCCAGCTATGATTTTCTGAGGTAACCATAAACAACTTGAGTAACCTGATATCTAACTTGCAGAAAGTAAACTAATATCAAACTACACATTCATAATTCAATCCCTCACCATCAGTCCAGCTGTGGCTTTCGGAGTTAACTGAAGATGTCATGAGCAATTTAATATATCTAACTTGCATAAAGTAAACTAATATCAAACTAGACACTGCTACTTCTAACCTCACCATCGCCAGAGCTTCTAGTAACCGAAATGACATGAGAAATTTAATATATCTAACTTGTAGAAAGTAAACTAATATCAAACTACACACTCATACTTCAATCCCTCACCATCAGTCCAGCTGTGGCTTTCGGAGGTAACTGAAAATGACATGAGAAATTGAATATATCTAACTTGCAGAAAGTAAACTAATATCAAACTACACACTCATACTTCAATCCCTCACCATCAGTCCAGCTGTGGCTTTCAGAGGTAACTGAAAATACATGAGCAGCTTAATATATCTAAATCTAACTACTGAAACAAATGTGCAAGACTAAAATAAACAAAGCAGTGCTGGAATTAAACAAAAAGTAAATTAGCAACAGAACAATATTAATTCCATGTCATTAGTCAAAAGATATGCAAATGCCCGGGCTGCCATGAAAAATTATGCTAAAAGCTATGATTTCAAAAAGCAATCTAAGTAAGGAAATATGACAAAACAGAATTGAAAGCAACTTATTTAGAAAACATGTAAAAGCCTCCTTGGATAGCAGGGGCCCTCTGCTACCAATTTGGTGAAGTCCTTCAGCTCCTTAAAGTTGTAATCAAAACAACATCAAAGAACTGAATTTCTTTATTAAAAAGAACTCACAAATCTACATCCCATTCCATCTTGAACTTTGTTACAAAAGACTTCTCTACTACTTTTTCATTACTTCCTCATTACCCATGATAGGAGAAAGCTTCTCCTATTTATACAAAATATGAGGAGACATCTCATTAATGGGAGTCCATGAATCTCTCCCTCCATCTCTAGAGTTACAATCAAAATAGGAAATGATAAGACACATGTCTTTCTAGAGTTTCAACACAACTTGAGGAATGAGAGACATATCCTCTTAGAGTTTCAATACAACAAGGAAGTGAGACACATATCCTCTTGATCCCATAATCTTCTCCAACCAAATTCGAATTTGGCCTTAGAGTGCCACATAAGGGTCTTCTAGAAGTCTCCTTTTGACCTACACATGTCACAAAACTCATAACACATATATAGATATATGAAACTACGTTAATTTTCTAATTTCTAATCATAAATTCACTTAAAATACATAAAATAAATAACTTTGGAAAACAAGGATCCTAACCCATATATTTATGAAAATGGTTATTTGATGTAGGGTTTTAGGTCAAATGGCTATGAAATAAGAGCTAAATGGTTATGACATAATGGAAATATGTATGAATATGGAGAACACTTTTGAGACTCAACACTTCCTCTATGTGAAACTTTAGGAATTGATAATGAATGGCATCAAAAAGGGATTGGCTAAAGTTGAACATGATTGGGGGCTTATAATATTAAGAAATTATAGAAAAAAAACCTATCATAGCCTCATCAACCCACTGGTCTATATGATACCCTAAAAAATATGACAAGTCAGTAAAAGTATGTTGGGTCATATCAGGGAAAGTGGATGAAAGATATGGAGGATTTGTTTTGGGCATTGGGGCATCAGTAGCCATGAAAATTTATAACATTTTAGCTCTGCTGGCAAAGTCCAGTTTTTGATATAGTTCTCTAAGAGCTTCATAGGAGAAAGGGATGGTTTCTTGAACAGTGGTTGCAGGCATCATTTGCTGGATTGATTGGGCTTTGAGAATAAAGATAATCTCTATTGTTGGGGTCATTACAACTCTTTGATTGATGTGATAACATGCATGGCATTTCCTAATGAATTTAGGATAGTTATGGGTCTTTAGGAAAATATAATATGGAAATTTGATTTCCTATAATCCTATGTCATGAACCTCATCTAATAGTTTATCCTCCAGCTAGAAATAGACATTGAATAAATCGAAGTCTGACTCGGTCTCATGGATCTTGTAATCTGTATCAGCTAAAGGCACATGATCCAGGTCTACCTAAGGGTAAAACATAGGATTGAAGGGATTTTGATCCTTATTTGGAGGAATTCTATCTTATGTAACTAATATGATTGTATTTTACTATTTGCAGAGAATAATGGGAGTAAAAAAAGTAGGGAATTTAGAAAGGGAATTGCTGTAGATCAGAAATGGGGAGGTAAGACATAGAAAGGGGATACTATTTACTTTTACGTACAATTTATAGCTACATGCACTTGTATTTTGTTGAAATTCTTCACAAATCGATCACTTGTAATAATTGAATACAGTAACATTGATAAACCTTACCACTGGTGATGAATTTTGGTTTTATAGAGTGATCGGGCAACCGTTTGATATGGCATGGGCCCGTTGGGGAATGGCCTCAGCCATTAATTATCCAATGGGATCTTTGGTGGGAGCGCATTTGTTTGGATGGAGGGGACAAGTGGGTGGATTCATGGTGCAACGGTAATGGGTAATTATCATCAAACAGTATGGGGCGTGGCAGTTTAGATTGCAGCGAAAACCGCTTTTTGGAGGGGGGTGTACCTGGTAAGTAGTGTTGGACGGTGGGGGGGGGGGGGTGGGTGGTGTGTGAAAAAATTTGGGCGTGACACATAGCAGTGGAGGCAGTATCAAAAACCATTCATTTCGGAACCCCCCCCCCCTCACCCCCCTACGTTAAAGTTCGGAGCCTGAGGGGGCCGAAAATCTCTGTGAGTCGTCAGATGCAAAGAAGATGAGCGGAGATGATGGGAAGACAAGGGGTGTTTAGCGCTAATGGGATGCGAGATGTGGGGTCAGGAAGCATATGTATTGTGGGGGTATAGTTTAGGACTTAGTATATAGGAGAGTTTAATTTTTTGGGAGTTGGGATATACATTGTGACATAGATATGTCAAAATATCTTTTAAATGAACTCAAATTCCCGAAATTTGGTATAAAAAACCTTTTATCCGAACTTTATAATAATTCACCCTTTGTTATTTGATTTTTATCTTTTGATCAAGGACACATGAACTCTTTAAACTTCACTTTCTATTATAAATTTCATGTTTCTTCCATTCTTCCTTTTTTTTTTTCTTCATGTCTACCTACCCATGTCGCTAATCTAACATTTTTGTATTCTTTTTCAGGGTGCATTTGGACTTGCAAACCCTAAATCATCTTTTCTTAAAAAATCTAACCTACATCTATCCTTATTTCTTCCATTGACTCAGATTAAACTGTTTATTCAATTTCATTTCTACCTATCTACTGATATGCCAAGATTAAACAGTTTGGCAAACCTGATTTTCTAACCTATCCAACATAAATTTAAAATTGTACCATCACACTTAAACTGTATGATTGAACAAATCTATCTAATTAGTAGTGGCATTTTTATTTGCATCACTTTCAGTGTTATTTATTTTTTGGGGTTTCTCTTTCTTTTTATTTTTCTCTTTGTCCTTTTTTCTTTCTTATTTATACCCTCATTTCTCTTCTTTTTTCATATTTTTTGGAAATCACTTGAATATTGAAAATCATTCTCAATATGAAATTGCAAACTCATGAAATATTCAATCACCTTGAGATCGTATGATTTATAGGATACTAACACATTCCTCTTATATGACATCCATATATATTCTTATGGAAGGAGATTGTTGAGGCTTGGGTTGGGTAGATCTGGAGGATGATTTCGCTTGGAGCCGTGGCTGAATTAGGTGGTATTCCTCCACAAATATTTACATACATCAATAAAGAATCTTCGTCTCATTCTTGATGTTAGTGATCTTAATTATTTATACATCATGTGATCCTGTTATAAATGATTTCATGCTATTTTGTTTATAATATTATATGATCTAACACTAACATCTTGAACATGATTTCAGTTATTACTAGTATATGTTATTTTCTTGAGTGAATTACAAGTTTTAGAGAACTAGGAGAAGCAAAGGGTTTGAACCTTGCAAGATCGCCTTAAAATGTAGTACCTACGGGTACAACCTCTTCTTCCCATTTTACTACTTTAAGCATTAGGACTATAAATTCTCCTGCTCCATGTTGTTGTATGCTTCTTTCTCTGTTGGGTTTCTCAATCCAAACCCTAGGGTATTTGTCTCGTAAAAAATGGACTCCTCCCCTACATAGACAGGTGAAAAATTATTATAAAATGA
This sequence comes from Pinus albicaulis, assembly GCA_034641835.2. Classification (NCBI taxonomy): domain Eukaryota; kingdom Viridiplantae; phylum Streptophyta; class Pinopsida; order Pinales; family Pinaceae; genus Pinus; species Pinus albicaulis. The sequence continues at coordinate 620,070,984 of CM076583.1, forward strand.
ATCTTATTATCAATAGAAGATTGAGGCTGATGAAACAAAAGCTGGTTAAGACTAGAAGACAACTCAAGAAAATCAAACAGTCACAGTCACCTAACAATCTTCCCACAGTAGCAAGACCCTCTAAAGAAGTCAAAAACACCTCGTGCAAAGATACCAAACCATAATCCAACAACAATAAGAGGAGGTAGCTTTGGTATCTTGACTAAATTTACTCATTTTTTATCACATACTCTATTTCATTATGCTGAAAGTCAAAATTTGTGTAGCCAAGGGCTAATTTTACAATCACAATAGGTCTATTTTCTTTGATGAAAGTGAAAGTTTTTTGAGTTTTGATGCTTTTTGGGAGTTATAAGGTGTATGTGATGAATTGTTGGAAAATATAATGTTTTTGGAGAGGGTAATGAAAAATGAACTCAAAATTTGAATTTTGTTGCGCAACTACTGCGCAAGTGGTGACTAGGCATTTTTGAGGTTTGCACGCATTAAAGGAAGCATCCAGTGGGTCCTATACCAACATAACACCATTTTAAATTTACCCATTATTTCGGTTTCACCTAGTACAACCTGTGACCATGCTGAGTTGGAAGTCTATTTCACACTGCTGCGCAACTTATCACTCAAGCTTTCTTTTGTATTTTGGTTATTTTTGGACCTTGTATAATTATGATAGTGATCACGATAGGGATGTATATATGGATAAGTTTGATTTTCTAAAGCTTGATTTTGCCAAGTATTTTCAAGATTTTAAAAATATGTTTCCAAGATTAAGTTTTTCTCGATATTCTTAGCCCATAGGAGATATATTGTATATGGCCTTTTATTTTTCATGCAAGAAAATATTCCTAATTTTATTTTTGAAGAACAAAATATGAAAAAAGGGTTATCTTGGGTCAAAATTGTAAGATTTTAAGGCTAGTTTGTAGTACATTATTGTTGGGTGGTATAAATGCGAGATTTATAACAATATTTAAATTTTAAATCCAAGTTGGTAGAATTAGAGGCGTATGTAATATTCCTAATTAGCTTTCATCTAGTTGGAATATTAAAATTTTCTTTTTTCAATAAGATACGCGAATAAGAGGGTAGAGAGACCCATAAATATATTTAATAGGAATAAAACCACTTCTAATGTGAATGTGGATCATTGTATCAGCTTAATAAATCACTCTTGGGTGTGAACAGGGGTTAAAGCATGTGGATGGGGTCAAGGTTGACCAAATCAACAACATTGTCATGGAGTTAGTGGAGATTTATTGAAGGACAACACAACCATAATGGGAGGAAGTCTCCATGAGAGTAGCATATTTAATGAGTGGGACCAAGGGTGAGGAAGCACCCCAAGCATATAAGGAAGGGGATGGAAACCATACAAGGCATTCTGAATATTGCTTTATGTTTGGTCTTTTATGACATTGTGCACACTTCAGGTGTTTAGCAGAGTCTGTTGTGTTGTTTAGCACAAGGGTGTTTATGGGCGGAAATCCCACCCTCATCCATGGGGGAATTTGAGTGCCCACTCAAGAGAGGTTCCTTTAAGCTTCATTCCACCATCCAGAAAAATTCCACGCTTCAACCATGTTAAGCAGTGCAATCTCGTTCAGAAACTACATTATCTTGTAGGGCAGTTGCAGTGGAGGGTTAAGAGCCCAAGTTTTTGAGCTTGTTTTCTAGTGAGGGGAGCAGCCCTTCATCTAGAAAGTCAGTGGGTAGGAGTATCAACTATGTTTATATCAGATCAACCACCTCCCAGTAGTTTCCCAGTTGCAAAGCATAATTCAGCTCTAGGGCTGCATTTCTCATTTTGTATATTTCTGGAAACCCTTTCTAGGTTGTCTTGGAATAGTGCTAGAAATCCTAGATGTCTGATCTCGACATTTTATGAGAAATTTATCAGCAGATACATGTGTTATTATTTTCCAGTAGTAATTATCCCCAGCAAAAAATGCGTTGTCATAGCCTCCAACATTTTATATAGCAGCAATTTTAATGTTTTGGTGTACTAGGTCATTTGAGGCTTGTTTTTCCTAGCTTGAGTGTCTTTTTCCTCAAGATCTTGTACTCATTTTATGCTATGATCTCTAATAAAATGGCTCTATGATCTACTCATATTTTATGTATTGATATTTTACTACATTTTCTAGTTTTATGTTCTGTATTCTTGTTTTTCCTAATTTGGAATATTACAGCAGTATCAGAGCATAATCTTGGCTCAGCCTGTGTAGCTCAACATCTATGTCATCAAAAGAAGGAGTGCCTCTCATAGAATGGGAGAAGTGTTATCTTAATAGAAACCAGAGGTTTTATTATATAAACAAGGAAGAAGAAAAAGGAAAAACTTTGATATCAGGAGAAATGGATGAAAAGGAGTTTCCAAAGCTTCTTCTCCAAACCATGCATGATATTTCCAGATAAATCAAGGAGATGAGGATGGAAAGACATAAAGAGACCCAAAGAAGGGTTTTACATGGAGAAATCTCTGGCACTTCACGTCACTAGTATGAGAAACTAGTAATGCAACAAGTTTCCCAATGGTCCACTATGCCTACATTCCTAAGAGTAGGAAATGGAGGTGGAGGACCCCAAGAACAAGATACTCTTAAAGATTATTTTCTAGAGTATGAGTCTCAATCTCATATATTCAAAGATAATCTGAACTTTCAAGAGTTTTTTCAGGTCAAGGACAACAACAAACCTTATAATAACAATACGAGTGGAGGGTACATGTAGAATAATGATTTGTAGTGTGCTATGGGTAGATTATTTTTGCCAACTTTTCATGGGTCATCCAATTGCATAGCTAAGTCTTGGGTGGAGAAAATAGACATTTATTTTCAGTTGAAATAAGTATTAGAGATTGAAGCCATTAAGATTGCAGCGCTGCACCTTGAAGGTGAGGCACATGATTGGTGGTTTCACGGTCTTTATACATTGGGGCATGAAAATGTGACTGCATATGCAGAATTCACCAGGAGATTGGTGGAAATATTTGCTCGAAGAGATCCGGAGGCACCTTTTATTGAGCTAGCCAAGCTCAAGCAGTCGGGAAATCTGGAGACCTATATCTTTGAATTTCTAAAACTTGTTGTCTTAGTGCCAGATTAATCTACAACTAGGATAGTTTATATGTTCATTGATAGGCTAGCAAAGCCTCTACATGGTTTGGTAAATTAAACTAAACCAACTATGCTCCAAGATGCCATTGAAAGGGCTAGAGACTTATAATATGCTTTTCCAAGAGAAAGAGCTCCATTTGATCAAAATCCCACTTTCGCGTCAAAGGGGAAATATGTGAAGGCTTTTCCTCCAAAGGAGAACCAGAACAAAGGGCCTCTTAGTCATGATGTCCGAAGAGACTTAAGGAGGAGGAATATTTTTCTCACATGCCAAGAGGGCACTAGGGCATCGATGTGATGCGAGGAAGGCACACTATATTGAGATGTTCTTTGATAGTGAAGAGGAGGAGGAAGAATAACCAAAAGGAAAAATCAACACTGTGACACTAAGATAGGATCCACCACCACCAGGAGGTGGAAATGGGGCATTTTCTCCAATTGGATGGGGCCTTACATATTTGTGGGGAGGACCAAGTATCTGACTTTGAGAGTCTGAGGTACAGTTCAAGGGTAGCGAGTATCAATATTGATTGACAATAGGGCTACCCACAATTTTATTGATTCTTAGTTAGTGTAGAGGAGAATAGTACACACTGATGATTTTGAGGGATTCCCAATTTTGGTTCCAGGAGCTAGGACCAAGCAGTGTATGAAGTATGTCTTGGAATTGTTTGTAACCTTGGGGACATGCACTTTGACAGATCATTTATTTGTGGTCGACATTCCTAACACCAATGTGATATTGAGTGTGTAGTGGTTGAATACGTTGGGAAAGGTCACCATTTATTGGGAGACTTTGCAAATGGAATGGGTAAATAAGAAGAGTGGTAAACATCAGATGATCAGGGTCATGCACACCTATCCACCTTAGGAAGCCTCCACACGCAAGATGGAGCCTGATTTGCTTAGAGGAAGCAAGGAAAATTAAGTCCACTCATATATGTAGTTTACTCTAAACCATGATGTTATATTATTTGGAGGCATTCCACCAGGAAGGCCACCATACCAGAAGTTGGTTAAAGAGTTCTCACAAAAAGTTGTGCCATTCATAGATTTGGCTAAGAAGGGAGCCTTGGATGATTTCAGCACAACAAAAAAGGAATTTGAGGGCCTAGCGATGAGAGGTGATGTTTCAGAAGTGGATGATGGCACAATTATGGTGCAAAAGGGCTACTCCATAGCTTTTGAGAATCAGAAGATACTTCCACATAAGAAGGAGTCTTCCATATATGGTAAGGGGTTGCTAGAATTCATTCATGCATTGGCCAAAATCATGAATTTTTGGAGGGGAAATAGCTTCCAAGTGAAGATTGACCACCATAAAATTCAATATTTTCTTAAGAAAAAACAACTGCAAGGAAGGAAACCAAAGTGGGATAGCAGTATTCTAGCATCTGGCTCTGGCATTGAGCATGTCAAAGAGGGGAGCAATGAGGTGTCAGGTGCCTTATCACAGAGCCCGACAGCACTGTCACTAATGAGTATAGATCCAGATTGGGAGTCCCAGCTATTGGTGGGGTATTCTAAGAACCACTTCACATGTGAAGTGCTTGATGGGCAGTTGACTGATGAGAGGTATAGAGTGATGGATGTAGTCATCTATTACCAGGATCAGATCTTCTTGACTAGAGATTCTAAGCTCAAGGAGATGATTCTACATGCAACCCATTATTCCCTTATTTCTAGTCACCAAGGTTTTATTGGGACATATCAGGCCATTAGGGAGAGATTCTCATGGAAGTATCTCAAGGAGGATGTGCTCTAGCATATTAGGAAGTGCGTAGTTTGTATAAAGGATGAGGAGGAAAAAAAACATGCTGCAAGGTTGTTATAGCCACTTAATTTTATGGGAGAGGGATGGGAGATCTCATCTATGGACCTCAGCACCAGCTTGACAAAATTACATGGTGAGGATTGTTCCTTTGTAATCATTGGTCAACTAAAAAATCATTTTCATTCCTTTTCAATTTATTTACAGTGCATTGCTCCCCAAGACGGTAAGCCACTCCTTAGAATTCATGGTCTTATTAAGACCAAAATCAGTGATAGAGATAGGCACTTCCTAGATGGCTTTGGGCAAGTATTGTTCTACTTGGGGTGTACCCAATTGACATCAAATATGAGTTCCTACCCTCAGGCAGACGGGCAGATAGAGGTAGCAAGCAAGAGGCTGGGAATTTACTCACCACATTGAGTTCTAGGGCAGCAAGGTGCAAAGCCGCATTGGTTCCACTTGGGGGACTATTGTCACCATCCGACATTTCATATGGAAATCATAGTATCTCTATTTTTAGTTCCATATGGTGATGATGTTCCATTCATTATCGATAGAATGGTTGGGGTAAGCAAGGTTCCTAGAACCAAATATTGGATACTAGAGAGTCAACATTGATACAACCCAAGACCAACAAAAGTTCTACACAAAGCATGGATGGTGTTGGAGATAGCGTGGGGTAGACAATTGGGTCTATCTCCATTTTTAGCCATACAGACCATCTACATTGTAGAAGAAGAGGATTGAGAAGATTTCCTATGGGCCACACAAAGTGTGCCATCTTGTTGGAGGTGTAGTATATGAATTGGGGCTTCCCATTGGGAGTAAGATCCCCAATATTCTTCATGTTTCATGCTTCAACAAGGAGATTAGACAACATGTTGTTTCCACCATGGATCTCCCACTTCTTAATGGTGTGATCCATTTTTTTTTATCACCAAAGGCTAATTTGGACACTTGGGAGGAGTAGCTAAGCGACAGGTTGATTGGAGAACAACCAATTCAGTGTAGGAATCTATCAGACGAGGATGCTACTGGGGAAGGAGATGATATTTTGCATCATCCATCCATGCAGCTTGAGGAAAAGAAACATTTGGGGGGGGGGGGGGGGGGGGGGTTATAATATTCATAATTAGCTTTTAGCTATTTGGAATAATAAATTTTTCGTTTTTCAATAAGATAAGTCAATATGAGGGTAGAGAGACCCATAAATCTATTTAGTAGGAATAAAACCACTTCTAATGTGAATGCGGATCATTGTATCAGATGAATAAATCACTCTTGGGTGTGACCATGGGTTAAAGAATATGAATGGGGTCAACGTTGACCAAATCAACAACGTTTTCATGGAGGTAGTGGAGAGTTATTGGAGGACAATGTAGTCATAATGGGAGGAAGTATCCATGAGAGTAGAATATTTAATCAGTGGGAAAAAGGGTGAGGAAGCTCCCCAAGAATATAAGGAAGGGGATGGAAGCCATAGAAGGCATCCAGAATATTGTTTTATGTTTGGTCTTTTATGACTTTGTGCACACTTCAGTTGTTTAGCGGAGTCTGCTGTGCTGTTTAGCATAAGGGTGTTTCCGGGTGGAAATCCCACCCTCATCCTCGGGGGACTTTAAGTGCCCACTAAAGAGAGGCTCCTTTGAGATTCATTCCACCATCTGGCATCAAGCCAAGCTTCAACCATCTTCTATAGCACAGTCTCCTTCAGAAACTGCATTATCTTGTAGGGCAATTGCAGTGGAGGGTTAAGAGCCCAAGTTTTTTAGCTTGTTTTCTAGTGAGGGGAGCAACCGTTAATCCGGAAAGTTAGTGGAGAGGAGTATCAGCCATTTTTACATCAGATCAGCCACTTCCCATCAACTACCCAGCTACAGAGCGTAATTAGGCCCTAGGGATGCATTTTTCATTTTGTGTATTTCTGGAAACCCTTTTTGGGTTGTCTTGGAATAGTGCTAGAAAGCCTAGATCTCTGATCCCGACATTTTCTGGGCACTTTATCAACAAATAAATGTGTTATTGTTTTTCAGCAACAGTTAACCCCAGCAAAACTGCACTGTCATAGCCTCCAACATTTTATATAGCAGCAGTTTTCATGTTTTGATGTACTAGGTCATTTGAGGCTTGTTTTGCCTAGATTGAGTGTTTTTTTCCTCAAGATATTGTACTCATTTTATGCTATGATCTCTAATAAAATGGCTCTATTATCTTCTCATATTTTCTGTATTGATATTTTACTACATTTTCTAGTTTTAAGTTCTATATTCCTATTTTTCCTAATTTGGAATATTACAACATATCACAATAAATTCCAGAATATGACCTCAGGGATCTATCAAATAAAAATCAAGATTTTGCAGGAAATTCATATAGCATCATTCATGAAAATTGAACAATACTTTTCGTAGCAACGTAAACACACTTCAGAAATCCACTTTTGGCTCCTCTTCTGGGTTTAGTTAACTCCTGCATAAATTCTTCCTCAATGGTCCAGGGGACAAGTGAGTGTAGTTCCCATTAAAAAATAATGCAATTCATAAATGCAAAACCTCTTAAAGGATTACTACTATGTTGTAGAGATGAAAAGCATGAAATTAAGCTAGAAATTAGAAGGCAATTTCATTCCATCTAATATAATTAAGTACTTAGCTGTGAAGAAAACATGAAATAAGAGAAAAATAGAATAAGTATATATTTCCTGTCATTTACCCTGATCTTATTAAACACATTCTCAAAATATTATGTATGATCTAATTATAATGAATATTTTTGTGAGCGCCTTGTCAATAAGATCCACAACCTCTCCTTATGTTGATCCTGGCATTTGCAAAGTATAGGAATCAATTTCATATAATAATTAAAGGGAAATCATGAATACATGTTAAGTTCAGTTAACCAAAATTCTTATTCAGCTATTGTTTCACCATTTCATCTTGAGGATAAACTTCGTTATGTAGCAATGAGACCAGGGAAATTACTTAATATTGTAATAAAAAGAATGAGATATGCAATAATAAAGAATACTTCAGTTCATCCTTTATGAAATAAATCCAAAGGCAATGATATATTGAATTTAAATAACTAGAACAACACAAATAATTATGGTATGAAGCTGAGAATTAAATGACTGAAAAGAAGAGCTATGAAATGAAATTGTAGAGCTATCTAAGATCACACTCACACCATGCAAACTAGAGTGCAGCAAAAGAAATTCTAAGAAGTTTGGGGCAACGAACTTACTGGTGGGCCCAACAACCCATCTCGTTCCCTTGCAGCAATTTAAATTACAAACTTAAAACATTCAGGATAATTGAAATAAAACTTAGAATCAAATGCCAAATAGATTCATTGTGAAGTCTTTCTACAAAATCATGGAAGAATGCAACGCTGGCTCCAGTGGTCCTCGACGGGGATCATCCCACTGGGCGCATAGCTCCATTCCTCCTGCACAGTAACTCGATCCTCTTGCCATACAAAAATGAAATTTAACAGAATATCATCCACCCTTCTACAACATAAAACTTATACCTTTATAGTTGTGCTCCCTTCTAGCTATTTAGATCTTATGGTTTCAGAGTTTATATAATTAGAGCTAAACAACAATTCTGAACCAAAATGAGGGGATACAATTGATAATTGGATTCAGATGGATCTATGATTTCCCATAAATACAAAACTGGCTAGAACGAGTTTAACAATCTTTGTAAAATGTATTTTGACTGAGTAAGCCGACAATATCGCATGTCTTGCTGTCAAATGTATTTCTAATGAATAAATCGCATTTTGTTAATATTTCTAGGTATGCTCTCTATCAATTTAATCCCTCGAAAAGGAATGTGGATATGATCATTTTCAAGGGCATGAATGCACTCTTGAAATGCCCGATATCTGTAACCACGCTGCAAGAGCATTGATCATTCCTTGGGTTAGATTGAGGTTATTCAAGGGAGCTTTGTTGGTGTTTCTTTTTTCTTTCCCAAAGAAGATAACCCACAAGCAGAATCCCAGAAATCTGCGATGCCCTTCAAAAAGTTTTTCCATGTTCCCATCATAACTAAGAATAAATACATTGCTTGCAATTGAAACCAAATAAACTAATGCAACCATTTGTGACGAATGACTCTGAAAAGGTTTCAAATCATTTGGATTCAAAAGCATCTCATTGCGAACAATGTTTGGACAAAATGCATGCAAGGCTGCCAATTCACCACGATAGATTTGACTAGTAGCAATATAAATTTGAGTATTCTTATCAAAGCCTAAAACCTTCAAACCCAGTGCAATCTCCTCCAATCTGAGTGGGTAGAGACCTTCCAACATTTTATGTTCAACTTTGATTTCTTTCTCCTTCCACCATGGATATTCATATCACATTCATGTGAGTTCATTTGATCCTTCTTCAGTGCAACCATGTGTACAGCCATAAAATGAAAGCATTCATATCATTCTGGTAGGATGAGAGGCCTGATGTTGAATAGGTCTAATCACATTAAACAGCCAGGAAGTGAGCATCCTTAATAATCAAAGCCAACAACATAGTATATTTTCACTGCTGGTACAAGAATTTTTTGTGTAGTGTAGGAATGCGTGTTGTAGGAACATGGAACAAGAATATGTGGTGCGGGAGCATGGTACAGGAACGCGGTACAAGAATGCCTGGTGCAGGAATGTGCAAAAATAGGAATTTTCCACCTACCATAAAGAGAACCTGCTATTAATGATATTTTCATATTAAATACTTTTCAAATTATCAAAATGAGAAAAGTTCATACATCAAAAATTGTCAGCTCTAAATGCCTCTAAATAACTCAATAATGCGTAAAAAGAATAATAACAACTATAAATACTTAGTACAAGCATAGAGTTGTTCAACAAAAAGCATAGAAATATGGACAAAATATAGGCTCAACAATTATTTTTCCAAATGAATAGAAGAAGGTGAATTTTTTTGGATATGGATACTTGTTTCATGCTTTACTGGTTTGTTTTACTTCATGAATCACATAAGTTTTGTTTTCATATTTGTTTCTCAAAGATAATTTAATATTTTATAAATTATTCCTACTAAACTGAAATAAATTTATTTCAAAATTCATGTATTTGCTCTCTCTATTTTTCAGCTGGTCATAAGTGTTATTTTTCTTCTATGGTGAATCAAAATTCATTTATAGTTTGATGACCAGTTTGTCATTTTTCTCCTACACAATTTACCCTTCTGCTACAATGAACTTTTGATAAATAACCAGTGAGTCTGCCTATATTTCCCATGTTCCAAAATTGTATTATTTTCCTTATTTGGATCTATAACTCTGATCCAAATTAGCTCATATCCTCTGCTCCCACCTTCAAAAATTAAACCAAAAATCAATTTATGATCATTCATAGGAAACCTAAAACCTATATCTATTAGTCCCTTGGGTGATTGATAGGTTATCTTAGTGAGAGATCCCTCTCCAAGTCTAGGGGGGGTGGACCTTAGCCTACAAGAGGTTTGTGTTTACCCTTGTAAGCCTTTTCTCAGCCTAGAGGTTAAATTATAGGGTGCAAACAGGTCCAAAAAATAAACATACAATATCAGGCTTTACCACAATCCCACCATATATCGGTCCAGGGATCACTAGGCATACACAAGCATGGATGCCTCCAGATATGTCCTCCTACACCCCGAGGAGTTTTTATATCTACTATTCTATAGGATTTACCATATATCCTACCATTCAATGGTTGAGGATTCCTAGGCCTAATCGAGACTCCACCCTCTAGGCTTTACCGTATATTTCACCATTCATGAGTTGAGGATTCCTAGGCCTAATCAAGGGCTTGCACCTCTAGGATTTACCATATATCCTGCCATTCACTGATCGAGGATTCCTAGGCCCACCAAGGTACACAAAATATAGCTTTATGACAATCCCACCTTCGTCGTTCTAGGGATTCCTAGGCCATGTGTTCTTCTTCAGAGACCACCCCACTAGGTTTTGAAACCATCTGGAAATATAGCTTAACCAAGTCAAATAGAACCCATCACACCATGGCTATCCAGAAATGGCAAGGCAAGGTTGCAAATCACTGCCACACCTGGAAAAACCCATGCCAATGAAAACAATAGAACCAAATACATGCATGCATGTAACATGCATGCTAAATCTAGCAAGGAAGTCACACATGTAAATCAATACCTACAAGTAATCATGTTGTAGCCACTTGATTTTCCTCTTTCTTGCTTGATCTTCTCTTCCCTTTTCCTTGTTTTCTTTTCTTTTTATATTCTTTTGATCCAATACTACAGTTCTCCAAGAATGCTCTAAGTTTCCAAAAGTGAGAGAGAGAGAGAGAGAGAGAGAGAGAGCTCCAAAAACGAACTAACAAAAGGATAGAAACTGATCCTAATAAGCCTTTTAATCAATGAGGCCTCTATTTTATTAATTTTTCATTATTTTCCTTCATTTTCCTCCTCATATGCAACCTGTGACCTTTCACCTTCCTTTTCTCATATTTTCCATTATTTTCATAAATAAAATTATAATTAATGCCTCATGCATTTCCAAAGCCTTTTCCATTGACTTTTCTAATTTCCCTTAGCTATTATAAACCAAATGAACACCCAGGCTAGGATGTTTTTCCCAAAATTTAACTTGGAATATGTGTCCCATGACCTTGGTTATTATTTTTCCTTTATTAACTTTATTAAATGAAGTTTTTAACCTGGGGTTGTTACATACCCCTCTCCCTTAAGGGAACATCGTCCTCAGTGTTCAATGACACCTACAATGAGAAAAACTACTGAAAGACAAAATATAATACATATGGAGCTTTATAACTTATCTCGATGTTTTATTTACAATGGTCATCCTACTAAGAAGCAAACCAAGATGACAAACATAACAACATGAAAAACATATCAACATGACAACAATAGTGACATGACACTCATAACGCTTATTGGATCTTTATAACACAACTCATGGAAGTATTTACATCCATATAAATTTATACATTTACCAAAACATGTGCCAAATCATTCACTCAACCAGCGAATAGAGAAGGATACATAGCCCACATCTGATCCACAATCTCCCATGTAGCCTCATTGGGCCCAAAGTTTTTCCATTGTACTTTAACCTGCTCGATTGCTCCATTTTGAAGCATGAGCATATTTATCTACAAAATACACTGAGTTTCTAGTTTGAATTTTCCTTTTGGTTCCACCTGCAATATAGGCCATTAAATCATATGATCAACATATTTAACATAATTCTTAAGAAATGACAAACGGAAAAAATCATGGACTTTAATTGTCAGAGGAAATCCAATTCAATAGCCTACTGGTCCAATCCTTTCAAGAATCTTGAAAGGTTTGCAATACTGAGTTGCCATCTTGGCACACTATCTAATCCTCAAGGATCTCTTCTTGGGCTTGATGCACAAATACACCTGTTCCCCAACCTGGAACTCCTTAAACATCTTATTCCAATCTACATAACTTTTCTTCCTATCTTGTGCTTTCATCAGATTCTTCCTAATTTCCTACATTTCATGTTCCATTTATTCCAACATGTCTGGTCCTATCAACACCCTTTTGACTAGATCACTCCAACTGATGGGAGTATTAGAACTTTTCCCATAGAGTGCCATTAATAGACTCATCCTCAGTGATCCACATGGCTCAAGACACACTAAAAGGTCAAAGAGGGCTAATGATAGGCTAAAATTCAAAGTGGTCATATTATTCTTTAACTTGGTCTAGGTCACATTTCTCATCGCCCTGATTCCAGCTGTGTGAACAAATCTCCAATTTGAGCTTGTATGGAGAATTTAGAGCCGATCAAATTTTTGGTCAAAGTGGGTAGTGGGCCAGGATTCATGGTCCTACAAATTTACCGAGGATGGGACAGGAAACTTGGCTCTCGAAATTGGGAGGAATTTTTTCCTCTTTAAATGTCCCAATGGCCCTTATTTTCGAATCAGTTAAAAAGGGACAATTTTATTAAAAAAATAAAAAATATGTATAAAAAATGTGGGGGCGAGCTGTCTGCCTGCCACCCCTGGTTGGTTGTATTAATATATATAAAAAAACCTAAAATGTGTTGTGGGTCATTACCCCTGCCACCCCTGCCAACGAACATCCAAAGTTATGTCAGTGGGTAGGCCACCTCTGACAGACCTGGCCCATGCCACCACCCACACTCCAAAAAATAAAGGTAGAAGCCATATCATATGAAACAACATAGACTGAAACTGGTGGGAGTCGAACCCACCATCAGTAGGTTTGCTGGCCCCGCCCACGCAGTGGTCCCAAACCATCCAACGGTTATGTTATAACACACCATATTAAAACACATAACAAACCATTACCAAAAAAATTCAATGCACCAACCTTTAAAACTGTAACGCGCCACATGAGGGGGGTCAGTGGGGTTGAAACTGACAACCTACCCACTACTAATTTTTGCTTTAACTAGTGTGCCCAACAACCTTTTTGTTAAATCCTCTGAACATTTAATATTTAAACCCAACTTTTCTCTATTCCACAACTGAATGAGGAACGAAGAAAAGAGGAGTGCCAAACAAGAGTGGAGCGAAATTTTGATCAAGGAGCATAACCGCGAAGGGAGGAATTGTGGCATAGTAGTAGGTGTGGAACCATGCCCCAGGTGGAACCTTTCCCGAGAAAAGAGGCAGTGGAACCATGAACTGAAGAATTTTCTGAAGGAGGTAAAAATTCATTTTATCATAATGGTATGTAATATTCCCAATTTTTCACAAGACAATTGGAATATTAAAGTTCTTAATTTTCATAATTAATTAAGTAAATAAGAGGGTGTAGGGACCCACAAACCCCATAGATGAATACAATCCACTTTTTATGTGTGTATGTGGATATTTTAGATCTAGATCTACATTATCGAGTAGTGGAGTAGCTTCTTAATGTGAAAGGAGTGGAGATCATGTCTCATTAATGAGAAAGATCATGGAAGTTGAAGTAGTCAACTAAGATCATGGAGGGAATCAAATGTAATATAATAGAGCATTCATGATGAGATGATGGAGGAAGTAGTGCATTTAATGCACACATGATAGAGAGGGTGATAATTACATGCATACATGATGGAGATCATGGAGAGACAACCCAGTCAACATAGAGACATATGTCCACATGTACAACGTAGTTATGAGGTGGGCCAAGGCATGGGAAAGTTCAAAAACTATATAATGAAGATGAAGGAAACATTAGAGGCAGGATTTTTATTATTTATTTTTGATCTGTTTAGATCTGGATTTGTCAATTGACATTTCGATGCATGCTTATGTTGTTTAGCTAAGTCTACAGTGTTGTTTAGCATAGGGTGTTTTCGAGCATAAATACCACCCTTACCCATGGGAGACTTCAAGTTCCTACTCTGGGAAGGTTATTCTGAGCTTCCATTCATCATCAAAAATTGGTTCCATATTATTCCTACCTTTTACAGCCCACACATCTTCAAAAATAACACATTTCTGCATCATATTTTGAGAGGAGGAGGTTGTCCTTCAATGTTTCAGCTGAGGAACCAATGAAGGTTTCATCCTTTCACTTTGTGCTTTAATATCAACCTTCTAGAACTTCATATATGTATCAAGCATCAAGCCAAACATATCATAACTCCATGCAGTAGCAGTCCCATCAAGGATTGCACAGTCCATTCCTGTATATCCTTTGGAGGAGGGAATTTTTCAACATTTTAGCTGTAAATCCTGTGGAGGATTATTCCTTAACTTTATATTCACTTCTTCCATATTTTATGAGCTACATTTCATTATTCAACAACAGGCTAGAGAGCCTCCATCCTTCATAGTACATTTTTTGGTAGCAGTTGTGAAGTAGCAGCGACAATCATCAAAGAAGGATTGAGGAGCTAGATCTTGAGCTTTTAGCTTGAGGATCTAGTGAAGGGATCAACCCTTCGAGCATAGATCTGATCTTGTGACATATTTCAGCCATCTATTTGTCATATCTAGCTTTAGATATGCATACCTAGAGGTTGTGTAGTGAAGCCCTAAGAGGGTGATTTTCCTAGACTCATAGATCTAGAAAATCCTTTCTAGGTTATCTTGGGTTTCCATTATAGTGCCCAGATCTTGAATCTTGGAATCATCATAGCTCCATACTTCCATAGATCTGCATTTCCCTTTTCAGCCAATAGTCATATGTACATCATCTTCTGAAGGGAAAACACATTATTTTCTCCAACAACTCTCCTGTTACGTAGTGTCTCCTTTGAGGGGATTTAAGTGTCATTCAAGCCTATCTGTTTCACTTGAGTGCTTCATATTTTGAGCACTGTTGTAGCCATAATACATATCCAATATTAATAAAAGGATCATATATTATGTATATTTATGTGTTTTTCATAATCTTATGTGTACATATTCTATGTTTCAATTTTTTTATTTTTTTATTTTATTTTATTTTTTTTATTTATTTATTTATTTATTTATTTATTTATATATTTATTTTTTTTTTTTTTTTTTTTTTTCTGTATCAATGCATTATTCCATTTTGGGATATTATAGTGGTATTAGAGCATGATCTTTGGCTCAGCCTGTGGAAATTATTGACATCATAATAAAAATAGATAGTAGAGATCCACTATGGAGTGATTAATTTTTTCCTCATATTTCTCCAAAGAGGTCAATGAAACAAGAAGAGAAAGGCAAAGAGAAACCTCAAGAAGGTTTCAAGATGAAGAAGGTCCCACTACTTCTTATCAGCAACAAAGAATACCAGAGAAGCAAAGAGTCTCACATCATTCTACTAGATCCCCTTTATTTGAGAAGGATGGAGAAATGTATGAATGTGAAGGAGACTTGGGGCATGAGACCCTAAGAAAATATCTACTTGAGTACAAGTCACAGCCAAGAGCATTGAAGGAGAATCTCTCTCTCCAACGATTTTTGCAACTCAAAGAAGAGAGGAGATCCAGAAGCAACAATAGGAGAAAGAGGCGTAGGATCTTATTTCCCACATTTAATGGATCTTCCAAAAGCACATTAAGGGCTTAGAGGGAAGTATTAGCTACCTTATTTATGAAATATCCTATATCAGAAAGAGAGGCTGGGGAGTTTGCAACACTGCACCTAGAAGGTGAAGCAAGAGATTGGTGGTTCATTCACTTATCCCCTATGAAAGTATATGCTTATGTATATTTCATTTAAAGACTGAAGAAGAGATATGGTAGAAAGAAAATGGAGACATCTCACATAGTTACATCTCCTATCATTGAGGAGATAGTGCATGAAGATCCTAAGGAAGATGTCCTTATTATCACTTAGGAGGAGGAGCCTCTACCACCACTAGCTACAGATGTACTTACATCAGGAGGAGGATCACTTTCATATTTGCAAGATGGTCTTGAATTTTTGACATTTCGAGCCCCATGCATGATTGATGAGATGCATGATGAGGATGAGATAGATACCAACACTAGTACACTTGTAGAAGAGCATCCATCACTCTTACCAGTAGTTGGAGACACTATTTTCCCAGTTGTAGGAACTCTTGTGGATGTACAAGATGTTCCCAATGTTCATCTTATCCGAGGTTTGCACATAATTTCTTCTCATGTTGTTTCAATACCTCATATTGATATTTTTGAGACCTTTCCATCAAGGGAAGTGCATAACCAAGGGTTAGAGCACCTTCTTGAATTGGGGTAGAAAATTATCACTGCACAGAGGACCCTTGATTTGATCAAGGAGAATATGTATTTCTACCCCATTTTTTCATGGTTGAGCTACACCCAACACCTTGTGTTGAAGTGTGGAGTTACATAAGATGGGAGCAGCATAGTCCCATTCAGTACAGTGCCAAATTATGAATTTAGCATTATATTTGGCCATGAGAAAACACATGTATCACCATGTAGATCTACAACGCTGTCACTTAGCAGTAGTGATGATAAGAGGACCCATTCATTGGTGGAGAATTCCAATGGTATCTTCATTCATGAAGAATTGGAGAATCAAATGATAGATGGTAGAATTCTTGAGATGGTCAATATTTTCCATTTTCAAGTTGACACTTTCTCAATGAGCATCTCACAGCTCAAAGAGAGACTTCTACCTACAACATATTCAGAACCTTATGGGTTTTGGAGGGCCAATGATGAGAGGATCTCATGGAGATACCTCAATGGAGGTGCACTTCAACATTTCATGGAGTGCAAAGCTATTCAGTTAGAGGATGTTGGTATTCTACCTTGGAGGGGTACCAATTTTTATCATGACATGCTTCAACATCCACAATGGGATGGATGGATGAGGAGGATGAGCAAGGGGTTGAGAACCTACTTGCAGATCTATAATACTGGGCAACAAGAAGCATGGATGCACTGGTTAATTTTGGGTGAGTATGGATAATGTTAGCCATCAGTAAATTTTGTCAGAGAAAATGATGGCTAAATCAGGTCTTGAGCCTTCAAGAGATTGTTTTCATAGAAAAATGTTCATTCTTGAAGCCTTATGATGCTTTCAAATTAAAAATATGATCTTCACTACTGTTTCATTGAAAAAATCCACCAAAATACCCTATTCATATCCAATAAAACTGTTTTTAGGCCATTTTACCATCATTTTCTAAGACTATTTCACTCGTTTCTCCATTTTATTATCCTCCATTTTCCTCTAAAAATCCCATTTTCTCCTTCTAATTTTGCCTTCATTATCCTCATAAACCTTCAAAATCCCTTTTAAACCCTATAAAACCTTTTTTATGGTTTAAAAACCCTCCCTTTTAACTATCGAAACTTGGAAAAACCATGAAAACCCACAAAAAATGCATAAAACCTTTCAAAAACCTTTTCCGCCCCTTTTAAAGCCTCTAAGCCCCTGAGGGCTTAATTTTTTCCTCCCTTTCCGTCATAAGACCAGGTGCTATAACCAAGCACCTAATCTTAGCCCTCTAGCTCCTTATTCTCCACCTTAGGTCATTTTATTCCCCATATAACCACACCTTCCATTTTTTTTTACCCTCGTCCCCCACCTTTATTTTTATTCCCCATGCCTCTCACAAAACTCCTTTTTCCCATTATATTTCCCCCGCCATGCTTAACGAATCATCAAGCAATCCTAGCCATAGATCACGGGCCTCAAGCCTTGATTCGACGGCCTCCATACATTCCTGTTCTCCCCCTATCCTCCCGACATAATTCCATCCATTCACCCTTATAACGAATCTCCGTCGTCGATCTATATGATCCAACGACCCCGATCAAACCCAACAACCCAACTCCATCGGGGCCTACCATCCACTATGTAAAGCGCCCATCCAATCACGTGCTGACACCTGACCCCCACCAAAGCTTCTGCCCGAACACCTTTTCATCGTGCCCTCTCCGCTCCGTCAGATCTGTCCCTCCTCATCCAACGGTCGACATCGCATATCGCGTGATTTTTTTTTCCAGAGTTTAACCCCCCCAATGTCACGTAAGACCACTAGTTTCGTTAGGGACAGGTGTTGCGGAAGGGTTGGATCATGTTCCCTCTGGGAAAAACCACTTACTGCCCAAGGGTCACACGAAAACCACCAGCGGTATTTCGAAAACTGCCAAGCTATTTTTCGCGCCAAATGTCAGTTTTAAAACCAGTTTTCACGGGTTTCCTCCATTTAACCCATCCCTGCATGCATTTCCTCTGTATATTGTCCCTCTCACCCTCCGCCAGCCTCTATAAGCAATTTTTTCCCAACCCTGCAGGGTTTCATAATGTTTTGTTGGTTTTTCGCAGGATTTGAGGACAGTTTTAAAGGCCAAGAGCCTTCTCACAGTTCAATAATGAATGTGGCCGAAAATTGCCACCTCTGAAGCCTAAACATTGTAGATTAAAGGTTTCCAGGCAAAGGGGAAGACAGTGAAACTTGAAGATCAAAGGTTAAAGTAAGAAACCAAAGGATTTGAAGACTTAACCAATAAAATAAGAGGGTTAATGCATAAGTTGGAAGGTTAAAGGTTTAACCCGACAATTTGAAGGTTAAACATAGTGAATCAAAGATAGAAAGGCCGAGAACCTAAGATAAAGGGATTAAAGCGCAAAGTTGAAGATCAAAAGACTTAACCTCATGGTTTAAAGGGATAAAAGAACAGTTTGAAGATAAAGTCAGTTTAAAAGGTTAAAACAGTGAGCAGATAAATTTTAAGACTCCGAAGATGATTACAAAGGCCAAAAATTAGTATTTAGGCATAATCAGTGTTTTAAAGGTATTAATATATATGGATCAACAAAGTGAGCCTCTGAATGCCACGTCATTGAGGCTATTACTCCTCAAAATTCCACCTACCAGATGATTTCACCTAAAAGAGTGCATATTAATTACACAGTCAGAGATATTTCTAAAGACAGCTCAGAATTAATTTCTAGCCTACCAAAAATCCCCAAAGTCAACAAAGGTGACTCAAGTTGATGAACTTTAATGTAATAATCAATTAGCAGAGTTAAAAACATTTGAAAACTTCTCCATTAGGCCCTTCAAAGGCCGAGAAGCACTTACTCTATATTAATTGAATAGATAGTCCTTTCTTTCACTCCACCTCCTCATTATTCTATAAATACTTCTCCAGAAGAGAGTATGGGGGTTGGTCTTTGAATACTCATTGAGTGTAAATAGCTTTGAAGCTGATGAAGCTCTGTTTTGTAATAGAAGAAAGATAGGCTGAGATGAGAAGTCTGAAGCTGTAAAGATCCACTGGACTTGAAGATTGTAACTGGTTTGAACATCAAATACAAGCTGATTTATGGGATCCTGGTCTATGTCAATGGTGATGTGTTTCTTATTGTAAATTGTTATTTTTCTCATATTTTCCATACTGTCCAATTTCTCTGATAAAGAACAACAAATATATATTAGGATTTACTGTCAAGTACCCTAAATCTCACTGATAAATCTTTATCTTTATGTTTTCTGCTAATTGTGTATTTGAGGATAATTCAATAGAGTGTGATCAGTCAATGAATGTTGGTGAGCCCTTGTCTTACTGATTAAAACTTAATATTTTGTCCTTGAATGTTGTTACAAAGTCTGCTGAGTAAAGTTGAACTAGGGAAGTCTATGGTTAGCCCTATCCTCTAGTTTCTTCTCCAACAGTAACTTTGAAAATTTCCCTAAGAGTATTGCCAAAAGCAGGATAGGTTCAAATTCCTTAACTAATATTAGGCTATTCTTTGTTTATCTTAAATGTTGTCTCGAAAAGTCTGCTAAGTAAAGTTGAACTAGGGAAGTCTATGGTTAGCCCTGTCCTCTAGTTTACCTCCAACAGTAACTTTGAAAAGTTCCCTAAGAGTATTTCCAAAAGCAGGATAGGCTAAAAGTCCTTACCTGATCTTAGGTTATTCTTTATTTATCTTTAATGTTTCCCATTGAGAATATGATGAAATCAGGATAGATTCAAAGTTCTTACTTGATCTTAAGCTATTCTTTGTTTTCTTTTGAGTATGTTGAAAGCAGGCTAGGTTAAAAGTCCTTACTTGATATTAATTTTCTCTTTGTTTCCTTACATATTTGCTTCTTTCATCACTTCTTAATGTTTCATACCATAAATCAACTTAAATATATCTATTGACATATATGACTTTCCCCATAGACCACTCTTGAAACTTGATGTCCAATTAAATACTTTATGACTCCATAGCCCAATGGATTGACACTGTTTCTTAATTATCCTATCAGCTAAATCATTTTCAACCTACTCACAACTTTACCCTTCAAAATACTTCCTTCATTTTAATGATATTCATCCCAACCAAGAAAACAAAAACCTTGTGCTTTATAACTAGCCTAATATCATATCATAAGCCTTAAAGATCATATATTTGGAAACACTTATAAAGAGAGATCCCTCTCTGAATCTGGGAGGGCTAGATCCTAGGATTCCAAAGTGGTTTTGATGTTGGCTCTGTAGTGTTTGTTCTTTCCAATATTTCAAACTACGAAGACCTAACAGATACCATCCAACATCTCACATTTCCAGGATCCATGCCATGTATACCTCTGATGACATGTAGCAATAGGAGGCATGTAATCTTCCCAAATGAGAAAAGCAGCAATATAAGACATAAAAATGGAAATACCAGTGTAAATCAATGCATAAACATAGGAGACCAATATGGAGCCTTTACATTAAACATATCAACATAAAATTAGTACAAAAGAATGACGCACAAATCATATGTTATGAGAAAAGAAGGCTACAATGAATAAATCCCCTCAAAAGTGAGGTGTTGCCAATATAAAAAATGTCGGAGAGCTGCTAAAATGTAGTCATAATGGAATAGCTACAGCATGAGATCATAAAATGAAATAATAATACTGATATATGCCTTAAAATATATCATACATGAAGATCAAGGCCCTATATCAACATCCCAAGGCAACCCAAGAGGGTTTTCGAAAAATACACCCAAAATACAAATATGAGTTGCAACCCTAAGGCTGAAGGTTTGCTCCAACAAAAAAATTGAGAATATATGGCTGAACCTGATATAGAAATAATTAGCTCTCCTCCAATAGGTCCTCCATATGAAAGGCTGGCCCCTACACTGAAGAAATCACTCCACAAATCATGCACTGCAACTAATCATGCAACTCCTCCCTAGAATAATGTAGAACAAGGTTGAAACTACATTTTAGGGGATAAAAACACCTTGGTCTAATGCCAAATATAGAAATAATTCCCAAGGGACTTCTTTTTTGGCCTCCCAATGGAAGGAAACCTTCCTCCACTGAAAACTAGCTCAGAAATAGCCCAATACAATCCTCCACTTCTGCACCCTGCAACACAGCACAACCCTCAATAGAAACTGCATTGTAGAAGAAATATGGAGCTTGGAAAAGTGCCAGAATGTGGAAATAATGATCTATAAATTCTTTTGAGTGGGCACTCAAACTCTCCTGAGGATGAAGGTGGGATTCCCACTTGATAAAACCTGTGTGCTAAACAACACTGCAATCTTAGCTAAACAGCTGAAGAGAGCAAATAGTCATACAAACCATAAACAAAATAATACTCAATCATGCCTTCTATGGCTACCATCCCCTTCCTTATATGCTTGGTGAGCTTCCTCACCTTGGGCCCCACTCATTAAATCCAATACTTCCATGCATGGAGTCTCCCTCCAAAACTGTGATGTCCCTCAATGAATGCCACTCCTTCCATACCAGCATTGTTGATTTGGTCAAAGTTGACCCATTCTACATGCTCCAGCCCCTTTTCACACACAAGGGTGCTTAACCAAGCTACTAAAATGATATCAATTCACATTAGGAGTGATTTTATTCCTACTAAGGAGATTTATGGGTCTCCATACCCTCTTATTCCTCTAACTAAGAAGCCAAAACAAAATTTAATATTTCAATTAGCTGCATGCTAATTTAGTAATATTACAATCCTCCCCTCCCAAATGTTGCTTTTCCTCAAGAAGTTGCAAGGACAAAACTAAAAAATGTAGGGAACCTTAATTCCTATGTGGAGCTCCAATCTCCAAGCTATCATCCATACAAAATGAATCACCCTCCAGAATGATAATTCATAGAAAAACTCCTCCCAAATTCTCGTGAGAGGTACCTCCCAAGTTCTCAAGTTACCCAAATGGCTCATCACATAAGGAAACAAGAGGTGTAATGTAGCAATCATGGATGGTCCAATTTTCTCCCTGAAGTATGAAACATAATAAATGGGGAGAGTCTCCCTCCCAATGGGCACACTCAACCCATGTGTCATCCCTCCAAATATTCCCACAACAATGATAAGGACATCAACTACATATGGGATCAAAATCAAGGATATATAAGATGTTAGATGAAAAACAGGAGGAGGATCATAGTCCCACATGTGGAACCTGTGCAATATGTATCCTGACTGCCTCAAAACATGATATAGTAAGTGGTTTCCCCACCAATTTTTTGTTTTGCATGGTATTCTCACATTCTCAGAGAAGGTGAATGATGTTTGGTGCCAATGGAGTACAACCTAAATGATATATCATCTCCCTAAAACCTCCTAGGGAGTGACCATGCTCAACACTACTTATGGCCCATGGGCCATGAGGTTTGCAAGAAAGAGTGCCCCCACTTGGAGAAATTGCCTGCACATTTATGGTAAGGAGATACAAATACACAGTAAGAGAATCATAATGCACAAAAACCAAATTCTTACCATGTACTTTGATCATGCTAGTGAAGTGGCTCATAGATGGGCCTCCTCTCACTTCCAAGGAGAAAGGAAGTGGTTGTGAGAACTCCACCAAAGGTTCATATTTATCCTCCATCTCCAAACAATCTATTCATCTCCTAGTATGCTGATGTATCTCATCTTCAAGACCTTCCCAAGTGAATTCCCCCATGATAGTATGAGATTCTCTCATGGAAGTAGTGTGGCTA
Source organism: Pinus albicaulis (assembly GCA_034641835.2). Classification (NCBI taxonomy): domain Eukaryota; kingdom Viridiplantae; phylum Streptophyta; class Pinopsida; order Pinales; family Pinaceae; genus Pinus; species Pinus albicaulis. The sequence goes on from CM076583.1 coordinate 620,094,286, forward strand.
AAGAGAAAATCCTCATGTGCTGCATGTGAAGCCTTCTCCTTGTGCATGGAGATCCATGTCAAGAAGATCATATCCTGGTAGTATATTTCTCCATCCACCACTCCTGAATCACTATGAAAGGTATGGGATAAAATCACCACATACTCTCCCAAGAGTAACCAAAGAAACAATAGCCTTTGCTGCCTCCTCATGTCATCCTCATACAAGTCATAAAATAATGTCATGATAGCTGACTTGTAGAATTCCCCATACAACCAAATATTTTTCGGCCATAACATATGGGTGCCATGCAATGCCTAAAACCACAACATTCCCTTCGACATAGGATATGTCACATGATTTCCAAAATCTTTCAAGAGTAGCCAACGCAACCATGCCTCCTGCTTCCATGTGACATAGATCTACAAGTGGCTCACCAACCTCTTTCTCACCATCCACACCCATTCATCCAAATGTGGGTGTCTCCTTCCATGCTCAAAATTGGTATCCCTCCATTGGAGAATACCATCTTCCCAAATCAATTCACTATCTTTGCATTTCATGGGACGTTGAAATGCAATCTCCTTGAGATATCCATATGAATACCACTCATCAATGATCATGTTGAATCCATAAGGATCCAAGTATGTTTAAGACAAGGACTTCTCATTGAGTTGTGAAGTGCTCATCAAGAAGGATCCATCATAATAATGGGAGATAAGATGTCTCTCATCAACCATCTGCCTATCCCCTGCTACACATGTAGAATGGTCATTGGAATAATCCAATAATGGTTGGGCCCCCAACCCATCATTGTTTCTCAATGACAACACTGCTAATGTCCATGATGGTGCATATGATGTCTTCTAATCATGCTCAATGCTGAACATATAGTTCTACATTGGATTTTTTAGGACAATACTCATCCTATCCTAAAAAAATCTACACTCCAACCCCAAGAGTTGTGTGCAGCTCAACAATGACATACTAGGATTAATGTATATCTCCTCCTTGAACCTGTGAAGGGTCCTCTGCACAGTGACAGTTTGCTGCTCCAAATCAGCAGTGTGTCTTGATCCTAGGCCATGCAATGGCATATTCCCACAACCTTCCATATGATGTGTTGAAATAACAGAAAGTGGAAACGTTTTCATACCTTGGTTTAGCTTGGGAACATCTTGTACTGCTACAAGGGTTCCTCCCACTGGTGTCATGACTTCCCCAACTACTGGTGATGATGGTTGCTTCTCTATGGTTGTACCAACATTGGTTTGAGTTTCATCCTCCTCATGCATCTTCTGAATAATACATGGGACTCTAAATGTCAAGAGATCAAGACCACTTTTCAAAGGTGTGAGTGTTCCTTCTCCTGATGTAAGTATCTATGAAAAAAGTGGTGGTGGAAGTTTCTCTTCTTCTATTATCTTCTTGTCAAACTTCTTAATCAGCCTTTGAGTAAAGTCTACATAAATGATCACTTTGGCATGCCTCAAATGGCTGAACCACCAAATATTTTCTTCACCCTCAAGGTGCAACACCGCAATCGCGACAAATTCTCTTTCTACTACTGGATGTAGCAAGAATAATGCATCCAAATCTCTCCTTCAAGCCCCTGTTGTGCATGTAGATGACCCATCAAAAGTACACATTAGGAGTCTATTGTGTTTCCTCCTTCCATAGCTGCAAGGTCTCCTTTCTTATTTAATCTGAATAAACTGTGGGAGAGTTAGATTCTCCTTGAAATCCCTTGATTGAGACTTATATTCTGAGAGATACTCACTTATAATCTCATGATCTAAGTTTCCTCCATCTCCATGCCTTTTATCTTCTTCCTCAAAAGAAAAGGGCATAGTATATTTCTTTGGAGCTCTATGTAATACCAGTTCTTTCTTATGATGATAGGAAGTGCATGGACCTTTCTCATCTTGAAACCCTCTAGAGGTCTCATTGCTTTTATCCATTCTCATTTGGTTGACCTCCTTGGTGAGGTCCGTCCTAGATATGAAAAGATATGATACAAAGCTCATTCCTTCCACCATTTCTGATCCCTTATTCTTCTTACTCTCCTGATAGCATAATGGTTGAGATCCACAGGATGAGCCAAGATTATGCTCTGATACCACTGTAATATTCCCAAATGGGGAAAGCAGAAATATAAGACATAAAAATGGAAATAGAAGTGTAAATCAATGCATAAACATAGGAGGCCAATATGGAGCCTTTACATTAATCATATCAGTAGAAAATGAGTACAAAAGAATGAGGCACAAATCATATGTTATGAGAAAACAAGCCTCCAATGAATAAACCCCCTCAAAAGTGAGGTACTGCCAATATAAAAAATTCCAGAGAGATGCTAAAATGCAGTCATAATGGCATAGCTACAACATGAGATCATACAATGACATAATATGTAATATCCTGTTTTCAGAAATATCACAATTCTGTGCCAGAGATGGACTGCTGAGGCATTTACTAGTTATGTCAACTCTAAAAAGAGGGTGAGAACCAGAGGCTACCTGGCCCTTTGCAGTCTCTGTCTACAGATATGTGATTTTCCCTACTTAGGAAATTGCTGCAGCAGCTCCTTGGGGACGCTGTATAAGGAAGAAAATGTGATAATAAGGCCAACCAATGATGTGTTTCCTTTGAAAATATATGATTTGACCTCCTTTTAGGATGTGGTCTCAAATAAATAACCTTAAACAGGTTATTCATATCTCCCACAGTGAACTAGATGAAAATTGCTGCAACATATGAGCATAAAACAACTGCCCTTAGAGAGTAACATTGTATAAGAGAGAAATGGACCTGATATCTCTTAGATGAACCAACATATTACTCACTTGAAGAATTATAGTTAAAATAAATGAATCTAGCACATATAAACAGAACCCTCAAAACAATATGCCTCAGTCTAGCTCAAAACCCCATAGTCTAGCTTATGCAAGAAAGACTGAAACAAGACCAGCGTTATTTTTGCTAGGTTTTCTGCAGTAAATAATGTGACATATAATATCAGAAGTACATGAGCATCCAATGGTGATAAAAATGAGAATTCCTTCCTTTTTATACATAATGAAGATCACCTGGCAAGGGTTACATGAAGGTATAATGTATAGAAATGCAGATCTGCACATGTAGAGCTGGAAGATGCAGTTACTACAATACTAAGTATAAATATATCTGAAAATTCTCAAACACAGAGGAGGAATGAAATATAGAGCTTTCTTGGAGAAGGGTTGGCCCTTCCTCCAAGGAATTAGCTCTAAAGCAAGGGATCAAACCCTGCAGCTACTGCCACACAAAAATAATGCAGTTTACCCAATGAACTGCGCTGTAATGGATGGAACATGAGTGGCCACATGCCAAGATCTGAAATGAGCTCTGAACTCTCCTATACAGCTCCCTCAATGCAAGAGAGACTCCCTCCACTGAATGGAAATGCACAAGAGAAGATGAAACAACCCTCCCATTGCACTACCCAGCTACACAGTGTCCTCTGCTATAGAAATAACACTACAGATGTGAGAAATTCTTGGCCTACAATCCATATGTGGGAGAAATGAAGCACAACCCTTTCAAGAGATCACTCAATGAAGGAGAATGAATTCATAAACATGAATCCCTCCAAACTCTGCTGAGTAGCAGGAGTTTGCAGAAAATTTCTAGGTAGATATGGAATCGAAATACACAAGCTAACCCCACAAAGCTGCTCTTCTCTTCCTTATGTAGTTGTGACCTCCTCCACCTTGGGTCCCACCTCTTAGGGTTTCCATATTCATTTGAATCTCTTCCCTCCAAAACTGCGCCGTCTTCTTAGGCAAGCTACTCCTCCTTAGGCTGTGCTGGTTGACTTGCTCAACTTGACCTTGTCCTCATGCAATTGGCCCTTTTCACACTAGGAGGTGCAAAATAATCTGCTCAAAGGTTCCCTTTTCACATTAGGAAGGGTTTTATTCATGTCAAGAGGCCTCCTCTTCCCTTTTATTCATCTATTACACAATATGAGCAAAAATTAATGTTCCAATTTATTCATGAAAATTTTGGAACAATACATAATAATATTGATATATGCCTCAAAATATATCATACATGAAGATCAAGGCCCTATATCAACTTTCCAAGACAACCTAAGAGGGTTTCTGGAAAATACATCAAAAATACAAATATGAGCTGCAACCCTAAGGTTTAAGGTTTGCTGCAACAAAACATCTGAGAAGATATGGATGAAGCTGATATAGAAATAAGTAGCTCTCCTCCAATAGATCCTGTGGATGAAAGGCTGACCCCTCCACTAAAGAAATCACTCCCCAAATCATGCACTGCAACTACTCCTGCAACTCCTCCCTAGAATAATGTAGATCATGACTGAAACTACATTGTAGGGGATAAAAACACCTTGGCCTCATGCCAAATATAGAAATAATTCCCAAGGGCCTTCTTTGCTGGCCTCCCAATGGAAGGAAACCTTCCCCCACCAAAAAATAGCTCAGAAATAGCCCAATACAATCCTCCACTGCTACACCTCGCAACACAGCACAACCCTCAATAGAAACTGCACTGTATAAGAAATATGGAGCTTGGCCAAATGTTGAAATGTGGAAATAATGCTCTAGAACCTCTCCTGAGTGGGCACTCGAAGTCCCCCGAGGATGAAGTTTGGATTCCTGCTCGGGAGCACCCTTGTGCTAAACAACACTGCAATATTAGCTAAATAGATGAAGAGAGCAACTAGTCATATAGATCATAAACAAAATAATACTCAATCATGCCTTCTATGGCTGCCATCCCCTTCCTTATATTCTTGATGAGCTTCCTCACCTTGGGCCCCACTCATTAAAGCCACTACTTCCATGCATGGAGTCTCCCTCCAAAATTTCACTATCCCTCAATGAATGCCACTCCTTCCATACCAGTGTTCTTGATTTGGTCAATGTTGACCTAGTTTACATGCTACAACCCATTTTCACACAAAAGGGTGCTTAGCCAAGCTGCTAAAATGGTCTCCATTCACATTAAGAGTGATTTTATTCCTAATAAGGAGATTTATGAGTCTCCATACCCTTTTATTCCTCTAACTAAGAATCAAAAATAAAATTTAATATTCCAATTAGTTGCATGCTAATTTAGGAATATTACAAGGCATGGTTGTGCTGCTTATTGATAAGAGAGTTTGGACATCTCATGATATATCTTATGTCCTTGTATTTTCTTTTGGTTGGGATATGTCTCATGTCTTTACATATATTTCTATTTGGGATATATCTCATGTTCATGTATGTATTTGGGCTTGGGAGAAAGCATAACTCTCACATGATGTGGCATAAGGCAGTTTATATGTATTGTTCTGATGAGGCATTCCACATGTCCATTAGTATGTTGTTGCTCCATGACTTGCATCATGATGATGTAAGGAGGCAGCAAGAAACCTTGTTTCTTTGGTTACTATTACAAAAGTATGGACTGATTTTACCCCATAAATTACATGATATTGATGGAGGATGGAAACAAGAGGCCTTACAACATTGGCTTCTATTGGGGGATCATGGTCATTGTACTTGGTATAGTGAGGATGTGATGGGGCAGCAAGGTGCCTTACTATGATGGCTTCTCTTGAGAGAATATGACCACTACATTTGGTACAACGATGATGTGGTGTGGAAGCAAGAGGCATTGTTGCGGTGACTTATTTTGAGAGAGTATGGCTCTCATATTCTTATTGATTTTGATTTGGCATGGCAGCAAGAAGCATTATTATAGTGGCTTCTTTTGAGAGAGTATGGCTCTCTTTTTTGTTTTTTTTTATCACTCAGAAAAATCTGAAACATTACTTGACATGGTCATACAGTTCATTTTTCAAAGGTTTCCTTAAGCCTTTCAAGTTGGTATAGGAAAATTTCATTTTTACATTTTTGACCTATCCTAAGGTTCAAGGCCACCTTCATTTTATCTCACCCACCTCCATTTAGGTCATGTCATGTCCCATCATTCATCATTCGGTGTCAGTTTTCATTTCCCAAGCGTTTAAATTTGAAAAAGGACATTTAAGCCAATTTTACATCTTTTCGTAGCGTTTTATATTGTGAAATAACAATTTTTGCTACGAAACTACCTAATAGTTTCGTAGCGAAACTATCAGAGAATAAACTAGATATGCTACAAAAAAAAAAATTCTTGTCTCTTTTGTCAAATTCGATGCATTATGTTAGTTCATGATTGGAAGAGTTAGGTTGGAGGTCATTCGAGTCTGTTAGGGCTAATTCAAAAGTACAATGTCATGTCTGAGGTCATCATTACCGTTTTTAGCATGCATGTGTCTTATGATTAAGGCATGAGTTGTCATTCAAACCATAAAACCTTACCCAATTAGTATTTTTGTCATACTCCGCTTTATCTTTGCATGTAATTGGAGTTATAGAGAGCTGCTTCATTGAGCCAAGCAGGTTGCTGGAAGATTCAAAGTTTGCAAGTGTCATCAAGAAAGCGAGGAAGAGAAGATATAAATTCACCATGGCTGCAAGGAAGAAAACTAAAAAAGGTGGTCACTGCCACAATTTCAAAGGTGGGAATGTTGAACATCATAGTAACACAAGACATCATTTCAGTAGCAACAAGAATCCCTAGAGGAGGGGAACAATGGTTCAAGGAAATCAAATTCACCATGCAGGACTGCAAAGAGTTCATCAAACCAGATCATAGTGAAATTTATCTCACAAATTATATCCCAAGGAGTTACATGAAGGAAAAATATTCGAGGATGTTGATGATCATTCAGAAGTATTCCACCTGTGAAGGAAGATTTCACACGGTCTACTCCTACCACCTCAGGCTTCTTCTGCATTTTTTGCGTAAGAGGTCACTTGATTTGCCCTTTTATTTATACAAAAGTGTAGGTAAAATGTAAGATAAGGTCCAAGTTAAAAATAAAGACAATGAAACTTCTCTCTTTCACCATGGTTTTGATTAAGTTGTTGGTGTTAGAGGAGTTGAAGAGACTGTATAGAGACTAGACATCCTTTATGTTCATGAGTGGTTTTGAAGTTGATGTTGTCACTCCTAAAAGAGTTTCCAAACCTAGAATTATTTCATCACCAACAGTGGAAAAGGTTGAAGAAGGGAATATACCATCCCCACTAGAACCAGTAATCATGGAGACAAAGCCTTTGTAGACACCTAAAACAACACCTACAAATCATAAGCCAACAGTTAGCAAACAAAGTAGCAAGAGAGTTACTAGAAGCCAAATAGTGGTTAAGGGTAACTTAAAGGACATCTTTCATGCAATTTAATTGAATAAACTCCCATTGTCTAATCTGAAGATGTTGAATATGGAGGAAGAAAGCTAAAGAAAGGCAAGACAACTAAAAAGTTAGAATTTTCAGGTGATGATGTCGGTTTTATGTTTCAACCTAGAAAGCCAATGACGAGACATGCAAGAAAGGTCATGGAAAGCAACAAAGAGACTCAAAAAATCAGTGAAACTGCTCAGCCACCACCAAGCATCATAGACCTCTCCTCACTTGTAAAAGAAGAGTTGGTTATCAAACAAAAGAAGGGTAAATAGAAAATAACTGAAAAATTAGTAATCGAAACCCTCAAGGAGCGCCTAAAAGAGGCAGGTGAAGAGATATCAGTTTTGAAGAAAGAGGCAAAGAAGCATAGAGCTGAGAAGGTTCAGTTTGAACAAATGAGGAAGATATGGGAATACCAAGTCACAAGTGTCTCAAAGACCATGGACAATACATAAAATCTAATAAAGTGGAAGCAACCACTAAGAGGAGAGTTCAAGCACATAAAAAAGTTAAACCTACAATTTCAATCCAAGAACAGGGCATTGAATGACCAAGTGAAATATCTAGAGTAGCAATTGGATCTAATTCAAGTGGAGCTGAAAAAGAAAGAATTGAAAATGATTGTGGTAGAAGAGCCTATAGCTCAAATGATTGTAAATGAAGAGGAAACACCACAAGAGTAGTAAGATGAGATGGAATATGCCTTAGAAGGTTCATAACATGCATAGAATCAATATTTTGTAGCTAGAGGTCAGTTTTGGAAGATAATTTTGAAAGGGGTAATTTCTTAGTTTTTACACAATTTCGTACCGTACCTCAGGCTTGAAGCTAGGAATACGCTACGAAAAAACATGTAGGTGTATTTTTTATTTTAAAATGATTTTTTTTCATGTTTCAAGGAGGGGTACTCATGGTGGTAAGGTGTCATGACTTGATTAACATGATGGAACAACAAAGGAGTGAAGTAAATGAATTCAGAAGCCTCTTTTTCCACACTACCAAAACTCGCTACGAAACTATCCTGTTTTCATAGTGAGAAATTGTTGGAGCTTTTGAGCATCTTAAAAGCAGTTTTTGTAGCTAGATTCCTCTAGCATGTCAAGGGATCTTATCATCAGATATTTATGACTCAAAGGGAGTGCCATGCAGCCAGGTCATTAGTCAAAATAGCATTGAAGATAAGGGTGATCTATTCCTAAAAAACGGGGTTATGCTCCACAAATCTAGGGATGTTTTAAATATGTAAAGTGGAGGTGAATTTGGTCATGTTTCTCTCGAGCATGTGATATTTATTTTGTAACCATCATGTATTTGTTTCATAGATAGAATATAGAAATGTAATAAATAGGATTTAGAGTCCTATTAGGAGATGGTTTCTTTAAAAGGTAGCTGTCAGTTTTCTGTTGAAAGTTATGTATTTAAGTTATGAAAGGTATCATAGGAGAATTTGAGGATCTATCCATCAGGTAGATCATCCTTGTTGTAAACAATGTCTATTTAAAGACAAAACATCGAAGTAGTAAGGGGTTGGAGAACATTTGCACCAAACTGCTGCTTTTATTTTTTTGACCAATATCAATAACACAAAGTGACATTCTTCTTGACAGACATGAGATTCTCATGAGGTTTTTGATGTCTTATTGATTTATATCTTTATGTTTTATCAATTGCAGTAGATTTCATCTCTATAACTCAAAATTCATAATTTTATGCTCTAACCTCCTTTAGTGATGAAATGAATGTGTTTTCCTACATTTTATGTGTGAGTTGCCTCTGTTAAAGATCTTTTTCTGCCTCAGCTTCCATGTGAATAACCACTATCACTGAAACTATTGATTGTTGACTCAATAAGCCCATTGGTAGCAAGCCTACATTTTTCAACCTGCAATCATAAAAAACAAGTTACAATTTCCATAGAGTTAGCCATCTAGTACTATCATTATTCAATATCATAAAACCCCCTTGAGAGAGCCCTCTCAAACTGAAGAGGCTAAGCTTGAGTTAGAAGTGGTTTAAAACAGCTACACTGAGTTGTTTGATAAGTAGCCAACCAGATTCAATTTGGTGATAACCGTTTTCACGATGATCTAACATTGCAATAGAAGGCTTTGCCGCGGTGGTTGTTATTGGGAGAATATGGTTTGGCATTGTTCATGTTCATCCATATGTCTCTACTTCTTGTTTTTCGCTATGTTGATGTTATGTTTGATTATTACATGACCAATAGGGCTAATGGTGAGAGCATTGGTGAGTGCAGTCTACTCTATGTATCATGGGTTGGAGAGATAGTTCTTGAGTTAGGACTTTCCACTTTGGGAAGAAACCACTTCATTTCATGTATCTCATGTATAGAGGAGATATTTGGACACCATATGGTTGTCACTTGGAGATTCATTGATGAGGATGGGTATCTAAATTTTTAGTTGGAAGCCATTCTAGACATTCTAGAGTGGCAGCTTTGGAGCTGGACATGCATGACACATTGTGACATATGGGGAGGCCTTCCATATGAGGATGCCATTTGGAGGGAGGATGTTTCTTGTAGCATCCACTTTTTTAGTTTCTTAAGGACAAGCAACATTTTTCCGGGGAGGACTGTAATATTCCCAAATTTTCACAAGATAATTGGAATATTAAAGTTCTTAATTTTCATAAGTAATTAAGTAAATAAGAGGTTGGAGGGACCCACAAACCCCATAGATGAATAAAATCCACTTTTTATATTCATATGTGGATATTTTAGATCTATATCTACATTATGTATTAGTGGAGCAACTTCTAAATGTGAAAGGAGTGGAAATCATGTCTTGTTAATGAGAAAGATCATGGAGGTTGAAGCAGTGAACTGAGATCATGGAGGGAATCACATGTAAGATCATAGAGAATTCATGATGATATGATGGAGGAATTAGTGCATTTAATGCACACATGATGGAGAGGGTGGTCATCACATGCATACATGATGGAGATTGTTATCACACCCTAAATTTTCAAAACATCATTGTGTCAACTCTGCTTTTGGTCATGGTTTCAAGTAGGTCTTCAGTCATTTCATTTATGAATTGGGTAAGTGATAGGTTAAAGGTCTTAAGATGTCATTTTTAATTTCAAAATAAGTTCTTTTAAGTCTCATTTTCATATCCAAATAAAGTTTAACAACCTTATTCCATGTCTTAAAGGTCTCACATCCTCTTTAGAAGTCATATCTTAAACCATTTGAATTTTTGTTTGGAAATAGCCACGCAACCACATTTTTGTAGCGTAGACAGTGTAAAAATCTTGTTTTGTGCTACGAAAACACATTTTTTTTCATAGTGCGCTACGAAACCACTGAAGCAGCCCTTTTTTCATCAAAAAACTCTGTTTTTCTGATTTTAGTAGTCAACTTCCAAAGGGGTTCCTGAGCAACTGAAAAATCATTTTTTAAAACCTGAAAGAGGTTTTTCTTCTGAACATACTTAACTACAAAAAATCTCTTATTTTCTTCAAATTAATTATGAGGTGGGAGAAATTGATGACTCAACTTGTGCTACGAAACTGCTGAAAGTCATTGAGAGAAAAGCTTTGCTTTCTGGTTTTAGTAGTTCACTTCAAGATCAGTTTCTGGCCACAAGAAAAGGTATTTTGGAATTATGAAGGAGGTTTCGCTTCATAAAATCTCCAGCTAAAATAACCTATCTCACGTTTCTCACACGTGTTACCAGTTGGTACAAGGTTTTCTTTGAAGCCATATTTTCAGAAATCAAAATTTTCCAGTTTTACATAGGTTGTTCAAAGAAAGCTTTTTGGAAGTATGAGAGGTATTTCAAAACACCAAGAGAGGTTTATGTTCAAGACAGATTGGTATTCAAAAGCCTCCTTCAGTTTCTCAAAATACATTTTGGATGAGGAGATACAAGCTCTGTCTCAACACCTATTTTTCAGATAAAAACAGTGCAGAAAAGTGGTCAAATCTATAAGTCAGTTTTTCATTAAGCTGAATACAAATGTTGATGAAGATCATTTTTTTGAGGATAAGTTATATGTTTTGAAGTAATATCAGTCCTTGTGAATTGTAAATATCCTCAACTTAAAAAAATATCTGAAGACTGTTTTGAAATAAACACAGTAGTTTCGTAGCGCGCTACGAAATTGTTGAAGATGTCTTTCTGCTCTTTTTCATATGAATTTTGGAGAGTTTGACATGGTTTTGGATATTTGGAGCTTAGGGAGGATTTTGGAAGGTGTTAATTGAGTTTCAAACAGAAAAATGACCTCAAAATTATGAATTTATGATGACCAGAATGTCTCAAGAGTTCAAAGGACCCTATGCCTAGAAAATAGGAGACTGTTTCCTGTTTTGGTGGAGGACAGAAATATGGTTATGAAGAGTTAAAGCCTATAGTCCAAATTAAACCATGTGTTGAATACACTTGGAAAATGATGTAATTTAATCTATATAAGGTTGTTTTGAATAGATTTTAAAGAGTTTTAATCCTATTTGTAATAGGACTCTGTTTTAGGTTTGCAACTGTCTTATGTAATAAATACCATGTTATATGGTTAGGATAGGTGTCATAGGTAGGAATTAGACGTGTCTAGTGGAGGATAAGCTTATCCTATATTTTAAATCATCTATAAATGATTAAGAGGTCAAATTCTACAGGGGTTGGATACTTTTTGGCAAAACTGGTGCATATTGTAAGCAAATTGTGTGTTGTTTCAACTTAATACAGAGATTGGTTTTACTACTGAAGATTCACAAGGGGTTTATGTGTTTGATATTTCTATGGAATTTTTCAATTACCTATTTGTATTGGTATTAGCATGTGTTACTTAGAATTCATTGGATAATTCTCTAACTTTCTTCACATGCTTGTAGACTGTGTTTATTCACTGTGTTACTGTTTCACTTATAAACCTAAACTCCAAGTGCCTTGAATTCCATGTTTAGTTGATTATGATGTTTTTTTGAAGACTAATTTGACTCCATAATGCCCAATTTATCCATACTGATGTTAGCTTCAACCTACAGGTTGGAAAATTTTATCTAAGCATACCACTTTGTAAAGCTTTGGATTGACTGATATATATAGTAACAATACCACTTTCCTTTCACTTGAGATTTTTAGTGTATTTCAATGACTTTATTTCCTATCATTTGAAATGTTTTTCTTCCATAGTTTAAGTGCTTATTACTTAGAATTCATGATTGATCATGCTATGACTTCCTTTAAGTATTTAGCTATGGTGAAATCCCTTTCAGTAGTTTTGCTTTCAATACCTTGATGTATCATTACTCAGAATTTATGTACCACATGCTTTGAATTCCTTTTAACCTCATGTTATTGGGATTTTCCTAAATGTGTTATTATTTCATTGAATTATATACAAGCCTCAGCTTCCACAGGGAAAGCCTTTGTCATCTTTATCCCTATCACTGACTTCATAGCCCAATGGTAGCAAGCATTCATCTTCTCAACCTGAACCAAAACAGAAATAATAGAGTTAGCCATCTATCTATATCCCATATCATTAACCCTTGAGAGATCCCTCTCAGGCTGAGGAGGCTAAGCCTCAGCTAAAAGATTGGTTTGAAAGAGTTACTTAGACTCTACTTGATGAGCAGCCTATCAGGGTCAGATTTTGTGATAACATTTTGGTGCATCTGCCGAGAGTCTGAAAATATACATCTCCCAAAAAATCATGAAGCTGAACTCTTGAAGGTAGTAGGAGCTCAGAAATATTTTCGAGGCTGCAAAACTACCTTGGCGACTCCATTGTTGAAGAAATCAAAATTCATAGATTCTTGGTAATTCCATTGGACTTATGAAGAACTCAGATGTTTCTATTCTTGTTTCAAGGTATGAATGTATAAATTTTTTAGGAATTCATGGCTTCCCAAATCATTTTCCCAAGGATACATATTTTTTAAGGAATGGTACAAAATTCAATGGAGAAGATTTGAGTTTGAATTTGAAGCATATATCAGATTTCTGTGATTTTACTAAGCTTCTTAGGGTCAAACATGAAGATGTTTGCATTATGTTGTTCTATGATTCATTTCAAGGGAAATGTAAACAGTGGATTGAATGTTTACCTGTCAGATCTATTAAGTCATTTGCAGACTTTTGGCTTATGTTTTTGGAGGAATGGATAGACAGAATAGAGTTGGTGGAAAACTCTCCTTCAATTCAAGGTTTCAAACAATGGAATGATGATCATATAATGAAGAATTAGATGAAAATTTTTCTTTGTCCTTGTCTTCTTATCTAAAATCACTTGAGTGCAAGAGAAAAGATAAGATTAAATTTTTAGATGAAGTTGCTAAGAACATTGAGAAAGACATTGAAGATTTACAAGGTCAAATTTGATCATATAGTCTGCATGATCATGATCAGTCTTTTCAAAATATTTCCATGCTAGAATACCAAGAGGGGGTGTTGCTACCTTTCTTCTTAGAGATTGAGGAAGAATATACTATTTTTGTAAATCACTTCGAAAAGCAGTTTGAAAGCACACAACTGAAGTCTTATGTGATTGATCAAAGCATGGATGAGTTTTCCAAAGTCGCAGAATGTCATGAGAAGCATCAAAGAGATCATATCTTCTTTGATCCTACAGTTGGCTACATGGAAAGGTTCTACAGTCCAGATTTTCAATTATATTTACATTATGAAGATCAGTTACATCTCATGTTGCCTTGGTCATTTTAGCATCATGTTTACTTTTGGTTCAAGCACAGTCAAAAGATTCAAGTGTCAGATCATATCAATGACTGTCTTCATTGGAAGTTTCATGTTCCTTGAGTTAAAGTGGAAAATTGCAGTTGCTAGGGTAGGTAGGAATGTGCAAATAAGCTCAAGGTAGGTTGAGCAAAGCATTTTTTAGTAGGTGCAGTTTGAGTCCTTCTTGTAGAAATCATTAAATCTTGAGGAGAAGCTTGGAAAAATTTTAGAATTTTACTCTAAAGGATGGATAGAAACACTGGAGCTACCAGTTCTTAGTGTACCACAGGGGCACACTATCCCTACTGGAGCCATTTTTATCACACCCAAATTTTCAAAACATCATTGTGTCAACTCTGCTTTTGGTCATGGTTTCAAGTAGGTCTTGAGTCATTTCATTTATGAATTGGGTAAGTGATAGGTTAAAGGTCTTAAGATGTCATTTTTCATTTTAAAATAAGGTATTTTAAGTCTCATTTTCATATCCAAATAAAGTTTAACAACCTTTTTCCATGTCTTAAAGGTCTCACATCCTCTTTAGAAGTCATATCTTAAACCATTTGAATTTTTTTTTGGAATTATCCACGAAACCATGTTTTCATAGCGCAGACAGTGTAAAAATCATGTTTTTTGCTACGAAAATGCTTCTATTTTCATAGCGCGCTATGAAACCACTGAAGCAGCCATTTTTTCATCAAAAACCTCTGTTTTCTTGATTTATTAGTCAGCTTCCAAAGGGGTTCCTGAGCAACTGAAAACTCATTTTTAAAAACTAAAAGGGATTTTTCTTCCTAACATACTTAACTACAAAAAACTCTCTCATTTACTTCAAATTCATTATGAGGTGGGAGAAATTTATGACTCAACTTGCGCTACGAAACTGCTGAAAGTCATTGAGAGAAAAAAATTGCTTTCTAGTTTTAGTAGTTCACTTCAAGATCAGTTTCTAGCCACAAGAAGAGGTATTTTGGAATTCAGAAGGATGTTTCTCTTTATAAATTCTCCAGCTACAATAACCTATCTCACTTTTCTCACAAGTGTTACCAGTTGGGAGATACAAGGCTTTCTTTGAAGCCATATTTTCAGAAATCAGAATTTTCCCGTTTTACACAAGTTGTTCAAAGACAATTTTTGGGCAGTAGGAGAGGTATTTCAAAAAACCAAGAGAGGTTTTTGTTCAATATAGATTGGTATTCAAAATTTTCCTTCAGTTTCTCAAAATACATTTTGGATGAGGAGATACAAGCTCTATCTAAACACCTATTTTTCAGATAAAAATAGTGCAGAAAAATGGTCAAATCTATAAGTCAGATTTTCATTAAGTTGAAGACAAATGTTGATGAAGATCATGTTTCTAAAGATAATTTATATGTTTTGAAATAATATCAGTCCTTGTGAAGTGTAAATATCCTCAACTTAAAAAAATTACTGAAGACTGTTTTGAAATAAGCTTACACAGTAGTTTCGTAGCGCGCTACGAAACTGCTGAAGATGTCTTTTTGCACTTTTTCATATGAATTTTGGAGAGTTTGAGATGGTTTTGGATACATGGAGCTTAGGGAGGATTTTTGAAGGTGTTACTTCAGTTTCAAACAGCAAAAGGACCTCGAAATTATGCATTTATGATGATAAGAATGTCTCAAGATTTCAAAGGACCCTATGCCTAGAAAAGAGGAGACTGTTTCTTGTTTTGGTGGAGAACAGAAATATGGTTATGAAGAGTTAAAGCCTATAGTCCAAATTCGACCATGTGTTGAATACACTTGACAAATGATGTAATTTAATCTAGATAAGGTTTTTTTGAATATAGTTTAAAGAGTTTTAGTCCTATTTGTAATAGGACTATGTTTTAGGTTTGCAGATGTCTTATGCAATAAATACCATGTTATATGGTTAGGATAGGTGTCATAAGTAGGAATTCGAGGTGTCTAGTGGAGGATAAGCTTATCCTATATTGTAAATCATCTATAAATGATTGATAGGTTAAATTATATAGGGGTTGGAGACTTTTTGGCAAAACAAGTGCACATTGTAAGCAGATTGTGTGTTGTTTCAACTTAATACAGAGATTGGTTTTACTACTCAAGATTCACAAGGGGTTTATGTGTTTGATATTTCTATGGCATTTTTCAATTACCTATTTGCAGTGGTATGAGCATGTGTTACTTATAATTCATTGGATAATTCTCTAACTTCCTTCACATTCTTGTAGACTTTGTTTATTCATTGTGTTACTATTTCACTTATAAACCTAAACTCCAAGTGCCTTGACTTCCATGTTTAGCTGATTATGATGTTTTGTTGAAGACTACTTTGACTCCATAATTCCAAATGTATACATGTTGATGTTAGCTTCAACCTACAGGTTGGAAGATGTTATCTAAGCATAACACTTTGTAAAGCTTTGGATTGACTGATATATACAGCAACAATACCACTTTCCTTTCACTTGAGATTCTTAGTGTATTTCATTGAGTTTATGTCCTATCATTTGAAATGTTTTTCTTCCATATTTTAAGTGCTTATTACTTAGAATTCATGCCTGATCATGCTTTGACTTCCTTAGGACAAGAGGCTTATTCTTTTACTGATGCATTTTCAAGATATCATTAGATCAAAATTGCACCTTGTTAGTGTCAGTATTTTCATACTTCCACCAGGGATAAAAACACATTTTCATGTGCATCTTAGATGTCCCATTCTTAATAATTATTTTTATCATTCTGTTAGGTCATGACATAAAATTGCTCCGTTGGTGGTTTTCCTTGTCAAATAAACCTTTTCTCCCTCAAAATATCATATTGGTTGACTCATTCCCATGATTCCTTGAGGATAATAACACCTATGGAAATGCTCGTTTCACTGAAAATATTTTAAGTCAAAATCTCATTCAAAATTAGGTCAAAAAGCAGTTTCATTAGGTCATTAGGGTTTTTCCTTTTTCAATGTCACTCCTTCATTCATATGAGGTCAACATATATATGAGAGGGATTGAAAAATATCATCATGATAGATTCATTATACCTCAAAGGTTGTATTTTCAGTTTGAAGACATTTTTATCAAAATGCCATTTTGATAGAAACGTCACCTAAGTAATTTATTTTTATTTTTTCAAATGTAATTTTATGCTATTATGTGTAAGAATTTTATCCTGAATTTGTCAAAGAAATCATGTCAAGCCTCAATGAGCAAAATAAAAATCTAGCTCCAAGTTGATCAACTTGCAATGCAAAAAGTGTCAAAGAGTATCAGTGATAAAGGAAAAAGACTTCAAACATTAGAAAAGTGGGTATTCCAAAGTTAAATAAAAATCCACTTGGCTATTAAGCCCATCAAAAATTTCAAATAATCCATTGTTACATTTAAAATATCAGGAGTATTCAGCAAATAATAATTTTTGAGTTTTTGAGTAGTTATGGCCAAAATTTCTCTGCGCTTGTAATATCCCAAAATCAGGACTGCTAGCAAGGAATGCCTGAAAAACGAATTTTTCATGAATGTATGCTACAGGATTGGAAACCAGCCCTTGGACCCCTTATATCTGAGTATATAAGACCTAAATACAAGAGGGATTCAAAAAAAAAATCCTCTTAGGTGGGTTAAACAGGTCTCCCCTCACCTAATGCAGCTAGAAAATGCCCAAAGAAGGGGCTGCAGCAATACAAAACAACACTGCTGGAAAAATAACGTGCTTTAGCCAAATATTTGCATAGATAAATATGGTAGCTCAAATATATCTGATACAACATTAAATCATATTTTCAATAGAGCTTATACAATGTATAACAGAAAGGAGAAGTATTTACAAGAAGAAACCCTCAGAAATGAGGTGCTACAACCATGAGAAATGACTAAATAAGCTTGACAGCGTTAATTTCATTAGCTGAAGCAGCAGTATGTTACAACTCAGATCTAGAGCAGATATGTACACAAAATGATGGATCTAATTCAGATCTGTATACAAGAAAGGCTCCTTTATACATTCCCCTTGGGGATGTTAGCAAAACATGAAAGTACAAGAGTAGATCTGAGATCTAAGTTACAGATTTGTAGTAATATTCAGAAAATTCTGAAGTATAAAATGTACAACAGATTAGATTTGAAACAAACATGGATTGGATGGCCAATCCATGGATCGCCACAATGAAAGGAGGGATCCAATCACTAGAGATCTCTCGTCCAAGTTGATGCCAAAAATCCCTGCAACTCTGCTACTGCAAATAACGCAGTACTGCAAAAGGGGCTACACTGTAGACTCTGAGTACACTTTGGCCTAATGCCAAGATCTGGATCTAAAGCTCCCAAGGTCTATAACACTCTTGTCAAAGGGATAGATTACTTTCCCAGTGAAAAGGGGTGCTAGAGCTGCATAGATCTGAAGAGATCTATCCTCCACTTGTTGCAGCTCACAAGGACAACCCAATCCTAAACATGACTAGCAACGTAGGTGTAAGATGAAGCTTGGCCAAATGCCATATAGTGGACAAGACAAAAAAGGCTCCTCCAAGAGGTGCTCTAGGAAGGAGGTGGGATTCTCGCTCAGGAACACCCAGTGCTAAACAACACTATTCTCAGCTAAATAGTAAGAGAATAAGAAATGTCTAAACATAAAATATCTTCAGAAAATGATTATCATCAACGACCCTCTTTTTGGTGTCAGTCTTGTCATACTGCCATCAGTGATCAAAATCTGCTCTTTTGCATTTGCATAGTAGGAGTCCCATACTATAAATTTTTATCATTCCATTAGGTCATGGATTCATTGATGGTCGGGGTCACTTCATCAGTTTTCCCTCATGTAAATACTTGTCGATTCTCCTCTCTATGGTCTTCAGTCATGATTCACTTTCACTCTGTAGTTCATTAGGTCATAGGGTTGGTCTCATTAGGTTTTAGGGTTCCCCCATGGTCAACTTAATGATGAAAGTGTCAATAAAATCAACAAGGACATGAGGATGCCTAATAAACTCAAAAGCAGGGTATCTGGAAAAATCAAAGAAGTTGTTCTTTCAGTTGGATGCAATTTTCACCTCAAAAACATGTTTTGAGGTGAAAACATGGTACTTTGTTTTTATTATCATTTTTTCTGTAATTTTATTGTTTCTATATGTAATAAGTTGAGCTTCATAAGCTGTTGTCTCCACAAGGCCACTATTAGTCCTTTGTAGCCCATCTCCAAAAAGCCAAAGGGGTTTTTTCTTTTCCTGGGTTTCAAAGGTGTTCTCCATAGGATTTTTAGTGTAAATCATATTCTAAATTTTTTCATCAGAAGGAGCTAGGAAAGATCTTTCCAACGGTATATCACACTCCCAAAATCACTTCCTGGATTGGAAAATATGCCCAAATGCATTAAGGCCTCAAAAGCAAAACTCCACCCCTTTTTCTCATTTGCCCTTTTAAGTTTATATTTTTCCCTTTTTATAAGTTTTTCGCCTTGATCACTAAAGTCCCTTTCTTTTCATTGCCATCTCTTGTAAACCGCTGATGCGATGCCATTGCACCATCGCATCACGACTTCGCCTTCCCGCAATGCATTACTCCACCTCCCCGATGTCACCGATGCGATTGCATCGCTTACACACACCGTCACATTGTAAACATCCCATTCATCAGCGCCAAACCCCACACACTTGTTTTCGACAATGCAATAAGTCATAACATCGCATCGCATTATTGCAACGATCCCTCCAGTGCTAACTCTGCCATCCTTTCCACCGATGCGATAAATCACACATCGCGTAATCGGCGAATCCCACCAGCATTCAACCCAACACTCTTGTCTTCCGGCGATGCGATGTCCTGCCAGTGCTTTGACTCCCACCCACTCCATTTATCCGATGTGATGATCACTCTGTCTCCTCCATTGCCTTCGATCCCTCATTTTTTCATCAGCCTTCCCTCCATCGACCCATCTGTTGTTCCCATCGCATCGGCTTATCCTCGCTCCACATTCCATCACCCTTATTTCATTGCTCCCTTTCATCCATCGGCCTTCCTCCCATCGGCCTTGCTCATTGCTCATTGCAGTTTATTTCGCCCAATAGTCCCACCCCTTATTCTTCTGATTTTGGGATTGTGATTTATGGGCCCACCAGTCCTTCACTCATTTCAATTAAAAAGGGTTTTTCTTCATTAAAACGACAATTCGATTTTTTGGTTTCAAAGGCATTTTCTTCAGCAAAGGGTAAAAGGGGCATATTCTGTAAAGACCATGAGCTAAGGGAGATTATTATGGCGTCCAACATGAAACAACAACAAAACATAAATGAGAAAATTGGTTTTAGAGTTGTTTTATTCTCGTTTGTTGGAATAAAACTAACAGAAAAATTTCCAGATGGTTGAAATATACTGTTTCCTCTCTTTCAGAGGCATACTGTTTGTTTCTTTTCTATCTTAAGATTTTAGTTTCAGGGTAGGTGAAACAAATCCTCCTTCTGCAGATTCACCCCCTTGAAGCTTGTCTATTTAATGTAATTTCTGAGTCGTTTGTAAGGGTGGAAAAAGTTGTAAAACACTGGGACGCACAGAGCTTCATTGTATATCTTTTTAACCCATTTGGCTGGGAATTAATAAAGATTTGCAACAATTTTTATGGGATCCCTGTGGTATGGAATTTTAGCACTGTCTCCTCTTTTGTAATCATTTGTTAAATGTTATGTATGCCATCCATTCATTCCATTATTTCTATTGAATTTTTTCAAGTTAGATAGTTATAATCCACTTTTTACAGTGCTCTGCCTTGGGAAAATCATTCAATATTTTATGTTTTCTACTGTTTGAGAAGGATCCATCTCATATGCCCTTCTCAGCTCCTCACCAGTCTTAAACATTTCATAATCATTAAATAAAAGTTGTTAAAATTCATGCCTACCTTGCCCCATATGATACTCTATATTTCTGATTTAATTCCCCAGATTTAAACTACCCAGCTCCATCTGATCCAACGCAAAAACCCAGAAAATTTATAAAAATATTTCGTGCTACTATACCTAGCCTAAAACCATTTTGCAGTCATACTTCATTGAGATAGATTTATGGAGAGAGCCCTCTCCCTACCCTATAGGGCTAGCTACGAGGTTAAGCGTGGTTTCTGGTTACCCTAGCTTGCCTTCCTTTAGCCTGAGGTCAATCTAGGTGATAACATAGAGGCGACCATAATGGGGAGAAATATAATGAAAAACTGATCACCCCGGTAATATATTCCATATTTAATTCTTGAATTATGGATGATGAGTTTCAGAATTTGCTAGGCTGAAATAAAACATTGCAAACTAGAAATTCGACCTCACTGGCTTCAAGAAAATACACAAGGGCCAATCCTGATCCAAATCTTCCCCCTATATTTGAAAATCCTAACCTCATTCCTCGAATAATCAGAAGAAAATAAGCTTCAGTAAGCCCTAGACCCATTTTCAGATCCCATTCCTGGCTAAGTGAGTGGTTGTTTGTTGAAGACCTCCCTTTTGATGAGAGTTTTGAGATTTCTCTGTTCAGAACCAAATTTGAAACCGCATTGGATGACACAGTTTTAGATCTAGAGTTTCTTATAGATCTCTAAGTTCAAAGGGAAATTAGATCAATTGATGATTCTATCTTGAATTCTTCTCCAACGTCTATCATTGCTACCCATATCGCCGAGCCTTCAAAATCTTCAGAAACAGCATCTGCTGCCCTCAATTTATCAGTATTCCCATTAATTTCGGAAATTAATCCTCAGCTTCTGACTTCTCCATCAACTGCTCCCTTGAATTCTATTAGTTCAAACGTTGTTGTAAATCCACCTCAAGTCATGGCTACCCGGTATGCACCCTTGGTTTTACCTCAGAATCTGAATGATATGCCTGCTGATTACCATCGTAAAATACCTTTCCTTAATGCCACTAAAAGCATTATAGCCCAGCAACATGTTGATAAGATGAATGATTTTTTTGACCTTCATGAGGTAGAGGCTGAAAATGTGACCATGAGATTGTTTGTCCAAAGCTTTGGGGGTGAAGTTCGAAAGTGGTTCAGAGCCTTACCAGCAGCCTCTATCTGCACTTTGCCAAAGTTACATAGTCAATTCTTAGACCGGTGGGAGGTAAAGAAAATTCCACTCCAAATTTTGTCTGAATATGAAAATATTAAAAGAAATGTGGGTGAAACTATACAAGATTATTGTGTAAGGTTCAATGTAGTGTATAATGCTATTCCGGCCAATCTAAAACCCCCCGTGGGGTAAGATTTTCTCAAATTTCCAGATGGTTTCGATGCTGATATGGCATATCAGTTACGAGAACGAGATCCTACCACACTTGAAGATATGTAGAAAAATGTTGTGAGAATTGAAGCAAATCTGCTGGCCATGTAACGGCCCATTCCCAAGTTATACACAAAATAATATTAGCGTGTGTACGATATATGCATTTGATAGCTACACCTGCCTATATCGCACACATCGCACTAGTACACCTACCTACTAATATCAAGATTAAATAAGTTAGGAACTTAATATTAAGATTTCAGATTAATATTAAGTTTAACTAAGTATAAATTATATGAAAATAAGTAATAAAAGAAAATGATATAATAAAGTTAACTCATTAAGCTAAAGATGAATATGCAAATATTAAAGATTAATATTAAAATAACTTAAATTTAAAGTCCCATGCTCTATAAATAAGACAACCGTATAATCCCACCTCCATACATATAGTCATACCCACATTAATATGGATCACATCACCATAAAAACATTTAATATCAACATTAAGGTGGATAAGGCCTCAAGAGGTAAGAGGCGGTGGAGGAAGGTTGTTTAAGTTATATTCCTATCCACGATAATGGAAAGCACAACACCATAAATACATATAATATCACCATTAATGAGGAGAAGACCTCGGGAGGTAAGAGGCGGTGGAGGGAGATTATTTAAGTTATGAAACATGGAGGAGAAGGGGATATGTTTTGGAGAACAAAAATGAATTCTGCTTGAATTAGATAAACTGTCTGGGAGGGAGTCTTTGGGTTCTTGGAATTCTGGGCACGGGGGCAGAGGAGGCATCCTCTGGGTCTAGGATTGTTCCTAGATTAGCTGGGAGGGTTTGATTGTTTCAGTAAACTGTTCACAGCATCACAAGGAGAACCAACATTAAGTCATCAGCTCTATTCCAGGTATTTTTCTATGTATAGGCTAGTTCCTTATGAAAGATTAAAATTTCACTATTGATCTTCATTTAATCGTATTACTGCTGATATATATATATATATATATATATACTTAGATTTTATTCATGGAAAGGATGTCTTATATTTTATTCATGGAAAGGATGATAGTTGTAGCAGTTATTACACTGTTGGTCGAATTAACAATAAGTATATCTCTAGTAAATCTCAGAAATTTAGTGGAAAAGTTAGGATAATTCCAACGTGAGTTCCTACATATGGTATCAGAAGCAGGTTTCAAACCCTTTTCGACCTTACAGGCCCTGCAATTTCTGTAAATTTTCTTACTATAGCATGAAAATTATCAAATAAATAAGTTGGGTTATTATTACTTTATTCCAGTTAAATATTTTTCTATTATTCTATATCGATCAGTATGGATGAACCATTTGGCTAGGCCTTCAATTAGGGAGAAAGCCCCATACAAATTGTTGATTGTTCTAGAGGTAGATCCTTTTGGCATACAACATTTTGTGCTCTAGTTTTCTATTCATAAACGAGGTTTTGCAGATCGGATGTGAAACTTATGAGATTTGGTAGTTCTCTATGTAAATTTTGCTCGTTCAAAGCTCTCAAAAGTTTATTTCTCTTAAAAAAAAAAAAAAAAAAACCTTTGACGCTGGTCCATAGTTAGTAAATTCTTCAGTGTTTTAGATCTCTAAATACCTTCTTAAGAGAAGAGATGGTTTTCAAATTAACGTAGACTTGGAACCATTACAGAAACTTTTGAGAAATCCTTTACATACCAGTCTAGATTATTTATACCAGTCCTTATTTCATAAGTTGTGTAAGTGTGTCTGAGGGTTGCTAAGTTATTAACACTTTGTCCCTCTTTGCAAAAGCTATAAAATATAGCAACTGCTGTTCTGGAATATCCACACAGTGAGAAACCAATTCATGAAGCTTATTTTCATGATCTGAAAGAAGCATAGAAGATTTCTTTAGGAAGAAGATAGTTTCCTGTTAAGGGATACATTAATGTCAGCCTTCAAAATATACCAATGACATGGGCTTGAAGGGGGATCAGCTCCTTAAGCTTGTAGTCTAGTAGCTAGCTATCAAAATGCTACTCAGCTCTCTTTGCTAGTCATCTATAGCCTTCACTACAGCTGACAGTATGAGAGGGTTTAACTCTTTCCTTGCTGGAAGGATTATTTTCAGCTCACAATGTGGACATTTTAAATAAGGGTCCAGGGTTCGGCCCTTCTTCAAGATTCAGTATAGGATTTTGGATTTTGACTGTAACAGTTTGGATTTTGAATGACAGACCCTTGAAAAGTAGGCAGATCTCAGATGCTTTCATAATACATATTGATAGCAGCTTTAATATGGATAGAATTCCATGATTACAGATTCTCTAAGTTGACTTGGAATCTGGCTTTCTGAGGTCAGTATAGACTTTTATAGTTTGAGTGTAGACGTTTCTTTTTCTCCCAAAGTCCTCGACCCTGATCTTAGCTCCACGAATTCTGATCTCTGGTATCTGGATTTGCCTCCTTATCAAACACAGATTTCTAATCTTGTGCCGATCCTTAGCTCCATCATCTGCATTGTCATTTTATATGACATTTGGTGCATGTACTTAAGCAGGAGCAACAAC
This sequence comes from Pinus albicaulis, assembly GCA_034641835.2. NCBI lineage: Eukaryota > Viridiplantae > Streptophyta > Pinopsida > Pinales > Pinaceae > Pinus > Pinus albicaulis. The sequence continues at coordinate 620,119,072 of CM076583.1, forward strand.
AAATTTCGTTATAGAGCTTGAATTACTCATAGGATTTATTGCGTCGATCAGTTCTTAAGTCTGAAAACAAGGGTCTGTCAGTGGCTTCATATGTACAAGAAGAAAGCATTTTATTTCCCTAAGTCCTCAAGTATAGCACATAATTGGTTTTTGTTAGCATAAGGAAACACATGGACATCGCTTGGCCATCTGGGTTTCAAGGGATTCGCTGCCAAAATTCCAAAAATTTATTGGGTAGCGGAGGTAAAGCCATGCTAAGCATAGGGTATAGGAACCTTGTTGTTGCGTCGACACCACAGATTGACACTAGATATTTTGGTACATATGGTCGCGGGAATATAGATATAAATTAACCTATAGTTTAAAAACGCCATCACCGTGCCACCGTTTAAATATACGCGCTCTTCTGTAAGTTAACCCCTAATTTGAAAAACGTCGTCATATATATATTTCGGACTACATTAACCCATCGTTTTAAATATTTGACTTTAAATCCTTAGTTTAAGAATGCCTCGTTTATAAAAATTTTGGACTTCATATTTGCGGAAATATCTGACTGTCACCCTTAGTTTAAAAATGCCGCGTGTTTATATATTTTCTTATGCCACATAAATCCACAATCCGCATGTGTATTAAGGTTCAAATGTATGGTCATGTTGGCATGCACATTAAAATGGGTCCGACACTTATTTGCGTTGGAAAGGTTTGATCGAATGACATATTCTTTTTGAATGGGTCGTTTGATCAAAATGCTTATAACGGGGTCGAGGTCCGGATTTGAACTCGTGACCTCCCCCTCTATACCTACGCCTCCACCGACGGGTTTGAAGGGTGTGAAGTTATAATATAATTGTAAAGCCGAAATTGTATATCGTGTGAGATTATAATATAATTGTAAAGCTGAAATTGTATATCGTGTGAGATTATAATATATTTGTAAAGCCGAAATTATATATAGTGTGAAATTATAATATATTTGTAAAGCCGAAATTATATATAGTGTGAAATTATAATATATTTGTAAAGCTGAAATTCTATATAGTGTGAAATTATAATATAATTGTAAAGCCAAAATTATATATATATATATATATATATATGTATTATATTTCATTTATTATATATAAATTTTAATTAAAAAATGAAAAAGAAAAAATAAATTGATTAACGCTATTTATAAATTATCTTAGAGTTTGGTTTTATACAAAATAATTGAATTTTTACTCTCATTTATTTTCTTACGCAGACAGGGAGAGTCACAAGGGTGAAGAAAATCAATATTCAAGTATTAATTATAGTCATAAATAGCTAAAAATCAATAAACCCCTTCTATAACTGCATCTAGGACTAAACATTCTAGACAAATTTTACAAACCAACACTATGATCTATGAAAACCCCAGCATTTCACTCCAGAGTTAGTATGCATAAAATACCATACATAGGACAAGGAGGTTGCGTTGCCACCCTCCTCGACCTTAGTACCAGTAAGACTTGTCTGCAGGTAAAATAGCAAAAGAACTATACTCGTATGCAAGCTCAAATCTTACGAAAATTATATTTTGTCAGTCTGGAAATTTACCCACTTCTCATAAATTTATTATGTATTTCAGGAAAAATTACAATGTTTAACACATACCAAAGGCGACAACGCCAACAAAATGCATCACCGCCACCTCCACCTTCACCATCGCCATCGCCACCATCAAGATTGTTGCCAGCGCTTGTTGCTCCACCCGATCTTACTACTGTGATGAGCTCATTAGAAGCCATTTTGGAAACATTAAAAGGGTCGTAGTCGACCAGGTATAAGGAGGAATGAAATCATCCAGATGAAAGACATTCAGAAAATCCTAAGGATTATGATGACAAGCCTCATAAAGAAGATATTTCGCGGGAACTACAAAAGATTAAACTCCTGGAATTCTCTGGAGGATGAGCTGGAGAACATGTCGAAGCATGGTTGGAAGGGATGATCAGATGCTTCGCACTAAGAGAATATTATTCAAATTCTAAAACTAATATCATTGTATTCCAACTCAGGGGGAATGCTCTGATTTGGTGGGGGAATATGGAAAAACAGCTGCATCTCACGTCAGATATCGTTCCTTGGGAGTTGTTCATGGACTGATTCCGTGCGAAATACTTACCACCTTTCTTTCGAGAGCAGCAAAATAGATCCTTTCATACTCTAACCCAAGGTGGTAAGGTCATGGAAGAATACAAGATAAATTTCATGGAACTTGTAAAATATGTTCCTTATCCAGACACGGGTGAGCGCTAAGCTGAGCATTTCGTATTTGGCTTAAATCCTCGAATCAGGGCCATGGTAAGAATGTGGAAGCCACCGACGGTGGTAGAGGCGGTTGAATGTGCTCATTATGCAGAAGAACATATGGGGATTAAAAAGGATTTCAGGCCAGCTGAACCAATACCGCAGGCATTTACGGGAAGGAATCCTTGAAATTTCTTTCGAGGAAATAACTCGAGACCACCTCCTTATGGTAACATGTTTACCCCAAGAGGAGCGGGGGCGGGAGCTCCCAGGACCATAAATGCAATAGCTTCTGAATCCTCAAACATCAGTCCTTGGAGATCTCGAGGGACTGGTAATCAGGGAAGGAATGGGAGAGGAAGCAGCACCAGGGGATAGAGCTCTTGGTCTGGAATTTCTTAGTCAAATGCAAAAGGACCAACCCGAGTGGACTGTTGGGGGTGTGAAGGACCTCATCTTCAGTGTGATTGTACAGAGAGCTCTCGGCGAACAGGAAAAGAACCATCATCAGATGCCCAAAGCAATCATAGAATCCATGTTGTCGTCAAAAAAAACCAAGCAGCACATCAATCCACTGTAGTGGAATCTTCAGGTACAATCAACGGAATAAAACTCAAAATCTTATTTGACACTGGAGCTACTGATAGTTTTATTTCATCTTATGCATTGAATAAATGTGGGTTGGCATCCCGCAAACAGGACAATTTTAGACAGGTAGAAATGGCTTCAGGAGACCTTCAATCGGTAGAATTAAGTGTTGAGGATTGCAAAGTTGATCTACGAGTCTATTTGACCAAACTAAAAGTATATGTCACAGCCTTAGGAACTTACGACCTGGTGATAGGAATGGATTGGTTAGAGTCTCATCGAACATGGGTAAATTGTTCTGGGAAAACAATACTTTTCTTGAATGATATGGGGGAGACAATCCAAATTCAAGGTATTAAAAGAAAATTATCCTTGCGTTTCATCTCAGCCATGTAAATGAAGCGGTGCTTAAGGAAGGGTTGTCAAGTGTATGCAGTTCAAGAGGTAAGCAAAGAAAAAGGGCCTTCCTTAGATTAGTATCCAATTCTATCAGAATTTCCAGATATTTTTCCAAAGGAATTACCAGGACTGCCTCCTAAGAGAGAGCTAGACCTCACCATTGAATTGAAACCTAGTACGAAACCTATATCTAAAACTCCTTACTGAATGACCACCCCGAAACTTCAAGAATTGCAAATACAGCTGAAAGAACTGTTAGATGTAGGGCAAATTCGACCAAGTGTTTCACCATGGGGTGCTCCTGTAATCTTTGTCAAGAAGAAAGATGGTTCATTACAATTGTGTGTGGACTATCGAGATTTAAACCAGGCCACAGTAAAGAATAGGTATCCAATGCCTCGCATTGACGACCTTTTCGATCAAATGAAGGGAGCTACAGTATTTTCAAATATCGATATGCGATCGGATTATCATCAACTCAGGATTAGCGAGAGCAATGTTTCTAAGACTACATTCTGAACTTGTTTCGGGCATTATGAATTCATTGTGGTGCCATTTGGGTTGACCAATGCACCTGCAGTCTTCATGAACCTTATGAATAGCATTCTCCACAAATATCTCAACAAATTTGTACAAGTTTTCCTGGACGATATTCTCATTTACTCTAAGAATGAGAAGGAGCATGAAGAGCATCTTCGGATGGTATTATATTGTCTCAGGGAACACAAGTTATATGGAAAATTATCCAAATGCGCTTTCTTTCAGAAGGAAATCCATTACTTAGGTCATATCATATCAGGTGAAGGAATCTCTTTAGATCCTAAAAAGGTAAATACAATCAGGGAGTGGCTGATACCTAAGAATGCACATGAAGTGCGTAGTTTTATGGGTTTAGCAGGTTACTACCGAAGGTTTGTGGAGGGATTCTCCAAAATTGCAAAGCTGATCACAAACCTCCAGCGCAAGGTTGTTAAGTATGAATGGATTGAGGAATGTGATAAAGATTTTTCTGAACTTAAACGATTATTGACTAGTGCACCGATTTTGCAAGTACCAGATATGGATAAAGATTTTACTGTGTGTACCGACGCATATAAGCAAGGGTTAGGTGCAGCATTAATGCAGGAAGGAGGCGTAATAGTATACGCTTCAAGAAAATTAAAACCCCAGGAAGAACTTTATGCTACGCATGATTTAGAGTTAGCCGCGGTGGTCTTAGATTTAAAGATGTGGAGACATTACTTGGTAGGGAGAAACTTTGTGCTTAAAAGTGACCACCAAAGTTTGCAGTATTTATTCACCCAGAGAGACTTAAATGTAAGAAAAAGACGATGGACTGAACTCCTAAGCGAATACGATTTTGTGATTTCATATATAAAAGGGAAGAAGAATGTTGTAGCAGATGCTTTAAGTAGAAGATCTCGAATATTCTCCCTCGTACCTATCAGGGTGAACTTGAGAGATCAAGTACTTGAACATCTTGTAAGAGATAGTTGGTACTTAAAAGTAAGGTCTGGGCTCAAGAGCAACCATTCAAAGGAACCTAAGTTCGAAGGATATGATCTGGAAGAGGACGGAATTCTACGATTTCACGGAAGGATGTATATACCAGATAGTGGAGATCTCCGAAACACCATCTTGAAGGAAGCACACCGAGCAGTATATTGTGCACATCCTGGGGTAAAGAAGATGTATGCTGACACTAAGAGACACTTCTTCTGGTTAGGCATGAAAAATGAAATTGTCCAATTTGTCACTAGGTGTCTTGAATGTTAGCAGGTAAAAGCTGATCATCGTCACCTTGCAAGTCTCTTACAACCTCACGACATCCTTATAACAAAATGGGAGATAATTTCTATGGATTTTATCATTGGACTGACTCTTACGCAACAAAAGCATAATTCCATTTTGATTGTGGTGGATAGATTAACGAAAAGTGCCCGTTTCATCCCGGTAAGAAATACTTATGAAGTAGCTGATGTAGCTCGGGTATTCAGAAATGAAATTATCAAATTTCATGGAGTACCTAAGAAAATCATATCCGACAGAGATCCTCTATTCACATCAAGGTTCTGGAATTGTATGCAGTTGGCCTTGGGAACTCAATTAAATTTGAGTACAACATATCATCCTGAGACCGATGGATAGACAGAAAGGGTAAATCAAGTACTCGAGGATATGCTACGGATGTATGTTATGGACCAACAGTCGTGCTGGGAAAATTACTTACCTTTGGTATAATTTGCTTACAACAATATCTATCACAGTTCAATCGGGATGCCGCCATTTGAAGCTTTATATGGGAGACCCTGCAGAACGTCGTTGAGTTGGGACAGGTTAGAAGATCGAATAATCGTCAGACCAGAATTGATCCAAGAGATGGAGGATCAGGTAAAACTGATAAGGAAATGATTGAAAGAGGCTCAGGATAGACAGAAAATTTATGATGACGCTCACAGGACAGATATAAGCTATGTAGTGGGAGATCAAGTTTTCATCCGCATCAAACCAAATAAGAGCACCATTCGGTTTGGGCGGGGGACAAAATTATCCCCCCGGTTTATAGGACCATTTGAAGTCTTGGAAAATGTTGGACCTGTCGCTTATCGTCTTGCACTACCACCCCACTTGCACAAAATTCATAATGTATTTCATGTATCTACCTTACGACACTATATTGCAGATAAATCTCATGACCTTCAATGGAAGGAACTGCAGATATTGGATGAGGGAACCCTAACGGTCGAACCATTACGTTTTCTAGAACGTAGGGTTTGAAAGCTCAGGAATCTCTGGATAGACCAAGTTAAAGTTCAGTGGGACAAATATAGTCCTGGATCAGTGACTTGGGAGGATGCTGAGACTTGTTTCCAGAATTACCCCAGCTTATGATAATTTTTTAGAACTGAAAACTTTTTATGTATAGGACTACTCTATTTTGATACTTGAAACTTTATTTTTGAAATATTACGTAAATATGAGTTTTACTTTGCTGGTACATGGATACCCATAAAGATAGAATGCTACTTCACTCTAGTGATATAGGATATATGATGTTTGTTTAAATTTACTGGTGCATGGATACCGATATGCAATATGTCATCTAAATTAACATTGCAAGAATATGAAATCATAGATTAAATGTTATAGATGAAACTATCTAACGATTCATTTCATTACATTTCAAATATGATTGAAGGAAATGAAATAGAAGAGTAACTACATTTTAAATATGAAAGTGAAACATATTGGTATACAGATTGAAAATGGTTAAAACAATGCATCATAGATAGAACATGTATGAACTAAACAAAAGTAGTATCTAAACGAGAAATTGTATCGGACATATTGATACATATGTGGACAAATGTTTTAAACCAAGTATGTTATATAAGTTCTAGGAACAATATCATAGATAGCAATGTATTTAGGAATGTGTAGAGATTGTTATATGGGTAACAATTTTTTATGAACAATATAGATGCATATGTTGTAATGTGTGTACGAGTGTTTACATTGCAGATTATGTACTAGTGATTACCACCTAGAACACATATTACTGAAACAATCTACGTGATGACAGAATTCCAAGAACAGTTGAGACTCCCTGAGATCCCACGATAGGGTGTTGACCCTGGTCCTACTGGGAGGGGTGGAGGTGTTGCCCACCATTTATCCTCCAATACCTAGAGTCATGGGAGGACTGTGCGAGTCACGCTCCCCTAGACGTGTGATGATGACTGCCGGATGCCTACAAGCATGTCAGGTCGACGTAATCGACACCGATATCCTTAAGGTCTATGAATGGATCAGTAAAACCAATTCCATGGCATATTCCTGTAGAGGAAAGATAGGATGGGAGTGGAAGAGATTAGGAACGATAGGATGATTTTAGAATAGTTTGGAGATGTGGTTGAGATCGGAAGTAACAATTAAATTACTGATACATACTTATTCAAACGAAAATTCAATCTTAAAAATACAAGCATTCTACAATCACCCTAATATCCAAAAACACAATATTGATAAGAGTAAATAAAACCTTAAACTTCGAGATGAAGTTTTTTGAAGGGAGGAAGTATGTAATGACCCATTCCAAAGTTATACACAAAATAATATTAGTGTGTGTACGATATATGCATTTGATAGCTACACCTGCCTATATCGCACACATCGCACTAGTACACCTACCTACTAATATCAAGATTACATAAGTTAGGAACTTAATATTAATATTTCAGATTAATATTAAGTTTAACTAAGTATAAATTATATGAAAGAACTAATAAAATAAAATGATATAATAAATTTAACTCATTAAGTTAAAGATGAATATGCAAATATTAAAGGTTAATATTAAAAGTGCTTAAATGTAAAGTCCCATGCTCTATAAATAAGACAACCGTATAATCCCACCTCCATACATATAGTCATACCCACATTAGTATGGATCACATCACCATAAAAACATTTAATATCAACATTAGGGTGGATAAGGCCTCGAGAGGTAAGAGGTGGTGGAGGAAGGTTGTTTAAGTTATATGCCTATCCACGATAATGGAAAGCACACCACCATAAATACATATAATATCACCATTAATGAGGAGAAGACCTCGGGAGGTAAGAGGCGGTGGAGGGAGATTATTTAAGTTATGAAACATGGAGGAGAAGGGGATGTGTTTTGGAGAAAAAAAAAATTCTGCTTGAATTAGATAAACTGTCTGGGAGGGAGTCTCTGGGTTCTTATAATTCTGGGCACGGGGGCAGAGGAGGCATCCTCTGGGTCTAGGATTGTTCGTAGATTGGCTGGGAGGATTTAATTGTTTCAGTAAACTATTCACAACATCACAAGGAGAACCACCATTAATTCATCAACTCTATTCCAGGTATTTTTCTATGTATAGGCTAGTTCCTTATGAAAGATTAAAATTTCACTGCTAATCTTCATTTAATGGTATTACTGCTGAAATATATATATACTTAGATTTTATTTGTGGAAAGGATGTCTTAGATTTTATTCATGGAAAGGATGATAGCTGTAGCAGTGATTACACTGTTGGTCGAATTAACACTAAGTCTATCTCTAGCAAATCTCAGAAATTTAGTGGAAAAGTTAGGATAATTCCAACGTGAGTTCCTACAGGCCAAAAGAGCATGGACAAGAGCTGAAAAGAGAGTGACTGTAAAAGAGGAAGCATCTCCTTCAGATAGTAATATGGATACTTTGATCCAAATAGTAGAGAATATGGTTGATCAGTTGACCATTTCAGATATACCTGAAGCACAAATCAGGAATCCGAATTTCAGAGGACAGCAGCAGCCCCAATTCTGAATCAAGCAGAGGGAACATAAAACGCAAGACCAAACAACATAGCAGCAGATTGGAACCCCTTTGTAGCAAAATTATGTTCAGGGGATGGAAACAGATGATGATAATGATCCGGTAGTTGAAGATAACCATTTTTTTCACTATGTTAGCCCCCTATAAATTCCTTGACAAGTAAGCAGGGGGCTAAATTGTTTTTGAGCCTTCAAGGATTACATTTTTCCTGAAAACACATCATCCTTGAAAGCCTCTCCATACCCTCTACCCTTTGGTAAAATTCCACTACTGTTTCCAAGCCTCTTTGTTGTGAAAGGAGTGTCCAAAGGCCTTTCCCCTTATGTCATCTTCACTTAGCCCCTGTTTCCCTCTCTTTTTCCCTCCCATTTTTCCTCTAAATTATCCCAAAATCCCCTTTAAATCCTACACACACCCCTCATTTGGTTTAATTTCCCCTTTTTTCCCCTATCGTTACCCCTTTCTAGCCTCAACTTGCATTAAAAAGGGGCCGAAACCCATATTTTAACATATATCAGAGCCTAGCCCCTTTGGCCAACCCCCAAAGCCATTTCCCCCACGTAACCCAGCACCAAGACCAGGCTCCAGGGTGAAAAGCGCTTAGCACGATTGGATATCGGGAGCGCTATTAACCGTCGATCTGTACAGATCGGACGGTCTTCGCAGGCTCCATAGCGTCCGTGGCCCACCCCTTTCACTATACCGATCACATATCCACCGTCCGTATGATCCGCAAATCAAACGGCCCACTTTTCGTCTGCCTCGGTGGTCCCCGTGCTGCGCCCTATGCAGAAATCGGCGGTTTCTATCGCACCACCTTTGGAAGGTGGGTGGTATTTTTCATTTCACATCAATGCCATTCACCACATGACGCGTGGCTCCGCGTACTATTGAAAAACCGCCCCCCATCATGCATTAACGTTCGACTGTGGACCCGGCACGATATGCGCGTACACCGTCTGATCTGAAGCTGTCCATCCAATGGTGATCACGCCACAAAGATGCTCGGGAGTTAATCCAAGGCAAAGGGACCCCTGGCCCACCATCCGTCACCCTCCGATGCATTTTCAATCGTCGATCTCCTCCTGAGATCGAACGGTCTGGATTAAACCAACGCCCTGCCTTTGACCGGCCCCACCCCTAGTTCTCCACGTCACCCATTTTTATCATTTTTTCCCATTTTTTTGTTACTGCACCACCTGTCCTCCAGGTTTTCACCACGTGTTCTTCGCCACCCCTAGTCTATAATTGGTCCATTTCTCTATTTTTCTGCCATTTTGCGTTCTTACCCACTCTTTCCACCATGCTGCACCACCATTCCACAAGCCTTCCGCTGCATCCATTCCCCTCCAACATGGATTTCTTAATGATTTTGTGTGTTTTGCAGGATTACAGCCAGGCAGAAAACGCCATGATTTATGGTCACTGTTCCAGTGACATAGAGCACAGAGAAAGCCTTTGCCCGAGCCTGATATTGCAGGGAAATTTTTGGGAAGGATTCAACAACAAAGATTTCATCAACGTATGGTGCGCGACACTGTCAAGCCTCCCCAGCATCATTAAAACTCGAATTTGGCAGAGTCAGAGATAGTAATGGAGCAGAAAAAGAGTATCAGTGAAAGATCAGAGAATTTAAGACCGGTAATCAAGGATTTTTGAAGCCTGAAGTCAGTAATTTAAGGCAGGGTACCAGATCGAAGACCTCGTGGATCACTCAGAAGATCCAATGCACAGAAAATCATATCATCAGGGTGTCTATATCAGCAAAATGTCTCCTCCCATGAAAGGACGAAGTGTCATACGGTTTTCATGCTATTTCGTGTCCCTGAAGAGATTTCTACCCAGACAAAAGTCCTATGCTATCAGAAGCATTTTTTGCACAGTATGCCAGACCTGAACCGTCGATCTGCATTTTGTTCAGTTCACCAAGAGTTCTGCAAAGTGCTACAACAATTACATCGAAGACATACCTGGAGTAAATTGCAGCCTGACGAAGACCACTCTTTCATCCAAAGAGTACTAGAGATAAATGCCCAGAATTTAAAACAAAATGGGGCCTCGGCCCTCTTCCTCTTTATTTATTTTTCATCTACCCCCTTTGTCTCTCATTCAGCTATAAATTTCATGAAGAAACTCATTGTAAAGGTTGTTGATCGGCTATCTGTGAATTGCAAGTTGTTTCTCTTGAGTCATGTTCTTTGTTTAAAGTTGTAAGACAGGCTAAAGAAGATGTTTTCAGACTGACTATCAAGCTATTGGTAATTTTGTACTTGACTGGTGTTTCTCTTTAATATGACAAGCACATTTCTTTGGATCTTGATTTAAAGCAGCGGTGATGTTTTTTTGTCTTTGTCTATGTTTTCCTTTTTAGTTCACTACATTTCATTTCTTCTGGCTTGCGTCAGAAATATGGTGTTAGGTCCCTATATCACTAGTATAGTCCCTTATTATTGTTATTGTAACCCCCTTATTGTTATTATTGAACCCTTTTAACCCCCATTTTGTTATTATTGTGCCCTTAAATCAGTATTGTTAGGTCGGCTAGGATTACATTGTGGCCCACTAGGATTACATTATGGCCCCATGGACTCCTATATATAGAAAGGAGGTTTTGTAAATTGTATCATCCAAGAATTGTTCGTTTATGTAATGTATTGGAGGTTTCCCCCTCGAAGTGGCTCATTTCTAAGGCATTGATATCTCTTTTCTTCTCTTTTTGGAGCTGGTTACACAACATTTGGTATCAGAGCTTTGGATTCTAGGGTTTCGCTGCTCCAAACAGGTCATCGTGGAATTTTAGCTATAAATTTTTTTCTACGAAGCTTCAGAAGCTGAAATTTTTAGGGTGCGAAGCTAAAATCTTGAGGAAGTTTGTCTAAATATTTCAGAGCTTGGTTCGCAATATTTTTGGAGATATGATCTGTGGAAGTTAGGTATTTTTTCAGGCTCCTAAACAGGTCATCGTGGAATTTGCGCTATAAAATTTTTTATACAAAGGTTCAGAATCTGAAATTCATATGGTGCGAACCTGAAATCCTGAGGAAATTCTTCAAAAAATTTTAGAGATTGGTTCACAATACTTTTGGAGATATGATCTGTGGAAGATAGTGCTTTTTCAGGCTCCTGAATTTCATCTCAAAGAGGTGATCGTGGGAAAAGTTCAATAACTCCCTCTCTGGGCATTGGATTGGAGTGCCGTAAATTGGTTACAAGTACACGGACTGAAGTTTCTTGGCTATCAATTTCAGAGACGAAGGATGAAACAGTGACACGTGGCAAGTCGTACAAGTTCGCTCTAATGAACTAGTCCAAAATTGGGTCATTGTGGGAGATTGGAAATAAATTTGTCTTGAAGAATCCAAATCAGATCATACCTGTGGCATTTGAAAGACAGTTCGGAAGAATACTACGGCCGATTGATTTGAGATGTGAAGATTCTCAATTACGAGAGATAATTCAATTTCAATACGAGCTCTAAAAAGCAACTAGAGGTATTATTTGTTTTCAAGTGCATAACTCTTGTTTGAAGAATCAAGTTGAATTGATTCCAAGGGAATATTGTAGAATAGATATCAGTATTTGATTCTAAAATGGCCCCTAAAAAGAATTCAACTCCCATTAAGCCTTTAGAAGGCTCTACTGTGACTCATGAAGACGAAGAATGGCAACATGACATATCAAAATTACAAGAGCAAGTGCAACAACAAATTTCTCTCTCGCAAAGAACAACAAAAAATGAAATGGAAGTTTTGAAGAAAGGCATGGAAACTAAGATGGATGGTTTGAAGAAAGGCGTGTAAGCTAAGATGAATGGTTTGGAAGCTAAGATTGATGGCATGGAAATGGGCATGGAAGCTAAGATTGATGACATGGAAGCTAATATTGATGAAAACATGAAAGACAACATGGAAAACATGAAGAATGATCTAAAAGCATACATGGAAGGCTTGATGACAAGCTTAAAACAAGAAACGATTCCTAATGGCGGAAATATAGTAGAAGAACCTCATGATGAGAACAAAATAAATTTTAATTGTGATTTCATAACCTCTAATGTTGGCGGGAAGAACCACCATATTCCAAAAATGGATATGAGGAAGTTTGATGGAAAGGATCCTGTAACATGGATGCTACAGATGGAGCAATATTTTGATCTCCATAATGTGCAAAACACACAAAAGGTACGCATTGCAACTTTACATTTAGAACAAAATACATTTGTATGGTATCGATGGCTTTGCTCCCGTAAAAAAATTGTCACTTGGTCAATTTTACGGAGGAAATGATAGCACATTATGAGGATACAAAGAGCAACACCTTCTTTAGCCAATTGATAAATCTCAAACAAAAGGGTTTAGTGGGGCAGCACATTGAGGACTTCCAAAAATTGAATATAAGGGTAACTGATATTCCAGAGGAACACAGGATCGATCTCTTCATAGGCACTTTAAAGGATAACATCCAACATGAAGTTCATGTTTTGGAACCGGATTCATTGGAGAAGGCATTTAGGTTGGCAAGAAAAGTTGAATGTAAAATTATGGCGACAAGGAAGCCTACCACTCAATTCTATAAAAAAGGAAGTGTTGCTACGCCTAGATTTCCACAACCTACAAGGTTGACACCACAACAATTGGAAGAAAAAAGAGCAAAAGGGCTTTGCTACAGTTGTGATAGCAAATACACTAAAGGTCATAAGTGTGCTGAGAAGAAATTATTTTACATAGATTGTGGAGAGGAAGAAGAAAATGAACAAGAAGAGGATATACACCAGGAACCAGCCCCAGAAGAGGAAGAAATGAATCCAACCATATCGTGTAATGCACTGGCAGGAATTACCACTCCTCAAACTCTCAAGATAAGAGGACAAATCAAGAAGAGAAAGGTAATAGTGTTGATTGATTCAGGTAGCACCCATAATTTTATTCATTGTAAGGTAGCCAAGGAATTAAATTGTTTCCTATACCCAGCACCAGAATGTCAAGTGATGGTTGCAAATGGAGGAACTATAAATTGCTCTGGAAAATGCCATAATATCAAGCTAACCATGGGGGAATATGTAATGACTAGTCCAATGCTTTCCATTCCTATGGGAGGTGCTGATGTTGTACTATGAGTACAATGGTTACAATCTTTGGGGACGGTAGCTTTTAATTTTCAAGAACTTTTCTTGAAATTCTTTTCAGAAGGAAAGGAAGTCGAACTACGGGGTATTGAAGGGAAGCCAGGAAGGATAATAAGCTCTAATGTCATGACAAAGCTTCTAAAGAAAGAACAACGAGGCGTAATTGCACAATTATGCTCACTAGAAGTTCCGACATCAAAATCATCTGTTTCTGCAGATCTCCAACAAGTCTTGGACAATCATTCCAAGGTGTTTGAAACTCCCAAAGGACTCCCACCTATTCATGATCATGATCATGCTATTCATTTGATTCCGGGAAGTGTTCCTCCAAACATCAGGCCTTATAGATATCCTTACGTCCAAAAGAGCGAAATTGAACATATGATTGCAGAAATGTTAAAGGAGGGTATAATTCAACCTAGTCAAAGTTCTTTCTCTACTCCTGTAGTATTGGTACACAAGAAGGATCGATCATGGCGAATGTGTCCCGATTATAGGGAGCTCAATAAGCTCACCATTAAAGATAAATTTCCCATTCCTGTGATTGATGAATTATTGGATGAATTACATGGAGCAATTTATTTTACCAAGTTGGATCTTCATTCGGGATATCATCAAATTAGAATGAAGACTGAAGATATTCCAAAAACAACATTTCGAACTCATGAGGGTCATTATGAATTTTTGGTCATGCCTTTTGGTCTTACGAATGCACCTTCTACATTTCAAGGGTTGATGAATTCCATTTTCAAACCCTTCCTTAGAAAATTTGTGCTAGTATTTTTTGATGATATACTAATCTACAGCAGGTCTTGGAAAGATCATGTTCAACATGTTGACAGGGTGCTCAAACTATTGCAGGAGAAACAATTATATGCAAAAACATCCAAATGTTTCTTTGGAGTGCAAGAGGTGGAATATCTGGGTCATATTGTATCTCATGAGGGTGTTAAGGTAGACCCTAAAAAAATTAAAGCCATTAAGGAATGGAAAGTCCCCACAACCATAAAGCAGTTGCGAGGATTTCTTAGGTTAACAGGGTAATATCGCAAGTTTGTTAAGAATTATGGGAGAATAGCAGCACCTCTAACAACATTATTGAAGAAAGATGCATTTTCATGGACTCCTGAAGCAACTAACGCCTTTGAACGTCTTAAAGAGGCAATGTGCCTAGCACCGGTCTTAGCTACACCAGACTTCACAAAAACCTTTATTGTGGAATGTGATGCCTCAGGAAATGGAATTGGTGCAGTTTTAATGCAGGAAGGAAGACCCATTGCTTTTGAAAGTCGTCCAATCAAAGGAAAGTATTTACAGAAACCTATTTATGAGAAGGTAATGTTAGCAATACTGCATGCACTAAAGAAATGGCGAACTTACCTAATGGGAAGACACTTCAAGGTAAAAACTGATCATGATAGTCTTAAACACTTTTTGGAACAAAGACTATCATGAGAAGAGCAGCAAAAATGGGTCACAAAGATGTTGGGTTATGACTTTGAAATAATCTACAAAAAAGGAAAGCTTAATTTTGTTGCAGATGCACTCTCAAGAAAGAATGAAGAGGTGGAAGCATTGCTTTGTGCCATTTCTATTATCCAGCCAGATTGGATAACTGAAGCAAGAGATGAATGGAAGAAGGACAAAGATGTATGGATACTCATTCAAAAGTTGCAGCAAGATCCTAGTACATCTGATACATTTAGTTGGAAAAAATGATTCCTTATGGTACAAAGATCGCTTATATCTTTGTAAGAATTCCCAACTAAAACAAAAGATTCTTCTGGAATTGCACACTTCTCCTTTAGGAGGACACTCAGGATTTTTAAAAACTTACCGCAGGGTGAAGAAAGAATTTTTTTGGGATGGCCTTAAATCTGATATTCAAAAGTTTGTGGCGGAATGTTTGGTTTGCCAGCAGAATAAAGTGGAAACAATTAAGACCTCGGGACTTCTACAACCTTTATCCATTCCAAGTCAACGTTGGGAGGAGATTTAAATGGATTTTATCACAGGTTTACCTAAGTCTGAAGGAAAGAGTGTCATCATGGTGGTAGTTGATAGACTTACCAAGTATGCACACTTTTGTGCATTATCGCATCCATTTAAAGCAAGTACATTTGCTACTACATTTATGAATAGAATTCAAAAGCTACATGGAAGCCCAAGGGTTATTGTGAGCGACAGAGATCCCATTTTTACTGGAAATTTTTGGACGGAGTTATTTTCTTGTTTGGGTACTCAGTTAGCTCATAGCTCATCTTATCATCCTCAATCTGATGGTCAAACTGAGATAGTAAATAAATTTTTGGAAGGATATCTTCGTTGTTTTGTATCTGATAAACAAACACAATGGGTCAAGTGTTTACCTCTTGCTGAATGGTGGTATAACACTTCCTTCCATACTGCAGCAAAAATGACCCCATTTATGGCACTTTCTGGATATCATCCACCATCCATCACATCATCTTTAAGGGAAAATTCGAAGGTTCAAGCAGTGGAAGATCACATCGAGCATCAGCAAGAAGTTCTCTAACTCTTAAAGGATAACCTGAATTTGGCACAAAATCGAATGAAACAACAGGCAGATCAACATCGTAGCGAGAGAAGTTTTGATGTAGGAGATTAGGTATTTTTACGGCTACAACCATACAAACAAATGTCCCTCAAGCAAGCAAAGAAGGATAATAAATTATCGCCAAAGTACTATGGTCCTTACAAGGTGTTGCGAAATATTGGTTCTATGGCATACAAATTGGAGCTTACTGCTTCTTCACGAGTACATCCAGTTTTCCATGTTTCATGCTTAAAGAAGGTTATAGGTGAAAATCTTCCAGTTCAAACAATATTGCCAGAACTTGATGAGGAAGGAAAATTAATATTGGAACCTGAAGTGGTCATGGAAACAAGAACTCGATAGCTACGGAATCGATCAATTTCAGAGTATCTCATCAAGTGGAAGAACTTACCCACTGAAGATTCTACATGGGAGGATGAGAATTTTATACAGAAGCACCCAGAGCTACTCAAGCGTTGAGGACACCACTTTTTTGAAGGAGAGGGGCATGTTAGGTCCCTATATTACTAATATAGTCCCTTATTGTTGTTAGTGTAACCCCCTTATTGTTATTATTGTACCCTTGTAACCCCCATTTTGTTATTATTGTGCCCTTAAATTATTATTGTTAGGTCGGCTAGGGTTACATTGTGGCCCACTAGGATTACATTATGGCCCCATGGACTCCTATATATAGAAAGGAGGTTTTGTAAATTGTATCATCCAAGAATTGTTCATTTATGTAATGTATTGGAGGTTGCCCCCTCGAAGTGGCTTATTTCTAAGGCATTGATATCTCTTTTCTTCTCTTTTTGGAGCTGGTTACACAACATATGGCATAGGATTTACCCTTGTTAGGTACCCTATGTTTCTGCTCTCCTTGCCTTCAATATTTTCTGTTGTATGTGTTATCTGAGGATTGATTTCAAGCTAATTTAACCAGTGTAGTGGTTCCATATGCTGCTAGCTGATGTATGAATTAATGAATCAGTTCTTAGATGTGCTTGGTAGGTTTTAATTGAATGAATTGGGATACTGGGAGTCTAGAACTCTGTCTCTATCTCACTAGGATATTTTATAATTAATTGAACCTTTCTAAGTTCCCTTGAGCTGGAGGCCGAAGAATTGAGAGTTCAAAGTCTCTCTCTGATCTCAGGTTTTCAACTTTGTGTTCTAAATCTTTAATGTTTCCTTGTCTGAAGAGTTAGCCTTTAGGTTTTGGATCACAGGTTGTCCAATGGAATGTCCTATCCATGGATCTGATTTCTGAAGGTCACCTTGGAGGTTTCCTTGCTTTCACCTTCTCTCTCATCATTTCATGCCTCATTATCATCTTTAAGATCCAATGCTTTAGATGAATAGCCCAACTGAAAGCCTGCATATTGAATAGCAAGTAAACCCTTTCCTGACTCCATTTTCCCAATGGTCTCGATGTTCTTTGAATCATCCCTCCTTTGCCTAAAATTCTCTTTGCTCATCCTTGTCTTATATTGAACCCTTCTTTCCTGATTCCCAACAACAACAAAAAAATCAAACAAACAAACCTCATGCCTATAACTAGCCTAATATCTCAAATTTGAGCTTCAAAGACATAAAACCTTTTCTTATATAGAGAGATCCCTCTCTGGACCTAGGAGGGCTAGATCCTGAGGTCTGAAAGTGGTTCTGATGTTGTCTCATCTTTTGGTCTTGCCAATCTGGCCAAAACATGGGAACCCCAACATAATGGCGACTCCACTGGGGAATCTGAGAGCCTATAGCTGATAAAATTTATCTATCTCCCATTTTCGTCACCAACATAATGGCGACTCCACTGGGGAATTTGAGAGCCTATAGCTGATAACATTTTTCTGTCTCCCATTGTCGTCACCAACATAATGGCGACTCCACTGGGGAAAAATTTGAGTGTCTATAACTGATAGCATTGGTCTATCTCCCATTGTCGTCACCAACATAATGGCGACTCCACTGGGGAAGTTCTGAGTATTTTCCATCTCACCACATCACAAGAGCCTCAGAAACCTACAATCTCTGGTTAGGTTGGCAGTTAAACACTCCTATTCACAAGTCAACTTCTATACCACTTGTTGTGTTTGCTCCCACACTCTTAGACAGAGTCTGGAAAGGGCCAGACAGCCTCCGGATCTCATCCTCTTTCAGAGGTGAAATATCTGGTAAATGCCCTCCCATTCCATCTCTGGTTAGAGTTTGCTGTGATTTAAGGATTTCCCTAAAAAGGACATTTCAGAAACACTATGTTGGACAGTGTATCCCCCGGAAACATTCTAAACCTTCCACCTGGCGACTCCATAGTTCCTCAACGATTAAAAGAATCCACTGGTGATTAGTAGGCCTACTGATTACCTTGGTTCACATAAGACTCCACTGGGAGACCAACCTCCATAACAACATCAGCCATAATAGAAGTAACAAGTAGGGTTAAGCTACTTTGCTAGAAAACAACATTCTGGCTTCAAGAACCATTCACAAAAGAGCTTACCCCAACTGAAAACCACTTGGAATAGTTGACAACCCCGAGAGCATCCTCAATATATCTCCTACACCTAAAAGATCAACTATTTCCAGCCACATGCATAGAGCTAACTCTGCACCAGAAGACCTTACAGCTCTATCAGACCCTCTTTTCGACCTAGACCTACCAAACATGTTACCAAGAACCAGGTCATCCAGTGTTCTAGACCAGCCAGACCTTGAGCTTTCCAGTTCACCACCTCATAGTGGTCAACACATTAGGGACAGAGAGACCCCTCCCTCTACACCTCCTGATATTCACTTCATTCAAAACTTGGGGCTCTGCCACCCTATATCTGCCCAATAGACTTCTTCTGGTCCTAGTATCCCTGCCATCCACATACCAGCTACTCAAGCAAGCCCTTTACCTCACTAGAACATCATCATGGTAGAGTGGTACATACCTCTGGTTTTACCCCAGCCTCTAGTGCCCCTACCCAACGATTATCAATAAAAAATCCCACACTTCACTGCAAAAGAGTCTACCACAGCTCAACACCATGTAGACAGGATGGAAGATTCTTTTGATTACATGGAATTAGATGATGACATAGTCAAAATGAGAATCTTTTCCCAGAGCTTAGGAGATGATGTGAAGAAATGGTTTAAAGGCCTCCCTCCTAATAGTATCCAAGACCTTCCTGCTTTATATCAGATTTTCATAAACAAATGGGAAGTTAAGGCCAACCCTCTCCAAATCCTAGAAGAATAAAAGAACCTGAAAAGAAACATAGGAGAGAGTGTCCATGACTACTCTACAAGATTTAACAGCGTTTATAATGCTCTTCCTCCACATATGAAACCTCCCCAAGGTATGGCTCTAGTGAAATATCCTGAAGGCTTTGATCTTGACATGGCCTACCAACTTAGGGAGAGGGATTACAACACACTGGAGGATATGAAAAAGGGAGCAGTGAGTGTAGAGGCTAACCTGATTGAGAAAAAAGAAATATTGAGAGCTGAGAAAAGGGTAACATATAGAGATGACAATGTAGCTTCTACATCTGATCCCAATTATGACCATATATCTAAAAACATGGAAAAGATACAACAAATGATGGAAAAAATGGTTGTCACAGTCAATAACCAAAACAGAAATCAAAATCATAACCAGAACTAGAACCATAACTTTAGAAGAAACAATACCACTCCCAACAGAAAAAGAGAATCAGATCAACAAATTATTCCCCCATTTCAAGAGAACTATCTTGATGAAGATGAGGGAATCATAGAAGAGTTTGAGGGAACCACAATAAACATGTTTGAAATAGAAAACTCAATCCACAACAGTTCCACAGAGGAAGACCATCCCTCATCCTCATACTGGGATGAGGAAAGATTAGAATCTGAGGATTACAGACTTGGATTTGAAGATGTCATCATGCAGGTCAGAGAACAGTATGAACTTAGAAGAAAAAATAGCCTAGACACTCCCAAACCAAAAGCTTCTGAGATTACCATCAAGAAAAGGCCTGAGAAAACTTCTAAAGTGACTGCTGAAGGTAAAAAATCAGCAGCTGAGACCTTTGGGAAGAACAAAGAAAAGGACAACCAAAACACTAATAAACAAAGTCAACCAACTAGCATCACTAGCACTGCAGTTAGTGCTGCTGATAAAACAGTTCCTAATACTGTACATAGTGAAAATCAGCCCACTGATTCAGCCACTAAGGCAGTGGCTAACAAAACAGAGTTGAGTGTCACAAAGAGCCAATCTCTCTTCAATTTGGAGAGTGAGATTGCTAAAATTAAAATCTCTATCCCACTCTCTCAGCTGGCCACTCAAGATGTATATAAAGGAAAAATTTTGAAAGCTTTAAATCTAGGTGAAAACAGTGACACTGTAAATCTAAGTGATGATCAACCAGCCCTTCTGTTTGGTCCAAAGATAGAAGGGAAGTTTCAGGAAGGGATAGTGCCACCTTTTTATATCAGTCTCAATATTCATGACAAGATCCTTCACAATGCAATGCATGACTCTGGGGAATCACACAACTTAATGCCTAAATTAGTTATGGAAAGGTTAGGCCTAGAGATAACCCGACCTTACAAGGACTTATATTCATTTTATTCTAGCAGGGTAAAGTGTCTTGGCTTGATCAAAGATCTATGTGTGAGCCTTACCCAGATTCCAGCCAAGTGTATGGTCATGGATGTTGTAGTGGCAGATGTGCCACCCAAGTATCACATGTTATTATCGAGATCATGGGGAGCCAAGCTGCAAGGTACAATGTAGATGGATGGGGCCTATGCCACAATCCCAGTCTTTATCCAACTTAGAAGACTGTATAGAGAGGCACAAATGAAATTCTTGGTCAGCAGCCCCGAAAAGCCTAAAAATTCACCTTTATACTCTGTACACATAGATCTTGAATCCTTCATCCTTTGTAACGATTAATCCTTAGAGGTTCAGAATTCAAAAAGAGAGATAAAAACAAGGAAACGGAGCCCATGGACTTTAACATAATGACTACTCTAGACTCGGAGGATAACGATGTAGAAAAATTTGGACATTGCACTGAAATAGAAACTCAGAGTGAACAAGAAATAGAATGCAGTCAACTGATTAGTCACCCTCCGCAAGCCCATGCACCACACCAAGAACGAAACGATGTTGAGCCCGAGAGAGAACCTTTATGGGAAATGAATTTTGATGGGTCATGCACCAATAGAACCATAGGAGCAGGAGTGTGGGTACATAACACTGAGAGTGACTACGCACAGAGTCATGCCTTTAACCTGAAATTCAAATGTACAAACAATATCGTAGAGTATGAAGCTCTTATCCTAGGCTTGAATCTGTTGAAAAAATTAGGAGCCTATAGGATATCTATGCATGGAGACTCTGAGTTGATTATAAAACAAGTGAATGGTGAATACGCAGCGAAACACCCTACGTTGAGAGCGTACAGGAATGATGCTATGGATTTATTGAAAACCTTTGTAGAATACGAACTGGTGTTTGTCCCTAGGAGTCGGAATGCAATTTCAAATGGATTAGCCTGCGTGGCTAGTTCGTATCACAAGCCTTCCAATGACCAAAAAATCATCATTCAGACCAAATTCATACCTACAGTGCCAGATAACAAAAAATACTGGCAGGTCTTTGAGGGCAACAAACAGATTGAGAATTTCTTGATAGGCAGGAGCGAGTTTGAATTTTGCAATTCAGACTTGTTTTCTGATGATAGCTGCCTAAGTGAAGAGCCCTCAGATGAGGAAGAAACACCCTGTAACATAGAAATAAACACTTTGAATGAACAGATTGGAAATCCAAACAAAAAATGTGAAAATGCAGATAGTGAAGAAGTAGAGGTGCTGCAGGCCAAAGATAAGAACTTAAGCCGAGGTCTGGCACCTTTAGACGACCTTTTTGACTTCGATGATGTAGTGAAAAAGCCCACTATATAACACTCAGACGCTGAGGTCGAGGAATGCAACATAGGCACTGAAGATAAGCCCAAGATGATCAAATTGGCTAAGTCCCTGCCTGCAAACATGAAAAAGAAATATATTGACTTGTTCAAAGAATTCATTGATGTATTTTCTTGGATCTATGAAGACTTGAATACCTATGACACAAACATCATACATCAAAAAATACCTTTGAAAGAGAACCAGAAACCTTTCAGATAGAAAATTCGCAGAATAGACCCAAAACAATTGCCTGCAGTGGAAAAAGAAATAAAGAAGATGTATGAGGTAGGCATAATAGTTCCTATGAGGTTTTATGATTGGGTCTCAAACCTTGTAGCTGTGAGAAATAAACCAGGTGAGATCAAATTGTGCATAGATTTCAGGAACCTTAACAGAGCGTCACTCAAAGACAATTACCCTTTGCCAAAAATGGAACACATTCTTCCAAGGGTAGTAGGCTCAAAAAAGATCTCCCTGTTAGATGGTTTTTCAGGTTACAACCAAGTTTTAGTACTCCCCGAAGACCAACTCAAGATATCTTTTACCACTCCAACGAGCGATGGAAATAGCCTTTTCAGATGAAATAGGGCACTTCATTTTCATCTATCTGGATGACATAAGAGTGTTGGAAAAATGTAGAAGGTTCGGTCTATCATTGAATCCCAAAAAGACTGTATTTGGGCTGCAAGAAGGTAAGCTTCTTGGCCACATCATATCCGAGAAGGGGATTAGGATATACCCACAAAGAGTTGAGGGAATACTACAAGTCACACACCCGAGAAACATCAAAGAGTTACAGTCCTTCATTGGGAAAATAAACCTCCTCAGGAAGTTTACTCCTAACTTAGCTGAACACCTTAGGAATATGACAAACATGTTAAGGAAAGGTGTAGGAGTTAAATGGACTGTTGAGGCTAAGAAATCTTTTGAAACAGTTAAAATTTCACTCACCCGGTCTCCTGTCCTAATCAGCCCTGATTTCTCAAAAGATTTCCTAATCTTTTCATTTGCCTCCGAGCATACAGTAGCTGCAGTTCTGCTGCAGAAAAATCCAGAGGGAATGGAACAGCCCATCCCTTTCTTTAGTAAAGCTCTGAGGGATGCACCCTTGAAATATAACATAATGGAAAAACAGGCCTATGCGCTGGTTAAGGCCTTAAAATACTTTAGGGTGTACATACTGCATTCCCACACCATAGCCTACGTGCCAAACATAGTGGTTAAAGACATCTTGTGTCATCATTAGGTTCCTAGAAGGTCATATCCTCTCTCGGTTTGGTTGCCCAAGAAAAATAATCACTGATAATGCTGCTGCATTCAGATCCAAGAAAATGATTGATTTTTGTCACAGGTATCAAATAGCACTCAATCATTCAATTGCTTATTACCCACAAGGTAATGGGTTAGCTGAATCATCAAACAAGAGCTTGGTGAACATTATCAAAAAACTGCTTGAATAGAATAAGAAGTCATGGCATAGCAAGTTAGTGCATGCTTTGTGGCCTGATAGGCTTACAACAAATAAATCCATTGGCATGTCACCATATCAGCTTGTTTATGGAACAGAAGCAGTGTTTCCTACCAGCCTTGGGGTACCAGTGATTAAACTTGTCCAAGAAATTCAGACAGAAGAAGACAATATGGTGAGAAGGATAAACCAAAAAATTCATCTCCAGCAAACAAGGGAAGAGGTCTATAATAGAGCCATGAAAGTTCAAGAAAATATAAAGAATTTGTTCGACAAGAGAACCAAAGCTTCTGACTTCAAAATTGGAGATTAAGTTCTGAAGTGGGACTCAAGGAGAGAGGAAAAAGGAAAGCACGACAAGTTTGATAGTTTGTGGCAGGGTCCATACATCATCTAAGCCACTGTGGGTCCAAATGCCTTTTTTCTACAAGAACTAGATGGTACAGAACTGTTTGGGGGTCCTGTCAATGGCAGGATGCTCAAACACTACTTCTGCTGATTTCCAATTTCCAATTTCCATTTCCATTGTAAATACCATTGTTGTGTTATGTTTTCAAGAAAAAGAGAAAATGTTCCAAAAAATAGAGAGAAAGGAGAGGTTCAGACATGCTCAAAACATGAACCTCTGAAGTGCAAAGGATGGGCTCTAATTTGATCAAAACCTGAGCCAAAGAAGTAAAACAGCTGGTTCTAACATGCTTAAAATCCGAACCAGCAAGCAAAGAAGAAAGGGATCAGCTCTAACATGCCCAAAACCAGAGCTGAAATGAAGAAGAGAAAGTGACTCTAACAAGCTCAAAACTTGAGTCACAAAGAAAACAAGGATGCTTCAAAACTTCTGATTTCAAGCCTTCAATGATTTTGTGTTCAGTTTTTTGCAAGTTTATGTCCATGTGCCACTGTCTTAATGCCTTGGATCCACAACAAACTAGACTTTCTAATCCTATTTTGACTGTTTTTTAAATTTCTGTTATAGAATGTAGAGAAGAAATCTATTGGACAGTTTAATCCCAACAGGTGGTAGATTAGGTAGAGAAACATATGAGGCCAACAGTTTCATCTGGTCTCATGGAGTAATAAGGTTAGAAATAGAATAGGGTTATTTTATTGTTTGTAAAAAATAATTGATGTAAAGGGTCTGCTAGTCCAAATGCAACGTGGAAGAGAAAGTGTTAGGACATAGTCTGGGTAGGTAGTTGTTGGGGAGAATTTTTTTGCTGATGTGATGTCTTCATGATTTGTGGTAGCTGAAAATCAAAGAAGGAACATGGCTCAAGGATCAGGCATCTGACCTACCTCAAAGATCATTTATTGATTCTTGACTCCTTCAAGAAGAAGCCATCCCCATGTGGAGCCACTGTTAGCCCCCTAGAAATTCCTTGACAAGCAAGTAGGGGGCTAAATTGTTTTGAGCCTTCAAGGAATGCATTTTTCCTGAAAACACATCATCCTTGAAAGTCTCTCCATACCCTCTGCCCTTTGGTAAAATTCCACTACTGTTTCCAAGCCTCTCTGTTGTGAAAGGAGTGTCCAAAGGCCTTTCCCCTTATGTCATCTTCACTTAGCCCCTGTTTCCCACTGTTTTTCCCTCCCCTTGTTCCTCTAAAATATCCCAAAATCCCCTTTAAATCCTACACACACCCCTCGTTTGGTTTAATTTCCCCTTTTTTCCCCTATCGTTACCCCTTTCTAGCCTCAACTTGCATTAAAAAGTGGCTGAAACCCATATTTTAACATATATCAGAGCCTAGCCCCTTTGGCCAGCCCCCAAAGCCATTTCCCCCACATAAACCAGTGCCAAGACCAGGCGCCAGGGCAAAAAACGCTTAGCATGATTGGATATCGGGAGCGCTATTAACCGTCGATCTATACAGATCAGACGGTCTTCACAGGCTCCATAGCATCCATGGCCCACCCCTTTCACTGCACCAATCGCATATCCACTGTTCGTATGATCCGAAAATCAAACTACCCACATTTCATCTGCCCCGGTGGTCCCTGCGCCGCGCCTTGTGAAGAAACCATTGGTTTCTATCGCACCGCCTTTGGAAGGTGGGTGGTATTTTTCATTTCACAATGATGCCATTCACCACATGACGCATGGCTCTGTGCACTATTGAAAAACCGCCCCCCATCGCGCATTAATGTTCGACTGTGGACCCGGTGCGATATGCACATACACCGTCCGATGTGAAGTTGTCCATCCAATGGTGATCGCGCCACGAAGATGCTCGGGAGTTAATCCAAGGCAAAGGGACCCTTGGCCCACCATCCGTCACCCTCCGATGCATTTTCAGCTGTCGATATCCTCCTGATATTGGAAGGTCCGGATTAAACCAATGCCTCGCATTTGACCGGCCCCACCGCCAATTCTCCACGTCACCCATTTTTATCGTTTTTTCCCATTTTGTTGGTACTGCACCACCTGTCCTCTAGGTTTTAACCACGTGTTCTCCGCCATCCCTGGTCTATAATTGGTCCATTTCTCTGTTTTTTCGCCATTTTGCGTTCTTACCCACTGTTTCCACCATGCTGCACCACCATTCCACAAGCCTTCCGCTACATCCATTCCCCTCCAACATAGATTTCTTAACGATTTTGTGTGTTTTGCAGGATTACAGCTAGGCGGAAAATGCTATGATTTATGGTCACTGTTCCAGTGACATA
The DNA here is from genome assembly GCA_034641835.2 of Pinus albicaulis. Lineage (NCBI taxonomy): Eukaryota > Viridiplantae > Streptophyta > Pinopsida > Pinales > Pinaceae > Pinus > Pinus albicaulis. Next base: position 620,145,440 of record CM076583.1, read on the forward strand.
GAGCACATAGAAAGCCTTTTCCCAAGCCTGATATTGCAGGGAAATGTTTGGGAAGCATTCAACAGCAAATATTTCATCAACGTACGTTGCACGATACTGTCAAGCCTCCCCAGCATCATTAAAACTCGAAGTTGGCAGAGTCAGAGACAGTAATGGAGCAATAAAAGAGTATCAATGAAAGATCAAATAATTTAAGACCGGTAATCAAAGATTTTTGAAGCCTGGAGTCAGTAATTTAAGGCAGGGTACCAGATTGAAGACCCCGTGGATCACTCAGAAGATCCAATGCGCAGAAAATCATATCATCAGGGTGTTTATATCAGCAGCAGAATGTATCCTCCCATGAAAGGACAAAGTTCCCATACAATTTTCATGCTATTTCGTGTCCCTGAAGATATTTCTACCGAGACAACAGTCCTATGCTATCAGAAGCATTTGTTGCACAGTATGGCAGACCTAAACCCTCGATCTACATTTTTTTCAGTTCACCAAGAGTTCTGCAGAGTGCTACAGCAAGTACATCAAAGACATACCTGGAGTAAATTGCAGTCTGACGAAGACCACTCTTTCATCCAAAGAGTACCAGAGATAAATGCCCAGAATTTAAAACAGAATGGGGCCTCGGCCCTCTTCCTCTTCTGAGTTTTAATGTTGCATTTAGTTTTTATCTACCCCCTCTGTCTCTCATTCAGCTATAAATTTCATGAAGAAAATCATTGTAAAGGTTGTTGATCGGCTATCTGTGAATTGCAAGTTGTTTCTCTTGAGACATGTTCTCTGTGTAAAGTTGTAAGATAGGCTGAAGAAGATGTTTTCAGACTGAATATCAAGCTATTGGTAATGTTGTACTTGACTGGTGTTGCTCTTTAATATGACAAGAACATTTCTTTGGATCCTGATTTAATGCAGTAGTGATGTTTTTTTATCTTTGTCTATGTTTTCCTTTTTAGTTCACTACATTTCATTTCTTCTGCCTTGCATCAGAAATATGGCATAGGATTTACCCTTGTTAGGTACCCTATGTTTCTGCTCTCCTTGCCTTCAATGTTTTCTGCTGTATGTGTTATCTGAGGATTGATTTCAAGCTAATTTAACCAGTGTAGTGGTTCCATATGCTGCTAGTTGATGTATGAATTAATGAATCAGTTCTTAGATGTGCTTGGTAGGTTTTAATTGAATGAATTGGGATACTGGGAGTCTAGAACTCTGTCTCTATATCACTAGGATATTTTTCAATTAATTGAACCTTTCTAAGTTCCCTTGAGCTGGAGGTCGAAGCATTGAGAGTTCAAAGTCTCTCTCCGATCTCAGGCTTTCAACTTTGTGTTCTAAATCTTTAATGTTTCCTTGTCTGAAGAGTTAGCCTTTAGGTTTTGGATCACAAGTTGTCCAATGGAATGTCATGTCCCTGGATCTGATTTCTGAAGGTCACCTTGGAGGTTTCCTTGCTTTCACCTTCTCTCTCACCATTTCATGCCTCATTATCATCTTTAAGATCCAATTCTTTAGATGACTAGCCCAACTGAAAGCCTGCATATTGAATAGCAAGTAAACCCTTTCCTGACTCCATTTTCCCAATGGTCTCGATGTTCTCTGAATCATCCCTCCTTTGCCTAAAATCATCTTTGCTCATCCTTGTCTTATATTGAACCCTTCTTTCCTGATTCCCAACAACCAAACAAAAATCAAACAAACAAACCTCGTGTCTATAACTAGCCTAATATCTCAAAATTGAGCTTCAAAGACATAAAACCTTTTCTTATATAGAGATATCCCTCTCTGGACCCAGGAGGGCTAGATCCTGAGTTCTGAAAGTGGCTCTGATGTAGTCTCATCTTTTGGTCTTGCCAATCTAGCCAAAACATGGGAACCCCAACACATTGCTGATGGGATGCCCATTTTTCTTATAGAAGATGAAGAATATGCAGTGATTCCAGACACTCAAAGAGATGAAGATTTCATATTGGCCAATGACTTAGCTTTAGGGGAAGAGTCCTATGATTATCAAAGAGGATATATGAATTCTTTGTCAGCACAGTAGAAGCAATATTCTTTGAGGAGAAGAGATGTGCCAGTCAATCCCATTCAGAAAAGGAAAGAGCTGCAATCAAAGAATGACTCTTCAAATACTCAGAGGAAAGGGAAAGAACCTGCTGATCCATCTTCCGACAAAGTATCCTCAACAAATAACCCTACAAATGAGAAAAATAATCAGCATAGGAGCAAGTGGAGAAGAAGGATCCTCCCATCAAAGAGGTAGAAAAAGTTCTATCTTTTAATTTAGAAAATAAAATTGCTAAGCTGAAAGTGTCCATTCCCTTAGCAGAGTTGGTGAAGAACGACACTTATAAACATGAGGTGTCTAGATTTTTGCAAATAGACTCTATGTCAGATATGGTAAATGTTGAAGATGATTATCCTGAACTCATTTTTGGTCTATCCATAGAAGTTTGGTCTGAAGATAGTGAAGTTCCTCCCTTTTACTTGAGTCTTAGATTGCATCAATACATTTTACACAATGCTATGCTCGATTCTGTGTCCTCTCACAATTTTATGCCTAAACCCATTACGGATAAGTTGGGTCTTGATATTACCCACAAATATCATGATTTGTACTCCTTTGACTCTTGTAGGGTCCGTTGTATTGGTCTATTCAAAGACTTGGTAGTATCTTTAGATCAAATCCCAGCCAAGAATGTTTTGATGGATGTGGTTGTTGCTGATGTTCCACCATGGTTTGGAATGATTTTGTCCAGATCGTGGGGTGAAAAGCTGAAGGGAACTATACAAATTTATTTCTCTTATGCTACCATTCCTGTGTTCGGTTCATTGAGAAAGCTATACAGGGAAAAGAAAATGAAATATATGATCACTAACAAAGAGAAGCCAATTAATCACACCATTAATGTTGTCCACACAGATTTAGAGTCTTTTGTATTATATTCAGATAGTGGTTTGAATAATGAAGATGCTCAGTTGGTAGAAGTAGATGAGGTGCCTGAAATTTCAGAGAATTTTAGGGAAGTCCTAAAACAGGAAAAAAAAAAAGTAGCCAGCCTTTCTGAGCTTTCCACCTACCAGCAGCAAAAGGACAGTGAACATTAGAAAAATGAAGAAATCAGCCAAGTTAAGGTATAGAAAGAGACAAAATTTTGGCATCTAGAAGAAGAGGAAGAAGGCCTTTGGAGCATGGATTTTGACGGAGCTGTTGGTAAGGACGGTGCTGGTATAGGAATATGGATTCGAAGCCCTATTTTCCAGCTTGAAAAAGTTCCTAGTAATGTTAGAGTATGTGCTTACAAGTTGGTCCTTGAATACTATAACAATGAAGCAGAGTATGAAGCTTTGATTGTAGGTCTGAAAATTTTGAAGAGGTTGAATGAAAAAAGAATTTCTGTTTATAGAGATTCATAGTTGATAATCAAACAGGTAAAAGGAGAGTATCAAGAAAAGCATCCATAATTGAGAGCATACAGAAATGCAGTCCTAGACATCCTGAGAATGTTTCTGAATACAATTTGACAGTAGTACCCCGAATGAAGAATCTTATTGCAGATTCTCTTGCTACTACAACAAGCAATTTGAAGATTCCAATGAACTCCAACAACAAATTTGAAATTTATGTCAAACATCGGTCTGCTGTTACGGATAATTTAAGGTGTTGGCAAGTGTTTTGGGATGAAAATGAAATCAATTCTTTTTTGTAGAGTGAAGGAAAATTCAAGGATACTTTCATATATCGTGATTGTGATACTGATGAACAAGAGATTGAAGCAAATCAGAGGGACATGTTACAGCTGAAGGACAATGTTATTCCTAGAGGTCTCATACCTTTAGAGGAGCTTTTTGATCAAGATGATGTTGCAAGGAAGCCAAGCTTGGTGCCTACTTATAAAGGAGTTGAAGATGTCAATCTTGGAACAGCTGACAAGCCCAAGTTTTTGAAGTTATCAAAAGAATTGTATCCTGAGGTAAAGGCCCAGTATGCTAAATTACTTTCTGAATTTTCTGATATGTTTGCGTGGGATTATTCATATTTGAAGGCATATGACAAAAATATAATTCAAAATACTATTCCCATCAAGTCGGATCAGAATCCATTTAGACAGAAGCTGAGAAGAATCAATCCGAAACTGCTCCTGTCCATTGAAAAAGAGGTAAATAGATTGCATAAAGCTGGTATCATTGTTCCAATTAGATTTTTAGATTGGATTTCGAATTTAGTCCCGGTTTGAAAAAAGACAAGAGAGATAAAGTTATGTATAGATTTTCGGAATATCAATAAAGTATCCTTAAACAATAACTATCCACTTCCGAAGATGGATCATATTCTGCAAAGAGTAGTTGGAGCATCTCGTATGTCACTACTCGATGGTAACTCAGGCTATAATCGGATCTTAGTGCATGAAAGAGACCAGGAAAAAACTGCTTTCACGACACCTTGGGGAACTTTCCAGTATGCCAAAATGCCAATTGGATTGAAGAATGCTTGAGCCACTTTCCAGTGAGCAATGGACATCGCTTTTTCCAATGAGAAGGATGTTTTTCTGGTTGTTTATTTAGATGATCTGACAATGTTTTATGGTTCTGATGATGAACACCTACACCACTTGAGGATTGTATTTTAGAGATGCAAAAAGTTTGGGATTTCTCTTAATCTGAAGAAAATTTTGTTTTCTATGGATGAGGGAAAGCTGCTGGGTCATATCATTTCTAAAGACAGTATCCACATTGATCCTTCAAGAGTGGAGGCAATTCAACACATAGACTTCCCACGCAACAAAAAGGAGATTCAGGAATTTAATGGTAAGATGAACTTCTTGTGCAGATTTATACCCAATTTGGCTGAATATTTAAGAGAAATGACTAATATGTTGAAAAAGGATATCTCTGTCAAATGGAGCGGGGATGCTATCAAGTCATTTAATCTCGTAAATTTTTCTTTTTCCAATGCTCCAATCTTGATTAGTCCCGATTACACTCAATATTTTATTATATTTTCATTTGCATCAGAGCATACCATGGCTATGGTATTGATGCAAAAGAGAGATCAAATTGAACAACCCATTGCCTTTTTCAGTAGGACCATTCGAGATTTTTCCTTGCAGTATAATATTATTGAGAAACAAGCATTGGCTCTTATAAAATCATTAAAGGATTTTAGAGTATACATTCTACATTCACATACCATAGCATATGTTCCTAATGCAGCAGTAAAAGAGGTCCCGATGCAAACTGATCCGGAGGGAATAGAGGTAAGTGGATAGCACCGATGTTGGAATATGATTTGGAGATTAAACCCACAAAGATAATCAAGGGACAAGGCTTGGAAAAACGAATGGCACAATCAAACCTGCATGCCTTAAACATAAATCTCATAGCAGCAATGTCATAGGATGAGGACGATGGTTCCCTGGTTCCAGTTTCAGAAATTTTTCTCCAATCACCATGGTATTCAGACATAGTTTATGTCCTTCAGCATCTTTCACCACCTCCAGGGATGTCTAGAAGCAAAGGTAGATCACTAAAACTCAAGTCTACTAAATTCTGTATTTTAAATAGTGCTCTTTATTGGAAAGATCCGGGAGGTATCCTACTTACTTGTTTGGTTGAAGATGAGGCTCAGCAGGTGATGCATGACTTTCATAAAGGTGATTGTGGTGGTCATTTGTTTTGGAAAACATCATCTAACAAAGTGTTGAGAGCAGGGTATTATTGGCCGACTTTATTTTAAGATTTGTATAAAACAATGATGAGTTATCATGAGTGTCAAGTTTTTCAAGGGAAAAGGAAACTGCTTCCTCTCCCTTTGAAACCAGTTCAAGTAAATGCACCTTTCCAACAGTGGGGACTTGGTTTCATAGGGAAAATCCATCCCACATCATCAGTGCAACATCTATGGATCCTAACAGCGACCGATTATTTCACCAAATTGATCGAGGCCATTCTAGCAAGACAGGCCACTAATACGGTAATTATTCAATTTTTAGAATCGAATATCCTGTCTCGTTTTGGTTGCCCTCACAAGATCATAATAGATAATGCAACGGCATTTAAATCCAAGAATATGGTCGAGTTCTAAAGTAAGTATAACATTATACTGGGCCATTCGACAGCATACTACCCACAGGGCAACAACTTAGCAGAATCATCGAATAAGACTCTGGTGAATATAATAAAGAAAATGTTGCAAGAAAACAAGAGGAATCATCATCGAAAATTGATCAACGCATTATGGGCCGACAGAGTTAGCAGCAAGAATTCCATATGTATGTCTCCATTTGAATTAGTTTATGGCGTTGATTTTGTTTTTCCTACATCGCTTACGGTTTCGGTTATGAGGTTACTACAAGAGGCTGGCATCGAAGAGGATGATAATCAGCGAAGGATCAATCAAATTATCTACCTTCAGCAAACAAGGGAAGAAGTTTCACAAAACACTATTCAATTGCAGGAAAAAATAAAGAAGATCTATGATCGGAAAACCAAAGCAGAGAAATTCTAGTTAGAAGATGTGGTGCTGAGATGGGATGCACGAAATGAGGACAAAGGGAAACACGGTAAGTTCAATAACCTGTGGAAAGGACCGTATACGATTTCAACGTACAGGGGACAGAATGCTTTTCTACTCATAGAGATGGATGGTCAAGATTGCCCAGGAGAGCCGATGAATGGTAGGATTTTGAAGCACTACTACTTTTGAGACAATTCTTTGAAATAATGTTACAGTCATTGTACATGCCATATTCATTGTTGGTGAGATTTCAAGTACACAATCATTAAAGCTTGGGGGCCCAAAGTGAAGCCTATAAAACTTGAATGATATGTGTAAGGTTTGTTGGCTTTAATTTAAGTTCATAGTCTTGGTTTGAGTCAGAGTTAGTCTGCATTGTGCCAGTTTTTATTCTTTGAAGTGTTTTGATCGTACTGCCCAAATGGATAAGGCTACTAGGTCTATGGTGTTCTTGGCACCTCCAAGGAGCTACCATCCCCATTGGAGCCAATGTTAGTGTCAGTCTTGTGATACTGCCATCAGTGATCAAAATCTTCTCTTTTGCATTTGCATAGTAGGAGTCCCATACTATAAATTTTTATCATTCCATTAGTTCATGGATTCATTGATGGTTGGGGTCACTTAATCAGTTTTCACTCATGTAAATACTTGCTGATTATCCTCTCTATGGTCTTCAGTCATGATTCACTTTCACTCTGCAGTTAATTAGGTCATAGGGTTGGTCTCATTAGGTTTTAGGGTTCCCCCATGGTCAAATTAATGATGAAAGTTTCAATAAAATTAGCAAGGAAATGAGGATGCCTAATAAACTCAAAAGTAGGGTATCTGGAAAAATCAAAGAAGTTGTTATTTCAGCTTGATGCAATTTTCACCTCAAAAACAGTTTTGTGGTGAAAACAGGGTACTTTGTTTTTATTATCATTTTTTATGTAATGTTTTTGTTTCAATATGTAATAATTTGAGCTTTATAAGCTATTGTCTCCAAAAGGCCACTATTAGCAAAGAGCCAAATGGGTTTTTCCTCTACCTGGGTTTCAAAGGTGTTCTCCACAAGATTTTCAGTGTAAATCATATTCTAAGTATGTTCATTAGAAGGAGCTAGGAAAGATCTTTCCAATGGTATATAACACTCCCAAAATCACTTCCTGGATTGGAAAATATGCCCAAATGAATTAAGGCCTCAAAAGCACAACTCCACCCCTTTTTCTAATTTGCCCTTTTAACTTTATATTTTTCCCTTTTTATAAGTTTTTCACCTTTATCGCTAAATTCCCTTTTATTTTCATTGCCATCTCCTGCAAACCACCGATGCAATGGCCAATTGCTGATGTGATGCCATTGCACCATTGCATCGCCACTTCGCCTTCCTGTAATGCATTACTCTGCCTCCCCGACGTCGCCAATGCGATTGCATCGCTTACACACCATGGCATCGCAAAAATCTTGTTCATCAACACCAAACCCCACACATTTTTTTTTGCCGATGTGATAAGTCATACCATCGCATCGCATTACCGCAGCGATCCCTCCAGCAGTAAGTATGTCATCCTTTCTGCCAATGTGATAAATCACACATCACGCAATCGAAAAATCCCGTCGGCATTTGACCCTGCACTCCTGTCTTCTTCCGATGCGATGTCCCGCCAGTGCTTTGACTCCCACCCACTCCATTTCTCTGATGTGATGATTTCTCTGTCTCCTCCATCACCTTCGATCCCTTATTTCTTCATCGGCCTTCCCTCCATCGGCCCATCTGCCATTTCCATTGCATCGGCTTATCCTCGCTCCACCTTCCATCACCCTTATTTCATCGCTTCCTTTCATCCATCAGCCTTCCTCCCATCGGCCTCGCTCATAGCTCATCATAGTTTCTTATGCCTAGTAGTCCCACCCCTTCTGCTTCCAAATTTTTGATTGCGATTTATGGGCCCACCAGTCCTTCACTCATTTCAATTAAAAAGGTTTTTTCTTCACTAAAACGACAATTTGAGTTTTTGGTTTCAAAGGCATTTTCTTCAGTAAAGGGTAAAAGGGGCATATTCTGTAAAGACCGTGAGCTAATGGAGATTATTATGGCATCTGACATGAAACAACAGCAAACCATAAATGAGAAAATTAGTTTCATATTTTTTTTCTTCTCGTTTTTTGGAATAAAACTAACAAAAAAACTTCTGGATGGTCGAAATATATTTTTTTCTCTCTTTCAAAGGCATACTATTGGTTTATTTTCTATCTTCAAATTTTGGTTTCCAGGCAGGTGAAATAGATCCTCCTTCAGCGGATTCGCCCCCTTGAAACTTGTCTATTTAATGTAATTTCTGAGTGATTTGTAAGGGTGGAAAAATTTGAAAAACACTGGGATGCACAGAGCTTCATTGTATATCTTTGTAACCCGTTTGGCTGGGAATTAATAAATATTTGCATCAATTTTTGATGGGATCCCTGTGGTATGGAATTTTAGCACTGTCTCCTCTTTTGTAAAAATTTGTTAAATGTTATGTATGCCATCCATTCATTCCATTATTTCTATTGAATGTTTTCAAGTTAGATAGGTAGAATCCACTTTTTACAGTGCTCTGCCTTGGGAAAATCATTCAATATTTTATGTTTTCTGTTGTTTGAGAAAGATCCATCTCATATGCCCTCCTCAGCTCCTCACCAGTCTTAAACATTTAATAATCATTAAATCAAAGTTGTTAAAATTCATGCCTAACTTGCCCCATATTATAATCTATATTTTTTATTTAATTCCCCAGATTTAAACTACCCAGCTCCATCTGATCCAACACAAAAACCTAGAAAATTTATAAAAATATTTCGTGCTACTATACCTAGCCTAAAACCATTTTGTAGTCATACTTCATTGAGATATCTTTACTGAGAGAGCCATTTCCCTGCCTTGTAGGGCTAGCTACAAGGTTAAGCATGGTTTGTGGTTACCCTGGCTTGCCTTCCTTCAGCCTGAGGTCAATCTAGGTGATAACACCTCTCATGCTTCTCTCCTCTTCCTTTTATAGGATAAAATTCATGTCAAACCCTAAACCACTTCAATTAATTATCTCCTTTCACATTTGGAGCCTCCATCTAGAACTGTGTTGTGTATCCACGAGGTACATTGAATCTAGACTGCACTGTGGATTTGGTCAAGGTTGACCCAGTCTCATAGTTCAAACCCATTCACACCTACAATGTTTATTTTATATGGCCCAGATTTGTCTCTATTCACATAGACATGGATTTATTCATTATTTTCAGGATTTTTACATGTCCTCCTTGATTCATTTATTCAATCAATAGAAAATGAAACAAAATTGAATATTCCTCTTAGCTTGGGCTAAGTAGGAATATTACAGTCCTCCACTCCCAAATGTTGCTTTTCCTCAAGAAACTGCAAGGATGGAAATGAAATGGATTTGGAAATCATATTTTCCCAAGCAATCATCCATACAAAATGAGTCACCTCCCAACATGGTAACTCCAAAAAAATCTCCTCCACCTTAGGTTCCTGCAAAGAAGGTGGGCTGAAAAAATGAACATGGTAGACATAGGTGCCTACCCCACGCTGTCCTCCTCTCCACTTAAGGTAAGTGTGGAGTGTTTTCTGATCCTAGGCTGCCATGATGTTTCCTTCTATAGGCAAGATGAAGACTAGATGGATGGGAAATCATCAACATATGGAATCTCATCAAACTCATGGCCCACCTCATAAAGAAACAATTGTTTGGCTATGGTGGCCATATCTCCTCTCATGTTCCCATTAGAACATGCAATGTATAAAATGTGGGAATCCTCTTCCCAAAAGAACACATCTAGCCAATGTGTTTCCTCTCCAATCATGCTCCTCACAAAAGGAAGATCAACATCAGAAATCGGAACCATGATTAGCATCAAGGAAAAGGACATACTGAAGGCTTCATATGGTGCAAGAAGGTACCAACAGTCTCCCATGAAGTCACAGTGCACTTTTTCCAATTACAGCTTCAGAAAATTACAAGGCAAGTGGTTGCTGGATACATGGTGGTATATGTATGTTATTTCATTTACTGATGAATAGTAGATGGCTGCATACAAAAAATGAACATAAATGAAGTAATAAAACACTTGTCCATGGCCATATAAGATATTCCTGTCTCCATCATACAATTTGTCCCAATGTTGACCATGGAGCTCAATGAAAAGCTTACCCTCTGGTGGAGCAATGCACTGCATAGAAATGGTAAGAGTATGCAGATTACTAAATACAACAACAAGATCCTTACCATGTGCTAAGAGTAAGATCATGATAGGGTGCATGAACAAAATTATCCATAAGGATATGGCATACTCTCATGAAGAGAAATGAATCATGTGCTGCATGAATATCCTCCCTCATGTACTTGGAAATCCTAGCCAAGAAGAACATATCACAACAATAGATGTCTCCATCCATTACTCCATCTTTCTCACCTTCTCCTTGTCCATCAAGTGCACCAAGAGTGGAATGATCCTGGGGACACTCCCTCCATAAGTTCATGCTCCAGAGTGACAATGTTTTTGGCCTATGCAAATAGGCTCTTGCCAATACATAGCTACTTTCTTTGAAATTTTCAGTGTCAAAGGCATCTCCCACAATGTTGCTACAAACAAGAAGTTCCTTAAAGAGTGGAAGCACTTCCAGATCATCCAAAGCTAAGGGGATGATGCTATCTCCTCCTCCTGAACAATCATGCAAAGTGTGAGATAAAATCTGCTCTTGCTCTCCCAAGAACATCCAAAGCGACAAAATATTTTGATTCTTCCCCATACCTCCATCATATAAATCATGTGGTGAAAATGTGGTGATTGATATGAAGAATGCTATATCAACACAATGTGTCCATATTCCCTGCTTCTCAATGATGCAAGTATCTTGCCACACATATTTCCTCCACATACCCTTAGAAAGAGGATGATGGCCAAACTGTTTCAAAAGTAACCAATGCAACCAAGCCTCATGCTGCATGGTATCATAGATCCGCAAGTAGCTTTCGAGCTTCTTGCTCACCATCCACATCCATTCATCCACCGGTGGATCATGGATCTCATTATGAAAACATTTGGCATCCTCCCATTGTAGGACACCAACCTTCTCAAATATTTGAAGAGCTTTTCACTTCATGGAATGTTGAAGTGCACCTTCCATGGGATCTCTTGATGAGACCTCCTCATCATGCGTGGTCTTCCAAAACTAGTGGGGTCTTGGATCTTTTGCAAGTAGAAGTTTCTCTTTGAGATGTGGCATGCTCATTGAGAAAGTGTCATATAGAGAGGAGAAAATGTTTCTCATCTCAATATGTCTACCCCTTGTCTCCATTGCTTCCTGAATGAAGCTGACATCTGATTGCTCCCATGAGGAATGGGTCCTCCTTTCTTCACTGCTGCTCTTGGATAGCGCAGTGCAACTCTGGTGCTCTAGATTAGTAGTAAGTGATTATTTTGGGTCATGAAATTGCAGGTTTCCACAACCCTCGAAGAATTTTGCTACAATAATAGAAGGTGGAAACTCAATCATACCTTGATAGGCTTTGGGAACATCTTTTATAGCTGCAAGAGTTCCTTCTTCTACTATGTTGGCTCCCTCAACTGCTAGTGTTGAAGGCTGCTCCTCTAAGGTTGTCATAGTGCTGGTACAAATATCCTCAAGAGATAGTGAGGACTTCTTTTCCTCAAATCTCTTGATAACCCTTTGAGTGAAATATGCAAAAGAAGATACTTTTGCATGTCTCACATGGTTGAACCACCAATTGCTTGCTTCACCCTTTAGGTGCAGTGCTGCAATCTCCACTCCTTCTCTCTCTACCACTGGATGTAGTAGGAAAAATTCACCGAGTCTTCTTGCCCAAGCTTTGGCTGCAAATGTCCCATCAAAAGTAGGCAATAGAAATCTATTGCCCTTGATTTCTCCCTTGCTGCAGGGTCTCCTCCCTCCTCCCTTCCTTCAATTGAATGAACTTGGGAAGGCTAGAGTCTCTTTGAAGGCTCTAGGTTGAGACTTGTACTCAACAAGGTACTCACTCAAGATCTGATGATCCAAGTGTCCTCCATGCTTATTGTCTTATTCTTTGTGAGAGTAGGAAGTGCATGGTCCTTCCTCTTCTCCTTCTTCTATCTCCTTAACCTCCTTGGAGAGGTCCTTTATAGATCTAAAAATTGATGGGAGCAAGCTAATTCTTTTCATCATCTTGATCTCTATATTGAGACTCACAGGATGAGCCAAGAAAGATGCTTCGATACCACTGTAATATCCCAAAATCGAGACTGCTAGCATGGCATGCCTGAAAAACGCAATGTATGCTACAAGATTGGAAACCAGCCCTTGGATCCCTTAAATATGAGTATATAAGACCTAAATCAAAGAGGTATTAAAAAAATCCTCTTAGGTGGGTTAAATAGGTCTCCCATCACCTAATGCAGCTAGAAAATGCCCAAAGAAGGGGCTGCAGCAATAGAAAACAACACTGCTGGAAAAATAACACAGTTTAGCCCAATATTCGCAGGAGATAAATATGGTAGCTCAAATATAGCTGATACAACAATAAATCAGATTTACAATAGAGCTTATACAATGTATAACAAAAAGGAGAATGATTTACAAGAAGAAACCCTCAACCATGAGAAATGACTGAATAAGATTGAAAACGTTATTTTCATTGGTTGAAGTAGCAGTATGTTACAACTCAGATCTAGAGCAGATCTATACACAAAAGGATGGATCTAATTGATATCTATATACAAGAAAGGCTCCTTTATACATTCCCCTTGGGGATCTTAGCAAAACATGAAAATACAAGAGTAGATTTGAGATCTAAGTTACAGATCTGCAGTAATATTCAGAAAATTATGAAGTATAAAATTCATAGAATATTAGATCTAAAACAAACATGGATTTTATGGCCAATCCATGGATCACCATAGTGAAAGGAAGGATCCAATCACTAGAGATCTCTCCTCCAAGTTGATGCCAAAACTCCCTGCAACTTTGCTACTGCAAATAACGCAGTACTGCAAAAGGGGTTGCGCTGTAAACTCTGAGTACACTTTGGCCTAATGCCAAGATCTATATTTGCAGCTCCTAAGGTCTAGAACACTCTTGTCAAAGGGATAGATGAATTTCCCAGTGAAAAGGGGTGCTAGATCTGCATAGATCTGAAGAGATCTATCCTCCACTTGCTGCAACTCACAAGGACAACCCAATCCTAAACAGGACCAGCACTGTAGGTGTAATATGAAGCTTGGCCAAATGCCAGATAGTGGACAAGACAAACAAGACTCCTCCAAGAGCTACTCTAGGAAGGAGGTGGGATTCCCGCTCAGGAACACCCAGTGCTAAACAATACCATTCTCATCTAAACAACAAGAGAATAAGAAATGTATAAACAGAAAATATCTTTAGAAAATGATTATCATCAATGACCCTCTCATGTTTCTCTCCTCTTCCTTTTATAGGATAAAATCCCTATCAAACCCTAAACCACTTCAATGAATTAGCTCCTTTCACATCTGGAGGCTCCATCTAGAACTACGTTGTGTATCCATGAGGTACATTGAATCTATACTGCACAGTGGATTTGGTCAAGGTTGACCCAGTCTCATAGTTCAAACCCATTCACACCTGCAATGTTTATATTATATGGCCTAGATTTGTCTCTGTTCACATAGGCATGGATTTATTCATTGTTTTCAGGAGTTTTACATGTCCTCCTTGATTCATTTATTCAATCAATAGAAAATGAAAAAAAATTGAATATTCCTCTTAGCTTGGGCTAAGTAGGAATATTATAGCGCTACACGTTCAGAAGGTTGGCACTCCGAATTTGAAACTGGCGTTGTGTGTCTACCTAGTGGCGCTGCGCCCTTACCAGGAGATTCTAGTATAAATTTTGAAGGCGATGCACACTCAGAAAGAGGCGTTGCACATTTGAACAATGGCATTGTGCGCCTGCACAGTGAAGACTTGTGAGGGTTGTATCACTTCAAAACACTCAAACCACTTCCAAACTTCTTCAAAAATCCTCTAAGAACCCTAAAGTAGTAAGTACATATCATATACCTTGTTTCTAAGTTTTTTGATAGCTCTTGAATGCATTAAAGTGAAACCCTAATTTTAGTTTATGGTCATTTTTCATACACTTGGTTCATCTCCTAAAACATATATTAGTCACAGACAGGGTAATTTTCATCTACCTAAGGTTTTCATTGACCTAGTTTGACCATTCGCTTCATTCCCTTCACTTGTTCAAGATAGTCATCTCATCTGCTGCCCTTTCATCTCATTCCATTTGTACCCTAGGGTTTCATAATTCAGAGTTTAGAATGTATGAAGAAGAGGATAGTGGTGCTGGTGAGGAACAAATGCCAAGAAGAAATGACCATAAAGGAGGTAAAATTAATAGGTTTGAACCAATCAATACAAGAGAACTTATGTCCTCTCCTCTCATTGTGTCTTGCTTCAAACATGTGGGTTATTTTCAGTTTTGTGAGAGAGTGCAGCAAATTCAAAATCACCCGAAGTTAACAAGATTGTTCATCTCTAATCTACATGAAAAACATGTCACTCTTGTTGGGGTCACCTTTGATATGTCCAACAATGTTGTTGCAGCTGCTACAGGGATCCCTAGTGTGGGAGAGAGGTGGTTTAAACAAGAAAAATTGGATATGAGTTATTATGAACCGTACCTCAAACCTAGGTACAAGGATCACATGAAATCAATTTTCCCTTTCTCTCATATCCTTGACCGGTATGTTCCCATGATGAGGATAATCATGAAATACTTCACTAGTGAGGGGAGGTTTTCTCGACTCGACTCATACCATATCCGTATCCTCATGCATTTCACTAGACTTAGAATGCTACACTTACCTTACTATCTTTTCTGCAGCATTGACAAGATGGATTACATTGTGAAAAAGAGGGATTAAAATCAGAAAATGCAGAGTCTATTTCATCATTCACTCATCAAAATGTTGGTCATGCATCAGATTCATCATAAAAACATTTCATGGGATGCATTCATTTCAAATGAGGTTTTCACTACCCCACCTAGCCATCATGAGCAGGATATTCCTTCATCATATCATCCTCCCATATCCACTTCTCCATCAAATCCTGTTTCTCATACATCACCACCCACTCAGATCCATTCTCCTCATGTTGATCCTACATCATCACCTTTCTATAAATTTTCACCATCACATCATGATACTGGATCATCAAGCAGTGAAAGGGAAATTGAGGCAACTTACACCAAAATGACTGATATTGAACCATTTTCCTTGACATATCAGAGAGGCTACATGAATGTGTTTTCTTCACATGGTGTGAAAGGAGCCATGCCTTCTTTATCAGTAAAACAGGTAGACAAGGGAAATGAAAAGGCTACAGAGCCTATCATTTTTGAGCAGGAGGATATACATGAAACTAAGTATGAGTTTCAGTTGATTGATATTGATGAGGAGGATGAGGATAGAGCCACTAGTGTTGTGATCATAGGTAAGGAGGCCAATATTAGAGAGCTTCAAGCTAATATTGATAAAGCAAGATACGTGATTGACTTTCTTGAGCTAGAAAATCAGTAGCTGAAGACTAAGAAAACCATCAGTGAAGTCAAGACAATAAGAGCTCAAAGAGAGGAAATAAAGGCCAAGGCCTTTCCGGAGGAAACCTTGGGAAAATTTGATGATAGTGATGATGAGGAAGATCAGCTTCCGAGATAGAGACCAAGGAAAATTGGGCTAAAGAGGGCTTTAGCTTGGGAAAGGTAGAAAGAGGCTGAATTGGCAGAGCAACTTACTCTAAGTGAGATTCTTTCCATAGATATTAGAAGAGAAAGAGAGTCTTGGCCTGAGAGAGCCAATTTGAATCTAGAGGGCTTGCTAGAGAAGGCAAAGAAAGACATTTATATTTAGCGGAAGATGGCGAAACACTATGCCATGAGAAACATGATTGCAAGGGCCAAGCTCAAACGAGCCCATGAAATGATTTGAGTTTTGACTGAGCTAAAGGAGAAGGAGAAGTTGAAAATTCTTTCTGAAGTGTCTCTCCATGACTGCAACCCTTTATCAGCAAACAAATTCACAATTTTGGCACATTTTGGCAACCTTGTGCAACTTTTTATTTTTGGACAGTTTAGCACATGAAAAATTTGCTAAATGTGCTATGCCACTGGCGCTGCGTTCTTTTTTGGGACATACAATTGAAAAATGGTTAGCAGGGATAATTTTAAGGATGGAAAATTATCTTGAAGTTTAAAAAATTGGCGAATCTCACTAGTCCTTAATATGCAAACTATAAAATGTTTATTCATGTATTTGTAAAATTATTCAAATTTATAATGATATTATATATATTTTATATATAATTTTGGCGACTTTTAACATAAAATAATTTTATATTGTAAAACCTGGGCGAATCATTTTTCTAAAAAAATGCAAATTGGCGAATCTTTTTTTTTGAAAAGCCATGGAAAATTAGCCCACCTGCGAATATTAGCCCCTAAAATTTTCCATGATGGTTAGTATCCTCATGTTCATAATGATGAATACATAAACCTTAGAAAGTTTCAGGAGATTTGGAGCAGAATTGGTCCCTCAAAGAGGAAAAAAAACACCAGAAAATCAGGTTTCTGCCCTCTTTTTCACCCTGGCACTGTGCATTAACCAGTATTGGGATAGCAGGTTTTTTTATAGGGCCTATGGATACCATTTTGGAAATTGAAAGCATATTTTGAAGCGAGACTCAGAGACCTTTCCAATGAGCTATCATGGAGTGGATTTGGACAAGGGGAAGGCCTCCAAAAGTGGCTTACAAAACAGATCAATTTTTTTGGCATGGTGTTGCGCGTTTACCAGGAAAATTACATTTTCACCAGTTTCATCAAATTTTGAAGTTTCACTTCTGTTTCCCTTTTTACTTGGGTAAATGAAAAATTTACCAATTTAAATGTCATATTTTACTTTTACCTAAGGTAGATACATTAGGTAAATCATTAGTTTAAGTCAAATGTATCTGTTCTTAAAGATAGGAATGAGTTGCTTTCCTCATCCTAGACTCCAGATTTCAGTTCAGCTTTTGATGTGAAAACTCCCTCACATCATGGATTCGGCCCCTGAGGATGAGAGGAAGTAGTTTTGAGGTCTATAAGGTGTATTTTTTCAGTCATTGTAATGTTTGGCATTATTTGGAGAGATTGTATTGATCAAGTATCATTTTGGCTTGGACATTAATGGAAAATTGCAACTATTTTCTTGGGATCCATGTGGTATGAGTTTTAGAAATATTTTCCTCTCTGTTATTGATTTGTTAGAATTTATTGTTAATTCATAAACCATTTCATATCTATAATATTCTTGATTTCAAGTTTTAAAGACAGAATCCATATTTATTTATGCTATGTTTTGGGAAATTTAGTATAATGTGTTCATTCTCCTTAGTTTAGGGAAAATACATTTCAGATACTTTCCCTAGCTCCTCAACAGTATTTTAATATCATTTAATCCTCTTTGAATGTTAAATATTTTACCTACCTTGCCCCATCAAACATACTGCAATTTCATCCTTTTGGCCCTGATATATTTCCCTTGACCTAATCCCTATTCAATGAGCCCAACCCTAAAATCAAAATCAAAACCCCCTTTATTTCTTAGCAAGCCTAAAACATTTTTCATCCAACCTTCTTGGCTGTGATTCTATAGAGAGATTCATCTCTGACTTGGTAGGGCTAGATACCAAGTCTAAATTTTGGTCAGAGGTTACCTCGGGATTGCCTCTCTCAGCCTGAGGTTCAATCTGAGTGATAACATTTTGGAAACTCCACTGGGGAAGAAAAGAGTAAGATCAGATCAACCCCAATAATAAGTTTTCATTCAAATTCTTAAAATTGTGGATGATAAGTTTCAGAGTTTATTCAAAGGTTGAATTGAAAAATTTGTAAAGTTCATATTTGTTTTTGAAATTGGACATACTCGCTTCCTAAAGATACACCAGATCCAATCCCGATCTGAATCCTCCTACTATTTTTAGTGATCCTCAGAACATTGGAAGAAAATGTAAATCTGTTGTTGAGACTTCTAGTTCAGTCAAAAATCAATCAGAAAGAAGTTCCATTTCCATAGCTCGTTCATTTCCTGAAGGGTTAGAAAATTTGCAAGATATATAATTTGATCTAAATTTTGAGCAAATTTTGTTCAAAAATAAATATTTGAGTTGGATTGATGAGACAGTTGTTGATTCCTCCATTTCCTTCCACATTCCTATTGAAAATCATTTTTCACACTCTCAATTAGGGTTTCAATAAAGGTCTCAATCAACAACACAATTTTTACAATCTCTTAAAGATTTGTAGAACTACTCTTCATAGGTAAGTACTTGGATAGCAAGTAGACCTCAGATCTTAGTTTCTTCTTCCACCACTTCATCTACTATTATTCAGAATATCCCTCTTCCCCCTCTTTCTTCCTCATCCGTTGTTCACACTACTCAGTCAAGGACAAGTCTTCCTTTGATCACATCAGGAATCGAAATCCTTGTTGTTATTCCTATTGTTCATCCTCCACCTCCACCTCCAGTCATGGCTGCAAGATATGCCCCCCTTGTTGTCCCTCAAAATCTGGGTCAAGTGTCCGTATATTATCAAACCAAAATCCCTTTGTTTGATGATACTCAGCCTATAACAGCTCAAAAACAAGTAGATAAGATGAATGAATTTTTTGATCTACATGAAGTTGATATAGAGGATGTGAAGATGAGGCTGTTTGCACAAAGCCTGGGAGGGGAAGTAAGAAAATGGTTCAAAGCTCTACTGGCAGGCACTATTGATACCTTAGAAGTTTTGCATCATTAGTTTTTAAAAAGGTGGGAAGTAAAGAAGAATCCCCTTCAAATCCTATCCGAATATGAAAACATCAAGAGGAATGTTGGTGAGTCTATTCAAGATTATTACATGAGATTTAATGCAGTGTACAATGCTCTTCCTACACATATGAAACCATTGGAGGGCATGGTTTTGGTTAAATTTTTGAATGGATTTGATGCGGATATGGCATATCAGTTGCGTGAATGTGATCATACAACTTTATCAGACATGAAGAAAAATGTTGTAAGTGTGGAATCAAATTTACTAGCCAAAAGAGCAAGCATGAGATCATAAAAGAGGGTGACTATCAAAGAGGATACATCCACTTCGGATGAAAAAATGAATTCATTACTCTGGAATATGGAGAAGATGGTTAACCAATTTTCTATTTTAGAGAGACTTGAACCACATATCCGAAATCCAAATTTTAGAGGGCAGCAACAGCAGTTGAGAATCAAGCAAAGAGAGTAGAAAGCACCTGACCAAATAGTAAAACAACAACAACAACAACAGATTAGGACCCCATTGTAGAATTAAGTCCAAGAAGAAGAGGAAGAAGATGAAGATCCAATGATTGAAACAAATCATTTATTTACAACAGATGGGTTACCCATGTTCTTTACTTAATATGAGGAGTACACTGAAAATCTGGATTCTCCAAAATATGAAGACTATATCTTGGCAAATGATGATGATTTGGAGAGTGAATCAGATGATTACTGTTGGAACATGGTCTCCTAAAGCTGCGAATTTTTTCCATTTTTTTATATTTTTGATATTATTTAGTCTAACATAGGGGTTTTGGGGTGGGTCAAAGCGCCAAATGCATTGTAATGGGTCAAGGGTAGACCAAGAGTCCACAAAACATGATTTGCGGACCATTGGATGTGTAGGCTAAATCATATAAATAGATGAACCTTTTTGAGTCTTAAGGTAAGAAATAATTGAGACTGATGCTAAGCACAAATTGTTAGATCTGTTTTCGGGTTGTTGGGTAAGGACTCCTACTAGTTTTGTGTGCGGAGATCCTCAGTCCTACCCTGTGCGGACCCTGCTGCCTGTGTGCACAGGTGGTATTTTTTGATTGTAAGTGGATTTTGGTATTAATATATATGCGAAGTGCTGTTGGAAATCTGGTGTTATCTGGATCTATATGGTTATGATTGATGCGAACCTGGGTTATATGATTAAGTTGTGAAAGTATCTGTTTAATTGCTGCGAACTGTGAAAGTATCTATGTTTCTGGTATATGTATCTATGGTCTGTTAATTACTGCACTTGTAAGTGTTCTGTGATAATAGTTGGTACTGCGCATGTATTTAGTAGATTTGTACATAGGAATAACTCGGTTATATTGTGGATAATATTATCATAAGCCTGTGAATAGATCTATTTAGTGCGAACTCGAGAAGCTGGAAATGCAGATCTGCTTGACTTACCTACTCTCTCTCAGGGTGTAGAAACCTGGTTCCAGCACACTCCCATACTGCTTTGGGTGAGACTTTGGCCTGCACAAGCAGGTCACTGCCGAAAGGGCCAGTAGTATAGGGGTTTGATGGAAAACCTTAACCTATGAACCTAGGTTAGGACATCTCGAGTCAAAAAATGGTTCTGTTGCTGGGACCGAGAGCATTTTGAGAGAGAGATCGGGTAATTCCAAGAACACATTGGAGACCTGAGAAGAAAGAGATCGACGAGTGGTTTGAAAATAAAATTCATGAATTTGCAGTAAGGGAGAATCAAAGTGCAAAGCTAACCACAGAGAAGTGGAAGAATAAGTACATTTTCACAAATATCTACGAAATCTTCTTTGTGACATTTGCGACCGAGCTTTAGGAGTGTCTCGTAAGGCTCGTATATTTCCAGAAGTGTTGGAAGGATGAACGAGTCATGCAGTGGACCCCAGAGCTTATTCAACAGTTAGAAAAGACTGATAACACCATCACTCGCACGATAGATCACTGGGTGGACAGTGTGATAGGAGGGTTTGTGATAGAATTTGCAATTGATCAATTTGTATCCTACTCCGAGGCAGAATGAAGGTTCTTCAAGGGTGTCCAGGGTAAGTTTCTAAAAACTCTGCCATTACTGACTAAGATCTTATTGTGTCAAAAGAGAATTTTGTGCAACCATATAGAGTGAATGAGCTTCGATCAAAGTGAGGGTACAACGTAGAGTGGTAAGTACTATAGAACTAAGGGATTCGACTGCGCAAGAATATTCGACTACACCACTGTCGAGCCAAGACAGGGGTAAGAACTCACCTCCTCCCCCACCAGAAGACGAGATGGCCTCGCACATGAAGCTACCTACCTTAAAGGGCATAGGGGATGAAGACATGGACCAGTTCTGGTTTGTTGCAGGATCAGTATGGACTGCGCAGAACATGGCCAGTGACGTTGTGAAAAGGGCGCAGCTATCCCTTGCCTTTGAACAGAGAGCCTTGGACTGGTATATGGGATACATATCTTAGCATGCGAATGTGACCATCGAAGAAATTAATAATGCCTTGAAACAATAGTTCAAGAAGCCTAAGTCCTACTCTAAGATAGTGAACGATCTGAAATATTTCAAGCAAGGACCGTATGAGTCTGTATGGGAGGCTGACCAACGGTTAAAGAAGGTAATTAGAGGAGGATTTTTGTATGATGATAGGCAGCACATGGAGTGGTTCATTGACATGCCACTGCCCCACCTGTGCGTGCCAATGCGACATCAAGCCATTGAATCACAGGAATAGGCCTTAGAGATTGCGATGAAGATGGAAGTTGTGCCAAGGGACAATACCTAGTTAGGAGTACAAAAAATACAAGGACAATTAGATTCAATGCATATGGAGATCCAGAATCTGCAGAAGGAACGAGGAACAAAGGCTAGCCCTGACAGGTGGTGCATATGATGCAGGGTGAATGGCCACACCAAGGATAACTGTCCATTGCTCGCAAATTACATGCAGGCTAGGGGACCCAACCCATTGCATCCTAGGGAAGTTGTGGGGCCAAGTGGGCTGGCGCTATGGTGTGATGATTGTTGCATGGTTGGGCTGCATGATACCAACCATTTCCCCCGCCTTGCCGCATATGTCCTAGAAGTGAAACAACAATGGTGCAGGTTTTGAAAATATGTAGGACATGATGAGAAGAACTGCCAGACCTATGATCTGATGATAGACAGAGGAAACCTATATAGGATGCAATCAAACCCTTCTTCACCAAGATCCCCATCCAGTTTGGGTGGCTCCCTAGCTAGGGGTAGGGGAGGGGGATGAGGTGCAAGCGTAGGTAGGGGGAGAGGAAAACTGATTTTCTATAACTGTGGAGAAACAGGGAACTTTGCAAGGGACTACACGAACCTTGCGAGACAATCCTGTAGATATTGTAGACAGCTAGATCATGTGATTAAATATTTCCCAATTCTAATAGCCAAGATGCAGGAGAAGCAACATACACCTGCGTAAAATGTACAAAGGGTCAAGGCAGAACCTCGAGATGAAGGACCAAGTGTTAATGTTATAACATGCAGCGACATGGCCACCAGAGGAGCTGTGGAGAAAGTTGAGGCGGAGCCTCTTAATGGGAAAGCAGTCATTAAACAAGAAGGTTTGGACTTATAAAAGGAAAAAGAAACCTTTGTCGCAGCTCACCAAGACTTTGCTAAGGCTGTGGCATCTACTCCTCAAGCCCCCACAAACCTCGAAGCAGATGATAAGGTCAAACCATTCCTACAGGCATGCATGAAGCTGCTATGCAACCAAAGGGCCGTAGAAAACCTCCAAGCTTTGATAGATATCTGCGCAGAAAGAAAAACCCGAGCTATCGAAATTAAAGTTGTACACAAAATATATAAGAATAAGAGACGCACTAGTATGGATATGGGGTTAACCATGTAGATTGGTGATTATGAGATGGATCAGGTTATTCTAGACCTAGGCTCAGATGCGAACTTAATACCTAAGAAAACTTGGCAGTGAATGGGAGAACCTAAGTTAGAATGGTCCACTATCCAGCTGTGCATGGCTAATCATCATAAGATCAAATCGTTGGGGAGATTATCAAAGATCATGTTAGATATCACAGGGGTTAAGGTTTGGGCTGACTTCGAGGTCATTTAGATTGCAGAAGATGCGGACCCTTATCCTGCGGTCTTAGGATTGGACTGGGCCATAGATATATGTGATATTATCAATTTGAAAAAGAGAATCATGGTGTTTGAAAGTGAAGGAACACGGGTGGTAGTACTACTAGACCCTTTAGAAGGAGAAAGGTATACAGAGCCAGTGCATGAGGAAGAAGAGGTGGATCACATCTATAATTTAACTATGAGGGACAAAAACTGTATCAATCCTATGGCTGATGGTGTGCTTTGTTAGGAAAAGGATAGCGAATGATTTTATGACTCCAACGAAGAAATGCAAAATTGGAAAAATCGGTTACATGATGTCTCTGCGTTGCGGTGCTTACGAATCACAAGGTACTTTTGATGCATATCCTTGGAGGTAAGAGAACTTCCCTACTTTGATGGTTTCGGTAGCATAAAGGAGTTTTTGCAAACATTTGAAGCTGAGGTTGCAAGGGAACGAAGGCTATGGGCCCTTAACCTAGCTATGTGTGCAACACCTGCAAGATGGTGGGACATGCATAAGGGGGCATTCCAGGATTTGGAGGAATGTCAGGATATGATGATCCTATGATTTAAGCCGCCTACCAACATGCACGTCAAGATATTTCTTGGCACAAGGGATCCGTGCGAACATTTGTTCGCTTGGATGGAAAAATGGTGGGATCGTACTACAGAAGAATGGGTTCATCGTACTACAGAAGAATGGGTTCACTTGTTTATTCATGCCTTAGGATCAATTCCCACTGCATGGTACTTAGATGCGAAGATACATCAACGCACCTGCCACTGGGAAACCTTAAAGGAAAAAATTTTGGGGACATTCGGGTTAATAGGAGGATCAGAGGTGCTTGATGAAGCTCTACAGGATATAGATACCTTTGTATTTGGTGAATCCAGCCCCTATGCAGCATTGGAGATTCCAACATGGGAAACACAGATGTAGGATATTGTCAACTACCTCAATATCACCATAGAAGAATGTGATGAAGATTTGCGCAATATTTTCATCCCAAAATCAGAGGGGAAGTGTGCAGTTGCAGGACCTTCGTTACACACTCTGGATGTTACGAAGCCTATGAAGCTGCGAGAGGTTAATATTGGCATGGAAGAGCAACCCAAGTTGGCTAAAATTGGGGATTACTGGGATGATGTGATAGTAGGCAAGGTTGCGGAATTACTCACGGAATATCAAGACTTATTTCCGACAATGTTTTCGTAACTTAAGGGGATCACGGGGGACTTAGGGGTTATGCGCATCACACTGAAACCAAATGTGCTCCCTGTGTAGTAGTACCCTTATCGGCTGAACCCTAAGTATAAGCAGAAGGTTAGGGAGGAAATCGATAAAATACTCACTCCAGGTATCATCGAACTGGTCGAACGGTCGGAGTGGGTGAGTCCCATGGTGGTTCAGGGAAAGAAGACGAAGGGGGAAATCTGCATCTGCGTGGACTTGCGCAAGTTGAATGATGCCTCCGTACATGATCCTTTTCCAAAACCATTCTCCGATGAGATCCTTGATAGCGTAGGAGGCCAAGAAGCGTACTCGTTGATTGATGGGTTCTTAGGGTACCATCATATTGAATTTCACCTGAATATCGCAGTAAAACTACATTCACTACTGAATGGGGATCCTTTTAGTATACGATCATGCCGTTTGGACTAAAAAATGCCCCTGCCATCTTCTCGCGGGTAGTAGTCGCAATGTTCAAAGAGTTCATCCATAAATTTCTAGAGGTATACTTTGATGATTGGACTGTCTTTGGCTTAGTAAAGACACAAGTTTCGAACCTACACATGATGTGGATGCCTGTCGGAAGCACCATATTTCCCTGAATATCAAGAAGTGTATCTTATGCGTACCCTTCAGAATATTGCTCGGACATATAGTTTGCCAACAATGGTTGATGGTTGACTCTAAGAAAGTTGCAGTTATCATCAATCTAGTCATACCTATGATTGAGAAACAACCGCGTTCGATCCTCAGACATATGGGCTACTACAGAAAGTTCATTCAAGGATACGCGCTGATCACAATGCATTTGGAAAAGCTGCTTAAGAAGGATGTTTCATTTTTTTTGGATGATGAGTGTCAGAAGAGCTTTGAGCTACTCAAGGAAAATATGGTTTTTGCGCCTATCCTTAACTTTTCTGATTGGACAAAGGTATTTCATGTTCACACTGATGCTTCCAGATTTTCCCTAGGAGCGGTCCTTAAGTAGCCTGGAGATGGAGACATTGTTCACCCAGTTGCATTTGCTAGTCGAAAACGCTCTGGTGTGGAGCGCAATTATGCCACCATGGAGCGAGAGGGATTGGCCATGGTCTATGCATTACAGAAGTATCAGCACTATCTATTAGGAGGATACTTCAAAAATTTTACAGATCATTTGACTTTGAAGTACCTAGTGAATAAGTCTATTTTGGGGGGGGGGATCTGCTGATGGCTTCTGCTATTCCATGAATACGACCTTGAAATCATTGTCAAACCAGGGAAGTTGAATGCTGGGCTAGATCACTTGTCCCGAATTGAGACTGGCGAGGAACCAACCAACCTGGAAGAAGGATTTCCAGATGCACAGTTGTTTTCTATTAAGGTAGTTGATGTGCACTTTGTTGACACCATTAAGTTCCTGACAACAGGCATGGCACCCGCGGAGTATTCAGTGCAACAGAAGAAAGAGTTGGTAACCTACGTTGTGGATTTTACCATCATCGCATGTCAACTCTATAATATGGGAGCTGATGAAGTGTTGCAAAGGTACATTTTGGAACATGAACGGCATTCCATCTTGACAGAAGTCTACGATGGGGTAGCAGGAGGTCACTACGCAGGGAACACAATGAAATGGAAGATATTAAGAGCTATATTATGGTGGCCTACCTTGCATAGTGACTCTCATGAATTTTGTAAGACCTACGATACATGTCAACGCAACGGAAGATCATCCCACAGGGATGAAATGCCCCTTGAACCACAAATGGCCCTGCAAGAATTTGACAAGTGGGCCATTGATTTTGTCGGACCTATCAACCCACCTAGAAAGAAGACAGGTGCGTTTTACATTATAACTACTACTGATTATGTAACTAGGTGGTTCGAGGCACAAACGGTGAAGGATTGCACTGCAGATACTGCTGCGTGCTTCATCTTTGACTAGATTTGGATGTCGGAAAATCCTGATGAGAGATTGAGGTACGCTCTTTGTCAATGAAATGATACAGGCCTTGACAGAAGAATTTCAGATTCATCATGTGAAAATCACTCCGTATCACCCTCAAGAAAATAGAGCGGTCGAAGCTTTTAATGAGGTCTTGGAATACACATTGACCAAGGTATGTAACGCCAATCGCAGTGATTGGGACGTTCACATTCCGTATGTTTCATGGGCCTATCGAACCACCTATAAGAAGTTGACAGGGAAAACAATGTTTATGATGGTCTATGGCAAGGAGGCCATCATGCCAATGGAATATATTGTTCCCAGCTTGCATATCACAGCCTTAACAAATATGGTAGAGTCTGATATCATGGAGGCATGGTTAGTGCAGCTTGTGGCTTTGGAGGAAGATCATTTCATTGCTAACTTCCATCAGCAGGTTCAGAAGGCACACGACAAGGCATGACACGATCGACATATTCATCAAAAGACATTTGCAGAGGATGATTTAGTCCTGCTATATGATAACCAGTTTGTGAAACACCTAGGGAAGTTCCAATAGCACTCACTTGGGCCCTATATAGTTAAATAAATAATGGATAGAGGATTTGTTTGATTAGCTACCCTACGCAGCGATATGCTACCTAGCTATATAAATGGAAGTCAACTCAAACCGTATCGGATCAAATGACTGTATGGCCAAAGTAGCTGTATGAAGAGGGATAGACCCACCAAGGAAGGTAAGCGCAGTAGGTACCATGCTCCGCGCAGGGGGTAGCCGCAGGATGGGAAACTCGGGGGAGTGTGCCGAACGCACAGGAATAAACTCAGAACATAGCAAGTGCACTGGGAGCGCATGAGGTATGCTGAAAGTGCAAGGGTGCACTAGGAGCATAGGAGTGCGCTGTGTGCACCAAGGGTGCAAAAACTAGCCGTTGGAACAGTCAAATCGGGTGAAAAGAAAAAATTACCTTTGGAAGGAGTAGCTAGCTGGAATTTAATGAGGCAATTTCTAGAGATTTTTTAATGTTTACATGATGGTAAGTTCCAAGCGAATTTTACCCTACCGTTGATTGATCGCAAAGGCTATAAAGAGGGCAGGATAGATCAGACAAGGGTTCCATATCGCTCAAATAGCTCGTACTTGGAAATTTTTTCCTTGACAAATTTGTGCTATAAGAATTTATGTTCCTATATAGTGTCCCTTTCATGTCTGAGCAACCTACTCCTTCTAACAGTAGCCACCCAGAGTTGGGATTCATATTTCACGCCAGAATGACAACCACTAACCCTGCTGAATCCTCAGCACCAGCAACCTCGATAGAGCCAGATACCTTCAAAGTGGTGGAGATTGAGTTTTAGGCTGAAGAAGTTATCTCCACGCCGAGCCCAGCCAAGAAGAAGGGAAAGGAAAAAGCACAGGGCTCAGGGAAACCTCCGAAATCCAAAAAATGGGCTGGAGGGAAGCCCCATACTTCCCCGCGAAATTTAAAATCCCCACGAGCGATGCCCCAGGTGTAAGTTGCTTGGGAAGAGGCTCAGACCACAGAACTAATCAACTGGTTACCTCATTTCATTCGGCCGCACAGACCCTCGACGTGCATGCCGAAGAACCACAACGACCTGATCACCTACCTACAAATGCCGCTGACCTTGGGAGAGGTCCCTGTTATTGGTGAACATTTTGGAAGGCTCCATGAGATCAAATTTGATGATCATGACTTGGCCAATTTGGAGGCCTTCCGTGAGTTGGTGCCTGAGTTGTATCTTGAATGAATTTAGGAGGATGATGGGATCAAAATTGACCCTGTAAGATGGGTACACGGAGTGGCAAGATTTGGGCTCCTCAACCTACTCAGGATGCCGCATTTCGGCCACTACAATTTCATAGACCGCTTGGTGTGTCAGTTACTTTCCCTGCTCCATGATGGTTGTTTATGGATCAAGGATAGAATTCCTATCGACGCTGCGCTCATCCATCGAATAACTGGTCTTCGTATGGAAGGACTGAACCCTCTTGGACGTGTTGGCAAGAAGTATGAGGGGGAAACTGCTGAGTATGTGTGACAAAAGTACCATGTGGAGCGGAATACTCACAGCTTCATGAAAAAAACCATCATTGATCCCACTACACAACTAGGTACCATGTTATTGGCCTATAATATGATGCAAAAATGTCAAGTGGCCTCCATCCCCACATTCGTAATTCGGTTAGCAGGCCAGTGCGATAAAGGGGTCTACTTCAATTGGTCACAATATTTGTGCAATGAGTTCTTGGCCAATGTCTGTGAATCCCAGGAGCAGGGATGGGGATTTTTCTATTCCTGGTTGCTACTTCTCATCGCACTGATAGCCTGGGAAGCACCTAAGGAATCGGTTCTCCCAGAGTTCACCCCTGACATGTGCGAGGGGACCTGATATAAAAACTTATGGGATTCTAAGGATCCATACCATCTCGAGGACAACCAAGTCTTCTGCGTCCTCTTCCAGAGTAGTTTGGAAGCAACCATTAGTTCCTGACCACGGTTGTCTCCAGCTGTATATGACAGATACAAGGGCATTGCGAAATTCCATATCACCATGCACAACATCCAGATCAGAGCACGCAAGAATAAATCCTGGAATTCGCTCCCTTATATGGTGGCAGATGAAGAAATTGATAATGTAATTGTGCTCTAGCCTCCTAACTGGAAGATCAGCTTTAAAACTGGCACGAAGGGCACCGAAGGAACCAGCACACTAAAATTAATCCCACCTTTCGACATCAAGGATACTAGAGGACCAAGCAAGAGCACCGAGAAGGATGCGGGCACAGAAGCAAAAAACGTTGTGCAGCCGAAACATACCACTGAGAAGGACACAGAAGCAGAGACTCAGCTAGATTCACCGCTAGACCTGGGTACAGAAGGACTGGATGCGGGAGGACCTGCCTCCCCCCAAGGCACGAAGCGAACAAGCAATCCTATCAAAAGGCCCTGAAAGAGGCAGCGCTCGAAGCACACAGAACGCGATGAGACAGTCATGTTGACTAACGGGGACCTCGAACAGATTGCTGACACGGTCACTTTGGCCACAGAAGATCGATGGTTATCCTTAGAGGAATAACAGAAAGTTGTGACTGAAACTCTTCAGGCCGAGCTCCGTGCCCTGTAGTTGAAAAAAAACATGCTACAAACCAGTGTGATTCAAGTATGAATGCCCTCAGAAACCAGAAATGCAGTGCTAGTTACAGAAGAAATCCACTTCTGTTCTATACCTGGCGCAACCCTTATGATTAGTCCACCCGAACTGGTAATGCAAGTCCAGGCCAGTGCAGAAGTACATCTGAACTTACCTAGGATACCACATGAGGCATTGCAGGTTCTACACACTTATTTGTTTCAGGAAATTCACCATCGGGACCAACAAGTGCACCAACAGCTCGGTGTGGCTGAACAGGCCATCGTAGAAAAGAACGCTGAAGTGTTCCTGGCCACCATGCAGCAAACGCAGCTGGAACATTTAATTCACAGATTTTGCATAGATGGTACAGAAGAAATCCCGGCCATAGCCACCCCCCATGCTAATATTGAGGGTTTGGTCACAGCATTGAAGGCCTCCAAGACGGAAGTTTAGGTGGTTAGAACATAGATGGAGCACCAGATCGCAGATTTTCTGGCTAAGTTGCAACCTGAAACACCTCTAGAGGTACGGTCCCAGCGAGTTGCACTGGTTACCGTGGCTACAAATGTCATCATAGGAAAAATCACTCAGGGCACCCAATTACTGGAAACAACCATGCAGCTATGGACAAAGGTCTAGCGCGATCTGATCCCGCGAGAAATAAAACAGGACCTACAGCAGAATGAAGATGCATTTGAGAAGATAGAGGTCACATTGCCCACCTTGGTTCCCGCTCAGCGCTTGGCACGACTGCGAACCAGCCACACACCCCAAAATGATATTGATGAACTTCGGCACAAGAAGAAATTTCTCGATGAATTCCTAAAGCCTTAGGCTGTCGAAGCCCTCAAGCTCTCGCAGGATGTTGATGTTGCTGTTAATCAACTAAACCATAATCTAGAGAGCGTCCCCGCTGCAATGGAAGGGCCGACTTTGCAGAATTTGGTAGACATTGTGCAAAATGATGCTGCTCAGAGTGAATGTGTGCTGCCCCATTGGCCGAAGCAATCAGATTGTTGTAGGCGTAGGTGGAGACCCCACCATCATAGTGACTCTGGACGAGTCACAATATTGTGTTGGGGGACTATTGGAACAGGTTCTCCTAAAGCTACGAATTTTGTCCATTTTCGTATATTTTTTATATTATTTATTCTAACGCAGGGGTTTGGGGTGGGTCAAAGCCCCGAATTCATTGTAATGGGTCAAGGGTAGAACAAGAGTCTACAAACCATGGTTTGCGGACCATTGGATGCGTAGGCTAAATCGATATAAATATATGAACCTTTTTTAGTCTTATGGTAAGAAAGAATTGAGATTAATGCTAAGCAATAATTGTTATATCTATTTTCGGGTTGTTGGGTAACGACTCCTACTGGATGTATGCATGGATATCCTCAGTCCTGCTATGTGCGGACCCTGCTGGTTGTGTGCGCAGGAGGTATTTTGTAATATCCCCAAAAGGGACTACTTAGCAAGACAGGCATGAAAAATGAATTTTTCAGGGATGTGTGCTTCAGAAACCAATATCAGCCCTTGGATCCATTATATTTGATAATCTAAGACCAAAATCCAAGAGGAGATCAGAAACCAGTCAAGCTAGGTGAGGCAAACAGGCCTCCCACACCTAGTATGGCTTGAATATTGCCCAAGGAAGGGCTGCAGCAGTATGTAAACACAATACTGGAATAAAATAAAACTTTCCACACAAAAATATGTTAATAAACACTTCAACATCAATTGTATGTAAAATAGAAAGAAGTATGATCCATCCTACCCACAAAATATGGGGAAAAGCAACAATTTATACCCTAAAAAGGTTAACTTCAGAGATTTGCGTAAAAATAAGGGAAAATGATGGTGGGATCCCCTATCTTAGGTCATGTGGGACTCACATACCAAATTTGGGCTAAAACAAATGACTCTATCTATGTTAAACATATCTCCCACTCCCGATATGGCTTAAAAATGCCCAAATCCCATGACTTGACTTATGCTGAATTTATTGAAGCATATAAAACGTAATTTTCTGAAGGTTTATGATGTAATATGATGGAAAATACATACATACATACATTTTAGTACATCATATCATGGAGAAAAATAGAGTATTAGCCCCCCCTTTCACATATAAATGACCTGGCAAGGGTTTTCATGAAGGTACAAGTGTAAGAATGACAATTCTGCAGAATCTAGATCTGGAAAATGTAGTGCACTGTAGCAGTAGATTGAAACTTATATCCGAAACAAGTTAGTGCATGAATAGTTAGATTTACAACAGATCCATATACTAAAATGTATTTATATTACATACCACTTGGGGTTTTCAGCATTACATGAAAGAACAGGAGTAGATCTGAGATTTTCTGCAATAGATCTGTAGATCTATAGATCTCTTTAGGATTCCTGAAGCATATACATGATTATTCATATCATATCTGAATATAACAAGGAACCGTGGATCACCACAGTGAAGGGAAAATCCCCCACTCCTCAAAAAGATACTGAAACACCCTGCAACTTCATTTTTGCAGATAACACAGTTCAATAGGATAAACTATGCTGTATACTTGTAGAAAATTTGGCCTGATGCCAAGATACAGATTTGAAGCTCAACATCTAATACACTCTTCCAGGAGGATAAAAGACTCACTCACTGAGAAGAGGCACTAGTATGGGCTAGATCTGAATATATCTAGCCTCCACTTGTTGCAGCTTACAAAAGCAACCAAACCCTCACTGGATCTGCGTTGCAATTGGAAGTAAAAGCTTGGCCAAATGCCTGATAGTGGATGAGAAATACAAGACTCTTCCAAGAGGCCTCTCAAGGAAGGAGAAGGAATCCTAAAAAGGAAATCCTTGTGCTAAACAACACTATTCTCATCTAAATAGCTAGAGAATGAGAAGTGTCTAAGCAAACAAATATTTTCAGTACAATATGTTCAACAACCCCTCTCATGCCGCTCTCCTCTTTCATTTATAGGATGAAAGCCTTGCAAAACCCTAAACCATCTCAAAGGTTTAGCTCCTTTCACATTTGGAACCTCTAGCTAGATCTGCGTTGTTTGTCTTGGTACATTGCATCTGGACAACACTGCAGATTTGGTCAAGGTTGACCCAGTCTCATAGTTCAAACCAATTCACACCTGCAAGTGTTTATTTTAAATAGCCCAGTTTTGTATCTGGTCACATAGGCATGGGTTTATTCATTTTTTTTATGAATTTTACATGTCCTCCTTGATTCATTTATTCAATCAACATAAAATGAAACAAAATTGAGTATTCCTCTTAGCTTGGGCTAAGTAGGAATATTACAGTCCTCCCCTCCCACATTTTCCTTTTCCTCAAGAAATTGCAAGGATAGAACTGAAATGGATTGGGAAAACATCTTCTCCCAAGCAATCATCCATACAAAATGAGTTACCTCCCAACATGGTAACTCCAGAAAATTCCCCTCCACCTTAGGTTCCTGCAAAGAAGGTGGGCTGAAAAAATGAACATGGTAGACATAGGTGCCTACCCCACGTCATCCTCCTCTCCACATAGGATAAGTGTGGAGTGTTTGTTGATCCTGGGCTACAATTATGTTGCCTTCAAGAGGCAAAATGAAGACTAGATCTCTAAATATCTCCTCTCCAACTTTGTGAATCAAGCTAGCCCAATGTTGATCATGGAGCTCAATGAAAAGCTTGCCCTCTTGTGCAGCAATGTACTACATAGAAATGGTAAGAGTATGCAGATTACTAAATGCAACAACAAGATCCTTACCATGTGCCAAAAGTAGGATCCTGATAGGATCCATGAACAAATTCTCTGTAATTATATGACATACTCTCATGAAGAGAAATGAATCATGTGCTACATGAAGAACCTTCCTCATGTACTTGGAAATCCAAGCCAAGTAGAATATATCACAACAATAGATGTCTCCATCCATTACTCCATATTTCTCACCTCCTCCTTTTCCATCAAGTGCACCAAGAGTGGAATGATCCTGGGGACACAACAAAGTGATAGCGCTGTTGGCCTATGAAATAGGCTCCTACCAATACATAGCTCCTTTCTTTGAAATTTTCATTGTCAAAGACATCTTCCATAATGTTGCTACAAACAAGAATTCCCTTCCGGAGTGGAAGAACTTCTATATCATCCAAGGCTAAGGGGATAATTCCATCTCCTCCTCCTGCAACATCATTCAAAGTGTTAGAGAAAATCTACTCTTGCTCTCCCAAGAACATCCAAAGAAAAAAAATATTTTGCTGCTTCCCCATACCTCCATCATATAAATCATGTGGTGAAAACATGGTGATTGATATGAAGAGGGTCATATCAACACAATGTGTCCATACTCCTTGCTTCTCAATGATGCAAGTATCATGCCACACCTCTTTCCTCCTCATACCCTTAGAAAGAGGATGATGGCCAAACTCTTTCAAAAGTAACCAGCACAGCCAAGCCTCCTGTTACCCGATATCATTGATATGCAAGTAGCTTTCCAGGTTCTTGCTCATCATCCACATCCATTCAATCATTTGTGGATGTCTCCTCCCATCCTTGATCTTGTTACTCCTCCCATGAGGGCTACCATCCTCCCAAATCAAATTTCTATCTTTTCATTTCATGGGATATTGAAATGAAATCTTCTCAAGGATCAATTTGATCCCATAAGGACCCAAATAAGTGGTAGGAAAAAACCTCCCATCATGATGTGTAGGGCTCAAGGAATGTCCAACATAAGCCTGAGAGATGTTATCGATCCTAAGATGTCCTCCATCATCTATTTTCTCCTCCTTGAATCTATAAATATCCAAGTGTGAGAAGGGAAGAACCTCCTCAAACTGTTGTAGAACTTTGCACTTCATGAAATGTTGAAGTGCACCTTTCATGGTATCCTTGATGCGACCTCCTCCTCATGCATGGTCTTCCAAAACCAATGGGGTCTTGGATCTGCTACAAATATAAGTATCTCTCTGAGCTGTGGCATGCTCATTGAGAAAGTGTCATCTAGAGAGGAGAGAACGTTTCTCATCTCAAGATGTCTACCCCTTGTATACATTGCTTCCTGAATGAAGCTGACATCTGATTGTTGCCATGAGGAATGGGTCCTTTTTTCTTTACTGCTGCTCTTGGACAGTGAAATACAACTCTGCTACTCTAAATTAGTAGTAAGTGATGATTCTGGGTCATGCGTCAGCAAGTTTCGACAACCCTAAAAAAGGTTTGCTGCAATAATAGAAGGTGGAAACTCAATCATATCTTGATAAGCTTTGGGAACATCTTGTATGGCTGCAAGAGTTCCTTATTCTACAATGTTGACTACCTTAACTGCAGGTGTTGAAGGTTGTTCCTCCAAGGCTATCATAGTGCTGGTACAAATCTCCTCAAGAGATAGTGAGGACTTCTCTTCCTCAAATCTCTTGATCACCTTTTGAGTGAAATCTGAAAAAGAACAAACTTTTGCATGTCTCACATTGTTGAACCACCATTTGCTTTCTACCCCCTCAAAGTGTAGCGCTGCAATCTCCACTACTTCTCTTTCTACCACTGACTGTAGTAGGAAAAATGAATTGAGTCTTCTTGCCCAAGCTTGGGCTGCAATTGTCCCATCAAAAGTGGACAATAGAAACCTATTGCCCTTGATTTATCCCTTGCTGCAATGTCTCCTTCCTTCCTTTAGTTGAATGAAATTTGGGAAGGCTAGAGTCTCCTTGAAGGCTCTAGGTTGAGACTTATACTCAACAAGGTACTCACTCAAGATCTGATGAACCAAGTTTCCCCCATGCTTCTTGCCTTCTGCTTTGTGAGAGTAGGAAGTGCATGGTCCTTCCTCTTCTCCTTCTTCTGTCTTCTTAACCTCCATGGGGAGGTCCTCTATGGATCTGAAAACTGATGAGAGTAATCTCATCCTCTCCATCATTTTTTTCTCTGCTTCTTCTTTTTATTCTTCTGATAGCTGCATCTCACAGACTGAGCTAGAGATCACGCTTTGATACCACTATAATATCCCTAAAAGGGACTGCTTAGCAAGATAGGCTTGAAAAATTAATTTTTCAGGGATGTGTGCCTCAGAAACCAAGATAATGCCTTGGATTCCTTAGATTGGATAATCTAAGACCCAAATCCAAGAGGATATTAGAAACCATCCAAGCTAGGTGAGGCAAACGTGCCTCCCACACCTAGTATGGCTTGAATATTTCCCAAGGAAGGGCTAAATCAGTATGTAAACACAATATTGGAATAACAACAAGATTTTCACACAAAATTATGTTAAGAAACACTTCAGCATAAATTGTATCTATAGCAGCAAGAAGTATGATCCATCCTACCCATAAAAGATGGGGAAAAACAACAATTTATACCCTAAAAAGGTTAAATTCAGATATTTGCATACAAATAAGGGCAAATGATTGTGGGATACCCTAGCTTAGGTCATGTGGGACTCACATACCAAATTTGAGCTAAAAAAAATGACTCTAGCTATGTTAAACAAATCTCCCACTCTCGATATGGCCTTAAAATGCCCAAATCCCATGACTTGACTTATGTTGAATTTATTGAAGCATAGACAGTGTAAATTTCTGAAGGTTTATGATGTAATATGATGGAAAATACATACATACATTGTAGTACATCAGATCATGGAGAAAAATATATTATTATCCCCCCTTTCACATATAAATGACCCTACAAGGGTTTTCATGAAGGTACAAGTGTAAGAATGACAATTCTACAGAATCTAGATCTGGAAAATGAAGCGCACTGTAGCAGTAGATTAAAACTTAGATCTAGATCAATTTATTGGATGAATAGTTAGATTTACAACATATCCATATACTAAAATGTCTTTATATTACATACCCCTTAGGGTTTTCAGTATTACATGAAAGAACAGGAGTAGATCTGAGATTTTCTGTAGCAGATCTGCAGATCTCCTCAAGATTCTTGAAGCATATACAGGAGTATTTAGATCAGATCTGAATATAACAGGGAACCGTGGATCACCATAGTGAAGGGAAGATCCCCCACACTAGAGATCACTCCTCAAAAAGATATTGAAACACCCTGCAACTTCCTTCTTGAAGATAACACAGTTCAAGAGGATAAACTACGCTGTATACTTGTAGAAACTTTGGCCTAATGCCAAGATAAAGATGCAAATCTCAACAACTAATACACTCTTCGAGGAAGATAAAAGACTCACTCACTGAGAAGAGGCACTAGTATGTTCTAGATCTGAATAGATCTAGCCTCCACTTGTTGTAGCTTACAAAAGCAACCAAACCCTCACCGGATCTACATTGTAGTTGGAAGTAGAAGCTTTGCTAAATTCCTGATAGTGGATGAGAAATACAAGAATCTTCCAAGAGGCCTCTCAATGAAAGAGAATGAATCCTAAATAGGAGATCCTTGTGCTAAACAACACTATTCTCAGCTAAACATCTAGAGAATGATAAGTGTCTAAGCAAACAAATCTTTTCAATACAATATGTTCAACAACCCCTCTCATGCTTCTCTCCTCTTTCATTTATAGGATGAAAGCCTTGCAAAACCCTAAACCATCACAAAGGTTTATCTCCTTTCACATTTGGAACCTCCAACTAGATTTGCGTTGTTTATCTTGGTACATTGCATCTGGACAGCACTGTAGATTTGGTCAAGGTTGACCTAGTCTCATAGTTCAAACCCATTCACACCTGCAAGTGTTTATTTTAAATAGCCCAGTTTTGTCTCTGTTCACATAGGCATGGGTTTATTCATTGTTTTCAAGAGTTTTACATGTCCTACTTGATTCATTTATTCAACCAACAGAAAATGAAACAAAATTGAATATTCCTCTTAGCTTGGGCTAAGTAGGAATATTACATAGTTTGGGATTGTAAGTGGATTTTTGGTATTAATATATATGCGAAGTGCTATTTGATATCTGATGTTATCTGGATTTTTATGGTTATGATTGATTCAAACCTGGGTTATATGATTAAGTTGTGAAAGTATCTATTTAATTGCTGCGAACTATGAAAGTATCTATGTTTCTAGTATATGTATCTATGATCTATTAATTACTGCACCTATAAGTGTTATGTGCTGATAATTGGTATTGCGCATGTATTTAGTAGATTTTTGCATAGGAATAGCTCTATTATACTATGGATAATATTATCAATAAGCCTATGAATAGATCTATTTAGTGCAAACTCGAGAAGCTGCAAACACAAATCTGCTTGACATACCTATTCTCTCTCAGGGTGCGAAAACCTGGTTCCAGCACCCTCCCATAGTTCTTCGGGTGAGACTTTGGCCTGCGCAAGCAAGTCACTACCGAAAGGGCTAGTAGTATAGGGGTTTGTTGGCAAACCTTAACCTTTGAACCAGTGTGGATATATGAATGCTTTGAGTGCACAGTAGAAACAATATTCTCTGAGGATCAGAGATGTACCTATTAATTCAATTCAGAAAGGGAAAGAGGTCCAGTCAAAGAATGATCTTCCGAAAAAGGGTAAATAGCATGCAGATAAAAATCATAGCAACATTAATCAGCCATCAAAAATCTTAGCTACTAAAGAGAAAGATACTCAGAAGAAGGAAATTATGACAAAGGATATAAATCTTAGAAGATATACTGCTATCAAAGAGGTAGATAAAGTCACAAGCTTTAATTTAGAAAATGAAATAGCTAAATTGAAAGTGTCCATTCCTTTGACAGAGTTAGTAAAAGATAATCATTACAAAGATCAGGTACCTAAAATTTTGCTAGTTGATCCTTTGTCCGATATGGTTAATGTTGAAAATGACCACCCCGAGCTCATTTTTGGTCCGAATATAGATGGTAAATTAGGAGAAAGTGAAGTTCCTCCCTTTTATTTAATCCTTAGACTGCATGAGTACATACTTCACAATACTATGCTTGATTTCGGTGCTTCTCATAATTTGATGCCTAAGGCTAGTATGGAAAAGTTAGGCATGGATATTGTTATCACAAAATCAGACCTGATAGGCTGCCAATCAAATCAATCTCATGTAATTGTTTCAAACCAATCTTTTGATTGAGGCTTATCCTCCTCAACCTGAGAGGGCTCTCTCAAGGGTTAATGATTTTTGATAGAAATATAGATGGCTAACTCTATGTGGGATAATAAGCAGATAAAAATGGATATTGGTTGTAAATCATGTTAGAAAGTGCACATTGGGCTTATGGAGTCATAATAGCTTCAGTAAAACCAAAAAATCTACTTAGCATGGAAGTCAAGGCATATCAGAGTTCTAGTCCAGAGATACACATGTAAAACTGTAAAACGCACACTGAGTTTGTCTATGAAGGAAGTCATAGCATCAATGATGAATTTTGAGCAACATAAGAAAACACCACTATAATAGTATATTAAAAATATTCCATTAAAAAAATAATACACTAGAACTCTTTATGAATCTTGAGTTGGCTAAGTAAAAAACTATGTATTAAACTGAAAACCAGTCACTTACAATAAACACAGTATTTCTGCTA
The DNA here is from genome assembly GCA_034641835.2 of Pinus albicaulis. Classification (NCBI taxonomy): domain Eukaryota; kingdom Viridiplantae; phylum Streptophyta; class Pinopsida; order Pinales; family Pinaceae; genus Pinus; species Pinus albicaulis. Next base: position 620,184,764 of record CM076583.1, read on the forward strand.
AAAATGTCCAACCCTTAGTATTTCAACTTCTTCATATTTTATATATCATTTAAAATATAGGATAACCTTATCCGGAGCTAAATAAATTGAATTCCTACCTTTTGACACCTTGCCTAACCATATGACATGGTATTTATTACAAAATGACAGCTGAAAAACTAATGAACAATCCTATTACAAATATGATTCAAACTCCTTAAATCTACTCATAACAACCTTATCTAAACTAGATTACATCATTTTCCAAATGTATTCCCATAAGGTAGAATCCAAATGATAAGCTCCAACACTTTATGACCTCAATGCTGATCTCCAATAAATTAGGAAATTGTCCCCTGTTTTCTAGGCATAGGATTCTTTGTTCTCTTGAGACACTTTGAGTGTCATGAACCCATTACTTCAAGCTTATTTGATGTTAGGAATTGAAGTAAAACCTATCAAAATCCTCACCAAGTCCCAGCTGTCCAAAACCACCATCAAACTCTTCAAAATAGCAGAAGTAGACCTGCGCTATGAAAACAACACAGTTTCATAGCGCTTTTCGTAGCGCAGCCCTTTTACCCTTTTACCTTCAAAAATTTGGCTTCTTTCTTCCATATTTATCTTTATATTCACTTAACACAACTTCCCTAGAAATTTCAGGTCATAATACACACATTTTCCTTTCAAAAATGTATAAGAAAGGGTGAAAAAATCCGATACAACAGTTTCGTAGCGCTTTTCACTCTTTTTACAATGTCTACGCTACGAAATTGCTGAGTGAGCAGTTTTGTCCAAAATTTTCTAAGATGAAAAATTCAAAATGTTCAAAAACTCAAAATGAAACTGATTTCATCATATCAAAATCCATATGAACTGAAAACACAATCATTCCAGCCTTTATAACTTCTTAACTTCTTGCAGATTTCTCCAATTTTTATCTGAAAATTAGGTCTTGAGACAGAGCTTATATCTCCTAATCCATGATGTAGTTTGAGAAATGGACGGAGGTTTTTGTAGGCAATTATGTCATGAATACAAACCTCTTTTTTTTGTTTTTGAAATATATCTCCTAATGTCCAAAAACTACCTTTTAAAAACATGTGTAAAACAGGAAAACTCTATTTTCTGAAAATAGGGTTTCAAAGCAAGCCTTGTATCTCCGAACTGATAACACTTGTGAGAACAGTGAGATAGGTTATTTTATCTGGGGCTATGATTAAGAAAAACCTCTTTCATAATTCCAAAATAATTTTTAATTTTTCCAGAAACTGAACTTTAAGTTGACTGTTAAACAATGATGTACAAGATAGTTTTGTAACAACAATTTCATAGTGAATTTTAATGTATCAATTTGTCCCACCTCCTAATGAATTTGAAGAAAATGAGAGGGGTTGGTGTGGCTAGTTTTGTTAGGAATAAAAAAATCTTTCATTTTTCCCAAATGCATTTTTAGTTGCATAGAAACCTCCTTGGAAGTTGACTGCTCAAAACCAGAAAACAGAGTTTTTGCTTCATAACTTTCAGCAGTTTCGTAGCGCAAATCAACTTTTTTGAACTAGCGACACTACAAAAGTAAGTTTTATTGGCTAATTTGACTAATTTTGACATGAGACTTTAGGAAATGACTCAAAAATGGAAATTGTGAATATTTGGCAATGAATGAACCTTAAAAAAACTTTATTAAACTTAAGGATGGGCTTTGAACTTATGTAATATCCCCACATTGGGACTACTAGCAAGGCATGCCTGAAAAATGCATTTTTCAGGAATGTATGCTTAAGGATTTGAAACCAACCCTTGGATCCCTTAGCTATGACAATCTAAGACCTGAATCCAAGAGGGGATCAAAAACAAATCCTTCTAGGTGGGTTAAACAGGTCTCCCCACACCTACTACAGTTGGAAAATGCCTCAAAATGGGACTGCAACAAGATTAAACAACACTGCTTTAGAAATAACGCAGCTCAGCAAGGTAGTAGTAGTAAAAAAATGTGGAGGCTCAATAATTTCATATATATCAACAAATCAGAATTATATTGAAGCCCATGATTCTAGAACAGGAAATAGAAGACTTATACAGAAAGAAACCCTCAAAAAAAGGTACTGCAACATATATAATTCGCTGCAAAGGCTTGACAACGTTATTTTATTGAGTGTACTACAGAAGTAGATTACAAATTATATCTAGAGAAAAATAATGCATGAACAATCAGATCTATGATAGATCCATACACTATAATGTCTCTACTTTACATTCCCCTTGGGGATTTCAGCAAATCATGAAGCGCATGGAGTAGATCTGATATTCTGTGCAGCAGATCTGTAGATCTATTCAAAATTTTTGAAGCATATGTAGGAGTATTCAGATCAGATCTGAATATGACATGGAATAGAACATAAATCCATGGATCAACACAGTGAAGGGAAAATCCCCAACACCAGAGATCACTCCTCAAACTTTGCCAAATCACCCTGCAACTTTCCTCTTTTTAGATAATGCAGTACTGGAAGAGGGACTACGTTGTAGGCTTGAAGAATATTTTGGCCTGATGCCAAGATGTAGATCTAAATCTCAAATGACCCAGAACACTCTTTCCAATGGGATAGAAGTCTATCCCACTGAAAAGGGGCACTAGATTGGCCTAGATCTGAGTAGATCTAGCCTACACTTGATGCAGCTTACAAAGAAAACCAAACCCTCAATAGGATCTGCATTGTAGTTGGAATTAGAAGCTTGGCCTTAAGCCTGATAGTTGTCAATAAATACAAGACTCTTCCAATAGCTACTCAAGGAAAGAGAAGGATTCCTAAACAGGAGATCCTAGTGCTAAACATCACTATTCTCTGCTAAACAGCCAAGAGAATGAGAAATGTCTAAACAGACATATTCTTCAGAAATAATATGGTCATCAACAACCCTTCTCTTGTTTTCCTCCTCCTCCTTTTATAATATTGAGATCTTGTAAAACCCTAAACCATCTCAATGATTTAGCTCCTTTCACATGTGTGGCCTCTGTAATGTCCCAAATTTTATGGGACATTAAATTTTGTTAAAGAGATGAATAAAATGGGTAGGGGACCCATTATTTGCATGATTAGAGAATAAAAATCCTCTAATTATGGAAGAGGTGTAGAAATTAGCTGAATAAATCACTTATTCAATGAAGATTAACCCGATCATACATCAATTTCGAATTGCATGCATAACACATAACCTTCTTCTACAATTAATTGTCACATGCGGAAATAATAGAAGCAATCTCACATCAAATCAATCACACATTAACTCAGCATGTATGGGGAAAGCCTATAGCTGAAAACCCCGCAGCTATTGTGTATATTATAATGGAGAAATCATGTAACCAAACAAGTACAATACTCCTCACAAGTACTCAGTACTTTCTCATAAAGTCACACACAATCTAGCTTAGTTTTGAACAAGTCTCAGGTTCAAAACTCCCCGCCAATTGCCTTTCCTCTATTGCGCAATCATGGCTTGTATATGAAGAGATCCAAGGTTCGAATCCCCTTGGCTTGACTGCGCAATTTTCATGGACAATTCCTCCAAGTGTAATGCAAATCCCATGCAAAACTGATCCTCCAACTGATAGCTTTACTCACCCTTTCATCTACCTCTTCCACTGGTCTCCACTGAACCGATCATGCACTGTAGTGAACTGAAGTGTTCTTGAGTTGACTAATGAGTTAATATTTAGTGAATTAAATAATATTTAATTCACTCCACTCATATCTAGTTGATTAGTTAGTTAACTAATCCCAACTAGTTCAACTAAAACAAACATAACACAACTCCACTATCTGTCCCGTTAACTCCTCCAAAACTTCTGCCACTGAAGTCTAACTGAAGCCAACCATGCAAGATGCCATCAAACCCTAGGAACCACGTGATTCCTTGTGTTAGTTGCATGAGTCACCTCCATGACTCAAACTGAAGTGCGCCAAGAGAGTAAACTGCTGTTTATAGTCAAAATATTATTAAGGGTAAATAATATTTGACTTCCATCTTTTTAGGAGATCAGTCTAAAAATAGCCTGGGTCCTAAAAATTAGGGTCTCATCTATTTTTACCGACATGTCGCATACTCCAAGAATCTCCAAGTAGAATTCCCAAATTATGCTCCGTATGTCTAAAAATAGACATAGTCTAAAAAATAGACTTTGCGCCAGAATTTGCCTGCGGGCCCACTTAGTGAAGGCGACTTCATTTCACTAAGCTCCATCATCTTGCTGCATTCTCAACAAGAGGATCACTTGAGAGATGGATTTCACACCTCCATGTGTGAAAGGAGGTTTTTGCAAACATGCTTGGCCAAGGTTGACCAAGTCAAACTGTGTTGGCATGAGTTGGAAAGAAATATGTGGGAAAATGTAGGAGGGAAGATTCTAGAGAAGAGGAAACCCTAATTCGGAATAGGGTCCATGGAGGGAAAGCTCATTGTATAAAAGAGGAGCAAGGCAGCCATTGTGGACATCTTTGATCATTTTACATTTGAGTCTTGAAGACTTGTTGTTGCCTCTTGTTGTTCAACAGAGCTCCAGTGCCTTCGGGCATGAGGGAGTATTTTTTAGGAATTCCTCTCCTTCTTGAGTAGCTCATGAAGGATTGCACTCATACTCCATATTCAAGCATTCAGTCCATGAGCTTCATTCATCTACATCAGCGCAGTTTCTACAACAGAGATTGTGCAGTGTTTTTGGGTGTTGCTGGGGAGGTTTCCATACACCATCCAGAGCTTGTTTATCAGTGGAGAGAGGTTCTATTCATTGGGAGATCATAAAAGGTGGTTCTAGAGAATATGACATCATCTTTGGAATCAGGCCAATCACTTTCCATCAGAGGCAGCACAGTCCCTCTCTTAGACAATGTTTTTCTTGGTGCAGATTTGCTGTGAGGGATTAGTGGATTTTGGAGGGGAAGTCTTGTGTGAAAGGATCATCTTTTCACTTCAGATTTCTATTGGAGAAGGGTTCCTCATTTTTTGCAGCTATCTTAGCCTTCTCCATGCATTTTCAGTTCTTGAGTAGTTGCTACCCAGCTACTCCGACATTTTTGTATTATAGTGTTTTTGCATAGATTTCAGCCAATCCTTTTAAAGGATTGATGTTATGTATTTTCAGGGGTTGATATCTTGCTCCCCCTTCTTATTTGAGCCTACATTTCTATATCATTGTATTTTTATCATTTATGCTATAGTTCCTCTCTATAAATGTGCAGTCATGGCCTAGGGTTTTGTTTATGCAACTATGTACTTCACATTTCCATGTACAGTTTTCTTGAGGCTTATTGTGCCTTTCTTGAGTGACCATTTCCTCAAGAAGATGTATATTTTATACTGCTATGTCTTAATATGATGGCCATTGTATTTTTCAGCATTTTATGTATTCATGGATTCACTGCTATTTCCATTTGGTGCCTTTGCTTATTGTTGTAGCTGCATTCTTGGGAGATTCCCAATCTTGTTGTGTTTCCCTATTGGGGATATTGTCCTTGGAAAATCACTCTATAGACAGAGTCTAAAAGTGGGCCAGGTAGCCTCTGGAGCTCATCCTTTGTTTAAAGGTGACAAATCCAGTAAATGCCCCTATATTCTATCTCTGGAATAGATTTTCTTTGTCGATTGACAATGTTTCTGGAGAAGGAAAATGGAACATCTAAGATGTTCCTGATAGAGCATCATGTTCCTGAAAAAGGGACATTACAGTGGTATCAGAGCATTGAACTAGCACATCCTGTGAGTTCGATATCAGAGGAGAATGATGAAGAAGATGAGACTAATCTCATCTATTTTTGAAATAAAGAGGAGCCTCCCTGAGGAGGAGGAGAAGAAAAGAGGAGAAGAGGAAGGTCCATGCACTTCCTATTCTCTTGAAGACCAGCATAGCAGATGATTGGATTTCCATATCTTAAGCAAGTACCTAGGTGACTATAAACCCCATTCTGCAGCATTCAGGGGAGCTATAGTGTTCCCACAGTCTATTCAGCAGATGGATGAGAGAAGGCCCTATGGAAAAGAATAAATCAGAGGAAATGGGTTTCTATTATCTACATTTGATAGGGTTAATTCAGCTAGAGCTTGGGAGAAGAAGCTGGAGGCATTTTTATTGCTACATCCAGTGGCAGAGAAAGAAGCAGTGGAAATGGCAGTGCTACACATGGAGGGGGAAACCTCTTTTTGGTGGTTCAAACCCTTGGTCCATTCAAGGGTGAGTTATTTTGCAGTCTTTTCTCAAGGGTTGATCCAAACCTTTGATGGAGGGAGAACAGAGGAAGAGAAGCTCACACCACCATGGGAGGAGGATTGCACCAATGCTGCTATAGCTTTGGAGGAGCAGCCTTCTACATCTATGGATGAGGTAGCCATTGCATTAGAATAAAAATCCATTGCAGCCACACAATAAGGTCCCAAGATCCACCAAGGTATGAGCAAGGTTCCACTTTATATTTCAGAAAATTATCTTAAAGATGGTGGAATTTCATATGGAGAGGTCCAAGGATCAAACCACATGGCCACCTTAGGGCCTCATGTTTGCACTGCGTTGTGAAAAGGGTTCAAGGAGGAGAAGAACCCTCATCCTCATACATTTTGATGATTTTCATTCAGCCTTCAAGGTGGGAGTGCAACTTTTGGAGGATGAAGTAAACCATGACACCTCTATGGAGAATCGTGAAGCAAATTGTGAACCGGAGGAGGAGACAACTGCTACATCATTGGAGGAACCAACATCACTGTTGAACATGGGTGGAGAGGAGACATCACCTCCATCACATTTGGATCCTCATAGATCCAACATAGTCATGGGAGAGAGGCCTTTCCTAAGAGGTCTCCAAGGAGCTACATTTCAAACTCTCATGAAATGAAAAGAGCAAGAATTGATGGTAGCCCTCATGGGAGGAGTACCAAAAGAATGGGAAAGATGGCAGGATACTTACATCATTGATCATCATAGAGTATGGATGCATGATTTTGATGTGATGCTCATATAATTCATTTTGTCTTCATCACATGGATTGTATGATGGAAGTATGGGAGAGCAGCAAAATACTTTGTTGATTTTCTTGAGAGAGCAAGGGCAGAATTGCTCTCATACTTTGCATGATGTTGCAGAAGGAGGAGATGGAATTATCTCCTTGGTATTTGATGATAGAGAGGTACTTCCACCTTGGGAGGGGCTTCTTATGTATTGTAGCATTATGAAATATATCTTTGACAAGGAGCATGTCAAAGAATGGAGCTTGGTATTATTGAGAGCCTATGGGTATAGGCCAACAACATTGTCTCTTTGGAGCAGTAACCAATGGATGAAGTGTGCCCAACAGAAGTGTGGTGGATCCATAACCATATATTACTGTGCTACATTCTTCTTGACTTGGATACCCAAGCATGAGAAGAAGGATCTTCTTGCAGCACCTAGTTCATTCATCTTCATGGGAGCATGCCAAACAACTATGGAGGGTTCATTCATGGATCCATACACCATATTACTCCCAGTATATGGTAAGAGATCTGATTTGACATTGGCTGATTTGTGTACTCTTACCATTATTTTGTAGTGCATGGCTCTACAAGAGGGCAAGCTTTTCAGATTGCTCCATGGATCAAAATTGGGCCAATTTGTATGATGGAGACAACCATATTTTATATGGCCTTGGGAAAGTGTTACCTTCCATGTATGTTCAGAATTTATTTTCAGCCACTTACCATGCATTATCAGAACATACATTATTATTCATGAGCTGAAAAAAACTTGTCGTATCATTTCTCAAAGCAGCAGTTTGGGAAACTGCGTTGTGACCACTTGGGAGACTATTGGTACAAATTTGCACAACATGAAACCTTCAATAATTTCCTCATTTTATTGCTGAGTATGGTCTCCTTGGATTATATTTCTGTTATATTAATGGAGGACATGATCAGAGGAGAGACACATGGATGAATGTGTCCTTGATGAGGAAGGACTCCCATATTTTCTGCATTGCATGTTCTAAAGGGAACATGAGAGGAGGCATGGCTACAGCCACATATTTGCTTGATTTTGGGGTAAGCCATGAGCTTGGTATTGTTATCCATCCATTTTATGTATATGGTCAGGTGTTTGACCTTATGTTTCTGATTCACTCATCTATTTACTATTTAGTAGTAGATGTGATATTTGTTGTTGTGCAATGCTTGCCATGTTATTTTCTACAGCTGCAGCGGATGAGGTTGCATTATAACCCTATGAGGCATTGTTTGAAATTGATTCACATGGTATAGACTACAGAAAACATGTCATGGGGGCATTCTATGGTGATCTTGTCCTATTCATCATAGATGACATGTCTTCGGCCAGCTGATTTTTTCATTGATGGAGGAGAGATTCTTGGGGGATTACTCTTCATTTTTCCATTTGAGGGAAATATATTTGCAGCCCAGGATCAACATACACTCCACACTTGTCATAATTTTGGGAGAGGACAACATGGGGCAAGTTATAGCACTTGCCATGATCAGATTTCAACCCACCTTCTTTTCTGGAGCTCAAGGTGGAGGGTGATTTTTCCATGAGTTGTCTTGTTGAAAGGCAACTTATTTTTTTCATGATTGGTGGATTGAGGATGGGAGATTTATATGGTGATGATAAATCCCATTATATATCAGACCTCATGCCTCAAGGAGGCCCTTGTAAATCTCTTGTTCCTTCATGGATATTTGTTTCTACATGATAGCTATTTGGGAATGTTCACCCCAAGGCTAGACTGCATTTGTTGGAGGGACAATTTGGAGATTTGATTGCTGATATGGCATCCTTTTTCTTGAGGAGATCATCACATAAGGATGCTACAAGAGGAAGGGAAAAAAGAAACTCAGTTCATCCTTGCAATTGCTTGAGGGCAAGCAATATTTTGAGAGGGGAGGACTGTAATGTCCCAAATTTTATGGGACATTAAATTTTTTTAAAGAGATGAATAAAATGGGTAGGGGACCCATTATTTGCATGATTAGAGAATCAAAATCCTCTAAGTATGAAAGAGGATCACTTGAGAGCTGGATTTCACACCTCCATGTGTGAAAGGAGGTTTTTGCAAACATGCTTGGCCAAGGTTGACCAAGTCAAACTGCGTTGGCATGAGTTGGAAAGCACTATGTGGGACAATGTAGGAGTAAAGATTCTAGAGAAGAGGAAACCATAATTCGAAATAGGGTCCATGGAGGGAAATATCATTGTATAAAAGAGGAGCAAGGCAGCCATTGTGGACATCTTTGATCATTTTACATTTGAGTCTTGAAGACTTGTTGCTGCCTCTTGCTGTTCAGCAGAGTTGCAGTGCCTTCGGGCACGAGGGAGTCCTGTTTAGGAATTCATCTCCTTCTTGAGTATATCATGAAGGATTTCACTCATCCTCCATATTCAGGCATTCATGCCATGAGCTTCAGTCATCTACATCAGTGCAGTTTCTGCAGTAGAGATTGTGCAGTGTTGCTGGGTGTTTCTAGGGAGGTTTCCATACACCATCCAGAGCTTGTTTTTCAGTGGAGAGAGGTTATATTCATTGGGAGATAATAAAAGGTGGTTCTAGAGCATATCCCATCATCTTTGGTGTTAACCACCTTGTTAAACACACACATGGTGTATGATGAAGATAAACACACACACACAAGAGACTCAACACACAATGAAGGATAAGTTTGCAGCTCACTTATTTTTCCATTATACATGATGTACATTTATAGTACAATGGTGTGACTCTTGGTTTCACATTCCAAGGTCACTTGGACTCCATTGTGACTTTTCGCATTCCACACCTACCCATGGAGGATTAGGTGTTCCAACATTCCCCCCCTTAATCCAAAGGGGTATGTGTGAGTCCAAGAAGAGAGTTGTAAGACATATATGCAAAGTATACATGGCAGCAGTTGGGCTGAATCAAATATCTCAAATGTTGGAAAAAAGAGGTGGTTTAAGGATGACCACCAACACTGAAACACAATACTTGTTGTAGTTCCCAGAACTCTTCCAAAACTGGCAAGCTGAAAGCTTCTGCTAGAGTAATTTTCCCTCATAAAAAATGGAGACCTTCAACCTAAAATAAGGGAGGTCTACTACCTGTGATGGTTTTAGGATTGCCAACAACACTAGAATGCTTGAAGCATTTCTTGGAACTCAACCAAAGCTGGCAAGAAGTTGAAGGCTTCTGCTAGAGGAAGTGTCCCTCATATATGAAAGGGAGACCTTCAACCTAAAAGAAGGGAGGTCTACTACCTGTGATGGTTTTAGGATTACCAACAACACTGGAATGCTTGAAGAATTTCCTGGAACTCAACCAAAGCTGGCAAGAAGATGAAGGCTTCTACTAGAGGAAGTGTCCCTCATATATGAAAGGGAGACCTTCAACCTAAAATAAGGGAGGTCTACTACCTCTGATGGTTTTAGGTTGTCCACCAACCAAAGATGATGGTTTAAGGTTGTCCACCAACCAAAGGCATGCTCATGGACATCTGTGTCTCTGGCTACATCTCTGAATCTGGAATGACGAATTGTGGCTCAGGCTCGCTTGAACTGCTGTGTCTCTGGCTACAACTCTGAACATGGAATGAGAGATTGTGGCTCAGGTTCGCTTGATCTGATGTCGAAGCTTGTACATGACCACCATTTTCCCCCCTGTCAGGGACAAGGTGAGATGATGGTGAAAAATCAACTGCAAGTTTTCTCAATATCTGAGAACAAGTTCTGACATGTGTTTTAAACATCTTCTTGGCTGCTGATGCCCATTTCCAAGAAGCAATCCATCCAAGATGAATCTGTATTCTTGCAGGAGGCTTGTTTCTGAATCATATTTATGAAGAATGAGTGTGTCAACCATAGTGCTTGCATGGATGAAGATCAAAACAATGATCTTTCATATGGCCAACTCGATCACAGTGTTGGAATTTTACAATCTGCTGTTGTTGTGGAAGTGGAACATGATCTGGAACAACTGCAGGTGAACTGTCATACAGAAATCTGGCACTCTGAAATATGATGGGCTTGGTGTAGTCTGGAATATGAAAGGACACATACTTGTCATATCCAAGACCAGTTTGGTGCTTGTTGTGGACAAGCTCTTCCCAAGGTCTGATGATGGGCTTGAGAAGTGCAGGTTGAACTGCTGCATCTGCATGTACATCTGTTCTACTACAAGGAACTGAATGAGGATCAATTGCAACTTTATCTTCTTTCTTCTGGTGAGAGTCCTTCACAATCTTCTGAATAGAAATAGGTTCAGAATGGTGACTCTTTTTCTGAAGTTCATCTTGCTGAAGCTGAGATTCCAACTACAAAAACTCAATCTTTTCTTGTGCATCTAGCAAACAAATTTGAATATTACAAAGAGCATTATTCCTCATTTTTATCATATCATCAACATTGGAATGAATGAGGTTATTCAAAAACTCTAATGCCTCATTGATTTTAGCCATTTTTCAACAACTTAGGCTCAAAAATAAAGGGTGTCGACTTCAACCGAAAATGCACCCGTTTACAATGTGATGCAACTTAATTTCAAGAAATACAAATGAATCCAAAGAACTTCCAATTATGGAATTCCCAAAATACAAACTCTGCTAATCAAATGGAGGACCTCAAGGTATAGACTTGGTTGTATAACCGGCAAGCAACAATGACTTACATCAACATTTTTCCATCAACTCAAATTTTCACTTCAAATACTGATTGCAACTATGAACTCACTCAATGTGCACCAGAAAACCAATGTGCAATGGATATACGGACAATCCAAAATATTAGTCTTCATACATATTACTCATATATATGAGCCTACTAGTGAGGGACTACACCACAAAATTGCATATTACTACTTTTTTTTCTTTTTTATTCTTTTTTTTTTAACCACCCAAAATATATTTGTTCTCTTATGCAATTTTAGGACCGATTCTCCACATGAGTTCACACAGATTAATAGTCTTCAAAAATGTTTAACTTGGTGAAAAAGTTTTAAATCATATTAGGTAATATATATACCTAGGATGCACGACCAATGACGCCAACCATATACACCAAGATGTGTGAGACAACAATGCCAAGCTTGAACGGGTGAGGTAGCGATGCCAAGCTCGAACGCGTGAGGATTCACTTGGCTTCTCAATAGAAATATATGGCACCTCCAGATTTTGCAGCATAGAAATATATGATACCAATTTCTATCTAATGTTTCCTCCTCAAAACCAATAAATATACACAGTGGTGCCTTGGGTCAGTTACAATATATCTATCAGAATGTAGAAGTCATAGAGTCAAACTAGTAATGTTAAATGGAAGTTCGATTAATTTTCCTGAACCCAAATCCTTAGAGTTTTGTCATTTTCCAATGTACCAGAAGAAATTTTGTTCTATGTCGGATGGCAAGAGATAGAAATCACAGTATCTGTATGACCTTCCAACTTTCGAACAATATTTCTAGCTTGAAGATCCCACAAATATACACAATTTTCCTTTGAGCTGCCGACAATGTATTTTCCATTGGTCACAGAAAATGTAGAGGATATAAAATATTTGTTGTTAGCATGACCAGTGTATGTTTTCAAAAACTTTCCCGTTCCAAATTTTGAGAGCCTCAATGTATTGTCCAAGGTTCCAGCCAGAATAAACTTGTCGTTGGGCGAAAAATTGACGAATGAAACTGGGGGATTCTCGTCGTCAATGAGCGTCTTCAAGCAATGACCGGTGGCAGAATCCCAAATCCTGCAGAGACTGTCATAACTGCTGGAAACTATCAAAGATCCATCCCGGTTGAAATGGATAACCGTCACAGGGTTCGAATGGGTAGGAAAAAACTTCAAGAATTTCCCCGTTTTCAAATCCCAAATCCTCACAGTTTCGTTAAAGGAGTCGGAAACTATGAGATTTGATTGTGGATTAAAATTTACACAGAGGACATAATAACATTAGAGATGGAATGTTAGGGGACAGAGGACAGAACAGGGAACTTTTTTTGAATTTATTTTCAGAACTGTGTGCCACCAGTATTTTACAATACATAGAGGCACCAACAACACTAGGAGTTTCGACCTGAATAGAGTATGAGCAGAAAATACACAATGCAAAACAAGCCAGCGCTATTCACAAGCTTACTGGGACTTCTAAACTCAGAGCTCTGATACCATGTTAACCACCATGTTAAACACACACATGGTGTATGAGGAAGATAAACACACACACACAAGAGACTCAACACACAATGAAGGATAAGCTTGCAACTCACTTATTTTTCCATTATACATGATGTACATTTATAGTACAATGGTGTGACTCTTGGTTTCACATTCCAAGGTCACTTGGACTCCATTGTGACTTTTCGAATTCCACACCTACCCATGGAGGATTAGGTGTTCCAACATTTGGCATCAGGCCAGTCACTTTCCATTAGAGGCAGTGCAGTCCCTCTCTTAGACAACGTTTTTCTTGGTGCAGATTTGCTGTGAGGGATTAGCATATTTTGGAGGGGAAGTCTTGGGTGAAAGGATCAGCCTTTCACTTCAGATTTATATTGGAGAAGGGTTCCTCATTTTTTTCAGCTATCTCAGCCTTCTCCATGAATTTCCAGTTCTTGAGTAGCTGCTACCCAACTACTCCGACATTTTTGTATTGTAGTGTTTCTGCATAGATTTCAGCCAATCCTCTTAAAGGATTGATGTTATGTATTTTCAGGGGTTTAGATCTTGCTCCCCCTTCTTATTTGAGCCTACATTGCTATATCATTGTATTTTTATCATTTATGCAGCAGTTCCTCTCTATAACTGCGTAGTCATGGCCTAGGGCCTTGTTTATGCAATTATGTACTTCACATTTCCATGTACAGGTTTCTTGAGGCTTATTATGCCTTTCTTGAGTGACCATTTCCTCAAGAAGATGTATATTTTATGTTGCTATGTCTTAATATGATGGCCATTGTATTCTCTGGCATTTTATGTATTCATGCATTCACTGTTATTTCCATTTGGTGCCTTTACTTATTGTTGTAGCTGCATTCTTAGGAGATTCCCAATCTTGTTTTGTTTCCCTATTGGGGATATTTTCCTTGGAAAATCACTCTATAGACAGAGTCTGCAAGTGGGCTAGGTAGCCTCTAGAGCTCATCCTTTGTTTAAAGGTGACAAATCCAGTAAATGCCCCTGCAGTCTATCTCTGGAATAGATTTGATTTTTCGATTGACAATGTTTCTGGAGAAGGAAAATGGAACATCTAAGATGTTACCGATAGAGCAGCATGTTCCTGGAAAAGGGACATTACATCCTCCATCTAAAACTGCACTATGCATCTAGGAGGTTCATTGAATCTGGACAACGCTGTTGATTTGGTCTTGTTGACCCAGTCAAAAGTCTCAACCCCTTTCACACATACGGGTGTTTTATTGAAGTAGCCTAGATTTAGCCTTTTTCACATGGGGCGTTGATTTATTCACTGATTTTAGGAGTTTTATGTTCCTCCATTTTACATTTATTCATGAATAGAAAAGTAAAGAAAAATTTAGTATTCAAATTAGCTTGAGGCTAATTGGGAATATTATAGTCCTCCCCTCCAAAATGTTGCTTGTCCTGAAGCAACTCACAAGGAATTTGCAAAATCTCCAATGGATTTGTCTCCTCCCAAGAATACGAGTTTTCCTTTGGGGAATAACCTAAATAGCTGTCATCGTGAAGAAGTGGGAGATACATAGAAATAAACAAATTTTTTCCATTGGTCTTCTCAAGGCATGAGAGATGATAAATGATGGTTGATTCAACCCCCATGAGACACTCCAATCTCCGTGCTATCATACAAACAAAGTGAGCCATCCTTTGTAGCTCATAGGAAAAAATCACCAATCCCCTCCTTATGCAATGTATAGGGGCTGCATGGCTGGAAATGAGAGGTAAGAATGTTCAACTTACGCTGTCTCTCCCTCCATTTATGATAAATGTGGAACTCTTAATCTTGGGCTGCAATAATATAGTCCTCATGAAGCCAAAAGATATTTGGAACCTCATGATTCCCTTCATTGATTCTAGGGATCCTTATTGCCCAATATTCCATGCATATAGTGAATAAATTTTCATCACCATATGTGCTACAAAAGAAATATGGACTAAGTGTCATATGATGTATTAGATGGTGACAATAGTCCCTCCATTGAGACCGGCGTTCTTCTTCTTCTTGCTGCCTTAAAAAATAGTATAATAAGTGGCCACCCAACCAACTTCTTGCTACCATAAGCTTCTCCAAAGCTTGAAAATAGTAGAGGATAAGAGGTGTTAGCTGAATTTGATTCAAGCAACACATGTCTCACCACAAATTATCCCATATGAGAGGCTTTTCCCAAAGACTTAAGTCACACATATGGCCTTTTTCATAGAAAAACAAAAGATAAAGTGTAGCTGCCATATGATTTCTCTTCCTCCTCTTGAAGTAAGAATAAACATGGGAAGTTTCATTTTCCATGGACACACCCAACCAATGTGTCATTCCTCCTATATGTGAGAGTTACATTTTCTCCCAAACCCAAGTACATACATGATAATGAGATACATTCCAAATAGAAATACATGTAAATACATGAGATACATCCCAACCAAACGTAAATACATGGACATGAGATTTAACATGTGATGTCCAAACTCTCTTCTTATCACCCAAAGAAACTAGGCCTTCTTCTTATGCATCCTCCCATTGAAGCACAATGCATGAGACAAGAAAATATGAATCTTTGGGTAGTGCCCGCACTCACCCAAGAGTAACTAGCACAGTGCATCTCTTGCCTACCTAATATCTAGATGTGGTAAGTGGTTTCCCACCACTTAATTTCTGCCCATAACATATCTCCATTACTGAAAGTGGGAGATATATTTGGTGCCTTATGAAAGCACCCATCATGCTGCAAAATCTCCCTTTTTTCACCAAGGGAGGGGCCATAATCAGAAATAGTTTTGGCCCAAAGTTGGCCATGAAGTTTATAAGGTATAACACTCCTCTTAGGAGTCATGTCCTGCATATACATAGTAAAATAATGCATAAAATCTGAAAATAAAACATGATTTACATAAGTATGCTCTTCACCAAAAGTTCTCCTTATACAAGTGGAGTGGTGTATGGATATTTCTCCTCCTCCCAAGGTAGGAAGAGTTGGCTGAAATAACTCTATCTTAGTCTTGTTGCTGCTCCAACTCCACAAGGTTCATGCCTCTTTGGCAATGCTGATATAGTTCTTTTTCAAAGCCCTCCCAATAATATCTCCTCAATATGATGTTGTTAAGCTTCATAGAATATGTGTGGCTAAAATAGAAATCTTCATAAGCCCTTTGTAGTAACTTCTCCTTGAGCTTGGAAGCTCTAGACAAGAATATCCTACCATGATTATAGATGACTCCATCAAGGATTGAATAGCTCTCATCATGTAGCAAGTCATCAAGAATCATGCAAGTATGAATATCCTTGGAATATTCCACCAAGAGTTGGGACTCCCACTATGAATCTAGGCTTCCCAACAATGACAACGTTGTAGAATTATGAAATGAAGTAGTTTTCATATCATCATTCTCATCTTTGACATGCTCAATGCCAAAGTCACATGTTGGAGTATTGTAGCTCCATCTTTGCTGCCTCTCTTGCAGCTGATCTTGTGCAAAACAAGATTGAAGAATAGGAAGATCAACCTTCTTTTGAAAGGTTTCTCTCTTCCAAAACTTCCATAGTTTGGCCCATGCATAGAAGAGTGTTGGCCCCCTCTTGTCTTCTTACGAAATCTTCTCTGTATGTAGAGATATCATTTTCTACCCCAAACCTATGGAGTGGCTATTTGACATCATGCTAATGTCATCATAGATCTTTGATTTCTTCTTTCCCAGCAATATATGAGTGATAAATAGCAAAATCAATTTCAGAAAATTGTTCATCCCTCCTTGGAATCCATCAATAGATCTTAGCGCTGTGGTAGCCAAATATGTCATTGTTGCACAAGGTTGAGAGAACACTTTATTCTTCTTCTCATCAAGGGGTCTCCCTGGTGGAATGCCTCCATGTGAAGAGACATCAAGATCTGAAGTAGACTGTATGAATGGTTGGACTGATGTGTCCCTTTCCTTGCTTCATAGTTCAGTCTCCTTCTCATGAATATAAACCCCTTAAAATAAACACAGGTGCATGCTCCTCATCATTGGATGCTGATCCATCCTTCCTCCTCTTGCTTGAAGCAAGGTATCACTACCCAATAATGATGTCACATAATGATCCTTGGGAATCATTTGCAAAGATGAAAAAGCTTTTTCCCTTGAAACAATAACTTCATGTCCATCCCCATGTGGTGATGTATCTTCTTCTGAAGTGATAATGTTGTTACTATCCTCTTATTCTTCCTTCTCATCAATATTTGAGAATGCCTCATTATCGATGAGAGACCTTGGATCTTGGTCTTCCTTTCAAAGAGGGATCTCCGTGATCTCCTTTTGAGAAGAAATCTCTTCATGCAATGGGGATCTTGCCTTTAACAAGGTATCACAAAAGTTTTTATCCCCTTTAACAGAAATATGAAGTGGAGTTTTCACAACAAATCTTTCCAACTCATGCAAGGGTGTTGCATACTCATGCTTTTCTAGATCAATCAAATATGTTTTAGTTTGATTTACATCAAATCTCTTCACCATTCTCCTATTGAACTTTGCATAAGTAGATATATTTGCATTCTTCAATGAGAACGATTCAAACAACCACCAAGCATAAGGTTTACCTTTAAGATGCAGCACTGCTACCTTACGGGCTTCCTTTTCTGAAACGTGATGTAGATCCAAATATGAGTCTAGCTGATCTATCCATGCTTTGGCTGTGCATGTGGAGGATCCATCAAAATTTGGCAGAAAGAATCTACCTCTTCTCCTTCTATTGTACTTGATGGATCTCCTTTACTCCTTGAGCTGGAAGAACTCTTGGAAGCTCAAGTGCTCCTTGATTTTCCAAGATTTAGATTCATACTCCTGAATAGAATCACTCAAAATCTCCTCCTTTTGTGCATCTTCTTCCTTCATCTCTCTTGCAGTAAATCTAGGCATAGAATAACATTATAGATCTGATTGTGTAGCTGAGTGCTTGCACATATAAGATGAAGAACTAGGGCTTTCTTCATGTAAATATCTTCTTTAGGGTCCTTCATGTTTTTCCCTCTTCATTTCTTTGATTTCTGCTTTAAGCTTATACAGAGTTTGGAACAGAGTTTTTGAGAACTCTTTCCCTTTCATTCTTCTAGATAAAGGGGTTTTACCCTTGTCTTCTTTGTCTTCAGTGTAATAAATATTCTTCTGTCTCTTATTTTCATGAAAATACATATTTTATTCTCAATAAGCACAGGCTGTGGCAAGATGATGCTCTGATACCACTGTAATATCCCCACATTGGGACTGCTAGCAAGGCATGCCTGAAAACCATATTTTTTAGGAATGTATGCTATATGATTGGAAACCAACCCTTGGATCCCTTAGATTTGATAATATAAGACCTGAATCCAAGAGGGGATAAAAATAAAATCCTTCTAGGTGGATTAAACAGGTCTCCCCACACCTAGTGTAGTTGGAAAATGCCCCATAATAGGACTGCAACAAGTTTAAACAACACTGCTTCAGAAATAACGCAGTTCAGAAAGGTAGCAGTAGTAGGCCAATATGGAGGCTCAATAATGTCACATATATCAGAAAATCAGAATTATATTGAATCCCATGAGTCTAGAACAGGAAATAGAAGACTTATACAGAAAGAAACCTTCAAAAAGAGGCACTGCAACACATATAATTGACTGCAAAGTCTTGACAACGTTATTTTATTGAGTGTACTACAGCAGTAGATTACAGATTATATCTAGAGAAAAATAATACATGAACATTCAGATCTATGACAGATCTGTTAGGGTCCCGTGATTTGGCCGATTGGCTAGCCAAATGACGATGTAACATCAAACCAAGCTTTGGAGCCCAAGGACCTAGCCTTCCTGGACTCAGAGAGGGCTCTCTCTATAAATGCAAAAGATGTCGGTGTGTTTACTTGCGGTGTTTTGATATTAGGCTAGTTATGAAGTATGTTTTTAGTTTTTTGGTTTTTTAAGTTTGTGAGGAATGAAATTGATCAAATACATAAACTGGATGACAAGATGTAGATAAATTGGGCTATGGGGTCAAACAAGTCAAGGAAGCTTATGAGGTGATGATGTGAAGCTGCTGTAGAGATCCATACACTATAATGTCTATACTTTACATTCCCCTTGGGGATTTCAACAAATCATGAAGCACATGAAGTAGATATGAGATTCTATGCAGCAAATCTGCAGATATATTTAGTATTTCTGAAGCATATACATGAGTATTCAGATAAGATCTAAATATGTCATGGAATAGAACAAAAATCCACGGATCACCACAATGAAGGGCAGATCCCCAACACCAGAGATCACTCCTCAAACTTTACCAAATCACCCTGCAACTTTCCTCTTTGCAGATAACGCAGTACTGGAAGAGGGACTACACTGTAGGCTTGAAGAATAGTTTTTCCTGATGCCAAGATGTAGATCTGAAGCTCAAATGATCTAGAACAGTCTTGCCAATGGGATAGAAGTCTCTCCCACTGAAAAGGGGCACTAGATTGGCCTAGATATGAATAGATATAGCCTCCACTTGCTACAGCTTACAATGAAAACCAAACCCTCAACAGGATTTGCATTGTAGTTGGAAGTAGAAGCTTGGCCTTAAGCCTGATAGTGGTCAAGAAATACAAGACTCTTCCAAGAGCTACTCAAGGAAAGAGAAGGATTCCTAAACAGGAAATCCTTGTGCTAAACAACACTATTCTCTGCTAAACAACCAAGAGAATGAGAAATGTCTAAATAGATATATTCTTTAGAAATAATATGGTCATCAAAAACCCTTCTCTTGTTTTCCTCCTCCTCATTTTATAAGATTGATATCTTGCAAAACCCTAAACCATCTCAATGACTTAGCTCCTTTCACATGTGTGGCCTCCATCTAAAACTGCGTTGTGCATCTAGGAGGTTCATTGAATCTGGACATCACTGTTGATTTGGTCCTCTTGACCCAGTCAAAATTCTCAACCCCTTTCACACATAAGGATGTTTTATTGAAGTAGCCCAGATTTAGCCTTGTTCACATGGGGCATTGATTTATTCATCGATTTTAGGAGTTTTTATGTTCCTCCCTTTTACATTTATTCATGAACAGAAAAGTAAAGAAAATTTTAATATTTCAATTAGCTTGAGGCTGATTGGGAATATTATAACTTATAAAAGTCTAACCTACCCTTAACCAAAACCCTAAATTGACTTCTAAACCTAATTTTAACCATGACCAAAAACAAACATGACACAATGATGTTTTGAAAATATTTGGGTGATAACAGAGGCTCCATTTGGGATAGTGTGCCCCTGTGGTACACTAAGAACCAGTAGTTCCAGTGTTGCTATCCATCTTCTTGGAATAAAAACTTTGAAATTTTACCAAGTCTTCTTCAAACTATTATAGCCTTCACCTCGGGTGTCAAGATTAATGATCACTCCAGAAAAATAAAATCTGTACCTACTGAAAAGATGCTCAATCAACTTTGAGCTTATTCACACACTCCTACCTACCCTATCAGCTGCAATCTCCATTTGTAACTTAAGGAACATGAAACTTCCAATGAAGCCAATCATTGATCTGATCTGACACTTGAATCTCTTAACTGTGCTTGAACCAAAATTAAACATGATATTGAAATGACCAAGACAACATGAGATGTAACTAATCTTCATAATGAAAAAATAACTAGAAATCTGGAGTGTAGAACTCTTTCATGTAGTCAGCTATAGGATCAAAGAAGACATGATCTATTTGATGCTTCTCATGACATTCTGCAACTTTGGACCACTCATACATGCTTTGATCAACCACATAAGACTTCAATTGTGTGCTTTCAAACTCCTTTTCAAAGTGATTTACAAAAACAGTGTATTCTTCCTCAATATCTAGGAAGAAAGGTAGCAACACCCCCTCTTTGTGTTCTGGCATTAAAATCATTTGAAAATACTGATCTTGATTATGAATACTATGATATTGAATTTTATCTTTTGAAACATGAATTTCCTTTTCAATTTTCTCTACAACGACATCCACAAACTGAATCTTATCTTCTGATTTGCACTCAAATGATTTCAGATTAGAAGACAAGGATAAAGAGAAATTTTCACCCATTTTTTCATTAGTGTGGTCATTAGTTGATGTAGGCTGATGCAAGAAATGACATGAAGAATCAAACTTTTCCTGTACTTGAGGTTTTTAGAAATCATCTTCTAATATTTCCTCTTGTTGTTTGAAATGATTCTCATACTCCCAATGATCAAAATACTGACAAGTCTGTTGTAAATTTTCATCAAACTCAGAGGATGTAACATGATTATCATAATTAAACTCTTGTTGGGTTTCATTTTCATCCAAGAGAGAGGATATCCTTTCTTCTTGGTGATGAAAGGTATCGTCATGAAGGGCCTCTAAAATTTCCTCATCCATGAACTCATCATCTTCATAACATTCTCCAAATATTCAATAAAACTCACAGAGTGTTTACAGTAGTATTTGACTAGCAATAAGGAGGGATGACACTCTTTGTACATATCATAAAATGCAACATGGAAATCAGCAAGAGAATATAATGAACCATTTGGCAAGCTTTCATACCAAGATCATGATTTTCCTTCTAAAGTGGCCATAAACATCTTCATAAGACAATCCTCAGGGAACTGAACCTTAAGAATGTGTACATGCATGTGGAATCTAACCAAATGAAGAGCAGCATTTTCTTTCTTTTCATCTTTCAATATAGGAAGATCAGTTAACCATTAAACCTTTGGCATAGGATTTGGAAAACCAGGGATGTGAGACCAATTCATAGGGCCATACCTGGCATTTATTCTTGCAATGGAGCTGATTCTGAAACTTCATCAAGCTACTGATCTTTAATCAGTGGAGTCACCTTCCAATTGAAAATTTGATGTGTGGAGTCGCCAGGTAGATTCAGCATCGAAAAGCTTCCTGATCTCCTGCTACCTTCAGAAGTTCAGCTTCAAAATCTCAGGAAAGTATAATCTTCAGACCCTCGACAGATGCACCAAAATGTTATCACAAAATCAGACCTGATAGGCTACCAATCAAATCAATCTCATGTAACTGTTTCAAACCAATATTTTGATTGAGGCTTAGCCTCCTCAACCTGAGAGGGCTCTCTTAAGGGTAAATGATTTTTGATAGAAATATAGATGGTTAACTCTATGTGGGATAATAAGCAAATAAAAATGGATATTGGTTGTAAATCACATTAGCAAGTGCACATTGGTCTTATCGAGTGATAATAGCTTTAGTAAAGCCAAAAAATCTACTTAGCATGGAATTCAAGGCATATCAGAGTTCTAGTCCAGAGATACTCATGTAAAACTATAAAACACACAGTCAATTTGTCTATGAAGGAAGTCAGAGCATCAATGATGAATTTTGAGTAACATAAGCAAACACCACTGCAATAAGATAGTAAAAATATGCCATTAAAACAAGAATACACTAGAACTCCTTATGAATCTTGAGTTGGCTAAGTAAAAAACTCTGTATTAAACTGAAAACCAGTCACTTACAATAAACACAGTCTTTCTGCTAAAAATGACCAATCCTTAGTATTTCAACTTCTTCATCTTTTAAAGATCATTTAAAACATAGGATAACCTTATCCTGAGCTAAATACATTGAATTCCTACTTTTTGACACCTTTCCTAACCATATGACATGGTATTTATTACAAAATGACAACTACAAACCTAATGAACAGTCCTATTACAAATAGGATTCAAACTCCTTAACTCTACTCATAAAAACCTTATCTAAGCTAGATTAAATCATTTTCCAAATGTATTCCCATAAGGTCGAATCCATATGATAAGCTCCAACACTTTATGACCTCAACGCTGATCTCCAATAAACTAGGAAACTGCCCCCTGTTTTCTAGGCATAGGATTCTTTATTCCCTTGAGACACTTTGATTTTCATGAACCCATTACTTCGAGCTTATTTGATGTTAGGAATTGAAGTAAAACCTGTAAAAAACCTCACCACATCCCAGCTGTCCAAAACCACCATCAAACTCTTCAAAATAGTAGAAGTAGACATGCGCTACGAAAACAACACAGTTTCGTAGCACTTTTCGTAGCGCAGCCCTTTTACCCTTTTACCTTCAAAAATTTGGCTTCTTTCTTCAATATTTATCTTTATATTCAATTAACACAACTTTCCTAGAAATTTTAGGTCATAATACACACATTTTCCTTTCAAAAATTTATAAGAAAGGGTGAAAAAAGCTACTACAGCAGTTTCGTAGTGCTTTTCACTCTTTTTACACTGTCTCCGCTACGAAACTGCTGAGTGGGAAGTTTTGTGCAAAATTTTCTAAAATTAAAATTTGAAAATGTGCCAAAACTCAAAATGAAACTGATTTCATCATATAAAAATCCATATGAACTGAAGACACAATCATTCCAGCCTTTATAACTTCTTAACTTCTTGCAGATTTCTCCTGTTTTTATCTGAAAAATAGGTCTTGAGACAGAGCTTATATCTCCTAATACATGATGTCGTTTTAGAAACGGAAGGTGGTTTTTGTAGGCCATTATGTCCTAAATAAAAACCTCTCTTGGTATTTTGAAATACATCTCCTGATATCCAGAAAATTCCCTTGAAACACGTGTAAAACAGGAAAGCTCTATTTTCTGAAAATAGGGTTTCAAAGAAAGCCTTGTATCTCCCAACTGATAGCACTTGTGAGAAAAGTGAGATATTTTATTGTAGCTGGGGCTGTGATGAATAAAAACCTCTTTCATAATTCCAAAATAAATTTTCATTTGGCCAGAAACTTAACTTGAAGTTGACTGCTAAACAGTCATGTACAGGACAGTTTTGTAACAACAGTTTCGTAGTGCATTGTAATTTATAAATTTCTCCCACCTCCTAAAGAATTCGAAGAAAAAGAGATATTTTTTTGTATTTAGGTCTGTTAGGAAGAAAAACCTCTTTCATTTTTCCCAAATTCGTTTTAAGTTGCTCAGAAACCTCCTTGGAAGTTGACTGCTCAAAACTAGAAAACAGAGTTTTTGCTTCATAACTTTCAGCAATTTCATAGCGCAAATCAACTTTTTTGAACTAGCGGTGCTACGAAAGTAAGGTTTCTTGGCTAATTTGAGCATTTTTGACATGAGACTTTAGGAAATGACTCACAAATGGAAATTGTGGATATTTGATAATGAATGGACCTTAAAAAGACTTTATTTAAACTTAAGGATGGGCTTTGAACTTATAAAAATCTAACCTACCCTTAACCAAAACCCTAAATTGACTTCTAAACCTAATTTGAACCATGACAAGAAAAAACATGACACAATGATATTTTGAAAATTTTTGTGTGATAATAGATATCACCCGACCTTATCATGATTTGTATTCATTTCATTCTCGTAGAGTTCATTGCATTGGCCTCACTAAAGATTTAGTGGTTTCTTTAGATCAGATTCCAGATAAGAATATTTTGATGGATGTGGTGGTGGATGATATACCACCACAGTTCGGTATGCTACTGTCTAGATCATGGGGAGCCAAAATCAAAGGTACTATACAACTTGACTTCTCCTATGCTACTATTCCTATTTTCAGGCAATTGAGGAAATTGTACCGGGAAAAGGAAATGAAGTATATGATAACTAGTAAGGAGAATTCTATCAATCATCCAATACAGGTTGTACACACAGATCTAGAATATTTTATTTTTTATAATGATGGTGATTTGAATCATGTAAATAATCAGCTAGTAATAACATAAGATATTATAGAAGTTTCATAAAGTTTTAGATCAGTTCTGGATAAGGAAAAAGAAGTGGTGACTTCAGAAGTGATGACCTCTGAAGTGGTGATTTATTCTGAGCAGCCTCCTAAAGAACATAAAATCAGTACAAAACAACAAAATGAGGTTACTGTCCCAAGTAAAACAAAACCAAAATTTGAGTTTCAGCATCTAGAAGATGAAGAGGGCTTATGGAGCATGGGTTTCGATGGTGCTTTGGGTAAGGAAGGTACATGTATTGGTATTGGGATCCAAATTCTAGTTGGTAAGGCAGGTGGAATTCCAAGTAGTGTTATAGAATGCTCTTATAAATTGGCTTTTTACCATTCTAATAATGAAGCGGAGTATGAAGCATTGATTACAAGTCTTAAAATTTTGAAGAAACTTGGTGCAAAATGAATTTATGTTTATGGTGATTCTGAGCTTGTCATAAAGAAGGTGAAAGGAGAGTATCAAGAAAAGCATCCATGGATGAGAGCTTATATAAATACAGTCTTGGATGTCTTAAAAATGTTTCCTAAGTATACATTAACAGTAGTACCAAGAACTTAGAACATCATTGCAGATTCTCTTGCTATGGTGGCAAGTAATTAAAATTCCGATGAACTCCAGTAATAAATCTAAAATTCATGTCAAACATATACCTATTGTTCTAGATAAATTAAGGTACTGGAAAGTTTTTTGGGATGAAAAAGAAATAAATAACTTTTTGTAGAATAAAAGAAAATTCAAAGATTCTTTTATTGATGATGTTTGTGATGTTGATGATCAAGAGATAGAAGCCTATCAGATGAATGTTTGACAAATGAAATATAATGTTATTCCTAGAGGTATGATACCTTTAGAAGATATGTTTGATCAGGATGATGTGGTCAGGAAACCAACATTGACTCCTACAGAAAAGGGTGTGGAAGATGTGAACATTGGAACAACAGACGAGCCCAAGATGATTAATTTGTCTAAGACATTTTCTCCCAAAACGAAAGATAAGTACATTAAATTGTTGTCTGAATTTTCTGATATTTTTGCATGGGATTATGCAGATTTGAAGGTTTATGATAAGAATATTATTCAGCACACTATTCCCATAAATACTGATAAAAAACCCTTCAGGTAGAAGTTGAGAAGGATAAACCCAAGATTGTTGTCATCCATCGAAAAAGAGGTAAACCGATTGTACAAATCAGGTATCATTGTGCCAATTAGGTTTTTTGATTGGATTTCAAATTTGGTTCCAGTAAGAAAAAATAACAGAGAGATAATTTTATGCATAGATTTTCAAAATTTGAATAAAGTATCTTTAAAGCATAATCATCCACTTCCTAAGATGGACCATGTTCTGCAAAGGGTAGTTGGAGCATCACATATGTCACTACTTGACGGCTATTCAGGTTATAATCAGATTTTGGTACATGAAGAAGACCAAGGTAAGACTGCTTTCACAACACCGTGGAGGACCTTTTAGTATGTTAAAATGCCATTCAGACTCAGGAATGTAGGGGCTACTTTTCAGCGGGCGATGGATATAGCCTTTGCTAATGAGAAGGTTGTTTTCTTAGTAGTGTATCTAGATGATTTTACAGTGTTTTCTGGTTTTGATGATCAACATTTGTATCATTTGAGAATTATTTTTCAGAAATGCAGGGAGTTCGGGGTTTATTTAAATCCAAAGAAGAGTCTTTTTACCATGGAGGAAGGAAAAATTCTTGGTCACCTAATTTCCAAAGATGGCATTTGCTTTGATCCTTCCAGAGTAGAAGCCATTTAGAAGATAGACTTTCTGTGGAACAAAAAAGAGATACAGGCTTTCAATGGTAAGATGAACTTCTTACGCAGATTTGTCCCTAATTTAGATGAGCGTTTGAGAGAAATGACTAATATGTTGAAAAAGGACAGCAGTGTAAAATGGACCACTGATGCTATGAATTCTTTCAACCTGGTAAAGCTTGCTTTAAGCACAACCCCTGTTTTGGTTAGTGAAGATTGTACTAGTGATTTCATAATATTTTCATTTGCATCCGAGCATACTCTGGCTGCAGTTTTGATGCAAAAGAAAGATCAGGCTGAAAAACCTATTTCTTTCTTCATTCAATCCATTCGAGATGCTGCTCTTCACTATAACGTTATTGAGAAACAAGCTTTAGCCCTAATCAAAGCTTTGAAAGATTTCTGGATCTGTATTCTACATTCACATACTATAGCCTATGTTCCAAATGCAGCGGTAAAAGAGATTCTCACACAGACTGATCCTGAAGGTCGGAAAGGTAGGTGGATAGCAGCTATGCTAGAGTATGATCTCAAGATCAAGCCTACGAAACTGATCAAGGGACAGGGGTTAGCCAATATGATGGCTGAATCCAACTTGCATGCTCTAGATATCAAACTTATTGCAGCAATGTCAGATGATGAAGAAGATGGCACTCTAATATAGGTATCTGAAATGTTTCTTACTTAACCATGGTATTCCAATAAAGTATATGTTCTTCAGCACTTATCTCCTCCTCCTGGAGTGTCAAAAAGTTAGGGTAGGTCTTTGAAATTGAAATATACTAAATACTGCATTCTAGGAAGTTCCCTTTATTGGAAAGATCTGGGAGGTGTTCTTTTGAATTGTTTGGTTGAATATGAAGCTAAGCAGGTAACGGATGACTTTCATAGGGGAGATTGTGGAGGCCATTTGTTGGAAAACAACAACTAACAAAGTGTTGAGAGCAGGGTATTATTGGCCAAATTTATTTTCTGATTTATACAAAACAGTCACAAACTGTCATGAATGCCAGGTTTTTTAGGGAAAAAGGGAACTCCTTCCTCTTCTGCTAAAACCTATTGTAGTAAATGCTCATTTTCAATAGTGGGGACTTGATTTTATTGGGGAAATTCATCCCACATTATCGGCACAGCACAAATGGATTCTAACAGCTACCAACTACTTCACCAAGTGGATCGGGGCTATTCCTACAAGGAAAGCTAACAACGCGGTAATCATTCAAATTTTAGAATCCAATTTTTTGTCTCATTTTGGTTGTCCTCACAAGATTATTACAGATAATGTTGCAGCATTTAAGTCAAAGAATATGGTTGAGTTTTGTCACAAGTATAATATCATATTGGGCCATGCCACCACGTATTATCCATAGGGCAATGGATTAGTTGAGTCCTCTAATAAATATTTGGTGAATATCATTAAGAAAATGTTTGAGGAGACAATAAAAATTGGCATAGGAAGCTTACCAATGCTTTGTGGGCAAACCGAGTGAGCACCAAGAAGTCTATAGGTATGTCACCTTTTGAATTGGTTTATGATATAGATACAGTGTTTCCTACATCACTTGCAATCCCAGTTATGAGATTATTGTAGGAATCAAATAGTGAGGAAGATGACATGCAACGTAGAATCAATAGAATGATTCACCTTCAACAAACAAGAGAGGAAGTTTCTCAGACACTCATAAGCTTCAAGAGAGAATTAAGAAGATTTATGATCACAAAACCAAAGAAGACAAATTTCAGTTGGAGAATGTAGTGCTAAGATGGGATGCAATAAATTAAGATAAAGGTAGGCACGAGAAGTTTGAAAATCTTTGGAAGAGACCCTACAAGATTTTGGCTTATCGAGGACAGAATGGCTATTTGCTGCAATAGATGAATGGAGAGGAATGTTCAGGAGGACCATTCAATGGGGGGTTCCTAAAACATTATTATTTCTGATGCAGTTTCTGACAAAATGTTTCACTTTCATTGTACATACCAATTTATATTTTATGCAAAGTTTGAGGAAGAAGATCATGTAGGCTTGGGGTCCGAAGTGAAGGCTATAAAGCTTGTTGATTTTCTATTGTTTTCAGAGTTTTGGAGTTAGTTTTGAGTTAGTGTTAGAGTCATTTTTTGAGTCATTTTCCAGAGTTTTGGATTATTTGACCGTATTTACCCAATGGTTAGGCACTTGGTCTATGGTTTTCTTGAAACATCCAAGGAGTTTCCATCCCCAATAAGGCCAATGTTAGTGTCAGTATGTGCATACTTCCACCAGGGATGAAAACACATTTGCATGTGCATCTTAGATGTCCCATTCTGAATAAATGTTTTATCATTCTGTTAGGTCATTACATAAAATTTCTCCATTGGTGGTTGTCCTTGTCAAATAAAATTTTTCTCCCTCATAATATCATATTGACTGACTCATTCCCATGATTCCTTGAGCATAATAACACCTATAGAAATGCCCGTTTCACTTGAAAAAATTTTAAGTCAAAATCTCATTCAAAATCAGGTCAAAAAGTAGTTTCATTAGGTCATTAGGGTTTTGCATTTTTCAAGGTCACTCCTTCATTCAGATGAGGTTAAAATATATATGAGAGGGATTGAAAAAGATCACCATGATAGATTCATTATACTTCAAAGGTTGTATTTTCAGTTTGAAGAATTTTTTTATCAAATTGCCATTTTGATAGAAAAGTCACCTATGTAATTTATTTTTATTTTTTCAAATGTAATTTTATGCTATTATATGTAATAATTTTATCCCAAAGTTGTCAAATAAATCATTGCAAGCCTTAATGAGAAAAATAAAAAACCAGCTCCAGGTTGATAAACCTGCATTGCAAAAAGTGTCAAAGAGTATCAATGATAAAGGAAAAAGACTTCAAACATTAGAAAAGTGGGTATTTCAAAGTTAAATCAAAATACACTTGGATATAAAGCCCATCAAACATTTCAAATAAGCCATTTTTTCCTTTCAAAGTATCAGGAGTATTCAGCAAAGAATAATTTTTGAGTAGCTCTAGCCAAAATTTCTCGACGCCGCGTGTTCAGAAGGTTGGCGCTACGTGCCTGCCCAGTGGCGTTGTGCCCTTGCCAGGAGATTCCAGTGTAAATTGTGAAGGCACTTCATGCTTAAAAAAAGGCGTTGTATGTTTGGATAAGCACTGTGCATTTGGACAGTGGAACTGTGCGCCTACAAAGTGAAGGTTTTTGAGGGTTGTATCACTTCAAAACACTTCAAACCACTTCCAAACTTCTTAAAAAATCCTCCAAGAGCCCTACAAAAATAAGTACATATCATATACCATGTTTCTAAGTTATTTTATATCTCTTGAATGCATTAAAGTGAAACCCTAAATGAAACCCTAATTTCAGTTTATGGTCATTGTTCATACACTTTGTTCATCTCCTAAAACATATATCAGTCACAGGCAGGGTAATTTTCATTGATCTAGGGTTTTCATTGACCTAGTTTGACCATTCACTTCATTCCCTTCACTCATTGCCTTCAATTGTTCAAGATATTCATCTCATCCCCTTCCCTTTCATCTCATTCCATTTGTACCCTAAGGTTTCATAATTCAGAGTTTAGAATGTCTGAAGAAGAGGATAGTAGTGTTGGTGAGGAACAAATTCCAAGAAGAAAAGACCATAAAGGATGGAAAATTAACAGGATTGAAACAATCACTACAAGAGAACTTATGGCCTCTCCTCTTACTGTGTCTTGCTTCAAACATGTGGGTTGTTTTCAGTTTTGTGAGAGAGTGCAACAAATTAAAAATCCCTCGAAGTTAACAAGATTTTTCATCACTAATATACATGAAAAACATGTCACTCTTGTTGGGGTCACCTTTGATATGTCCACCAATGCTATTGCAGCTGATACAAGGATCCCTAGTGCGGGAGAGAGTTGGTTTAAACAAGAAAACTTGGATATGATTTATTATGAACCTCAAACCTAGGTACAAGGATCACAAGAAATTAATTTTCCCTTTCTCTCATCTCATTGACTAGTATGTTCCCATGATGAGGATAATCATGAAATACTTCACTTGTGAGGGGAGGTTTTCTTGACTCTACTCATACCATATCCGTCTCATCATTCATTTCACTAGAGTTAGAATGCTACACTTACCTTACTATCTTTTCCGCAGCATTGACAAGATGGATTACATTGTGCAAAAGAGGGGTTCTAATCAGAAAATGCAAAGTCTATTTCATCATTCACTCATCAAAATGGTCGTCATGCATCAACTTCAACAGAAAATCATTTCATGGGATGCATTCATTGAAAATGAGGTTTTCACTACTCCACCTAGCCATCATGAGCAGGATATTCCTTGATCATCTCATCCTCCCATATCCACTTCTCCACCACATCCTACTTCTCATACATCACCACCCACTCAGATCCATTCTCCTCATGTTGATCCTACCTCATCACCTTTATATAACTTTTCACCATCACATCATGATACCAGAGCATCAATCAGTGAAAGGGACATTGAGGTAACTTATACCAAAATGATTGATATTGAGCCATTTACCTTGACATATCAGAGAGGCCACAAGCATGTGTTCACTTCACATGGTGTGAAATGGGCCATGCCTTCTTCATCAGAAAAATAGGTAGACAATGGAAAGGAAAAGGCTACAAAGCCTATCATTGTTGAGCAGGAGGATAAACATGAAACTGAGCAGGAGTTTCAGTTGATTGAGATTGATGAGGAGGATGAGGATAGAGCCACTAGTGTAGTGATCAGAGGCAAGGAGGCTAATATTAGGGAGCTTCAAGCTAATCTTGATAGATCAAGGTACGTGATTGACTTTCTTGAGCTACAAAATCAGCAGCTGAAGACTAAGAAAACCATCAGTGAAGTAAAGAAAATTAGAGCTCAGAGAGAGGCAGGAAAGGCCAAGTCCTTGCTGGAGGAAACCTTGGGAAAATTTTATGATAGTGATGATGAGGAAGATCGACTTCCGAGACAGATACCGAGGACAATTGGGCTAAAGAGGGCTTTAGCTCGGGAAAGGCATAAAGAGGTTGAATTGGTAGAGCAACTTACTCCAAGTGAGTTACTTGCAATAGAGATTAACAACGACAGAGAGTATTGTCTTGAGAGAGTGAATTTTCATCTGGAGGGCCTACTAGAGAAGGCAAAGAAATACATTGACATTCATTGAAAGATGGTGAAACACTATGCCATGAGAAACACGATTGCAAGGGCAAAGCTCAAACAAGCTCATGCAAAGATTCAGGTTTTGACCAAGCTAAAGGAGAAGGAGAAGTTCAAAATTATTTCTAAGGTGTCTCTCCATGCCTACAACCCTTGATCAGAAAACAAATTCACAATTTTGGCACATTTTGGCAACCTTGTGCAAATTTTAATTTTTGCACACAAAAAAATTTCTAAACGCATAGCGCCACTGGAACTACACTATTTTTTGGTACATCCAATTGCAAAATTCTTAGTATCATCATGTTAATAATGATGAATACATCAATCTCATAAATCTTTAGGAGATTTGGAGAAGAACTAGCCCCTGAAAGAGGAAAAAAACCACCAAAAAATCATGTTTCTGCCCTCTTTCTCACCCTGGCGCTGCGCGCTTACCAGTCTTGGGAGAACATGTTTTTGATAGGGAATATGGACACCGTTTTGGTAATTTAAAGAATATTTGGAAACTCGACTCAGATACCTTTCCAATGAGCTATCATGGAGCTGATTTGGACAAGGGAAAGGCCTCCAAAAGTGGCTTACAAACAGGTCAATGTTTCTATCATGGCGCTGCGCGCTTACCATGAAAATTACATTTTCACCAGTTTCATCAAATTTTGAAGTTTCACTTCTGTTTCACTTTTTACTTAAGTAAATGAAAAAGCTACCAATGTAAATTTCATATTTTACTTTTACCTAAGGTAGATACATTAGGTAAATCATTAGTTTAAGTCAAATGTATATGTTCTTAAAGATAGGAATGAGTCACTTTCCTCATCCTAGACTCTAGCTTTCAGTTCAAATTTTGATGTAACAACTCCCTCACCTCATGGATTCGACCCCTGAGATGAGAGGAAGTAGTTTTGAGGTCTATAAGGTGTAGTTTTTCATTCATTGTAATGGTTGGAATCGGTTGGAGAAATTTCATTGATCAAGTATCATTTTGGCTTGGAATGGAAAAATGCAGCTATTTTCTTGGGATCCATGTGGTATGAGTTTTAGACATATTTTTCTCTCTGTTATTGATTTTTTAGAATGTATTGTCAATTCATAAACCATTTCATATTTATAATATACTTGATTTCAAGTTTGAAATACAGAATCCATATTTATTTATGCTATATTTTCGGAAATTTAGTATAATGTGTTCATTCTCCTCAGTTTAGGGAAAATACATTTCAGATGCTTTCCCTAGCTCCTCACTAGTCTTTTCATCTCATTTAATCCTCTTTGAATGTTAAATATTTTACCTACATTGCCCCATAAAATAGTCTGTAATTTCATCCTTTTGGCCATGATCTATTTCCCTTGATCTAATCCATGTTCAATGAGCCCAACCCTAAAATCAAAATCAAACCCCCCTGTATTCCTTAGCTAGCCTAAAATATTTTTCATCGAGCCCTCTTGGCTATGATTCTATCGAGAGATCCCTCTCTGACTTGGTAGGGCTAGATACCAAGTCTAAATTCTAGTTTGAGGTTACCTTAGGATTGTCTCTCTTAGCCTGAGGTTCAATCTGAGTGATAACACACTTGAAGACCACAAAAAGACCACATTTGCAATAGAATGGGGGTCTTTCCAGTACACTGTCATGCCTTTTGTGTTAAAGGATGCCCCTGCAATATTCTCACTCATAGTAGTAGTTGTATTCAAGAATTCATGAATACGTTCTTGGAGGTTTATTTTTATTAATGGACGGTGCTTGGGTTGGTAAAGAAATATGTGTCAAACCTACACATGATGCTTGATACTTGTAGAAAGCACCAAATTTATCTTAACTTGAAGAAATGTATATTCTGCATGCCTTTTGGAAGTTTGTTGGTCCATACAATGTGTCAGCAAGGATTAATGGTAGACCCAACCAAGATAGCAGTTATCATCAATATAGAGGTTCCCACTATGGAGAAATAGCTGTGCTCCATCCTAGAACACACCAGATATTACAAGAAGTTCATATAGGGATATGTCTTGATCATTGCGCCAATGGATAAACTATTGAAGAAGGATGTCTCATTCTTCTGGGAAAAATAATTTCAGAAAAGCTTGGAGCTACCAAAAGGAGAAGATGGTTACTACACCTATTCTGATATTCCCATATTGGTCCACGGTCTTCCATGTACATGTAGATGCACCCAGTATAGCACTTGGAGCTGTTTTATCAGAACCAAGAGAAGGAGACATTGATCACCATGTTTATTTTTCCAGTAGGAAGCTCGCAAGTGTAGAGCGCAACTACTCCACCATGGAAAGGGAAGGATTAGCCATGGTCTATGCTCTGCAAAAATATAGGCATTATCTGCTAGGAGGACACTTCAAAATGTTCACCGACTATTCTACCATGAAATACCTAGTGAATAAGCGTGTGTTGGGGGGGAAGATTTGCAGATAGCTGCTGTTATTTTAGGAATACGACTTTGAGATCATTGTGAAACTAGGTAGACTGGATGTTGGACCTGATCATCTGTCACACATAAAAAATGGGGAAGAACCAATAGGTTTGGAGGAGGGATAGCTCGATGTGCAACTCTTTGTTATCAAGGTGGTTGATGAGCACTTTGCTAATATTATCCACTTTCTCACCACTGCAAGTGCGCCGACTGAATATTCTATGCAGCAAAAGAAAGAGTTGGTTACCTGCACAACTGATTTTACCCTGATTGCTAGTCAATTGTACATGCTAGGAGCAGATGAAGTATTAAGAAGGTATGTGTTGGAACATGAGAGACATGATATATTGGCTAAGGCTCATGGAGGGGTGGTAGGAGGTCATTATGCAGGAAAGGCTTCCACAGAGAAGGTGTTGTGTGTTGGGTTATTGTAGCCCACGCTACACAGTTATGCACATGCATGCTGTCGAGCTTGTGATGTGTGCCAAAGAAAAGGGAAGCCCTCGCGTAGAGATGAGATGCCATTCCAGCTTCAAATGGCCCTGGAGGCCTTTGATAAATGGGATATAGATTTTTTTGGACCTATCAATTCTCCAGGGAATAAGATAGGCACATGCTATATCATCACTGCCACATATTATGTAACCAAATGGGAAAAATCTAAGGCATTCAAGGATTGAACCGCAGATACTGTTGTGCACTTAATTTTTGAACATATTTTAACTAGGTTTGGATGTCCAAAGATATTGATGAGCACTAGGGTTATGCACATTGTTAATGAAACCATTGAAACCTAACAAAGGAATTTTAGATCCATCACCAGAAGAGTAGCCCTTATTATCCTCAGGCAAATGGTGCAGTAGAATATTTCAACAAAATTTTGGAGAATTCACTCACAAAGATCTGTAATGCCAATAGGAATGATTAGGAAATTCCCATCCCTTTTTTTTTTATGGGCTTATAGGACCACATGCAAGAAGTTGGCTGGGAAAACACCTTTTAGGATGGTCTATGGGCAAGAAGCGATTATGCCAATGGAATATATCGTCCCAAGCCTATGCATCACAACATTCACTGATATGGTTGAGCCTGACATCATGGAGGAATGCCTTGTGCAGTTGGTTACCTTAGAAGAAGATTAGTTCATTGCTAACTTCCATCAACAAGTGTAGAAGGCTCGCAAAAAGGCTTGAAATGATAGGCACATCAGATAGAAGGTGTTTAAGGAGGAATACTTGGTCTTGTTGTATGATAGTTAGTTTGCGTGCCACCCAGGGAAGTTTAGGAAACATTGGTTGGGGCCATACATTGTGAAGGAAATCATTGATGGAGGAGTGGTGAACTTGGCCACGTTGCGCGGTGAGAATATTCCCACGTATTTCAATGGAATTCGGCTGAAGCTGTATAGGGACAACCCTGTGTCGACCAAATGACTAGATGGTAAGATAATAACAAACCATTTTGCTTCCCATGGCGTAGAAGAAATGCATAGACAGGTGCGACAAGAGTGCAGAGGTGATGCGCAAAAAGAGAAGCTAGATGTTGGAACAGTGAAACTAGGTGAAAATTTGATTTTACTGTTGGATGGAGCGGGTTTTCTACATTTAATGAGGTGGTATTATGGTATTTTTTGATCGCTATTATGGAGGTAAGTCTAATTTAATGAATATCAGACTATTTTCACCTTGTATTGCTTATAAAAAGAAGAGCGTGGGTTAGATTTGGTTCCTTTACTTTCTAATTACATTGCGCCCTGAGCCTATCCATGAATTATGTTGTCATTTTTTTGGTAAGAAATTTATGTCTATCCAAGAGACCCCCACATCTGACATGATCAATCCAAAATTTATCTTCTGCCCAACAATGACGGCCACCAACCTTGAGAGTGTTCCTTCTAAAGAACTATCTACACCGCTTGTTGGGTGAAAATATTTTCATTTAATTCTGTTGTAGTACTTGCCCAACTATTTAATTTGTCAATCCGAGGTTCGTAGGCTTACGAGGCACATGCACTATATATGCAAGACTGAAGTGGAACTAATTTAATCTAAATTACTAAAATCAAATTAATCTAGGAAGGCATTGAAACACCAACTAGGAAAGCAGGAAATTGCATAAGGGAAAAGCAATAAAACATGTGAAGAGTTGAATGAAAAACAACATATGTGAGCTCACAGCAATAAAGCTATTTCAAATTACATTACAAGAATCAAATGACAAATCATGAAAGCGTAACAATAAAAGAATATGAATCAAAGCTAAGAAAACTCTTCTCCTAATTTACAAGACTCTCTCCAAACTCAAAAACTTATCAACTTATATCACTACTGAAATGAAGAGAGAGCACTATCTTATATACATGAAGAAGATAACCATCTCATAATGACATATCCATTATTCTCTCAAGCACTCTTAACTACTTTCCCATTATTACAAGATATTATCCCTTCAAATCCTCCACACATCTCTCACATATCTTGGATAAGATATGCCAACCAAATCCTCCATGATATTCTCCTTAGGAATAGGCTTGAATAATTATCTCCTTAAAATGGTGGATGAGATATTTGAGAAGTTTCTTGGAATTAATCCTTCACATATTTCCTACACATTACAAATCTCACATATTCTTGAGATATATATAAAAACATGTATATTTTCTAATTTTTAATCATAAATTCACTTATAATACAAAAATGAATAAAGTGGAAAATAAGAAGGTGAAACCCAAATGTATTTATGAAAATGATATGATGAAAGGTTAATGGGATGATGAAATGTAAGGAATAGTGAAGGGAAAGGTGGATGAAAATATGACATTTCTGA
The DNA here is from genome assembly GCA_034641835.2 of Pinus albicaulis. NCBI lineage: Eukaryota > Viridiplantae > Streptophyta > Pinopsida > Pinales > Pinaceae > Pinus > Pinus albicaulis. The sequence continues at coordinate 620,221,870 of CM076583.1, forward strand.
GTCCCAACACCGCTCACAGCATCATCTGAGCCAGGGTTGGACGATGTCCATGAAGTGATACATGAGGTTGAAGAAGTCATGTTTACACTGGCTAAGGGGAAGGGAAAATTAATGAAGTGGTCCTAATCCAAGCCCCGGACCTCTCCTAGGAATGTGACTTCCCCATGCCAAGCTGCAAAGAATAGGTCACCTATGGGAGACCCTACAAGGAGTCCAATGAGAACCACTGAGGAGTTTTCTTTTGTCGATCCAATCTCATGGATACTGTCATATGTCAAGCTGTGCAGACCCTCTGTACACGTGCCAAATAATCAATATGGGGTGCGTGACTACCTTCAGATGCCTCTAGTTCCTCAAGTCATTCCCCTTATTGATGATATGTTTGGAAAAATCTTGAACATCAAGTTCGATGATCATGATTTGGCAAACGAGGAGACGTTTCCTGAGCTGGTGCTAGAGTACTACTTGGAATGCATGCTCTATGATGATGTGGTAAATTTTTAGCCTATTTCGTGAGCATGCAGGCTAAGCAACATCGATATCCTAAATCTGCTGAGGATTCCACACTTTCGGAGGTACCCTATCACCACTATCTACGTGTGCCAACTGTCGGCGTTAGTACATGACGAATGTCTATGGATCTAGGGATGCATTCTAATTGACACCATGCTAATGCACCGGATGTAGAAATTAGCTGAATAAATCACTTAGTCACTGAAGATTAACCCGATCATACATCAATTTCGAATTGCATGCATAACACATAACCTTCTTCTACAATTAATTGTCACATGCGGAAATAATAGAAGCAATCTCACATCAAATCAATCACACATTAACTCAGTATGTATGGGGAAAGCCTATAGCTGAAAACCCCTAACAGGCTGCATATAATGAGAAACATAACCAAACAAGTACAATACTCTCACAAGTACTCAAGATTTCTCATAAAGTCACACACATCTAGTTTAGTTTTTGAACAAGTCAGGTTCAAACTCCCCACAATTTCCTTGCCTCTATTGCGCACCGCGAAGCTCAGAAAGAAGAGATCCAAGGTTCGAATCCCCTTGGCTTGACTGCGCAATTGTCATGGACAATTCCTCCAAGTGTAATGCAAATCCCATGCAAAACTGATCCTCCAACTGATAGCTTTACTCACCCTTTCATCTACCTCTTCCACTGGTCTCCACTGAACTGATCATGCACTGTAGTGAACTGAAGTGTTCTTGAGTTGACTAATGAGTTAATAATTAGTGAATTTAATATTATTTAATTCACTCCACTCATATCTAGTTGATTAGCTAGTTAACTAATCTCAACTAGTTCAACTAAAACAAACAGAACACAACTCCACTATCTGTCCCGTTAACTCCTCCAAAACTTCTGCCACTGAAGTCTAACTGAAGTCAACCATGCAAGATGCCATCAAACCCTAAGAACCACGTGATTCCTTGTGTCAGTTGCATGAGCCACCTCCATGACTCAAACTGAAGTGCGCCAAGAGAGTAAACTGCTGTTTATAGTCAAAATATTATTTAGGGTAAATAATATTTGACTTCCATATTTTTAGGAGATCAGTCTAAAAATAGCCTGGGTCCTAAAAATTAGGGTCTCATCTATTTTTACTGACATGTCGCATACTTCAAGAATCTCCAAGTAGAATTCCCAAATTATGCTCCGTATGTCTAAAAATAGACATAGTCTAAAAATAGACTTTGCGCCAGAATTTGCCTGCGGGCCCACTTAGTGAAGGCGACTTCATTTCACTAAGCTCCATCATCTTGCTACATTCTCAACACTCCCTCTCAGCAAGATATGGATTATCTGCAACCCCTATCCTGCCTCTGTGGAATTCGAACTTGCTCCTGGTGAGCGCCTTCGTCAGGATGTCGGCATCCCGATCCTCCGTGGGAACATATGAAAGCATCATGATTCTCCGCTGAACACAATCTCTGATATGATGGTACCTGATGTCGATGTGTTTGGACCTATCATGAAATACTGGATTAGCCGAGAGTTTAATGCAACTCTGGTTATCACAGTAGATCACTGTAGGCTCCAAATGCAACTCGAACAATCCAACGAGGATCTTCCTCATCCAAATAGCCTCGCATGCAGCCAAGCTAGCTGCCATGTACTCGGCCTCTGCTGAACTGAGTGCCACGGATCTCTGCTTCCTGCTGTACCAGGAAACTGCTGTCGACCCAATGCTGAAAACTCCTCCAGAAGTGCTCTTCCGGTCCGTTGGACTCCCCGCCCAATCTGCATCAGTGAAGCCAGAAAGCTTCGCTCCATCCTCCTGTCTGTACCATAGACCATATCCCGATGTGCCTCTGATATAGCGCAATACATGCTTGCCTGCCTTCCAAAAGAGCTTGGTAGGCTTAACCATAGCTTGCGAAAGCTGGTTAACTGTATAGCATATATCGGGTCGTGTATTGACCAGATACATAAGCGACCCCACCAACTGTCGATAGACAGTGGCATCCACTACCTCCGCTGAAGTAGCATCCTCCTTCCTCCAACCACCAGGAAGAGGAGTGTCAACAGGCTTGCAGCCTTGCATGTTGAACCTCTCCAGAATCTCCCGGGCATACTTGCCCCGAGAAACAAACAGTCCTCCACTGCGCTGCCAAATCTCCAATCCCAGGAAATAATGAAGGATGCCCAGGTCCTTCATCTCAAACTCTCGTGCAAGATCATCCTTGCATGAAAGTATCAACTTCTCGTCGCCAGTCAAAATCAGATCATCTACATACAGTACGATGATCAACAGCTTCCCCTCCACCACAATCTGGTACAGGTTTGGATCCGCCTCACTCTTGGAGAATCCAAGCCCGGTGAAGTAGCTGTCTATCCGAGTGTACCAAGCACGAGGTGCTTGCTTCAGCCCGTACAGTGCTCTCTTGAGTCGGCACACATGCGACTCACTCCTGAAGATCTCAAAACCTTCAGGCTGCTCTATGTACACCTCCTCCTCAATAACTCCATTGAGGAACGCAGTCTTCACATCCATCTGATGAATGTGCCACCCCATCTGCGCTGAGAGAGTAAGGATCGTCCGTATGGAAGAGTACCTTGCGACAGGTGCAAAAGTCTCCTCATAGTCAATCCCCTCGATCTGTGAGAAGCCACGGGCGACAAATCTCGCCTTGTACTTCTCCACACTCCCGTCAGCCGCCTGCTTCACCTTGTAGATCCATCGCGAACCCACAACTGATTTCCCAACCGGTCTTGGGACAATCTCCCATGCACTGTTCCTGATGATCGAATCATATTCTTCGATCATGGCATCAACCCATGCGGGTTCCTCCACAGCTTCCTCAAAAGAGGATGGCTCCGTCACAACACATTGACTCACAAGAGCCATGTATCCAATGTACCGATCCGGTGACTGCCTCTGTCTGCGCTGTGCTGTAGGTGGTCCTACAACCTTCTCTGCATCTCGAGCCAGTCGCTCAGCTTCTGTAGTGCGCATGCGCCCTCTGATGGTTGGCGCTGCATGGGTGGTTTCTTCCACCTCCTGAACTTCCTCTTGTGGCTGATCCACATCCGGAAGCTCCTCCTTAGGAGCTAACAACTCCTCATCTGCATGCAAGTGTAGCTCCCTCTCAAGCGAACACTGCATGGCTTTCTCCTCCTGAAATTTTATATCCCGTCGCACAACAGTCTTGCGACTGTCTGACAAATACACCCGGTAGTTGTGAGGTGTATCATTGTACCCCACAAATATTCCAACCTCAGCAGTTGGATCCAGCTTCCTTCTCGCATCCTTCGTCACATGCATGTAGACAGGAGAACCAAAAATCCGCAAATGGGAAATATCAGGCCTCTTGCCAGAATAAGCCTCCTCCTGTGTACTCATGCCAAGAACCTTGTGAGGACAACGATTCTGCACATACACTGCTGTATTGCATGCCTCAGCCCACAAGTGAAGGGGTAGGCCCTGATCATGCAACATCGCCCGTGCAGCACCCACGATCGTTCTGTTCTTCCGCTCAGCCACCCCGTTCTGCTGTGGGTTATGGGGTGCGATGAGCTCTCTCCGAATCCCTTCTGTGCTGCAGAACTCCTTGAATTCAACCGAGATGAATTCACCACCGTTATCACTCCTTAGAGCAATCACCTTCTTCCCCGACTCCTTCTCGACCAGTGCTTTAAACTCACAGAACTTCGCGAATGTATCACTCTTCTTCGACATGAAGAAGATCCAGCACTTTCGAGAGAAATCATCAACAAAGATCACATAATACCTGTGCTTTGCTGTCGAAGCAACTGAGAAAGGACCACACACGTCTGTGGGAACTCTCTCAAGGATCGTCGTGGCGCGACTATCCTTCTCGTGAAAGGTGGCTTTCACATACTTCCCTAAAGTACACCCCTTGCACTGATCTGACTGCGCAAGGGTGCCCTTAGGAAGTCCAGTAGAAATCTGCTGCAGAATCTTTAAAGCTCCATGGTGATGATGGCCCAATCTCCTGTGCCATAGTTCGCCCTCATCATCCCGGCTCACCACATCTCCAGCCTTGCATGCCATAGCTGCGCAGTCATCTACCTGCAACTGATAAAGGTTCTGAGTTCGAACCCTATCTTCGGTCTCTCCGGTAGTGCTGGCTGCGGGAAGGCTCTTCCTTCGGCGAAGACCACATCATACCCCTTATCCTCCAACATCGCTGCGAAATCGAGGGTTCTTCTTCAATCGGTACATGCATGACGTCTTTAAGACAAAGGGTTTACCGGACTCCTACGAAGGATACGGTACCGATACCGATCACTGCTTGTATCTACCGTCATCGCCCATCTCGATGTGCATACCCAAATCCTTGTCCTCCGAGATACGAGAACAACTCTAGATCTCCCAGTGTATGAAATGATGCAATCGAAACCACACGTCCATCGCAGAACGAAGCATGCAATCGGTGAAAAGTCAAGCTGTTTGTGAAGCCAAAGCTTCTCCATCTGCAGATCTTCCCGCTTGCTTGTTTTTCTTCTTCTTCGGACAATTGGTGGCATAATGTCCGTGATCATGGCAGTGAAAACAATTCACTTTCGCCATGTATTGCTTCTTGCCCTTTGCACCGGAATGAGAAGTTTTCTTACCCTTCCCCTTCTTTGCTTTGGCAGCCAAAGCGCAATTTTCTTCATCAGCTCCCTTTGATGAAGATCCGTCCCTGGTAGTCCTTCTTATCTCCCCTTTTGCATGAGATCCGCCCAAAGCGCTCCCATCCCGACGACTTCTCCCGACCATTGACACTATCTTGATATGAGTGCCAAGCCTTCGGAAGACCAAGGAGAGCCGGGTCGACCATGTCCTCATCTTCGACAGTCACCCCCACACTTCCCAGCTCATCTCTGCATTGAGTGAACTTCGTGAGGTATTTGGCGATACTGTCGCCTTTCTCCATCTTGATGTTCCCGAGCTTATCTTTGAGCGCCAGCTTCCTTTGGTCACTCTTACTCTGGAATAGATCCGTCAAAGCTTTCCACATTAAATATGGAGTAGCCTTTCCATGCAGGCTGGATACAATATGATCCTTGACGCCCTCCAACAGGATCCTTCGACATTTCGCGATCTTCTTTTGCCATGCATCGACCAAAGCTACATCAGTGGGCTTTGGGACATCCGCATCTACGAACTCCTTCAGACCATTATCTTCTAACACTGCTTCCATGCGATCCTTCCATGCAACATAATTCGAACTGCCTTCAAGAGCATATTCGAGTCGCAAACCGTTGAAAGAAGACATCTTCAACACCGGCACCAAGAAAACAATTCTGCTGCAAAATTCGAATTCCAAACTCCAAGCTCTATCACTTCCGATCTACACTTGAAAACAAATTATTTCCAAATCAGAGATTGACTGCAAGGGGCTTTTACCAGACCTTTCACTTTCCGAAGAAAGATGAATCCGGAGGCTTCCTGGCCCGTATGCAGACTCTGTCCGAGGAAATAAGTTTGCAATCACCGTAATAGATCTCGACAATTAATCTCGCTCCGATACCATGTAGAAATTAGCTGAATAAATCACTTATTCACTGAAGATTAACCCGATCATACATCAATTTCGAATTGCATGCATAACACATAATCTCATCTACAATTAATTGTCACATGCGGAAATAATAGAAGCAATCTCACATCAAATCAATCACACATTAACTCAGTATGTATGGGGAAAGCCTATAGCTGAAAACCCCGCAGCTATTGTGTATATTATAATGGAGAAATCATGTAACAAAACAAGTACAATACTCCTCACAAGTACTTAGTACTTTCTCATAAAGTCACACACAATCTAGCTTAGTTTTGAACAGGTTACTGGTTCAAAACTCCCCGCCAATTGCCTTGCCTCTATTGCGCAATCATGGCCTGTATATGTAGAGATCCAAGGTTCGAATCCCCTTGGCTTGACTGCCCAATTGTCATGGACAATTCCTCGAAGTGTAATGCAAATCCCATGCAAAACTGATCCTCCAACTGATAGCTTTACTCACCCTTTCATCTACCTCTTCCACTGGTCTCCACTGAACTGATCATGCACTGTAGTGAACTGAAGTGTTCTTGAGTTGAATAATGAGTTAATAATTAGTGAATTAAATATTATTTAATTCACTCCAATCATATCTAGTTGATTAGCTTAGTTAACTAATCTCAACTAGTTCAACTAAAACAAACAGAACACAACTCCACTATCTGTCCCGTTAACTCCTCCAAAACTTCTGCCACTGAAGTCTAACTGAAGCCAACCATGCAAGATGCCATCAAACCCTAGGAAACACGTGATTCCTTGTGTCAGTTGCATGAGCCACCTCCATGACTCAAACTGAAGTGCGCCAAGAGAGTAAACTGCTGTTTATAGTCAAAATATTATTAAGGGTAAATAATATTTGACTTCCATATTTTTAGGAGATACAGTCTAAAAATAGCCTAGGTCCTAAAAATAAGGGTCTCATCTATTTTTACCGACATGTCGCATACTTCAAGAATCTCCAACTGGAATTCCCAAATTATGCTCCGTATGTCTAAAAATAGACATAGTCTAAAAATAGACTTTGCGCCAGAATTTGCCTGCGGGCCCACTTAGTGAAGGCGACTTCATTTCACTAAGCTCCATCATCTTGCTGCATTCTCAACACCGGATCACCGGCCTACCCAAGAAGGGGCCCCATCCCATGGCTCGTTTTGGAAATATAAATGAGCTCAAGGTTTCTGTGAAGGTTAAACAAGATTACCATGTCGAGCGAGATGCCAGAGGATTCTTGGTACACACAATTGAAGACCCGGGTGCACACCTAGGAACCTTAGTCCTGGGATGTAAAATGATGCACAAGTACCACCCAAAAATAGTCCCTATGCATGTGATTTCTTTGGCAGGCCAATGTGAGAAGGGGGTCAACTACAACTAGTCCCAATACCTCTGCCAGGAGTTCCTGTAAAATGTGCATGACGCACAAGAGCATAGGAAATAATTTTTCTACTCCTGCATATTGCTGTTGATTATGCTGATAGCATGGGAGACTCTAGAGGGTGCAGTCCTCCCAGAAGTAGATCTTGGATTATGCGAGGGGTGCGATATGCCAATCTATGGGATTCCACCAATCCCAAGAGAGTGAAAGAAAATAAAATCTTCTAGGTGCTTTTTGAGGGTGCGCTGGAAACATAAATACACTTGCAACCCAAACTATCCCCTGCATTGTATGACAAGTACAAAAGCATCACCAAGTTTCTGGTTACCATGCACCACATGCATATCCAACACACAACTATCCTATGTGGTATAACCTGCCCTTCATGGTCGCTGAGGGAGAGATAGATTAGGTCATTGCGACTTGGTTGGTAGCGTGGAAAGTTGGGTTCGGTTCCACCCAACCCATTAAAGCATCCAATTTGGGAGAAGATACACCATGAGGAGACAAGAATAAGGAAGTAGAGTAGCACACAGAAAAATATATAAGGATAGGTGCCGAAAAATAGGCAGAGACGGGTGCAGAAAAGGATGTTGAAGCAGAAAAAGACACAGAGAAAGATCTTGGCGAAGACGCTGATCTAGACCTTTGAGGTCTCGACAGGGTGGATGACTCTAGCACAGAATATCTGCACAGAATAAAGCGAGGCGCAGAGGTCCCCAAGGGTCCGCGAAAGAAGAGGAAAGACTCAAAGGTTGGAGGCACAGAAGATGTCACTCTAATAGAAGATGACTTGGAAAAAATTGCATATGCAGTTGCTTCTACCTCTGAAGACAGATGGACTGCCATGGAAGAGAAGTACAAGGATGCATTAGAAGCCTTACAATTTTGATTTAAGGTACTCCAGTTGAAAACCAAAAATTTACAAGTGAGCATGAATTAAGCGAGGTCAATTCAAGTGAGCCTGCCTACAAAAATTATCCTAGGCATGTCAAAGAGCATGATCTGCCCCTTCCTAGGTGTAGTAGCTATGTTGGAGCTGTTGGAATTGCATGCGCAGGTGAAGACCTACCCTGAGGTTGGGATTGATTTATCCATGCTCCCAAGTGGTAAGTTACATGCTATTTAGACCATCATGTCCGATGAGTTGTAGTGCAGGGAGGCATGCATGCAACATCAGTTGAGCGATGCTAAGAAGAATATTTCATTTAATACTGAAGAATCTCTCCATGCACAAAAAACACAGCAGGCGGTTCTAGCTCAGCACACAGAGTTATTACATTTGATCAACATGATGTGCAGTGATCTTCCAAAAGTGGAAATTCCTGCATCTATCGTGCCATATGTAAAAGTTGAAGGCTTAGTTGCAACAATGAAGGCTTCCAAGTTAGAAGTGTAGATGGTGAAAGTAGATTTCGAACAACAGATTGCAATATTGCAATCTAAGCTGTAGTTGGGGACTCCCAAAATTGGTGAAGGAAGCATCAAAGAGTATCATTGCCACCATTAACAAGGGATCCACGCTGCTCGAAACAACAATGGGACTATGGAAATCTGTGAAAAAAAATCCACTAGTCAAGAATATTTCCCAGTAATTGTGCACTAAGGAGCAAGCTTTTGACCAGCTACAGGAGGCCTTGCCCACTTTTGTCCATGCTCAGTGAATGGACCTCTTGTAGACTAGTCAAATATTGCTGGATGAAGTAGAGGAGTTATGGAGGAAGAAGCATATCGATATAGACCACATGAAATCATGGGCTGACGATGCAATGAAACTGTCACAGGACCTAGATGCAATAGTCAAAAATCTGAATCAGACTTACCATAGCATCAACCTAGCCGGAGAAGGGCTAACATCTCAAAATCTGCTGGACACAATGCAGAGTGTAATTGATCAGAACATGGGCATCTTGGTACCCTTTGTTGTTTCCATTGAATATTTGTAGACAAAGCTGAAGACACCAACACCACTGTGACTCGAGACGAGTCACAAGTTTTTGTTGGGGGGCTATTGGTGCGGGGTCCCTTAGGACCAGATTTTGGGTAAAAATATATAGTATTTTTTGTAATTTAAGTCGTGCACAACATAGGATAAGGGGCTTTGGGGAAGTTCAAAGCCTCTCATGAGTTGTAATGGGCCAAAGGGTTGAACTAGGAGCCACAAACCATAGTTTGCGGGCCTTAGATGATCGCAAGCTAAAAGTATAAATAGGATTCTATATCAAGTCAATAAGAAGTAGCGATAAGTAGTATGAACTATGTTTCGATGTTTTGAGCTAAGAAGCGAACTTGTCTGGGTTTGGAAGGCTCCTTTTGGCTAGGTGCATGGCGATCTTAGTCCTGTTGTGTGCAGACCCCACTGGCTATGTGTGCAGGTAGAACTGAAGGGTTTTAAGGAAGATCTGAACTGCGAATGAATAAAGGAATGTTTGGAACAAAATATGAGTACCAAATTCATCTATCTTTTACTTTATGAACTATTTCTGCTTGTCTTTTTTTTTTACTGTGTTGGGATCAATTGCACAACTATTTTCTGCCTTAAATTAATGATGAATAAGCTAATTTATTGTTATTTAATAGAAATGTTATGTGTTAAGGACTATTGAAGGGATTGCGGGATCTTTATATGTGCGTGCATAGGTAAATTGACCTAGAATTTGCATGACTAGGGTTTTTGGTTAGGGCTTCTATTGTGAAGGTCTGATTACAGTTGTTCAGATCTGAAGACACCCACATTATTTAATTCTCTCTTAGGGTGTGGAAAACTACTTTGAGCACCCCCCCATACTACTTCAGGTGATACTTTGACCTGTGCAAGTAGGTCACTGCCAAAAGGGCC